>CM042474.1:93171935-94395685 GCA_023621385.1 Quercus gilva
AGATATTTGATGGGACGTGCACTCAAGTGAAGGTCTAGATAGGCAACAAGTGTAAGATCAAGATGGCCTAAAAGGATCTATATAAATGTAAAAGATCTCCCATAAAGGGAACGGAAGAAAGGAGAAAGAAAAAGGGTAGAGAAAATTACTGTAGCACTAAGGGTTGTATGAAAACTCACAATTAGTCTTGAATTCTATCTATTCTCCTCAGACTACCATCTCGTTGAGCTTTATGTGTTGTTCACTTTTGTTTACCATTGAATCCTTACTTAGCCGTTAATGTGAATCATTAAAACCTAGCTCTTAGGTCCACTCTCTACAAATTTATTGTTTTGGGCTCACCAAACCACCGTCCAAACCAATCTTTAGGCCTGGGCCGAAAACCTGTGACCTTACAATATATATATATATATATATTAGATTTTAGATTAGATTTCAATTGTTGTATAGTTTTGCATCACTTGTTCCATCTAAGCTTTTTAAATTTTTATTCTAGGTGAGTTAATTTTGTGTAAAAAACGAATAGTCTAATATAAATAAATCATTAAAAAACCTAATTAAAAAAAATAAAAAAGAAGAAGAAAGAGTAACCTCATGTGTGTAAAAAAAAAAAAAAAAGACAGAGAGAGAGAGAGAGAGTAAAACTCATTTATGACTTAAAAAACGTCTAACTTTTATACCAGGTATAATTTGAACCCATATATGTCTGTAATTGTATATGTTTTTAATTGTATCGTGCATATACACAGGTTATACACTAGTTTTATGATAAAAGAATAAGCTACAATTATAGAACTTTTAATAACACATTCAAGGCCTTAGGGATTCATGGATCATCTTATTAGCAATTCTCCTCCCATTAAAAGCTCAATTTTTGTCAAATTTTGTGTCATGTGTTCTATCTAAGTTTTTTTTTTTTTTTTTGGGTTCTAGCCTCTAGGTGAGTTAATGCTGTGCAAAAGACGAAGAGTTTAATATAAATAAATTATTAAAAAAACACAATAAACAAAAAAGAAGAAAAAAGAGCAAACTCATGTGTGTGTGTGTATATATATATAAGAGAGAGAGAGTGAAACTCATCTATAACTTAAAAAAATGTATAACTCTTTGTAGTGGGCCTTTTTGCAATATTGGGCTGGACTACCTCTTGCCGTAATGGGTCCAAGTGTTCTGAGTAAGGGAGTTGAAACCAGTCCAACTACAATACACTTTGGTCCAGCTTATGCACAAACTATGTCTCGTCTGCCAAGAACTTCATTCACATGCCCATGGCAGGCAGAGCTACTTCGGATGAGTCACGGCAAGCAGACATGATAATAATAATAAAAGAAAGTACTTTTGTCTTTAGACAAAGTGAATAAATAATCCCCAATTAAAATAATAATCACAATGATAAGAAACACTTTGTAAAGAAAATGGTGGAGATAAATAAGTAAGACATGAGTTATTTAAAGAAAGAGAAATGTCAATCTGATATGCTAAGTTATATCACAGGACCAAGACCAAGGAGGAAACCATTTTTCCTCAATGTGAATAATCTCCCAGGGGAAATCCTGCCATTGAAATTAATCACTTTGAGGGAAACGGACCTAAATGGCTTGTGCCCAAAAGAATCCCCTTACTTTTGGTAAAGAGTAGGACCTTTAAAGGGAGAGAGGGGTTCAACCTATTGGTGCATGCCTGCCGTTCCAACTCTTTATTTATTTATTTATTTTCCTTCTTTTCTAATTTTCCTTTTATCTTTCTTTTTTCTCTTCTTTTCTCAATACTTGTTTTCTGTTTCGTGGTTTTTTCTTAGATGTTACTATTACTCTATTCCTCCTTCTCCCCCTGTGTACGGCAATGGTCCTTTATATAATGTCTGTCATGACAGAATTTTACTATTTTATCATTTAACTACCTTTATCTGGTCTAAGTGTCCTTGCCGATCACCTACTGGTTTCCCAGCCACCACTGCTTACCTATGCTGGCTGTACCACCAGACAAAAAAAACTATTTTGTTTGTTTGTTTGTCATGGCACTCTTACTTGCTATGGTGTGGATGCTCTCTCTCTCTTCCTATCTCTCATGGCATGCACCTAGTGGTTCCAGCTCATCCTTATTTCTTTTGGGTAGTATGTCGTCCCAACAAGACATCTCCCCCAAAAGAGCCTGAGCAAGAATCTCAGAATAGGCTTTCCCCTCTCCCCACTGCCAGACCATATCCTCTTACCTCTGACCCATGACCCATTACCTCTTATATTGGCTGGGTATAGGTTGGTGAAGCCTAGGCCTTGCGCGTGCTCAACTTCTGTGTGTGTCCAAAACTTACTCACTGCATTTGCCATGGTCTGGAGGCTCCTCTGCACATTATGCCGCTCGTCCTTGACTTTTTATGACGTGAGCTACTTTCTGATTCCTCATTCTCTATAGCCCACTCCTTTCGGGGGTTGGGTTTTACTTAATTGTGGGTTTTTCCTCCTTCAGCCCATTCTTTTGCTCTTTTCCGCAATCTTTGCATTTCCTGCTACACCATTCTGCCATTCCTGCTGTGATGTTATTGGACCCAAGCCTACTAGGCTTCTTTGGGCCTGTTGCTTATTCTTTTCTCAATAACTCAGTATGGTCATTGGGCTTTCTGTTACATTGCTTGCGGGCTCTTGTGTCCCATTTTCTCTTAGGCATCCTTGGCCCATTTACTTTCCTTGGGCATCCTTGACCCTTTCTAATTATGTGTTCCCATGGGTTTTTACTAACTCCTTTGGGCTTCCCTAACCCAATTACTTTAACTTTCATCCTTGGGGCCTATGGATTTACTTTCTTTACTTGCATTACTTTGGTCCTACTATGGCCCATTCTCACTTTTCTACATCACATGCTGCCCATGGGTTTGCTACTTCTCTCTTTCCGGGCTCCTTTAGACCCGTTTGCTTCCTCAAAGCCTATTTATTTATTTTACAGGCCTATGATCCATTATTTCTGCCGTTTGGGCTTAATGGTTTTTCTATCTAGTTACTAACTCATTTCTGCCCATGTTGCTAGGACTCTTCCTTCTATTGGGCTTTCTAAAATGAGCATCAACACTCTTATAACAGGTATAATTTGAACATATATATGTGTGTAATTGTAATAGTTTATAATTGTACCATGCATATGTGCGGATTATATACTAGTTTTATGATAAAAGAATGAGCTATAATTATAGACCTTTGAACAACACATTCAAAGCCTCAAGGACTCATGGATCATCTTATATAGCAATTCTCCTCCCATTAAAAGCGTACAAGAGAAAATTTGAATTATAGACATTTCTATTGAAGACGTCCAAAAATCATCATTTGAACTATAAGGTTTTTAGCTATTTTAAAATGAAATTATTTTCTAAAATTATCAATCAAAGTTTAAAGTTGTAAAGTGTTTCTTTTTTTATCTTTTTCATAAATTTTGACTTTAATATATTTAGAAACGTATAAGATTATTTTTTGAAAAAGAAAACATATAAGATTATAGCTTATATTTTTTGAAAAAGAAAACATATAAGATTATAGACAATTAGAGCATTTACATTAAAGTTGGTATAATTGCTAAAATGCTATTTTATTAACTAAAACATCAAAATGTAGGTTACAATAAAGATGCTATAGTTTAAAAAAAAAAAAAAAAAACAATTGAGCTACAATAAACTACCATCTTTGGCAGCTTACGGTAGCTACAACTTATAAAAAAAATTTTAAAAAATATTATTGCTTTCTCTCTCTTCTTCTTCTCTTAAAAAAAAATATTTTTTCTCTCTCTCTCTTCTCTCTCTCTCTCTCTCTCTCTGGCTTTCGATTTGTTTCAGTGGGCTTCGGTGGTGGGTCATGGTGGCGATGGTTTGTGGGTCTGATTTGGAGGCACAATAGTGAGATCGGTTGTGAAGCATGGTGGTGAGATCGGTGAGTGCATGGATTGGATTGTGGGGTTACAATTTTGTTTTGGTGGCTGGTTTTTTTTGGTAGATGGTTGTGGTATTTTTATTTTTATTTTTATTTTTTTATTTTTTTTTCTACAGTAGGTTAGATCGATGAGCGCTTGGCTACGATTTAGTGGTGGATAGGAATGGTATCGATGAGTGTGTGGTTGAGATTTGGTGGAAGAGGAAGGTGGCTGAGAATTTGTGAAAGAGGAAAGTGGTTGAGATTTTGTTTTTGCAATGACAGGTTTGTTTTTGTGGTGGTTAGTTGTGATTTTGGTGGATGGTTGTGGTTATGCTTTGGTTTTTTCTTTTTCTTTTCTTCTTTGCAGTAGGTTATGGTTGCCACACGTTGGTGTCTGTGGCTTGTGGTGGAGGTGGCTGTGGTGGTGATGGGTTATGGTTTTTTTTTTTTTTTTTTTTCCCTTTATAGTGAGTTGTGGTTACTACAATGGTGGTTGTGGCAGGTGGAATGGTGGTGATGGAGGTGGCAGTGGCTAGTTGCTATTGGTTTTTGTGTGATTGTTTTTTTTATTATTTTAAAAAGTTGTTTATATTATTTTAGATGAAGTAGTAAAAAAATTAGAAGCTTTGATGTTGAATATATTTTAAAGTGAAGTGGTATAAAAGATAAAGTAACTTTTTTAGGTCTTAAAAGCTAAAAATTTTAGATCATTGTTGTGAATGCTCTTTAGGCACATAAAAAATGCATGCGCTGCTAGTTTTTAGTCTATTAACATACAAGAACATCTAGCAAATGATTTATAAAAAAGGTTGACCTGACTCTACATCTGAGTTAATTAAATATTAAAGCAACTCAATGACGTAAGGTTGCTGTGGTGTAGTGGTTATCACGTTAGTCTTACACACTAAAGGTCCCCAGTTCGATCCTGGGCAGCAACAATCCAAATAGCATTTTTTTTTGACAAGATGATGGTGTCTACTTAATGCAAGCATAACCTTAAGACAATTTTTTATGATGAAGTATATGAAATATGATATAATTTGAGTATACCAAATGTCTAATACTTTCATACGAAAGATTAATTTTTTGTGTGATAATTTTTGTCACAATTTATGTGAATTTATATTACTTTTAATTAATAGTGACTAATTAAAGGTGAGTTGAAAAAAAAAAAATTAAAGTCCATGGCCTTAATTAAAACATTTAAAATTTGAGGTTTTAATTTGAAACTACTACAAATTATAAGAGGATTATGTAATCTGCCAACATATCTTAAAGTTAATGTCAATAGCAACGTGTTCTCTTAGTTTTTCTACCATCACCAGCCACCTAGTGGTGCCATTAGTAATGTCCTTGACAACACCTCCAAAGAGTTTTTGTTTTTTAACAAGAAGATGATGTCAACTTGATGCAAGCATAACCTTAAGACACATTTTTTATGATATAGTATATGAAATATGATATAATTTTAGTATGACATGAGATTATATAATTATCATTTTATTGTGGATATTTTGGTAACAATAACTAAGTGATTGATAGTGTACCAAATGTCTTATACTTTCATATGAAAGATTAATTTTTTGTGTGATAATTTTTGTCACAATTTATGTGAATTTCTATTACTTTTAGTTAATAGTGACAAATTAAAGTTGAATTGAAAAAAAAAAAATTTAAAAGTCCATGGCCTTAATTAAAACATTTAAAATTTGAGATTTTAATTTGAAACTATTGCAAACTATAAGGGGATTAAGTAATCTACCAACGTGTCTTAAAGTTAATGTCAATATCAACATTTTCTCTTAGTTTTGCTACCATCACCAGCCTCCTAATGTGGTCATTAGTAATGTCCTTGACAACACCATCCACTATTTGTTTTAATAATAAATGGTATATTTCATTTACTTACCTTAAGATTTTGGTTAATGCCAACCAAGTTCAAGACAGTTCAAAACTACCAATTTGTTCTCTAAAGTCAACTTAGTTCCTAAGCCAAAGAAGAGAGAAATGACTAACAACCTAATAGTTTAAAGAGACTAAGTTTACTTTAAGGACCAGATTGGTCAATTTTAAAATATCATGGACTTAATTAGCATTAGCCCAAACCTCAAGATAAGTTAATAGAATTTACCTAATAATAAAAATACCTTAGTCCATACAACGTATGGGACCCTAGCGAGGGAACAACGACCAAGGCATACGAAGGGCTTAGAAGCAGCGTTTGCACTCTTTGCCACAAATTTCCCTTTTAAACTTTAGCTTATTAAGGATGAATTAATTGAATTAAAGCATCCTTGGATGCCCCTAGGGGCTTGGAACAACCGTGGCAAAGACATTGCATGCTATCTTGATGTTGGGAATGGGTTAGGGTGCCTAGATATAAGGAGGAATCCTATTAAAGGATTATTATTGATCTTGTGGTTTAGAGGAATTACGAAGGTATAATATTTACACACAAAAACATCCATTAGAGGATATTCACATTTATTAGTGTCTCTGGCTCTATATGAGTATAAAAAGGGTTAATAAATGTTTTCAGTGTAGCACATGAAAAATCTTGGATTCAAACAAGATTAACACAACTTTCTCAACAAAAAAAAAAAAAAAAAAAAAGAATACCACAAATGAGACTCATAAACTCTAAACTTTAGCATTTTAGCCCCAAATCTATGAGTATTAAATATATGGTACATTATAACGAGCTAGAAAGGGCAATTGGAGTTCCAAAAGTGTAATGTTACATTACATATATAATTTAAGACCACTAATAAAATTACTTTCTTTTTTTACCTACTAAAAATGGCTTGCCACCCACATTTTCAATTATGAAATTTTTTGTAATTTTTTTCTGTTTTTGTTTTTGGTAGCGTTTAGACAATAAATATTTTGATACATATATATATATATATATATATTTTTTAATTCCTTTCCTAAACCACAAGGCACCAAACTCCTAAGGCCAAAAGGCCCAAAACACAATAAACACCCACCCAGCTCCCTCAAAATCGATCAAAACCAAACCCCACACATAACAAAACACACACCCCTCTCTCTCTCTCTCACCACCAAAACAGCAAAATGGGTCAAGCCCCATCAGGCGGGCTGAACCGCCCAGGCGGAGATCGCAAATCCGACGACGCAAACAAGAAGGAGAAGAAATACGAGCCGGCAGCTCCTCCATCTCGCGTGGGCCGCAAGCAGCGGAAGCAGAAGGGCCCAGAAGCCGCAGGTCGTCTCCCCGCCGTAACTCCCCTGAGCAAGTGTAGGCTCCGTCTCTTGAAACTCGAGCGCATCAAAGACTATCTTCTAATGGAGGAAGAGTTTGTGGCCAACCAAGAGAGACTCAAACCCCAGGAGGAGAAGAACGAGGAGGACCGATCTAAGGTCGACGATCTCCGTGGATCACCAATGAGCGTCGGAAATCTCGAAGAGCTCATCGATGAGAACCATGCCATCGTGAGTTCGTCGGTGGGGCCTGAGTACTACGTTGGGATTCTTTCGTTTGTCGATAAGGATCAGCTCGAGCCTGGCTGTGCTATTCTTATGCACAATAAGGTATTTTCTTCTTTTTACTGTGTTTTAGGGTTTTTGTTTTTGGTTTAATTTGTTTAATATTGTGTTTCTGTGGAGATTGCTGATGTTCAGAATGGCAAACCCTAGAGTTTTAGAATACGAAATCTACAGAATTCTAATCTGGAGAAAAGAAGAAGAGGGCTTTTAAATCTCTAGAAAGTTTAAAAGAATTGATTTTTGAAAGAACTAGGAAATTGTGTTTTGGGTGGGGGAGGGGTGTTTGGTTTGTAGGATTGAGTGGGAATTACCTTTGGATGATGAAGGAATGGTCATCAATTTGATAGGGGGGATTAATCCTCAGACCTCTCCGTTGGAAATACCAAGAGGTGCTAATTGAGTTACAAGGCTAAGCCAAGGGTTAAGAAATGGGGATGTGGGAACGTGTATGGAAAGGAATGAGAAATAAGGAAGAATGACACAGTTTGAGGTATTCTTGGAGGCATGGAGAGAATTTACTTATCATTCAAGTAATGACACGGTTTCATTTATACCCAAGCTCTTTATAAGGACTTAATCAAAAGAAGCTTAAGATTAGCCTGAACTACCTTCCCCACACATGATACCTCTTCGGGCACATGCCTGGCACACTCTTATTCACTTCACCATTGACTTTGTTGCACATGACACACTAGGGTTGGGCTTGAATGTATGTGGTGGTTTAGGCTTTCTTGGACCTGGTTGCAGATGTTGCGATATTTGGCCTTATTTCGCACAATGCACTGCACAAAGCACATATTGGGCTCCAAAAACATATGTATTGGTTTGAACGAGATATATTGGTCTCATGCTCAACAAGAGGCTGAGAACACTGCTGAGGATGATGATGTACCTCCTACACCTACTGCTCCTTTGCACAAGGGCCTCTTGATCAGTACCACCAGTTGTATGAGATGCTTATGAGGATGGAGGCCAGAATGGATTTTGTTCAGGCTCACATTGATTACTGCTTGAGATTCTTGGATGCGTGGTTTAATAAAGTGGAGAGGAAGCTTGACATTGACGACCCTGCTGATCTAGACGATGATTCTTGATCCCTTTGTTATTCATTACAAAAGGGGGGAGATATTTTTGGGACTATGACTTGACATTGAGGGGGAGATGCACATGTTTAGGGGGAGAGTCTCTCAGGATTAGAAGAGTGACTAATGCACTAGTTAGTAAGAGTGAGTTGATTAGAGTTGAGGGATTGAAAAAAGGTAGAGGAAGACCAAAAATCACATCAATAGAAGTAATAAAATCACATTTTTAGCTCAACTGGTTGATACCTCTTGGTGTGTCCATGACATTTAGAGTTCAAATTCCCTCTTGCCTGTTGTTACTATCAAATTATCAAAATAAAAAAAGGACATGTTAATTAAGGGAATAGTGAAGATTATGACTTTAGATTGAGTAGAATGGAGGAAAAGAATATATATCGTGGACCCTAATTAATCTATCAAGGATCCATAGTTGACCCCAAAATTTTAAGACTAAGGTTTTGTTTGTTCTTGTGATTCAGCAATGTAATTATGCAAATTTTTGGGTGTCCCACTATCCAATCCAATGTTACAAATGTGTTTTGGAAGTTGATATTTGGGGTCTAAGGATTGCGTTTGGCCAAGCATGTAAGGATAAAAAAATATGGGTTTAGTTATTATGGTTTTAGTGAAAGTGCCCTGGCAAAAGTTACATTAGAAAAGGATGCAAATTTTTTGTCTGAGGAGTAAATACCGGATACCTCTCCTGCTAGAATTGTGTGTTAAGTAATCTAGGGGAACTTCTAGTGGGGATTCAAACTCAGGATGTCTGGGCCTATAGCTAATTCCAAGCCTCCCACCACTAGGCTGCACCCTAACGGGTGATATCATTATAAACGAAAGGTTAAGCAATATACCTAAAACATTTAATTTTAGAGTTTTACTGTCATCATAAATGTTAACCAGTCCAAAAAGAAGAAAAAAAAGAAAAGACACTAAAATGATGATAAAGAGTAATATCGGTTTAAATACTATTGTATCAACTATATCTTAGCTTGAAATTTTATTTGTATTCTGTCATCCCAATATTTTATTAGTGTATGGTGTTCAAATTCTGAATCATATTTTGCATGGTGTATGGTCTATGCAGGTCCTTTCTGTGGTTGGGCTTCTTCAAGATGAGGTTGATCCCATGGTGTCCGTGATGAAAGTTGAGAAGGCTCCACTGGAGTCATATGCTGACATAGGTGGGTTAGATGCCCAGATTCAGGAAATTAAAGAAGCAGTGGAGCTTCCTCTTACTCATCCTGAACTGTATGAAGACATTGGTATTAAACCCCCCAAAGGAGTCATACTATATGGGGAGCCTGGCACAGGAAAAACCTTGCTTGCCAAGGTACATAATTGTTATATATTTTATGCTTTTGGTTGTTTTTGTGGTTTGTTCTGTACTGATTGTTAGTTTATCACTGACCAAATAATGGTTGTTGCTACATTCCAGTGAATTTGTTCAGGTTAAACTGAGCATGCATTGTTAAGTTAGTGTGATAGGTGTATACATTGTTAAGTGCACAATAGGAGTTTAACTTTTCATAAGTTTATGTATTAGGATGCTATTATTGAAAGTTACCTCATGCGTACTGCAACCTCTTTTTCTTTTCTTCTTCTTAGGTTGCATCATAATCTTATAGATTTTTAGAGTTTGTTGGTGGCTGCACCATGAACTTGAGTTGAAGTCCACTGCTTGTTCATGAATGCCTTCCTCAAATTCTTGTCTATTTAGAACACCCAATTATTTATATATTAATGATCTGTTAAAATTTAAATTGTATATTTGACTTTTGAATCCCCTTGCAAGAAAAGCTGAGCTTTAGAAGGTTTGGCACGCTCCTTTCCTATATCCTGAATATTGCCACCTGCAAGTTGGAAAGAGTCAGTTGGGCTCTTGCTTTGAAATTGGTATAGAGATTTGGTGTTTGTAGTATGTTAACAGAAACATATACTACATTTATGCTCATGGAACATGTATGGTATACATTCAACATATATTACATGCATCCTTTACAGCCTGTATGGAATTCAGTCACCATGGGTTTCTCTCATGTCAATTTATTTTAGATATTGGTTGGGAACTGTGATTATGCTTATGTTTTACTTCAGGCAGTGGCAAACTCAACGTCAGCTACTTTCTTGCGCGTGGTCGGAAGTGAATTAATCCAGAAATACTTGGGTGATGGGCCTAAATTAGTCAGGGAACTCTTTCGAGTTGCAGATGATCTTTCACCATCAATTGTCTTTATTGATGAGATTGATGCAGTTGGCACAAAAAGGTACTCAAGTTAATATAGCACTGTTATATTTCTTGCCTGCAACCTGTGCTTTAGGTAACATCTATGATTGAACTATGTTACCCAGGTATGATGCACATTCAGGTGGTGAACGTGAAATCCAGAGGACAATGTTGGAATTGCTGAACCAGTTAGATGGTTTTGATTCAAGAGGAGATGTCAAAGTGATTCTTGCTACAAATAGAATCGAAAGTCTTGATCCTGCCTTGCTTCGTCCTGGTAGAATTGACAGGAAGATTGAATTCCCTCTGCCAGACATAAAAACAAGGAGGCGTATTTTCCAGGTACTTTCGTATAGAATGTGTAGAAATGGAATATCATTGTGAATGATAATACAATTCCTTTGTTTTTCACTATAAAGATCTTATTGTTTATATTTTTCATGTTTTTGGCAATTCAGATACACACATCAAGAATGACATTGGCAGATGATGTCAACTTAGAAGAGTTTGTGATGACTAAAGATGAATTTTCTGGGGCTGATATCAAAGCAATTTGTACCGAGGCTGGCTTGCTTGCATTAAGAGAGCGTCGTATGAAGGTGACACAATATTTCTTGCTTAGTCTTAATACATACATGAACGTTCTCCCTGTGATGTTGCTTAACACATACATTGGCAGATTTTGTTTGTTCATGCTTAGTCTTAACTTCACTTTCATTTCATATGTATATTTGGTGTTGAAGCATGTGCATGGAGGGTAGGCGGTGCATGTGTGCATATAACCCATTTCACAAATACATTATACATGCATGCATTTAAACTCTTCAATTTGCCTTCATGATGCTTTGGAGTTTTAATAGCTGCTACTTGATGCAACCCTAGCCTCTATTTTCTCTTATATAATGCCATGTTCTGGTATTAGTCTGAATGAAGTATGCATGGGTGCATTGTTCTCAACTTTTTTGGGTCTGGGTTATTATTGATGAAGGATATTGGTTGATTAATCTATTGCTGCTTCCTTGGATTGGTTCATCTCTTTAATTGTTTGACCTGATTTAATTACTTGTTAACATCTTTTACGTTTGCTTCAGGTGACACATGCAGACTTCAAGAAAGCCAAGGAAAAAGTGATGTACAAAAAGAAAGAAGGGGTGCCAGAAGGGCTCTATATGTAGAAGGTGGCCAGTTCCACTGGCCGGAAAATACGTGTGCATCTTCTTTGTTGTTTTTAGCTTTTGATGTCAAATTAATTTGATGTGAAATATTTTACTGAACAGTAGAATGCCAACATCTATTTTTTGGACATCACTAGTATTGAATTTAGGCCCTGCCATGGGTTGACTAAGAAATTTTAATTTGATGAGTTCTCTAATGGAGATAGGAACCCTTACTTTAGGAATTGCATGTTTTAGGCTAAGTTATGACCCAAAGTGGGATGCATTTTAGTTTTTGGATACGACAAGCAAGATAGGTAATTACACGTTGGGCTCAGTGTGCCCAACAAAGTTTACAAAAAAGCATGAGGCAATGCCTAGCCCACACCAACACCAACACCAACACGAGGCCTAACATGTAGTACGTGAGTGGGTTTTGTCAGGGCCCTCAATTTCGAGCATTTTTTATTTTTTCCCCTATGTAAATCCTTTTGTTGAATGGGATTAAGTTATAACTCGTTGTTTAAAATCTAAATATGCATTTCTTAAAATTCTAATATTAAAACAGGAAATTATTTAAGTTGTCTTTAATCATTCAAATCATTAAAAACCCTCAAATTCCAAAACTAAACTATGAAAATTTAGAAAAGTTAAAAAAATATAATGAAAGATTTCTTACCTTTGGGAATTGGGATGCCTTGATGATGTTGGTTTTTGCAATTTTTGATTTGGGTATATTTAGAACTCCAAAGGAGGTTTGATTTCAAAATTAACTAACCTTTATATATATATATATATATACATATATATATCAGACAATGTACAATTTCAAAAGAAACTATAATTTTTCATAAACTTACTTTTAAAGCAAAATAAATCAATAAAATTAAATTATATCAAACAAACACTAAAAAATAATAGACACGCAAGAAATTAAAAATGAAATCAGAGAATATCACTCTTTTGCATTTAGTGTTATATATCAGAGATATAGTTTAGGTTTGCCTAATAGTATATGTTTTCTTTTTCAAGTCTATCATTTTTTTATTTGTGATGATATTGGTGCGACATATATATGATCATAAAGCTCTATGTTTCGAGCTAGGATGAAGCACCTTAAGATTGGTTTTTATTTTGTTAAGGAAATGATTGCCAAATGGTGGCATTGTATATTGTATATGCTATGTATTCCACAAAAGACTGGTTAGCCCATGTTTTCATTAAGGGGCTTCATTTTGCTAAACTCTAGAAGATCAAATTCAAGCTGAACTTTCTTTTAAATTGTACTTAGTTATTGAGCCAAAAAAAAAAAAAAATCTTGTGCGAATTATTGCAAGCGAATTGAGAACATTTGTGTTATTATATGTGTCATTCCTTAATACAGTTGGTATTTATGCCATTCTTCATATAGTTGCTATAAATACATAGCACCACACCCATCGTATAGGGACTGATAGAGTGAAATTTTTTGTTAGTCATTCTTTGCCTATTGATACTAAGAGTATAAATTTTCTTATGCAAAACATCCCAAATACCTTTTTCATACAAGATTTTAGTTGTTAAAGTAAATCTTCTTTATACCATATATTAAAATCCAAATATATTAACGTCAAATATAAATTACTTGGGATAATTTTAAATAATATTGGTTTCCCAAGTAACACACAACTTGTAAGTACCTTAAGGAATAAGAGGACATACCAAACTATGAAAATTTAGAAAAGTTAAAAAAAAATATAATGAAAGATTTCTTACCTTTGGGAATTGGGATGCTTTGATGATGTTGGTTCTTGAAATTTTTGGTTTGGGTATATTTATAACTCCAAAGGAGGTTGATTTCAGAATTAACTAACCTTATATATATATATATATAGAGAGAGAGAGAGAGAGAGAGAGAGAGAGAGAGAGAGAGAGTTGTCAAGTTTATAATTCACTCATTTACTTCAATTAAACTCACTAATTAAATTTCTATCCCTATATAATAATAATAATAATAATAATAATAATAATAATAATTAAAGCTTGTTAATGAAATGTAGTAAATTTAAAGGTTAATCCTACGGAATTTAAAAAAATCAATCATAGATATTTTTAATTTTGAAAGATAAATGAGGCCCTTTTTGATAAATGAATGATTTGAAATATATTGATAAACAATTTTTGGTTGTGTGTTTTCTTTTGTTTTACACACAAACAACAAGTTTTTTTTCGAATGCTAATTGGAATGGAAGTTTTGTTACATAAACACTCTATAATGGCATATTGCACATTTTTAGGTGAAATGTTTTTTCATGGTTTGTTGTGTGTATGATTGGTTTAGCATTTTTATTACTCCGTATTATTTTAATTTAAAAAGAAAATGTATAAATTTTTTAAAAAGTTACTGTTTATATATATAAAAGTTACTGTTTATATATATATATATATATATCAGACAATGTACAATTTCAAAAGAAACTATAATTTTTCATACACTTATTTTTAAAGCAAAATAAATCAATAAAATTAAATCATATCAGGCAAACACTAAAAAACAACAAACACGTAAGAGTTCCAACGTGAAATCAGAGAATATTACTCTTTAGCATTTAGTGTGATACTATATCATAGATACAATTTAGGTTCTCCTACGTATATGTTTTCTTTTCAAGTCTATCATTTTTTATTGTGATGATATTGGTGGGACATATATATGATTATAAAGCTCTGTGTTCTGAGCTATAGGACGAAGCACCTTTAAGATTGGTTTTTATTTTGTTAAAGAAAGGATTGCCAATGGTTGCATTAATGTATATGCTATGTATCCCACAAAAGACTGGTTAGCCCATATTTTCATCAAGGCGCTTCCTTTTGCCAAATTCTAGATGATCAAATTCAACCTAAACCTTATTTCAAATTATACTTAGTTATTGAGCAAAAAAAAAAAAAAAACAAATTGTGTACGAATTATTGCAAGTGAATTGTATACATATTTGCATGTATTGAGAACATTTTGTGTAATTATGTGTCATTCCTTAATACAGTTGGCATTTATGCCATTTTTTATATAGTTGCTATAAATACATAGTTCCACACCCACCGTATGTGAGGCTAACAGAGTGAAATTTTTTTTGGTCATTCTTTGCCTATTGATACTAAGAGTATAGGTTTTCTTATGCATAAGATCCCAAATACCTTTTTCATACAACATTTTAGAATGTTTAAGTAAATCATCTTTATACCATGTATTAAAAGCCATATATATTAACTTCAAATACTAATAACTTGGGATAGTTTTAACTGATTTTGGTTTCCCAAGAAACACCATTTGTAAGTACCTTACAGAATCAGAGGACATACCAAACCAATGTCAAATAATCACATCTCGAAAAAAGAAAAAGAAAAAGAAAAGAAACTTGAGCAATAAAACAGATTTTAATATTAGACACCCTTTCTTATGTTTCCATGTAGTGCCAATTTGATTTTGTTAACCTTGGTCACAACGTCCTTAATGTCTGGTCTTTCATCTGGTGATTCTTCAGAACATCTTAAGCCTAATTCTAAGATAGATAAAAGAACAGTTTGCATACCAGTTACATCTCTTCCATCTTCAATCCTGAGTAAACCATCATCCACGACTTCCATTCTATCTGGAAGTGATGCAATCCATTGCCTCATAGCTAGTTCTCCAACAAACATTTCATTAGTGGGTTTCTTTCTTGTAATGATCTCCAGCAATATTATTCCATAGCTATAAATGTCACCTTTGGTTGACACTCTCCCTTCTGAGCCATACTCTGCCAAGCTCACATTTGTCAAGATGTCGATAAGTTAGTGGTCCACATACTTGCCAACAGGAGAGAGAATAAGTTTATAAAAATAACCATTCACACATTCATGCAAATTTTTCATTAATTTTTAAATCTTGTTTATTGTATCCATCCATTATCAATATATTGATGTATATATGTAGATTTGATTTATTGAAAAAAAAAAAATTATGATATAATCAAGATGTGTCCATTTGCTGTTATCTTGATTCTAATAAAAATAAAAATACATTTTATATTATGTTCTTAGGGTTTACCTTTGTTATAGGAGTATATATGTATATATTATTTTATGCTTCAATTACCCAAGATAAATCTGAACACATTTACATCTCTTAGGGAGGTGGTTTAGTGGTAGGAATCCAAATGATCCATATCACACATGAGAGTCTTGGAATTGTGGATTCGACTAGTGGCAAGTCTCATTTGTTTCTAGGTGGTTTCATGCCATAATGCAATATTGGGTTTAAGTAGTGTAAAAATAGCAACCATACTTGCAAGCTTTTTTTTAAAAAAATTCTATAACATATAAACACATCTTCGAGTACCTACCTATCCATTTGCATCTTCATTTCCAATAAATATAGGAACACAATATTTTTCATTACTTTTATTTTAAGTATTGACATCACCAGATCTACCATGACCACTATATTGTTTAGTGTCAATGGCTATAAAGTTGGCTCTAATTAATATGTGGCGTAAGGCAAGCCGATCATTACCATAGTTCTATTAACAAGTCCAATATTGAAACGCACACTAAATTTATTTTATTGAACAAATTCATATTTGATTAGTGAGCATGGTTCATATAACAAGTGGCCATAATACAAATTATTTATTTACTTTCTTAAAATAATAATTTTGTAGAATAAATTAACACCAATAACCCTTACATAAGAGAGACTAACAAGTAATTAATTAATTATCCATTGAACCAGTCACACTATAGTTTAAAGTGTATGTTCATATGTATCTAATGCAATTACAAAATTGAGCTATGAACTACCAAACAAATTGTTAATATTTAAACTGGTATCTATTAAAGCTATGTACAAAAGTAGCCTAGTAATTAAATATATAGACAAAGGTGAATTCAAGTACCTGGTGCGATGTAGCCAAGTGTACCAAGAGTTTTGGTTTGCGTTGCATCCTTGTTTAAGGCTAAAATTTTTGCAATGCCAAAGTCACTAACATGTGCAACCATGTCCTCGTCCAAAAGAATATTGGAAGGCTTCAAATCACAATGCACCACAGATTCTGATTGACCATTGTGGAGATATTCCAATGCCAATGCAACATCAACCATGATGCTTACTCTTTGGACAAGATTCAAGCAATTGTTATGAGAGTATAACCACTTTTCAAGGCTACCATTTGACATGTATTGAAGCACCAAAGCTCTAAACTCAAGGTTGGAGCATGTACTAATGACTTTAACAAGATTCCTATGTCGGATTGCCCTTAACACCTTGCATTCAGTATCAAAACTTTTGAAAGCACCCTCCAATTGCAAGTTTAGAGCTTTGACAGCAATGATAGTCCCATCAGATAGTATCCCTTTGTACACAGAACCAAAACCTCCTGTTCCAAGCAAGTTGCTCTCACAAAAGTTGTTTGTTCCACGAGATAGCTCTTGATATGATATCATTCTATGATCCATTGTAGGCAATGTGATAGGCAAACCTAGAATCTGCATGTTACATTGTGGATGTCTTCTTCGCATTATGACCAGTGCTGCAAAGATTATAATTGATGCAATGACAGGAACAATATATTTGAGCAAAACTTGTTTCACCCTTGATCCAAGAGAAGTTGGACTTGTACAAGGTGGAACTTCAAAAATTGCATTCCCACAAAGTGCTTCATTACCTAAAAATGATTCTGTGGTGAAGTTTGCAAAAGGCCCGGTGGATGGAATCTCTCCCGATAACTTATTGAAGGACAAATTCAAATACTTGAGATATGGAAGTGTCTCAAGAGATTTTGGAATAGCACCGGAGAGATTATTGTTTGAGAGATCCAGCTGATCCATTCCCCTCAATTGTCCAAAAGATTGTGGAATGTTTCCTTGCAATGAGTTCTTTGACATGTTTAGATAACTTAGGCTCTCAAAAGCACCAATGATACTGGGAATTTTTCCAGTAATTTGGTTACAAGATAAGTCCATGACTTCAATAGTGCGCAATTTTGTCATGCTCGGAGACAAACTTCCGCTGAGGAAATTCGATGATAAATCCAAGAATAATAGGTTTTGAAGACTCCACAAATTCAATGGGATTGATGATGTCAGTGCATTATAACTCATGTTGAATTTTTGCAAAACACTGAGGTTTCCAATGCAATTTGGGATGGATCTTGAGAGACTGTTAATAGAGAGCGACAATTCTCCCAAGTTCTTTAATTGACAAAGTTGTTCTGGAATGGATCCTTCAATCAAATTCTCATCAAGAAACAATCTTTGCAAATTCTGCAATCCCTTGAATGTGGACGGTATGTTTCCAGTCAAACTGTTACCTGACAAATCGAGAAAGTACAACTTTTTCAAGGAACCAATTCCCATTGGAATTTGACCCTTTATTTGGTTTTCACTTGCATCAAAGACTTTAAGGGAAAGTGAAAAATTTCCAATGGCATCCGGAATTGTAATATTCAAGCGATTAGAGGATAAATCTAGCTCCTCCAAAAATCTGCAATTAGTTAAAGATAAAAGGAAACTATGCTCTTGATATCTAGGCTTCGCTATCAGCTGATTTAGACCTAGAAGAAGAAAATTTAGATTTTTTAAGTTCCCAAGATTTCTGGGTATATGTCCAGAGAGAAAGTTACGAGAAAAATCTACTAGGAAGAGGCTGGAAAAATTTGAAAGATATGATGGGATATGACCACTAATTTTGTTCATACCAAGTGTTAGACTTTCAAGAGAGGTAATGTTGAAAATATTTTGGGGTATTGTCCCAGTGAGATCATTCAGTCCTAATTCCAAACTTTTCAGATTATGGAGACGCCATAAATCACTTGGAATGGCACCTTTCACGTTGTTTCTTTCGATGGCAAACTCTTGTAACATCGACAAGTTGCTTATGATAGGAGGTATATTTCCAGTTAAGTTGTTACCTCCAAGATATAGCTCTTCAAGCTTTTCTAAACTCCCAAAACCTATTGGAATACTTCCATCAAACTTATTGTATGACAGAGATAAGTCAGAAAGCTCTGTGCAGTTATTAAACTGTGAGGTGAGCTTACCGTAGAATTCATTAAAGGAAAGATACAGTCCTTGAAGATTAGGACATTGGGTGCAAAGATTCATTGGAAGGGTTCCTGAGAAGTAATTTTGTGTAAGACCAAGAGCCGTTAGAAAAGAGAAGTTAAAGATGACAAGAGGAAATGGACCAGTAAGGCTATTATATTGCAACTTCAAGATCTCTAATGACGACATATTGCTGAGGGACAATGGAATTGTACCACTTAGACTGTTTACTGCAAGATATAAATCTCGAAGTTTGGGTAACATGCCCAATTCTTTAGGTATGCCACCACTAAAATTGTTGTAATGAAGATATAAATATTCAAGCTTCTGGCAATTATGTATAGTTGGAGGGATACTACCTTCCAATAAGTTGTTTTTCAAGCTAAGTTTCCTCAAGCGGTGTAGATGACTAATCTCATGTGGCAGAAAACCACTAAAGCTGTTGTTTTTAAGATCAAGTGAGACTAGGAAGGAGAGGTTGGCAATATGAGGGGAAATGGTGCCATGGAGACCCACGTTGGAAAGGTTCAAGGCTGTGACTCTTTGTCTGCGTCGGCTGCAAGAGACCCCGAACCACTCACAGAAGTTTGTTGTTATGGACCAGTTACCACCAGCAAAGACAGAATCGTTTGGGCTAAAAGTGATTTGAGATTTGAAGGCAATGAGAGCTGATTGATCGGTAAAGTTGTTGGAAGATTGGGACAACTGAAGTACACATGGCTGCATTAACAGAAAAGCCAACAGGAGGAAAATGTATATGTATGGCCTTTCCATTAGCGTAATGTGTTTGAACAAGAGAGACAGAGAAGGCTCTTTGTAATAGGATAGTCTTGCCGTTTCTCCGATCAGAGGGTTAAGTGGGTACAAGTCTCACTTATATGACAACGAAGAAATGGCCAAATAATTGCTGTGAAAAAGAAATAGTATTAAAAACTTAAAAAGGTCAAAAACACGGAATTTGCAAGATTAAAGTCAAAGTCTTAAGACTTATTGTTCACTCTGATTGAAGAAAAGTTTCTTCAAAATGAAGGTTGTACTTGTCGGTTCCTAACCCAAATTAAATTGAATATGTTGATATATATATATATATATATATTACTATTTGATGGGACCATTGTTGCTATCAAAGTTCTAAACTTGCAATTGGAGGGTGCATTAAGAAGTTTTGATATTGAATGCAAAGTGTTAAGGGCAATCTGACATAGGAATCTAGTTAAAGTCATTAGTACTTGCTCCAACCCCGAGTTTAGAGCTTTGGTGCTACAATACATGTCAAATGGTAGTCTCGAAAAGTGGTTATACTCTCACAACTATTGCTTGAATCTTGTTCAAAGAGTAAGCATTATGGTTGATGTTGCATTAGCGTTGGATTATCTCCACAATGGTCAATCAGAATCCATGGTGCATTGTGATTTGAAGCCTAGCAATATCCTATTGGATGAGGACATGGTTGTGCATGTTGGTGACTTTGGCATTACAAAGATTTTAGTTGAAAACAAGTACGCAACCCATACCAAAACCATCGGTACAATTGGCTACATTGCACCAGGTATGCATGTATTAGGTTAATTTAACATTAATAGTGGTTAATTTTAGGAATAACCATGAGTGCGGTAGTTTTCATCAGCTCAGTAATGTAGTTGCATTAGATTCTTATGAATATACCCTTAAATTATTTGTTTTATGCATTATGCTCACAAGTTAAATACAAATTATTTTTGTTGAGAGAACACATGCAAATTAATTTAATATTACTTTAATATTGGACTCATTAATGCAACCATGGTATTGACATGGCTTGCCTTATGCCCACTTATAGCCCATTTTATAGCCATTTCACTATTCAAGGTAATGATCCTATTTGATAAGTTATCCTAAAATTGACTAGAAAAGTTCAGCTATGGCGCTCAGTTTGGGAGTTGAGAGTTGAAAATAATTACAAAACTATTGTATCAGTATTAGGGACATAGCCTTTTTTGACAAATTGTCAACATTACTTTTATATAGAACCCACATTAATACCAATTTTACTATTTGCAAATCACAACGGCATACTTGATAAATAAATAAATAAAAGAATCAAGTATACATATATACATCAATTGATGGATCATGGATAGTTACAGTAAACAATTTTTTTTTTTTTTTTTTTTAATGTATGAATGTGTGTATATATATATATATATATATCAGTGTATTAATGTTATATTTGTAAATTATTTTTGGAAACATATATGTGGACTTAAAATTTTCTTGACAAATGTGAGCATGATAGAGTATGGTTCTGAAGGGAGAGTATCCACCAAATGTGACATTTATAGTTATGGGATAATCTTGTTGGAGATGATCACAAGAAAGAAACCTACAGATGGAATATTTGTTGGAGAACTAGGTATGAGGCAATGGATTGCATCACTTCGTGACCGAATGGAAGTTGTGGACGATGGTTTGCTTAGGATAGAAGACGGAAGAGATGTAACTGCCTTGCAAACTATTCTTTCATCTATCTTGGAACTAAGCTTGAGGTGTTCGGAAGAATTACCAAATGGAAGACTTGACATCAAGGATGTGGTGGCCAAGGTTAACAAAATCAAATTGACACTACTTGGAAACAGAAATTGGGGTGTCTGATATTTATGTTATTGCTCAAATTTCATATGTGTGCACTTGAAGAGACCTTGTTAAAGCTTGTGTTCCTTTTTTTATTTTATTTTTTGGGGCCAAAATTTAGTTATTTTATTTTGATAATTTGGTTTGTAGCGATACTATAGTAAATTCAATGATATCTTTTTGTAATTTTAGAATATGTATTTTTATTTAGACTGATTTTAGTAGATTCAAATAAAATACTTATCTGAGAATTTCTCAAAATTTTAATGGATTCTTAGTTTCTTTTCCCTTGATTCGTAAAGATTTCATTGAGCTAAAACAATATCTTGCTTTACTATATTTTTTGTTCTGCATTATAAAACCCCAAATTAACCCCCAAAAAAACCCCCCAAAAAAAACCTAATTTTCAGATAACGAAACTCCCAAATCCATGAGTTAGGACTCCCCAAATTTGATCTCCACTAGCTTCTTCCTCAGCATAAGCAACCAACTTGCACTCCTCCGTGGTAGGAACGAAGAAATTGAGGCCAGTCGTGAGATTAGTCCTCATGCATTGTAATTTTTTCTTGAATTTCACTGCTCTTTTGAATGTTCAGTTGTACTTAATTGAGAGGAAATAATATGCTGGGAAAGTAAATACGTATTTAGTTACAAATACTCATTCTGACGGAGCTTTAAAATTCCTTGAAGCTAACTCCCCTGTAAAAAAAAAAAAAAAAAAAAAAAAAAAAAAACACTTAATTCCACGACTTTGGATTCAAATCATTCTACTTGAATTAGTCAAGCTCTGAGATTCCATTTCCATGTATATATGCTACCTTTTATTCTTCTCTGTCATCATCTCACTTCCATAATTACTTGGCCATTTTTTCTCGTAATCATGATAGAGTAGAGAATTCCAACTTCCAAGTGAGATTGTCAATCAGTCTGTTCAAAGGGCATCTCCTTAAGCGTGTTTGTAAATTTACCTATTAAAGATAGAAAAAACGGATTCTAATTGAGATGAGCCTAACTTCAGCGAGAAAAAAAATCTTACAACCATTATAATTTATCCCATGTCATGTTTCATTATAATTTAGATAGAAGTTGAAAAAATAAAAAATTAAAAGAGATAAAAAGGCGTGCAATTGTGGGAGATAAGTCAACAATTGTGGATGCGTGAGTGCTATGGTTGACTGTGTGCTGTGGGAATTGGGAAGTGTTTCTTACATGGTTCTCGATTGTATTAAACTCGAGTAATACATTGCAACAAACTCAAGTTCCAAATAATCGAGTTCCGTGTGGCATTTCTTATGGAACTCCATTTTCTGAAACTCGAGTTCCATGTCAAACTCGATTTTCTTAAACTCAAGTTCCATGTCAAATTCGAATTTCAAAAACTAGAGTTTTAAAAAAGTGGTACATTGCTTGATATTTCTCAAATAGTGGTAAAATACTAATAATTTCAAAAAATAGTGATATTTGGCTATTTTTGCCCCTAAAATATGCAATTCCTAAAATAGGGTTCCTATCTCGATTAGAGAACTCATCAAATTAAAATTTCTTAGTGAACCCATGGCAATGCCTAAATTCAATTTAGCTACTATGGAAGCCAAAGCACGATACTCAGCTTCAGTGGAGGACCTAGAAACAGTGGCTTGTTTCTTAGCAGACCATGTAATTGGACAATTCCCAAAGAAAGCCATAGTACCAGTGATTGATTTCCTGTCCACAAGATCCCCAGCCCAATCTGCATCATTATAGGCAGAGAAGGAAGAGGGACCTGGAGTGAATGCAAGACCATAGTGAAGAGTACCTTAAAGATATCTAAGAGTTCTTTTGGCTGCTTGAAGATGGGTCTGAGTAGGACTACTCATGTATTGACAAGCTTGTTGAACAGCAAAGGACAAATCTGGTTTGGTGAAGGTGAGGTATTTTAAAGCACCAACCAAACTTCTATAGGACTTAGGATTTGGTAAAAGAGGGCTATAATTTGGAAGAAGATGGAGATTAGGATCCACAGCAGCTGAATTGTTTATTAAAAAAAAAAAGTTTAGCTCTCAATCCTTAAGAGGTACATGAACTTTTTTTTTCCCTTTTAAATTGATGATATATTTGTTTTTAATAAACAATTTTATGCATTAGAATTCATAAATCATGAAAAATTATGGATGAAAAATAGAACTTCACCATGTTGAGTGTGACATGCAATTCGAGAGCTAAACTAAAATTAACTTCATTATATGTTCATTAAATTGATGTTTAATTCATTTAGGATAAACTACGTAGTTGGTCCCTATCCTTTATAGCATATTTCAATTTAGTCCCTAATCTTTCAATTATGTCAAGTTGGTCCTTAACCTTTCAATATCGTGTTAATTTAGTCATTGCCGTTATCTATTAGATGGAAAAGTCTGACGTCAAACGGTCTAAATTAAAAAAAAAAAAAAAAAAAATTTGCCACATCATCTGTCACTTGGACTAACATGTCAACAATTTTAATTTTATTTTATTTTATAAAATTTTAGCAAAATTTTAAATTAGAAAAAAAGAAAAACAACAGATAACTGAATCCTAACTCATGTCTATCAACCCAAAAAAAAAAAAAAAAAAAAAAAATCCCTTTTGTTAAAAAATAACAAAAATCCCTAAGTCACAGTCACAATTTCTTCACGCGTCTTTAAGGTCCCAGCTTTTATGATTGCACTATCTTCTCTAATGATGAGGTAGGAACCTGCAGAATTACTTTGCTGCAGTGACGAAGAGAGGATCCCAAACCCCAGATTCATCAAGAGGTAACCTAGAAACTACTGGTTCTCCAATAACCCTCTGCCCTGCAATTTAAAGACGAGTTCTTTATCTTATCTTTCTTAAACAATAAATCATATAGAAAAAAAGAAATCTGGAGATCAGAATACATGAGTTCTAGAACTGAAGGCCAACAACTTGAAGATGGACACCTAAACCAAATCAATCAGCTAGGATAGGGGAAATTAAAGTCTTGGGATCTTAATCACTCGCGTACATATATATTGGGTGTTTGAGTGCGTGTATATATCAGTGTCTGTGTGTCTAGTTCATAACCTTTAGAGCCATATGAAAAGCATTGTTAAACTTATGGTCACATCCTATGAAAATCATTTTTCATGTCTTAGATTAATATTTTGTTAAGGAAGATTGCAAAGAATGTTCCCCAAAATAAGTGAAAGCCCAATTTCAAGTGTAAAGATGCAACTTTTACTTTTAAATAAAATGATTCTCCATAATTGTAGATTAATGCTGCCATCAAATAAACTTTATCAAATTTAACAGAAATTTATAAGATTAGAGAATTAAAGACCATTTCTCCGAGCTATAGCTATTTCTTCCATAGCATCAATGCTCATTACATTACATGAACCGTAGTCAAATCATCAAGGAGAATTTCTCCAGTGATATTCATGGAATAAATTTTAAGGAAACAACCATGATAAATAGAACAGATCAACTGCTTTATTCATTAGTCTGACCACAGCATATGAAAGAATCACAGACAAGGGAAAAACCCAGTGTGTCCATGTCCATGGGTCTGTGACTGTCCCTGTTTAATGAAAGGAAGGAGAAGGAATTTTGGATTTTAGGGAGAGTGTTTACATGGGTTTGTGACTGTCCCAGTTTAATGAAATAAGCAAAATTCTGAATCAAACTAAAAAGATTTGATTTGGGTTTTCTAAAAAAAGCTTACGTGTTCTCTAAAAAAAAAAAAAAACTGATATGCTAGTGCCGTTCAATTTTTTTTATTTATTTTTTTTATTTAGACCATTTGATACGTTAAACTTTTCCATCCAAGAGATAATGACAGAGACTAAATTGACACAGTATTGAAAAGTTAAAGACCAAATTGACATAATTAAAATATTAGAGACTAAATTGAAATATAACGTAAAAGATAGGGATCAAATATGTAATTTACCGATTCTGTTATTTAAGAATTTATTGTAACATAGAAAATTAATTGTACAAGCCAAAATTTTTAATAAGTCAAGCTCTGAGTTTATACGTGTCTGCTACGTATAATTCTTCTCTGTCATCACCTCCATTTCAGAATTTCTTGGCATTTATTCATTGTCATGTACTATAGATTGTAGAAGTCTTGTGCGATAACTGATAGGTCTCTGTTTTCTCCGTTTAATTGGGGCCATTTATTCCTCTGGTCATGTTGCGTGGTCTAAGGGCGGAGGCATGTTACATTTTGTTTTCTTTTTACTTAGTCCAAATCTTTAATTGCTTAAATGGCGCCACATTTGGGGCTTTCTCTAATAGGGGCCCTAACCCATGGCCTACGGTTTAGTGCCGCTTGACTTATATTGTTCGTAAGAAATTGGCATTTAAAATTATAACTTAAATATATAAAATAGGTTTTTGAGTTGATAAAAGTTAAAACAAATAGCATCATCAATATGGATGCTCTAAGTATTATTTAAAAATAGGTTTCATATTAAAGTTCAAAAAATTACTTTTCATATCAACTCTTGGATTAAAATTTTTTACTTTTAATATTTTCACCTCTTTATCTTCCTAACTTTTTGTCTCTCACAATTGCATGATTATTGCACCTTCTCCAAATCTGTCTAAAACCGAAAAAGGGGTTTATGAGGAAACACCTTGAAGCACATTGGCTTGTCTACATCCTCAAGTAGGACTACTCAGATAGGAAAACTGTCCTCCAAGACCATGTTGTATGGACTCTAACAAGTCATGCTACTTTAATTAGTCAAGCTCTGAGATTCCATATGGCTGCTGCGTTTGATTCTTCTCCGTCATTACTAGGCCATTTTTCTTTGTCATGTACTGTAGAAAATTAGAAATCTCGTGTGATAGCTCCTCTTTTCTGTTTGCTCCGTTTGCTTGGCACCATTTATTCCTAATCAAGTTGTGTGGAAGTCTTGTGTGATTGACCTCTGCGTTTGTGTTTTTCTTTTTTCGTTACGTTCACGGGAGTGGAAATTTTGGGACGAGCGCATCTATGCTCTATAGATAAGCCAAGCGAGATTGCCAATCAGGCAATGACCTCCATGAGTCCATAATCAAAGGGCATTTCCTTTTATCTCAAGGAACAAAAAACCGCACCTCCTTTTTCATAGGATTAATATCTATTGGTTGCGTGAATAAAATTACGTACTAAAATTAGAAAAATAGAAAATCTTCAAAGTGAGATTATTGTTTATTCCACGAGAATAAAAAATATATATATATAGAGTAAGTTTAAGGACACAACTTGTTCTACAATTTGTTTATTTTATTTATTTATTTAATTTTTTTTTTGAGAAAGTTCTACAATTTGTTTAAGTGGTAGGTTTGTAAGCGATGGAAAATAAAAATGGTATTAGTGGTAGCTCGAGGGTTTGTTTGGCTAGGGGATGAAAAAAATGGAATGATAGAAAATGGGAAGAGGCTGAAAAAATTAAGTATGTATAAATTTATTCTCAAAAGTTTCTCTTAGTAACATGATTGTAAACTGGATGCAACAACTTCTATTAATCACCAGATCTTTAGTATGCATATAGGTCTCCAATTGAGGCTTTAAGAGACTTTGAAAAATTCTACACACACACACACACACACACACACAAATACATTGCTATCTTGTACATGTGAAAATGTGCTCTAAGGCTTGCTTATATACTCTACTTGAGATCCACAAAATCCTAGATCCAATGGCTGAGATGAAAAGCTGAAAAACCAATTTGCATGAATCTCAATTAGTCAAGATGTGTCTTTTGATCGGTTGAGATAGGTGACTCTCGACCTGTTGAGTTGCAGTTGAGAACCTGTGTAGTAGCACTTTTGTTTATGCATTCTTGAGTTATAACGAACTAACATCATCAATCCCATTGAATATGGAGTCTGTTTGATTTTGGTTTTCTAAGTCAGTCTTTTAAATTTCAAGAAAGAAACAATTTAATCTGTATGTCTATTTTCTGTACATTTCTTGCTTGAAATTTTTTGTCATTAAAATAAGAGTTCAATTTGATTTTGGTCCCTTAAATATGGGACACCTCAACAATTTTTTTTTCCTAGTAAAATTGGCAGCCTCAACATTCATTTAGTCATATAAATGGAAAAATCGATAAGGGTCTAATTTGTTACACTTTAAAATTTTGAGGGACAAAATTCGAACTTATTAAAATTGCAAGACCAAGATGAAATAAACCTTATATTTGGGGGACAAAAAAAAAATGTAATATATCCTAATTTTAAAATAACCTTTATAGTTTTTCACTTTTTCAGTTTTATAAACAACTTTTGCCACAGGAGTTTTAAAATTTAAATCCGGTGAAACAAATACCAAAGATTTTTGGAGGGAGAAAAAGAAAAAAGGTTGCTTTTGTAGGAAAAAATAAAGCCGCAAAAGGGTATATGAATTATGAGGAAACACTTGATAAGGGTATATGAATTACGAGAAAACACTTGATAAACATATAATTCAGGTTGCTCCCAAGAAGTTCTTGCTTTCACTGGATCCTTGACAAATTAATTAGGGACCACCATATATATTGCTTTCCTCCATTCTACTCAATCTAAAGTCATACTCTTTGCTATTCCCTTAATTAACATGTACTTTTTTATTTTGATGGTAACAATGGGCGAGAGGGAATTTGAACTCTAAATGTCATAGACACACCAAGAGGTATCAACCAATTGAGCTACAAATGTGATTTTATTACTTCGATTGATAGGGTTGTCCACGGGTCGGTCCGGGTCGGGTTTGTGCCCAACCCGAAACCGACTCGCCGGAATCGGGTGAAGGGCTTAACGACTCACCGCCGACCGTCAATGACTTCGGGTCTAGTCGGATCGGTCTCCGATGGACAACGGTCGGGTTGGTCGGCCTCGGTCTGAGTTTGAATCACCGGATCAAGCTCAAAATCACCCCATCAAGCCCAAATTTGAGCGAAAATCACCGGATCTAAACAAAAATCGAAGCAAAAACCCCCACATCAAGTTCAGATTGGAGCAAAAATTTCTTCTCATCACCGGATATAAGAAAAATCGAAGCAAAAACACGCACAAATCCGAGCAAAATCTTCATCTCACCACAGGATCTAAGCAAGAAAACCTGGATCTTCACCGGATCTAACCAAAAACTACCAAACCTTCACTGGAATATTGATGAATTTGAACGGATCTAGGAACTCCGGCCTTCTTTCATGGGTTTTGTCGTTCGAATCGGGTATATTGGGTTTTGAAGAAGAAAACCTGCCATCTAACTCGCCTAAGTCAGTTTTTGGTGGCGGAAACCCATCTCCGACCATCACCAACATTGGGTCGACCAGTTGTCGGGTCGGCCCGGGCGGTTTGGGCAGGTGGGTCGGTTTCCGGGTTCCCGTGGACACCCCTATCTATTGATGTGATTTTTGGTCTTCCTCTACTTTTTTTCGATCCCTCAACTCTAATCAACTCACTCTTACTTACTAATGCATTAGTCACTCTCTTCATATCATGAGAGACTCTCCCCCTAATCATGTGCATCTCCCCCTCAATGTCAAGTCATAGTCCCCCCCCCACCCCCTCTCTTGTCACGAATAACAAAGGGATCAAGAATCACTGTCTAGATCAGCATAGTGGTCAATTTCAAGCTTCCTCTCCACTCTATCAAACCACACATCCAAGCGTCTCAAGCAGTAATCAATGCGAGCCTCATCAAAATCCATCCTGGCCTCCATCCTCATAAGTATCTCATACAACAGGCGGTACTGATCAAGAGGCCCTTGTGCAAAGGAGCAGTAAGTGCAGGAGGTACATCATCATCCTCAGCCTCATATTGGTCTATCTCATCATCAGTGTTCTCAGCCCCTTGTTGAGCATGAGCCCAATATGTCTCATTCTAACCAATACATGTGTTTGGAGCCCAATATGTGCTTTGTGCAGTACATTGCGCAAAATAAGGCCAAATAGTGCAACATGACTACATGAGCAACCAGGTCCAAGAAATCCTAAACCGCCATGTACATTCAAGCCCAACCCTACTGTGTCATGCACAACAAAGTGAATGATGAAGTTAAATACGAGCGTGAAAGGCATGTGCCCGAAGAGGTATCATGTGTCAGGAATTATAACATGATGAAAATGAGCAATAAGAAAACCAAAGATTTAAGTCTCATCAAGTAGTTAGGTAGTTAGTTAGAGCAATTGATTAGATGGTTAGAAGGTAGTTCAGGCCAATCTTAAGCTTATTTTAAATTAAGGCCTTATAAAGAGCTTGGATATAAATGGAACCATGTAATTTTAATTACTCATTATGTGCATGATAAGTAAATTCTCTCTACTCTCTTGGAGGCCATGGCTAATCTAATATGTGATCATATCGCTCTGTTGCCAACATTGTATTTCTTTTGACATAAAACATTTGTTCTAATTCTTTACTCACTCAGACCCTTTTTAATATACACCACTATTAGTTTCTTTAAAACATTCTCTCATCTCCCCTTGTGTGTGTGTGTTAAAATACTTAGTATTCTAAAAAAAAAAAAAAAAAAAAAAAAATTCCCTACTCACTCTTTATCTCACAACATTTTTCATAACAAGTTTGTTTTCAGTTTTGGTGGGTCTCGAAATAATCTTTATATTATTTTATCTTGACTTATAATTGATTAAAACACATCAATAAGTTGATAAAATATTGTGATATTTTGTTGTGGTCATAGAAAAACTCACTTCCTAGTTCAAAATGCAATGTACAAAACCATGTAACCCCCACCTGGAATCATTTGATTTCTCATTAGTAGCTAGGAAATACTTATGTTTTCTATTTTTTTTACTCTTCTTTATTTGCTTATTTATATGGGTCTTAATCTTCATTTTCAAATATATCTATCATAGAATGACAAACGAGTAGAGAAATAAAAAAGGAAACTTCTTCAGTTTCTTTATTTCATCATTTATTTTATAATAATGTTATATCTCAAGGAGCTACGACCTATCATTATTACTTGGGCTTTTTCATGGTTGGGCTTTACTTTGTTTTCCAAATCTCCCTTCATTTGGTCGGTTGGTTCGGAAGAATCATCCTCTTCTTCCCTCCCCCCCCCCCCCCCCCCCCCCCAAAAAAAGCTACTTCCTCTCCAATAGAAGATTTTTTTTTTTTTTTTTTAGTAAATTAAAGCAACTCTAGCTTTGACTAACCTCAGCTAGCCTCGAGGGTTGGAAAAGTCCAAATATCTACTGCGAGTGATGACCCAATGTGTAATGTTATGAGTCGGACCTTTATTAGCTTCAAAGTTTTTGTGAGATTTCTTTTTACAAAAACTTTAAATATGGGCCGGGTCAGGTTTTTCTTTAGTACGGGTTCTGTCTCTTTAGAAAAAGTGATGGGTTTTATTGCAGCCCACAGGGATCCATGATGAGACTTGAGATCATGGGAGTGAAGGATGGCAGAGTTAATAGGCAGCGCTTCAACGCTGTGGTGGTTATTGTGGTAGATCACTTTCCCCAGAAATGCAGCCACCAAACATATTATGCACTTACATGACTAATCTAGTCATATTATGTAATTCGCTATATACAATCCTGTGTTATGGTCTTTTGTTAAGTTGCATGGTAATTGGTGCGTGCGCTTTGTGAGTAATTTTTAGGTATTCTTGGAGTACAATAAATAGTACTCCCTCCTCTCATATTCCCACTCATTAAATTCATCGTGAGGTCTACTATAAATGTGAGAGGAGAGTGCACTATTTTACTATACTCCCGAAGTACCTAAGTATGAGACTTTGGTTTGTTGCTTATTTGGACTCCAAAATTTAAAGTTTGAGGCTTCACTATTTCGGTATGTGTTGTCCAACTCCATCTAAAAGATTGTGTAATTGTTTTTTTTTTTTTTTTGGGTCCTCAATAAGATGACTTTGCGATTAAGCATTATTAGCTCTCAATCCTCAAGAGGTACGTGAACTATTTTTTTCCCCTTTTAAATTGATGATATAGTAGTTTTTAATAAACAATTTTATGCATTAGAATTCACAAATAGTGAAAAATTATGGACAAAAAATAGAACTTCACCATGATGAGTTTGATTTGCAATTCATAAAACCAGAAATGGGGTTTATGAGGAAACTCTTGATCGAGACGCAAGCACATAGGCTTGACTACATGCTCATGTACGTATCTACCCCGATATCCACCAAGACTAGGACTGTTAATCGTGCTACTTTCATTAGTCAAGCACTGAGATTTCATATGCCTGTGAACAGTAAATTCTTCTCTATCACCACATCCCTTGCACATGAGAAAATCCATTATGTTTCCATAACATGCATCCTCCCCCTCACATGAGGGGTGTGGGGTCCTATTTGCCCAATGAATTAACCATTTTTTCCTCGTCATGTACTGTACAAGTCTTCTGCTTAAACGTAATTGGTTTTCTTTCCTTTAGAAAAGGCTTTTTAAAACCTTTTATGAAAAAAAAAAGTATAAAAATAGATTTTACTATAAAGTCAAAAACGATATTCTAATAGAATCATAGGCTTGATTTCCTTCCCACATGGGTCTATTATCCTTATAGAAAAACAGAGGTTCACCAACTAGGGAATTTAATCGTGCTACTTCAATTAGTCTAGCACTGAGAAAAATAGCTGTTCTTCTTTGTCATCACATGATCACCTCCAATTCACAAAAACTTGTCCATAATTCCCTGTCATGCACGGTACAAGTCTTGTCTAGTGTGAATGTGTGAATAGGAAAATGCTATTTTTCTACAATTTTTCAAATTTTCTTATCATCCAAACAAATTTCATTACAAAAAATTTCAACATCACATCCAATTCAACAACAATTTCTGACAGCAAATTCCGGCAACAACAACAACAACAACAATCAGTTCATCAAAAAAAAAAAAAAAAAAACAACAACAACAACAATCAGTTCATCAAAAAAAAAACAACAACAACAATCAAACTTAAAAAAAAAAAAAATGGAGAGATCGAGGAAGAGGAAGCGATGGGTCTGGGTCGACGACGATCAACGATCGACGGTGCGGCGCGGTGCGACTCACCGGTGCGAAGAGCGCTGGGTTCTGGATTCGAAGGAGATCGACGATCAACAGCGCGGCGCGGTGCGATCGAAGGTGCGACTGGATCTACTCGTTGCGGTGAGGCGATGGGGACTGGCTTCGTGAGTTCGTGGTCGCCGGCGATGGTCTCTGGGCTTGGATCGGCGGTTTGTGGGTTCGTGGCCACCGGCAATGGGTGCTGGGCTTGGATCGGCGATGGCGCTGGGCTCTCTCTTTCTTTCTCCCTCTCTCTCTTCGTGCTCTCTGTTTCTCAGTTTTCCGGAAAATGGCATTTGAAGTGAAAATAGAAGGTGAAATGAATTTCCACCTGTGGAGGTCTATTTTACGGTCAAAGGTGAATTCATTTTCAGTTGACCGAATTTTCCTAATCAGCCAAACACTCTAATTTTACGGAAATGGTTTTCCGGAAGTACTTTGAAGTCAAAACAAACACACCCAGTGTTTCTAGTTGCAACCAATGTGGTATGTATTAGTTTATTTAGGCCCAGTGGATCAATATTGGCTCTTTGTTTGGGCCAAGTGATAGAGCTACAGTCTCGCCCAACATGTAGTACGTGAGTGGGTTGTCAAGGCCCTCAATTTCAAGCATTTTTTAATTTTCCCCCTTTGTAAATCCTTGGTAATATGGGATCAAGTTATAATTCGTTTTTTTCTCCAAAAAAAAAAAAAAAAAAAGAAGTTATAATTCGTCGTTTCAAGTAAAATCTAAATATGCATTTCTTAAAAATATTAAAACATAAAATTATTAAAGTTGTCTTTAATCATTCAAATCATTAAAAGCCCTCAAATTCCAAAACTAAACTATGAAAATTTAGAAAAGTTAAAAAAATATAAAGAAAGATTTCTTACCTTTGGGAATTGGGATGCTTTGATGATGTTGGTTCTTGAAATTTTTGGTTTGGTTATATTTATAACTCCAAAGGAGGTTGATTTCAAAATTAACAAACCTTTTATATATATATATATATATATAGAGAGAGAGAGAGAGAGAGAGAGAGAGAGAGAGTGAGAGAGGCTTGTCTACAAGTTTATAATTCACTCATTTACTTCAATTAAACTCACTAATTAAATTTCTATCCCTATATTATTATTATTATTATTGTTGTTGTTTGTTTTTAGAACCCCTTAAAATACAACCAGATTAACCTAGTTAATTAGCCAAGTAATTACTTAGTCAAATTAAACAGATATAGGTTAACACAAATATATCATGTCATTGTAAAGTGTGGAAAATAAAGAACACAATAATATGATAACCTAGGAAAACCAAACTGGTAAAAAACCTGAGGAGGATTTAACCTAGCTATCCTTAAGGTAAAACAAAACCACTATGAAAGAATTGAAGTTTACACTATAGCAACTTAGACCACAACATCCTATTGCTACCTCGAGTAGGAAACTTACTACCACAACCATGTAACAGCTCCGAGTTAACGGACTACTTCTTTCTTGGATTCCCAATAAGCACAAGCACTCCCGCTTGTATATCTTAGCTCTTGAATCTGCAACTGAATTGATCACCAAGTATATCAATCTAGATCTTGATAACCCTAAGTGTATGTGAAGACAAACACCTCTAGATCTCACAAAAGATTCACACACACAGCATAAAAAGCAACCTTAAAACATGGCTGGGGTTTTCCCTTTTATACTTAAGACAAAATATAAAACCCTACACGTCAAACGGGTTTGGGCTGAGTTGGAAAATTCTGCAGAAAAAAAATATGCACGATCTTCGATCGATTGAGTCTAATTCTTGATCAATCGAGCCAGATAGATTTACACAGTAAATCCTACAGTACACTCGATTCTAACTTTACACTTTAAACATACTTTGAGCTAGTCTAAAACAAGACTAAACGTTTTGTTCATAGTTTGCCAACATTACAAATTGAAGTTCTAATACATTTAAACCTAAAGTCTTAGAACCCAACAAACTCCCCCTTTGGCAATTCGTGACAAAACACAAACTTAAACAAAGTACTCAAAGTTTACAAAAAAACAGCCAATTACAAAAGCATTGCCCAACAAAACAAATTCAACCTAACTACTATCTATCAGTTGCAAGTGTAGACATCAACACGATTGAATCAACCTGTATATTCCTGAAACACTTAACAAACGCGTAAACGCATGTGTGGAAAATACAAGTAACACAAAATAACTTCTTGATTTCACATACCATAAAATAAAGACATATATCATGAATAACCTCATAAATATAAATGAATAAGCAATGTGAAACAAGAAACATATATAAATACATCATAGTATCTCCCCCTATCATGGACAACCCAAACAAAAATAAAAAAAACATCATGAGCCAAAAATGTAGATACACAATGAAGTACCTAGATACAATCTAAAGCTCCATAGCTCTAAAACAACAAAAAACTCCCCCTAACAACAAAATCTCCCCTACATATGTACTCCCCATTTTTGTGACAAATTGCCGAAGGGCATTCACTCATCATCAAAAGGAGGTGGCGGAGGTGATCGACGAAGACTATCCAAATCTGCTCTCAAAGACCTAAGCTCATCAAGCATGTCCACCAAAAGCTAATCATGAGCCGCTTAAATGGTTATGACAGTCTCCAACATACGTCGAATGCTCGAATCATCCGAAATAGAAGGCGGAGGAACAGTAGTAGCAACGATGGACGCCTCAACAGTAGTATCACCTATAGTAAAGGGAGGAGGAGGTGCGACACCAGAAGACTCAACTTTAGGGCATTTAGAGCTTGCTTTCATTTGAGCAGGCCTTTGCCTAAGAAAGGTGGCACCTATAGGTGCAACTATATGAACAGAATTAGACGCAAGAAACTCCTCTAAACCCAAATGTAAAAGAATTCGATGAATAAAAACCGGAAAGAAAAGAGCATGAGCAGTAGAACTACTCCTATGAACCTCAATCAAAGAACGAATGAAAAGATGAGGAAAGCTCATAGGAGCATTTGTGACAAGGGTATACAAAAATGCACATCTCTCTATAGGAATGGTATGCAAATGAGAGATGGGCCAGATGGAATGGCAAGAAATTCGAAAAAAGAGATAATGAGTCTCGGTCAACTCGTGAGAAGTGATCTGAGGATCAAAACCCCACTGGATAGAAGTACCAGTAATAAATGACATAATGTCATCTAGGGGTGGAGACTCATCATAAAGATAAACAGGTTGTTAAACCAGTGGCACCTCAAGAGCATCAGCCACAACCGAAGGAGTAATGGTGTACTCATCACCCCGTATCCAACTTCTCACCAGAGTGTTGGAATCATAGGATTGGATAGAGAGGTTCAAGTAGAACTCTCTGATCAAGGCAGCCGGAGGGGGATGTGAAATGTCCAACAAAGGAAGCCAACCCCTACGCTCAAAGTTTCTTCGAATCTCACCATCTAACTCATCTAACACTACCTTCTGCTCAGTCCATATATTCCTATGAATGTTCAGCTTCTCCTAAGTTTCTTGGTTTCTTTCACTAAGGAACCTCTCACTATCAAAGGTGGGGACAGAAGAAGAGGAGGCTTTCCTATTAGCTCTAGTCTTCCTAAACATGATGCTAAGGATCAAAAGGACAGACACAAAAGAGACAGAGAAAAAATAAAACAAAAACCAAGGGCAGACAGCAAGTTAGCACAAAAATATATAGAAAATAACAATCTATATGATGCAAGAAAAATATCAACACATGATGCATGCTCTAATGCAGTGAGAAAGAGTTCAATTTCACTATAAAATCACAAAATTGGCTTGAGCATAGAGTTTATAGCAAAAACCCCAAATTTTGAAAACCCATTTTCAAAAATCCCAACAAATTGATCAATTGATCATTACACAGGATAGATAACATAAAATAATGATTAAAATCAATCAATCTAACAAGCCAATTTCATTAAATTAAGCTCAATTGAACAAAATCCCTAAATCGGGTAGTTTCAAGCCCTAGAATTTTCAAATTTTCCTAATTCAACAAATTGATCAAATTAAACAGGAACAGTTTAATAACATCCCATAACAAAAACCCAATGATCAATTTTGAAAGAAATGATTGAAATAAAAAAAAAACCCCAATTTTCCTTAGGTTCGAAATTTACCCCAAATGCATGACAAAAATGCACAAAAACATGAAAATAAATGAAAAAGGAGGGGTATAAAGGTCTTACTGGTGTATGAAGACAAAAACCTTGCAAAAAGTTTGAGGGAAAACGACAAAAAATTGAGCTTGAATTCTTGACCGATCGAATAGAGAGAGAAAGTGATTTTGAAAAAGTTTGAAAGTGATAGAACACGTGAAAACTCAAAGTTTTTAAAAAAACTCTCTATGCGATTTTTGATTGATCGAAATTTAGATTCGATCGATCGAAAATTACATTCGATTGATCCAGAAGCAATCGAGCAGCGATCGAAATGGTCAAATTCAAACCAAAATTTTAATTGCATTTTTTATTGGTCGAGAGACAAGTTCGATCGATCGAAAATCTGAAAAAAAAAAAAAAAAATCAATTTTTTTGAAAAACAGAGCAATTTTATGTAGAAACTCCTCAAAGCATAGTATTTTATGAATAAAATGAATGAGTATGAGATGAAATGCTTTTCAAAAACACTTGTATAGAACCCAGATTTCCTAAAATTAAGATTTTCAATCAGTTTTCCTTAAATTCTTAAACTTCAAACACATTTTGCGTTAATACTCAAGAAATGTTCAATCTTGGATGGCCAAAACAAAATCACACACAACAACATATACAAAGTTTAGCAAATAGTAACTTATGTAGTATGTGCAACTAGCAAAGCTTGAGATACGTGTGAGGTGATATGTGAATAGAAATCAAACGCAATTTCTACAAAATTCATCACATAAATTTGAAATAGACTATCACTTAAAGAGTTACATCATATAACTCTCACATCTCCTAGAATAAAAGCTTGTAATCATGTAAGTTTCTTGATTTGCCACATATTGTACATACCAATTTTATTTGATCAGAAATTTATTAAAATAGCCAGGATAATGTACACATCAATTTTATTTGATTGATTTCAATATTTTCCAATAATGTACACACCAATTTTAGCATTTAAACTGAGGCTACACCTTATGTTCTTTTTATGCATGTGCTACACTTTCTCGAGCACAAAATCTTACGATATGCTCTAAGGTGTTCATGATTGGCTAGTAAATAGTGGTGAGATGGTTATTTATGCCTTTCTCAGTAAGATCAAGTCCAACAATAAAAAATATGTGATTTCAAGATCAAGATCAAGATCATGTGATCAAAAGCTATACACATCTTCCCACACTACATGCATTACAAAACTTAAACTAGTAAAGTACAGTAAAAATAAGCTCATCCAAGCTAAAGAAGGTACATAGATATGTCATGTAAAAATAAATTGGCCAACCTTGATTTCAAATCCAAGAAAAATAATGCAAAACACATTTTGCTTCCCTTTTCCCTTTTTATTTTTTTATTTTTTTTATTTTTTTTATTTTGAAAACAAAAATAAAAAACTATGTAGAGTGAAATGCATGGATGTTATGCAATGCAAATCCTAGAAGACAAAGAAAACAAAAACAACAAGAAGAATGGTCACAAAGAGTAAAGCGATGAAGCACAAGAACCATGTCAGAAAGACTCAATTAGATTGAGCTTTTTGCATCCAAAACTTTTTAGATGCAACTCTAGCTTTGGAGTTGTTCTTCAAATTTGAATTTTGAGCAACTTCAGGATTTGAATAAAGGTTTAAAACCTTTACCAACTCACCAATAAGTACCATAGGATCTTTTGCTTAAGACACAAGTACTTTTGGTTTATTTGCTCGCTTAGCAGCTTGCAAATTGAAACAGTTTGGACGAATGTGCCCAGACTTTCCACAAAAATGACAAACCCAAGCAAGCCTATCATGCAACTTGCCCTTAGGAGGGTTAGGAGTCTTAGGTTTAGACTCTTGAAGATCAACCCTAATTTTCCTAGGAGGTATAACTTCTACAGGTTTGACAACCTCACTCACAAGGGGCTCAGAAGAAGAAACAAAGTTTGTGGAATAAGGTTCAGGCACAAAGATGCTTTCTATAAAACCTAAGCCAATTTTGTCTGAAGAAGACTTTTGAACACTCAGCATATGATCTAGTTTGGAACTAGCAAACCTATGTGTATGTTTTCTAGCAACAGATAATTAATGTTCCAAATTCTTAACTTTATCAAGTAAAAGCATGTTCTCAGTCTTCACATTATTCAACAATTCATTAGCATCAAACAGTTTCACAAGCAAATTTTTCTTATCAATTTCAAGAGATGCAATTTTCTTTAAGCCTAAATTAACACTCATAGCATCCTTTGCAGCAACTTTGCAAAGTTTATTGTAGGTTTCTTGTAAATCTGCATCCTTTGAAAGTTTTCCATCATAAGGGTTCTCTTCAAGAGCAACACTTTCATCAACTACAACAATAACAGTGAAAGCAATGAAGTTTCCATCATCATCGCTACCAAACTCATTGTCAGAAACTTCATCATCACTAAGGGTTACAACCATAGCCTTACCTTTAGACCTGAACAATATTGGACATTCAGATTTCACATGACCATATCCTTGACGTCCATAACATTGTTGACCCATAGAATTATTAGAAGGTTGACCTACTTTCTCTTTAGGTTTTTTAGTGTTATTCACCTTAGTGGAATCATTCCTCCTAAAATTTCTAGGTTCAACATTGTTTTTACCTCTTACCCTTCTATTGTTGTTCCTAAAAAAGTTTCTAAAGTTCTTAGCAAGATAGGCAATCTCTATAGCAGAAAGCTCATCATCAAATCCACTAACATCAACATCATTAGCAGACTTAAGAGCCATTGATTTGGATTTGCTAGTCTTAGGTAGGTCCAACTCATAGGACTGAAGAGATCCTACAAGTTCATCAACAGGGATGGAGTCCACATCCTTTGCAGCAACTTTGCAAAGTTTATTGTAGGTTTCTTGTAAATCTGCATCCTTTGAAAGTTTTCCATCATAAGGGTTCTCTTCAAGAGCAACACTTTCATCAACTACAACAATAACAGTGAAAGCAATGAAGTTTCCATCATCATCGCTACCAAACTCATTGTCAGAAACTTCATCATCACTAAAGGTTACAACCATAGCCTTACCTTTAGACCTGAACAATATTGGACATTCAGATTTCACATGACCATATCCTTGACGTCCATAACATTGTTGACCCATAGAATTATTAGAAGGTTGACCTACTTTCTCTTTAGGTTTTTTAGTGTTATTCACCTTAGTGGAATCATTCCTCCTAAAATTTCTAGGTTCAACATTGTTTTTACCTCTTGCCCTTCTATTGTTGTTCCTAAAAAAGTTTCTAAAGTTCTTAGCAAGATAGGCAATCTCTATAGCAGAAAGCTCATCATCAAATCCACTAACATCAACATCATTAGCAGACTTAAGAGCTATTGATTTGGATTTGCTAGTCTTAGGTAGGTCCAACTCATAGGACTGAAGAGATCCTACAAGTTCATCAACAGGGATGGAGTCCACATCCTTACTTTCAGTGATGGTAGTCACTTTGGGTCTAAAATCTTCAGTTAAAGATCTAAGTATCTTTCTAACAATTTTAAGTTGATCATAGATTTCACCCAAATTATAAGCAAAATTAACAATATCATTAAACTTAGCATAGAATTCATCAAAAGTTTCATCATCAGACATCCTAATGCTTTCAAATCTAGTTGTTAACTGTTGCAACTTATTGATTTTAACTACCTTTGTGCCTTCATGCACAGCTTGGAGAATATTCCATGCAGTGTGAGCAATCTCAACATTAGAGATTCTCTTGAATTCCTCCATAGAAACAACATTAAAAATAGCATTCATGACTTTGCTATTCAAAGCGGCTGCTTCTTTCTTAGAAGTTTGCCACTCACTAACAAGAGTAGTGGGCTTCTCCCATCCATATTCAATGGAATTCCAAACTCTCTCTTCAATAGATTTGAGGAATGCTTTCATCCTTACTTTTCAATAAGCATAATTATTCTCATCAAAGTGAGGTGGAATAACAAGAGAGTGACCATGTTCCATGACAACAGGGGTCAAGGGTCAAGGATTAACTCTTAGATCAAAGGATCTAAACACTAGAACTAACTCGCTCTGATATCACTTGTTTGTTTTTAGACCTCTTAAAACACAACCAGATTAACCTAGTTAATTAGCCAAGTGATTACTTAGTCAAATTAAATAGATCTAGGTTAACACAAATATTTCATATCATTGTAAAGTGCAGAAAATAAAGAACACAACAATATGATAACTTAGGAAAACCAAACTGGTAAAAAACCTAAAGAGAATAGCTAAATTCAAGGTAAAACAAATCCACTATGAAAGAATTGAAATTTACACAATAGCGACTTAGACCACTAACATTCTATTGCTGTCTTGAGTAGGAAACTTGCTACCACAACCACGTGACAGCTCCGAATTGATCATCAAGCTCTTGACATCAATCTAGATCTTGATAACCCTAAGTGTATGTAAAGGCAAATACCTCTAGATCTCACAAAAGATTCACACACACAGCATAAAGAGCAACCTCAAAATGTGGCTAGGGTTTTCCTTTTTATACTTAAGACAAAACATAAAACCCTACACGTCAAACGGGCTTAGGCTGAATTGAAAAATTTTGCAGAAAAATCTGCACGAGCTTCGATCGATCGAGTCAAATTCTCGATCGATCGAGCCAGGTAGATTTACACAGTAAATCCTGCAATACACTCGATTCTAACTTTACACTTTAAACATACTTTGAGTAAATCTAAAACAAGACTAAACGTTTTGATCATGGTTTGCCAACATTACAAATTAAAGTTCTAATACATTTAAACCTAAAGTCTTAGAACCCAACAATAATAATAATAATAATAATAATAATAAAATAAATAAAGCATGTTAATGAAATGTAGTAAATTTAAAGGGTAATCCTACGGAATTTTTAAAAAATCAGTCATAGATATTTTTAATTTTGAATGATAAATGAGGTCCTTTTTGATAAATGAATGATTTGAAATACATTGATAGACAATTTTTGGTTGTGTTTTCTTTTCTTTACACAAACAACAAATTTTTTTATGAATGCTAATTGGAATGGAAGTTTTGTTACATAAACACTCTATAATGGCATATTGCACATTTTTAGGTGAAATGTTTTGTCATGGTTTGCTGTGTGTATGATTGGTTTAGCCTTTTTATTACTCCGTATTATTTAAAATTTTAAAAGAAAATGTATAAAATTTTTAAAAAGTTACTATTTATATATATATATATATATCAGACAATGTACAATTTCAAAAGAAACTATAATTTTTCATAAACTTACTTTTAAAGCAAAATAAATCAATAAAATTAAATTATATAAGGCAAACACTAAAAAGCAACAAACACGCAAGAGGTCCAACATGAAATCAGAGAATAATACTCTTTAGCATTTAGTGTAATATATCAGAGATACAATTTAGGTTTGCCTAATATATTATATAACGTATATGTTATCTTTTCATGTCTATAATTTTTTATTATGATGATATTGGTGGGACATATATATGATTATAAAGCTCTGTATTCCGTGCTAGGAAGAAGCACCTTAAGGTTGGTTTTTATTTTGTTAAGGAAAGGATTGCCAATGGTTTCATTGTATATGCTATGTATCGCACAAAAGACTAGTTAGCCCATATTTTCATCAAGGTGCTTCCTTTTGCCAAATTCTAGATGATCAAATTCAACATAAACCTTATTTCAAATTATACGTAGTTATTGAGCAAAAAAAAAAAAAAAAAATTGTGCGCTAATTTTTGCAAGCAAATTGTATACATATTTGCATGTATTGAGAACATTTTGTGTAACTATATGTGTCATTCCTTAATACAGTTGGTATTTATGCCATTCTTCATATAGTTGCTATAAATACACAGTTCCACACCCATCGTATGTGGGGCTAACAGAGTGAAATTTTTTTTAGTCATTCTTTGCCTATTGATACTAAGGGTGCGTTTGGTTGTGTTCTGTAAAATACACCTAAAAAAGTATTTCCAGTGTTTGGTTTTGCATGTAAAACATTTTCTAGAAAATTGTCAAAACCCTTACCTTAATATAAGCAAATCCTAGCAAAAACAAATCAATTGCAGCCAAGAACAAATTATTGTTACTACCTCAGCCAACTCATGTAAACAAAATAAAAACACACTTTATGAACCCCATAAAATCCCAGATCTTGAGGGAAAAGAAAGGAGGCGGGTCTTGAGGGAAAATAATGGAGGCAAATGGGTCGGCGGAGGTGGGTTGGTGAGGATGAGGGATGGGTTGGTGGAGGTGGGTTGGCGGAGTACACTGAGAACGAAGGATGGAACGGCAGAGGTGGGTTGGTGAGGATGAGGGATGGGTCAGTGGAGGTGGGTAAGCGGAGAACACTGAGAACAAAGGATGGATCAGCGGAGGACGAGGGATGGGTCGCCAGAGTACCCTTTCCTTGCTCAGCTTGAGGGATGGGTCTTCTTTCTCTCTTTCTCTGGGTGTGAGTCTGGCAATAGGAGGCAAGTGACCACGGGCTTGACTGGCAGTGGACATGGGCTTGACTGGCGGTGGACATAGGCTTGACCTTGGGTAGCTCTCTCCCTAGTTCCTTTGGCTTGGTGTGAGTTTGTGAGTCCTGGAAATCATTTGAAAGTAAAATGAGAGTGTAATTGATTTTACGACTGAAGTGGGTGCATTTTATAGTCAACGGAAATGATTATCTGTTTGACCAAATTTTCCATGTGCAACCAAACACATGGCAGGGTGTAAAATGATTTCCTAAAATGCTTCTCAGGCGAAACAAACGCAACCTAAAAGTATAGGTTTTCTTATGCATAAGATCCCAAATACCTTTTTCATACAACATTTTAGAATGTTTAAGTAAATCATCTTTATACCATGTATTAAAAGCCAAATATATTAACTTCAAATACTAATAACTTGGGATAGTTTTAACTGATTTTGGTTTCCCAAGTAACACCATTTGTAGGTACCTTACAAAATCAGAGGACATACCAAACCAATGTCACATAATCACATATCGAAAAAAGAAAAAAAGAAAAAGAAAAGAAAACTTAAGCAATAACATGGGTTTTAATATTAGACACCCCTGCTTATGTTTCCATGTAGTGCCAATTTGATTTTGTTAACCTTGGTCACAACGTCCTTGATGTCTGGTCTTTCATCTGGTGATTCTTTAGAACATCTTAAGCCTAATTCTAAGATAGATAAAATAATAGTTTGCATACTAGTTACATCTCTTCCATCTTCAATCCTGAGTAAACCATCATCCACGACTTCCATTCTATCTGGAAGTGATGCAATCCATTGCTTCATAGCTAGTTCTCCAACAAACATTTCATCAGTGGGTTTCTTTCTTGTGATGATCTCCAACAATATTATTCCATAGCTATAAATGTCACATTTGGTTGACACTCTCCCTTCTGAGCCATACTCTGCCAAGCTCACATTTGTCAAGATGTCGATAAGTTAGTGGTCCATATGCTCGTCAATAGGAGAGAGAATAAGTTTATAAAATAACCATTCACACATTCATGCTAGTTTTTTATTTTATTTTTAAATCTTGTTTATTTTATCCGTCGATTATCAATATATTGATGTATATATGTAGATTTGATTTATTGAAAAAAAAATTATGATATGATCAAGATGTGTCCATTTGCTATTATCTTTATTCTAATAAAAATAAAAATACATTTGATATTATGTTCTTAGGGTTTACCTTTGTTATAGGAGTACATATGTGTGTGTGTGTGTATATATATATATATATATTATTTTATGCTTTAATTACCCAAGATAAATTTGAACACATCTACATTTCCTAGGGAGGTGGTTTAGTGGTAGGAATCCAAATAATCCATCACACATGAGAGTCTTGGAATTGTGGGTTCAACTAGTGGCAAGTCTCATTTGTTTCTAGGTGGTTTCATGCCATAATACAATACTGGGTTTAAGTGGTGTAAAAATAGCAACCATACTTGCAAGTTTTTATTTTTTATTTTAATTTTATAAAATATAATCACATCTTCAAGTACCTACCTATCCATTTGCGTCTTCATTTCCAATAAATATAGGAACACAATATTTTTCACAACTTTTATTTTAAGTATTGACATCACTAGATCTACCATGACCACTATATTGTTTTGTGTCAATGGCTATGAAGTTGGCTCTAATTAATATGTGGCGTAAGGCAAGCCAAACATTACCGTAGTTCTATTAACAAGTCCAATATTGAAACTCACACTAAATTAGTTTATTGAACAAATTCATATTTGATTAGTGAGCATGGCTCATATAACAAATGCCCTTAATACAAATTATTTATTTACTTTCTTAAAATTATAATTTTGTAGAATAAATTAACACCAGTAACCCTTACATAAGAGTGACTAACAAGTAATTAATTAATTATCCATTGAACCAATCACACTATAGTTTAAAGTGCATGTTCATATGTATCTAATGCAATTACAAAACTGAGCTATGAACTACCAAAGAAATTGTTAATATTTAAGATTGTATCTATTAAAGCTATATACAAAATTAGCCTAGTAATTAAATATATAGACAAAGGTGAATTCATGTACCTGGTGCGATGTAGCCTAGTGTACCAAGAGTTTTGGTTTGCATTACATCCTTGTTTAGGGCTAAAATTTTTGCAATGCCAAAGTCACTAACGTGTGCAACCATGTCCTTGTCCAAAAGAATATTAGAAGGCTTCAAATCACAATGCACCACAGATTCTGATTGACCATTGTGGAGATATTCCAACGCTAATGCAACATCAACCAAGATGCTTACTCTTTGGACAAGATTCAAGCAGTTGTTATGAGAGTACAAGCACTTTTCAAGGCTACCATTTGACATGTATTGAAGCACCAAAGCTCTAAACTCAAGGTTGGAGCATGTACTAATGACTTTAACAAGATTCCTATGTCGGATTGCCCTTAACACCTTGCATTCAGTATCAAAACTTTTGAAAGCACCCTCCAAATGCAGGTTTAGAACTTTGACAGCAATGATAGTCCCATTAGATAGTATCCCTTTATACACAGAACCAAAACCTCATGTTCCAAGCAAGTTGCTCTCACAAAAGTTTTTTGTTCCATGAGAAAGCTCTTGATATGATATCATTCTATAATCCACTGTAGGCAATGTGATAGGCAAACCTGGAATTTGCATGTTACATTATGGATGTCTTCTTCGCATTATGACCAGTGCTGCAAAGATTATAATTGATGCAATGACAGGAACAATATATTTGAGCAAAACTTGTTTCACCCTTGATCCAAGAGAAGTTGGACTTGTACAAGGTGGAACTCCAAAAATTGGATTCCCACAAAGTGCTTCATTGCCTAAAAATGATTATGCGGTAAATTTTGCAAAAGGTCCGGTGGATGGAATCTCTCCCGATAGCTTATTGAAGGACAAATTCAAATACTTGAGATATGGAAGTGTCTCAAGAGATTTTGGAATAGCATTGGAGAGATTATTGTTTGAGAGGTCCAGCTGATCCATTCCCCTCAATTGTCCAAAAGATTGTGGAATGTTTCCTTGGAATGAGTTCTTTGACATGTTTAGATAACTTAGGCTCTCAAATGCACCAATGATACTAGGAATATTTCCAGTAATTTGGTTATAGGATAAGTCCATGACTACAACAGTGGGCAATTTTGTCATGCTCGGAGGCAAATTTCCGCTGAGGAAATTCGATGATAAATCCAAGAATAACAAGTTTTGAAGACTCCACAAATTCAATGGGATTGATGATGTTAGTGCGTTATAACTCATGTTAAATCTTTGCAAAAGACTGAGGTTTCCAATGCAATTCGGGATGGATCTTGAGAGACTGTTAATAGAGAGTGACAATACTCCCAGGTTCTTTAATTGACAAAGTTGTTCTGGAATGGATCCTTCAATCAAGTTCTCGTCAAGAAACAATCTTTGTAATCTCTCCAATCCCCCCAATGTGGATGGTATGTTTCCGGTCAAATTGTTACCCGACAGATCAAGTGTGTACAGGTTTTTCAAGGAACCAATTCCCATTGGAATTTGACCCTTTATTTGGTTTTCACTTGCAGCAAAGAGTTTAAGCGAAAGTGAAAAATTTCCAATGGCATCCGGAATTGTAACATCCAAGGGATTGATGGATAACTCTAGCTCCTCCAAAAATCTGCAATTAGTTAGAGATAAAAGGAAACTATGCTCTTGATGTCCAGGCTCCGCTATCAGCTGATTCTCACTTAGAGCAAGTCTTTTTAGATCTTTTAAGTTCCCAAGATTTCTGGGTATATGTCCAGAGAGAAAGTTATCAACCAAATCTACTATGAGGAGGCTAGAAAAATTTGAAAGATATGATGGGATATGACCAGTAATTTTGTTCAAACCAAGTGTTAGAATTTCAAGATTAGGGCAAGAGATCCAAGTATCTAATGGAAGATTTCCAGACAAGGAATTTCCAGTCAAGCTGAGTAGTTGTAGAGAGGTAATGTTGAAAATATTTGGTATTGTCCCAGTGAGATCATTCAGTTGAAATAGCAAAATTTTCAGATTTTGGAGACGCCATAAATCACTTGGAATGCCTCCTTTCACGTTGTTTCTTTCAATGCCAAACTTTTGTAACATTGACAAGTTGCTTATGATAGGAGGTATATTTCCAGTTAAGTTGTTACCTCCAAGATATAGCATTTCAAGCTTTTCTAAACTCCCAAAACCTTATTGTATGACAGAGATAATTCAGAAAGCTCTGTACAGTTACTAAACTGTGAGGTGAGCTTACCACTGAATTCATTTATGGAAATATACAGTCCTTGAAGATTAGGACATTGGGTGCAAAGATTCATTGGAAGGGTTCCTGAGAAGTGATTTTGTGTAAGACCAAGATTTGTTAGAAAAGAGAAGTTAAAGATGACAAGAGGAAATGGACCAGTAAGGCTATTGAAGTCCAAAAACAAGATCTCTATTGATGACATATTGCTGAGGGACAATGGAATTGTACCACTTAGACTGTTTCTTGCAAGATATAAATCTCGAAGTTTGGGTAATATGCCCAATTCTTTAGGTATGCCACCACTAAAATTGTTGAAATGAAGATATAAATATTCAAGCTTCTGGCAATTATGTATAGTTGGAGGGATACTACCTTCCAATAAGTTGTTTGACAACTGAAGTTTCCTCAAGCGGTGTAGATAACTAATCTCATGTGGCAGAAAACCACTGAAGCTGTTGTTTTTAAGATCAAGTGAGACTAGGAAGGAGAGGTTGGCAATATGAGGGGAAATGGTGCCTTGGAGACCCACGTAGGAGAGGTTCAAGGCTGTGACTCTTTGTCTGCGTCGGCTACAAGAGACCCCAAACCACTCATAGAAGTTTGTTGTTGTGGACCAGTTACCACCAGCAAAGACAGAATCGTTTGGGCTAAAAGTGATTTGAGATTTGAAGGCAATGAGAGCTGATTGATCCGTAAAGTTGTTGGAAGATTGGGACAACTGAAGTATGCATGGTTACATTAACAGAAAAGCCAATAGGAGGAAAATGTATGGCCTTTCCATTAGCGTAATGTGTGTGCACGAGAGAGACAGAGAAGGCTCTTTGGAATAGGATAGTCTTGCCGTTTCATTGGTACAACTTACTAATACAAAATCATTTCAGATGTATCATATTCATGGGTATGCAACAAGGTTATTCGACCCTATGTGTGACTAATGAGATTTATTTCTCATATTCTACTAAAAAAATGATTTATTTCTCACAATCTTTTATCAATAATCTATAATTAATTAATCTTTATATCTATACATATCTAAAAGCTAAAGGCGTAGCATTTATTGTTATTACGTTTTTGTTGAGCCACATCATCCACTTATTTTCTACATTTTTTTTTCTCTTTTTAAACTTTTATAAGCTGAAACGTAGCATTTATTTTTATTACGCTTTTATTGAGCTACACCATCCACTTCTTTACAACCTCTTTTTTTTTTTTTTTTTTTACTTTTATTCTCCCTATTCTTAAAAAAAAAAAAAAAAAAAAAAAAAACACTCTTCTCCTCCCAATTAGTCCACATTTACTGTTATACTTCTTCCAACATTTCTCCTCTCTCTTTGTCTCTTTATCTTCCTACTACTCAGTACTTTACCGTTACACATCCTTAATCCTTTTCTCTTTCTTATATTTTGAATTTTCTATTCCTTATTTTATTTTTTATAAGTTCAATATCATTTCTCTCTTTCAATTCATATTTTTCCCACAAAAAAAATTGTGGGTACTCTCTCTCTCTCTCTCTCTTAGTAAATTTTTGTTCCTTCTTATAACTCTGATTAAGGTTGATGGTTTTTTTTTTTTTTTTTTTTTTTAATATGTGTTTTGGTATTGTGTTTTCTTAATTTCCCATCACAAAGTCTTCTTTCTTCCTTTTATAGCGTTGGTTGAATTTTGGTTTGGGCTAATACTTAGTTTTTTTGGATATAGGAATTTGAGTTTAATATCAAAACACAATTTACATGGCTATGAATTTGAATATGTTTACCAATTGTTTGAGTAACAAATTATTAGAAGTCTGTCTTTTATTCATTTGGTTTCATTTTAATTTTGGTTAAGATAACATAGTAATTTTGTGGTAAATTTTTTTATTATAATAATAAACTCCTTATTTCTTAAGAGATGAGAAATTTAAATAATAAATTTGAAACTTATAAAGTTTAGTTGTATATTAGGCAAATATAATGCGTGTAAGTTAAAAAGCGCTGTGAAAATACGTATTTCAATATTTAAACACTAAAAACTGTTGATTAAATGTAGCAAACATGTTCTAAGTTTGAAGATACAAAATTTTTCCCGCTTACTGTTGCCTTGATGCTGAATAGGAAAACCTAAGTACTTCCCCAAGCACTCCGTTTGGTGGAATCCGAGAATATCACTGAAAGCCTCCCTATCATCTTGATCAATATTCGGAGAGAAGTAGACCCTAGACTTAGCATCACTCACTGTTTGCCCGAAGCACCTACAAAAATTATCAAGAACCTCACTAATAGCACTATAGTTCTCCACATTAGCCTTAGCAAAAAACACAAGGTCATCTGCAAAAAAGAGATGGGAAAAAGAAGGGCCACTCCTAGATGCTTTCACTGGACACCACACCTTTGCCCTACACTTTTCTTGGATGAGCTGGCTTAAGAACTCCATGCATAATATAAAAATGTAAGGTGATAAAGGATCCCCCTGCCTTATACCTCTCGAAGGCTTAAAGGATTCTAGGCTCCCTCCATTAAAAAGAATAGAAGTTGAAGCAGTAGAAATGCAACTCATAATGATCTCAATAAGGTTATCAGGGAAATTGTATCTGATCAACATACTCCTAATGAAACCGCATTCAAGCTTATCATAAGCTTTCTCCAAATCAATTTTAATAGCCATATAGCCACAATTTCCCTTAGCTCTCCCCATGGTATGAATAATCTCCTGCACTATAATCGCATTATCTACACCCCTCCGCCCTGGAACAAAAGCTGTTTGGCAAGGGGAGACAATGTGCTCCAAAAAAGGTCTAATTCTTCCAACTAGGATTTTAGACACTATCTTATACACTGAGTTACACAAGCTTATGAGGCGGTAGCTACCAATAGTTTCAGGGCCTTGGTTCTTTGGGATAAGCACAATATTTGTTCTATTCATGTCCTCCGGAATTTTTCTCTCCCTAAAAACAGCAGCCACCTCTTCTCTAACCGATCTTCCCACCACAAGCCAGAATCTTTGGAAGAATCCAGCATGTAACCCATCCGGCCCAGGGGCTTTAAAGGCTTTTAAAGACCAGAGAGCGGCTTTAATCTCCTCCTCTGTCACCATTTGGCTGATACTGTTCTTTTCTTCACATGAGAGCTTAGGCTGCCATTGCAAACTATAGTTGAAATCCCATGACACTGCCTCTTGAGAAGTAGTGTAGATATTAATAAAACTTTCCCTAATATAATTAGCCACCTCTTGCTCATCAGTCAACCATTCCCCCGCCTCATTTTTGATAGTAGAAATCAAATTACGCTTCCTACGCGCCAACGTTGAAACATGATAAAAGGAAGTATTTCTATCCCCCAAAATCATCCAGTTAATTCTAGATTTAAGAGCCCATAGATCCCTTTCTTGCTCTAGAACATCATCCAACTCCTTAATAAGCTGATCTTCCAGCGCTACTAGGGAGGCAGTTGGCTGATTCGCCAAAGCCTTTTGAACCCCATCAAGCCGAGCCACAACCCTTTTCTTCTTGTGGAAAATGTTCCCAAAATGGTTCTTATTCCATAAACTGGCTTGTTTGGAAAACATCTCGATAGCTTCAAAAAGCTTCCTAGGATGCTGCCAAGCTTGTTTAACCACATCGGGAAAGGAAGGATCCGACAGCCAGAAAGATTGGAATTTAAAGGGTCTCGTAAGGTGCATCTGACCACTAGGATTAGTTTCCATTAAAATAGGGCAATGATCCGAATGACACCTAGTTAAATGCGTCACCTTCGCATTTGGGTACATCAAACACCAACTCGGATTCATAAAAAATCTGTCAATTCTCTCTTGAATAAGACTCCTAATCTCCCTTCTATTCGTCCACGTATATCTCGAACCACTAAACCCCATATCCACCATATTACATTTATCCAACAGAAGCGACCTATTTATGCTAACAGGTCTTCCCCCAAACTTATCACCCTCTGCCAGGGGTTCATTAAAATCCCCCGCTATAATCCAAGGCTTCCTATGCAACTCCGCAACTCTCATGAGATTATCCCACAGCACCTGCCTTTCCACAAATCTAGGACTCGCATACACAGCAGATAAAATCCAAGAAAGGTTAGAAGGTAATACCTTTACTTCAGCATGCACTTCTTGCTTTATACTCATTAGCTGCACAACCTCCATTCTTGCTGAATTCCAAAGCAGCCAAATACCACCCGCGAAACCCATAGTCTCTACAATAATGGCACCGTCAAACGGAAGCCGATCAGTAATCTCTTTAGCTCTGTCACCCCCTACCCGAGTTTCCATAACAACCAAACAGTCAGGATTATGAATCCTAACCAACTCACCAACATGCCTCTGAAAATTGGGCTTCAGAGCGCCCCTGCAATTCCACACTATAATATTCATTATTAAAGGATAATAAGAGCCAAACCAGTCAAGCAAAGTGGGCAAAATCTCCGCTTCCCTTCCCAAACTCCAAACCATCCATACCATCCTCACCCGTGCACTTCCCATCTCTGGCCGCAAGATCATCGGCATCCACAGAACCACCAAAATCAACTCCTTTCCCCCGGCCTGGAAAATTTTCACTAAAATGGGTTTGATCGCTAACCCGTCCCTCGATGGAGCGGCCAACTCCGCTTAGTTTGCTTCGCACCTCCCTGTTAATGGTTACACGACCTCCGGCCATACACTGGTCACTCTCCCCGGACTGGACTTCCTTACCATTCTCACCATCACCCAGTCGGCCAGACCCAGCCTTTGAGACGCCATGGCCATCTTCTGCCCAAGCCTGAATCCCCTCCTCACCTCGGTTTCTCGCTGCAAATTGGAAACCCTCGTCGGACCTCTGATCATCTCCAACCTGGCTCGGCGAAACCCAGACCGAGCTTTCATGAGCAGCGCCTCTGCCCTCCTCTCCTACCTCACCCTTCGAAACCCATTTGGGACCCCTGTTCCATGCCAACTCTTTTTTCCCCCTCACCGAATGGCTGGACCGGGCCTCATTTAGATTTACCCCCTTTTTGTTTCCCCCATCCAACTCTTTGGTTTTGTCTTGGATAGAGTGAAGACAAAGCTTGCGGGGTGGAAGGCCAACTTATTATCTATGGCTGGGAGAGTAGTTTTGATTCAAGCTTCTTCTTCAGCTATTCCAGCTTATATAATGCAGAGCAATCTGCTGCCTAGTAAGGTGTTGGATGGCATTGATCGAGTAAATAGAGATTTCTTGTGGGGAGCGACCGAGGACAAGGGGAAAATGCACTGGGTTGGCTGGAAGAAGGTTACAAGACCTAAAGATGAAGGAGGTTTGGGGCTTCAAACGGCAAAGGGAAGAAACACAGCTCTTTTGGCAAAATTGAACTGGAGGTTTCATACTGAAGATAAGGCCCCGTGGGCAAAAGTCCTTAGAATGAAGTACTGCAGTCCTCAAAGGCTAAGTTCTAGAAATGCAAACAAGCTTCCTAGTTCTAAAATTTGGAAGGGAATGTTGCGAGGTAAAGAAGTTTTTAAGAAGGGAATTAAGTGGCTTCCGGATTTTGAAAGTAATTTGGAGATGTGGAATGATGACTGGACGAATTTTGGCCCTCTTAGGAGTATCATGCATGGGCCTTTATCTAGAGAGGCTGCAATTTTGAAGATCAAAGATGCTGTGGATTTGGCGGGTAGATGGGACTGGCCTTCTATTCAAATGGTGTTTCCAGAAGAGGTCCAAAGAGACATTCAGGCTACTCCTATCCCTTTTTCTGATAGGATTAAAGATAGGTTGGCCTGGAAGTTCTCAGCCAAAGGGGAGTTTGATCTTAGAAGTGCTTATTTGCTTGCTACAGACTATAAAGGGGAGGTTCCGTTTAATGGGCAGTGGATTTGGAAGTTAAAAATTTTGCCCAAAATTCAATTGTTTGTGTGGAAGTGTATGCATTTTAGTCTTGGGGTGAATAAGGGGCTGTCGGATAGAGGGCTTCCTGTGGATGCTTGCTGTCCTCGGTGTCATCGCGAGGATGAATCCATCTTACATATGTTATGTGATTGTCCTTTTAGCGCTTCTGTGTGGATCAATTTAGGAGGCCGGGTAAGTAACTCAGATTTCTTCTCTTTAAATCTCCGGGATTGGATGTTTTCTAATGCCACCTCTAAGTCCCTTCAAAACTCGGGTCCCCTGCCTTGGAATTTAGTGTTCTTGTTCAGTATTTGGTTGCTTTGGGAGGATAGGAATTTGTGTGTGTTCAAACATAAACAGCCATGCCCAAATCTAAACAATCGTAGTATGGACTGAGCAAATGAGTTTTTCTACTGTGCCTTTAATGGTGTGGGCACCAAAATGAGGATTATGAAGAGCATAAGATGGGAGAAACCGGAGGTAGGTTGGTTCACTTTGAACACTGATGGTTCGGTGGTCAGTAACTCAGCAGGGGGTGGAGGTCTTGTTAGAGACGAAAATGGTACTTGGGTGACCGGGTTTGCAAGAAGGATTGGGAACACATCTTCTTATTTAGCGGAGTTATGGGCGTTGAGAGATGGTCTCCAGTTGTGTTTACAAATCCAGGCTCATTCGGTGGTCATTGAGTTAGATGCAAAAACTATTGTGGAGACTCTAAATTCTCCAAACTTTCCTAATGCTAGTGGAACTACGTTAATGGATGAATGTTGGCATTTGGTTACCCGGATTCCCCAGAGGAGAGTTAGGCATATCTTTAGGGAGGCGAACAGGTGCGCTGATGTGTTGGCTAGACTAGGCTCTTTACTTGATAATGATTTTGTTGTTTTTAACAGTCCGCCTGTGGACTTAGAGTCCTGTTTGGAGGCAGATGTCTCTGGACGTTATGTAAACAGGTTATGTCTTGTTCCTCTCCCTGTTGTTTAGTTTTTATGTACTTTCCTTTTTACCAAAAAAAAAAAAAAAAAAAAAGATACAAAATTTTTCACCCTTTTTTTTTAATTATGAAATAAGTTGCCTTTGGATTTATTGTTAAGTTTTTCCCTACGAAATAACAGGCCAATCTCACTTGGAAGATTTTCTGTTTTTTTTTTTTTTTTTAGTCAGTAAGTTAAATTACACAAGAGGCAATTCCGAATTTGGAAGTCTATAGACGTGTGCATCCCAAAATTCCACTCCTGTCAACGTAAACGAAAAAGAAAAAAACATTTGTGGTTTGCATTCAAGGAATGAATGGTGCCAAGAAAATGGAGAAACAGAGGGCTCTCAATTCACACTAGACAAGACTTGTACCGTACGTGACAAAATATAAAAGGCCAAGTTTTTGTGAAAGAGACAATAAAGAACAGCTGTTTTCACTTTTTCTCGGTTTCTATGAGCCTCTGTTTTTCTATTAGGATAGATCTACGTGGGAAGGTAATCAACCTATGATTCTATTAGAATATCATTTTCAACTTTATAGTAAAACCTATTTTTTAATAATGGTCTATTTATAAATTAATTATTTTAGAACAATTTTCTTACTACTATTGTGCTTTTAAAAAAAAAAAAGTTTTTAAAGTATTTCCTAAAAAAGGGTATTTATTAATTAATTATTATTTAAAAAAAATTCATACTACTATTATGTTTTTTTTTTTTAATAAAAAGTTTTTAAAAGTATTTCTTAAAAAAAAAAAAAAAACCAATTCTGTTTAAACAAAATACTTGTACCATATACTACAAGGAATAAATGGCTAAGTAATTGTTTTTATCTTTAAAAAAAAAAAAAAAAAAAAAAAACCTGCTTCGGATGCTTGACTATAGTCACATTAAACTTTTTTTATTATGAAAAAACAATGATAATATATACATATATATATAAATAAAAGTTAAGAGACAATTTTTTTGCACAATTTGTTTTTAAATGGGATACTTCCACGCAACAACATGACTAGGAGTAAATGCCAAAACAGAGAGCTAGCAATAGCAACAGTAGTTAATAGAAATGACTTGTATAGTACATGACGAGGAAAAAATGGCCAATTCATGCAAGGGAGGTGATGGTAAAGAGCAATTTATTGTACAGGCCAAACTTCCAAGACTTCAACTTTTCAAAGTCTTTGGGAGTTCCAAATAATGACCAAAGACATGTGAAACGTTAACAGTAAGTCTACTAATCTAAACCACACGTTAACAGTCGTATTTTGTTTTCTCCCATACAAATTGATGGCAAATATCTTTCATTCAACCACCGTGTGTTTCATTATTAAGTCTTTTGGTCTTTGCTCGGAACTTCCACAAGACTTGGGAAGCTATAGTCTTTGTCTTTAACCAATGTGCGTTTTCAAGGTTGATGAATGATTGAGTCAAAAGCAACGAACAAGAAACTAAAAAGAAAAATAAGAGAGTTTGGGAAGCAAAGAGAAAAGGAAACTAAGAAGCAAGAGACATTTAAATTAAAAAAAAAATAGAGAATCAATTGAATAAATTCATCTCAGTACAAATATATTATTTATATATAAGAGCTAGGATTAATTGCTTGCTTCTTAGTTTGAATCCAAAGTAAATTAATAAAAATTTTAATTTACTTTGGATTATGAGGAAACATAAACCCTTTTAATTGCTTGCTTCTGGATCAAGTGTTTAATCATAAACCCTTTTTTCTAGTTTTATGAACTACACATCACACTTATCATGGTGAAGATCTATTTTTCGTCCATAATTTTTTATTACTTGTGAATTTTAATGCATAAAATTGTTTATTAAAAAAAAAAACTATCATCATTTTTAAAGGAGAAAAAAAAAAAAACCAATTCCGTTTAAACAAAATACTTGTACCATAAACGACAAGGAATAAATGGCTAAGTAATTGTTTTCAACTTAAAAAAAAAAAAAAAAAAAAAAAAAAAAAAAAAAAAAAAAAAAAAAAAAAAAACCGCTACAGATGCTTGACTATAGTCACATTAAACTTTTCTTATTATAAAAAAAACAATGATAATATATATATGTTAAGAGACAAATTTTTACACAAATTTTTTTTTTTTTTTGAAATGGGATACTTCCACGCAACAACATGACTAGAAGTAAATACCAAAACAGAGAGCTAGTAATAGCAACAGTAGTGAATAGAAATGATTTGTATAGTACATGACGAGGAAAAAATGGCCAATTGGTGCAAGGGAGGTGATGGCAGAGAGCAATTTACTGTACAATCCAAACTTCTAAGACTTCAGCTTTTCAAAGTTTTTGGGAGTTCCAAACAATGACCAAAGACTTGTGAAATGTTAGCATTTAGTCTACTAATCTAAACCACACGTTAACAATTGTATTTTGTTTTCTCCCATACAAATTAATGGCAAATATCTTTCATTCAACCACCATGTGTTTCATTAAGTCTTTTGGTCTTTGCTCGGAACTTCCACAAGACTTGGGAAGCTATAGTCTTTGTCTTTAACCAGTGTGCGTTTTGAAGGTTGATGAATGATTGAGTCGAAAGCAACGAACAAGAAACTGAAAAGAGAAATAAGAGAGTTTGGGAAGCGAAGAGAAAAGGAAACTAAGAAGCAAGAGACATTTAGATTAAAAAAAATAGAGAATCAATTGAATAAATTCATCTCAATACAAATATATTATTTATATATAAGAGCTAGGATTAACTGCTTGCTTCTTAGTTTGAATCCAAAGTAGATTAATAAAATTTTTAATTTACTTTGGATTATGAGGAAACACATGATCAAGAAGCAAGCAAAGTGCTTGCTTCTCGATCATGTGTTTCCTCATAAACCAAAGTAAATTAAAAATTTTATTAATCTACTTTGGATTCAAACTAAGAAGCAAGCAGCTTGCTTCTCGATCATGTGTTTCCTCATAAACCCTTTTTTCTAGTTTTATGAACTGCACATCACACTTATCATGGTGAAGTTCTATTTTTCGTCCATAATTTTTCATTATTTGTGAATTTTAATGCATAAAATTGTTTATTAAAAAAAACTATCATCATTTTAAAAGGAGAAAAAAAAAAAAAAAACAATTCCGTTTAAACAAAATACTTGTACCATAACAACAAGGAATAAATGGCTAAGTAATTGCTTTCAGTTAAAAAAAAAAAAAAAAAAACTTTGAATGCTTGACTATAGTCACATTAAACTTTTTTTATTATAAAAAAACAATGATAATATATATATATATATATATAAAAGTTAAGAGACAATTTTTTTGCACAATTTGTTTTTAAATGGGATACTTCCACGCAACAACATGATTAGGAGTAAATGCCAAAACAGAGAGCTAGCAATAGCGACAGTAGTGAATAGAAATGACTTGTACAGTACATGACGAGGAAAAAATGGCCAATTCGTGCAAGGGAGGTGATGGTAGAGAGCAATTTACTGTACAGGCCAAACTTCCAAGACTTCAACTTTTCAAAGTCTTTGGGAGTTCCAAATAATGACCAAAGACTTGTGAAACGTTAACAGTAAGTCTACTAATCTAAACCATACGTTAACAGTCGTATTTTGTTTTCTCCCATACAAATTGATGGCAGATATCTTTCAGTCAACCACCGTGTGTTTCATTATTAAGTCTTTTGGTCTTTGCTCGGAACTTCCACAAGACTTGGGAAGCTATATAGCCTTTGTCTTTAACCAATGTGCGTTTTCAAGGTTGATGAATGATTGAGTCGAAAGCAACGAACAAGAAACTAAAAAGAGAAATAAGAGAGTTTGGGAAGTGAAGAGAATAGGAAACTAAGAAGCAAGAGACATTTAAATTTAAAAAAAAAATATAGAGAATCAATTGAATAAATTCATCTCAGTACAAATATATTATTTATATATAAGAGCTAGGGTTAACTGCTTGCTTCTTAGTTTGAATCCAAAGTAGATTAATAAAATTTTTAATTTACTTTGGATTATGAGGAAACACATGATCGAGAAGCAATTGCTTCTCGATCATGTGTTTCCTCATAAACCCTTTTTTCTAGTTTTATGAACTGCACATCACACTTATCATGGTGAAGTTCTATTTTTCGTCCATAATTTTTCATTATTTGTGAATTTTAATGCATAAAATTGTTTATTAAAAAAAAAACTATCATCATTTTAAAAGGAGAAAAAAAAAATAATTCCGTTTAGACAAAATACTTGTACCATAAACAACAAGGAATAAATGGCTAAGTAATTGCTTTCAGTTAAAAAAAAAAAAAAAAAAAAAAAAAAAAAACTTTGAATGCTTGACTATAGTCACATTAAACTTTTTTTATTATAAAAAAACAATGATAATATATATATATATATATATAATTTAAGAGACAATTTTTGCACAATTTGTTTTTAAATGAGATACTTCCACGCAACAACATGATTAGGAGTAAATGCCAAAACAGAGAGCTAGCAATAGCAACAGTAGTGAATAGAAATGACTTGTATAGTACATGAAGAGGAAAAAATGGCCAATTCGTGCAAGGGAGGTGATGGTAGAGAGCAATTTACTGTACAGTCCAAACTTCCAAGACTTCAACTTATCAAAGTCTTTGGGAGTTCCAAATAATGACCAAAGACTTGTGAAACGTTAACAGTAAGTCTACTAATCTAAACCACACGTTAGCAGTCATATTTTGTTTTCTCCCATACAAATTGATGGCAGATATCTTTCATTCAACCACCGTGTGTTTCATTATTAAGTCTTTTGGTCTTTGCTCGGAACTTCCACAAGACTTGGGAAGCTATAGTCTTTGTCTTTAACCAATGTGCGTTTTTAAGGTTGATGAATTATTGAGTCGAAAGCAACGAACAAGAAAATGAAAAGAGAAATAAGAGAGTTTGGGAAGCGAAGAGAAAAGAAAACTAAGAAGCAAGAGACATTTAGATTAAAAAAATAGAGAATCAATTGAATAAATTCATCTTAGTACAAATATATTATTTATATATAAGAGCAAGGATTAACTGCTTGCTTCTTAGTTTGAGTCCAAAGTAAATTAATAAAAATTTTAATTTACTTTGGATTATGAGGAAACACTTGATCAAGAAGCAAGTAACGTGCTTGCTTCTCGATCATGTGTTTCCTCATAAACCCTTTTTTCTAGTTTTATGAATTGCACATCACACTTATCATGGTGAAGTTCTATTTTTTGTCCATAATTTTTTGTGAATTTTAATGCATAAAATTGTTTATTAAAAAAAAAACTATCATCATTTTAAAAGGAGAAAAAAAAAAAAAAAAAAAAAAGTTCATGTTGATCTTGAGGATCGAGAGCTAAACTAAGAATAACTTCATTATATGTTCACTAAATTGATATTTAGTTTATTTTTTACTTAAGAATTTATTGTAACATAGGAAATTAATAATTGATAATGATGCTCAATTGCAAAGTCATCTTGTTGAGGACCCAAAAAAAAAACTGAACAATCTTTTAGATGGAGTTAGACAACACATACCCAAATATTGAAATCCCAAACTTTAATTTTGTAGTCTAAATAAGCAATAGGCCAAATTCTCAAACCAAATACATAGTTATAGTGTATAACCAAATATAATTTAAGTGGCCACTTCAATGTTTGAGTTTTTAAGGAAAATTTTCAATTTTTGAGGCTGCTTTTTTTTTTTTTTTTTTTGGGGGGTGGGGGGGTGGGGGGGTGCAAGAATTTTTTGAAACAAAATTCTCAAATATTACCTATTAATATTTAGAACTATTTTTTTTCAATAAAAAAGTAAAAAAATAAAAAATAATCCTAGTGCCCTTGGCCCCTTCCGAGTTCCACCACTAATTATAAAGGGTATTTTAAAACTAACGTAAGTACATTATAGTCCTCAAATATGGAGTTTATTCGACTTTGGTCACTCCACCCTCGAAAGTTCGATTTTTGTCCCTCTAAAATCCATTTCAAGTGTAACAATTTAATCTCTTATTTATTTTTCCATTTACGTAACTATTGAATGCTAAAGAACCCCTTATTTTGGGGGGGGCTAAAATCGAACTGGCCTCTTATTGTAGAGACCAAAGATGCAAGCAAGAAATGTATGGAAAATAGTCATACTGACAAAATTTCATTTACTAAATTTATAAGATTGGTGCAATTTACCCTAAAAATCAACAATTCTGTCTTCACTGGTAGGATCTGTGACATAAGTGTGCACAATCTGAATAGGAATCCGAGTTAAAATGAAATGTTCCCTTAGTTAAGTTAGAGTTTGAGAAAGTATGGACATCATTGTTGTATTTATTCAAATCTCAAAAGGGGAATGCCATTTCATAAAATGTTTCAGAGATATCTTTTCATGAAATCTCAAGCCCCCACACACACACCAATAAATAAATAAAAAAGAATGGGAATATCCCCAAAACTCACAAAAGGAAAAAGGAAGTGGTTTACACCAAGGTCAATCTCGGAGAAAATATAAGCTTAGGCCCCATATGCAATCTCACTAAACAAAGCATTGTAAGCAGTCGTTTGATATGGCATTTTAAGCAACATTTTTCTATTTTTAAACAACATTACACGTATTTCCACATTCTTTTTCACCCACACGTATTTTCAAAAAATACAAACAATGTTACTAGAACAACGTTATCAAACGGACCCTAATATTTGAAACGATACCATGCTAGTTGTGCAAGTTTGACATATCAAAACCTTTTGAGGTCCTGCTTCCAAATCAAGACCAAACACAATGAAGATTCCATCTATATGGAATAGCATACCATGAGGAAGGTTTTACTCCAGAACTACATTCAAGTCCCTTGCTGAGTTTGAACACCTTTCTCACCTTATCTTGAATTTAAAGAAATAGGATTGAATTAAAGAATAAAAATGATAGAAAAAAGAACCATTTTGTATACCTGACCAGCTGCATTCATGGCCCTCATGACCTCATTCAGACTTTAAAACTTCCTTACAGAAACTGCATCGAGATCCGAGAATGGCAACACCCAAAAGTACAGACTTGTTCCCTCATGGAACAATTATAAGGCAACCTACAACAATCATTAATAAGTAGGTCAATACTTCATATGTATAGATTAATGCTTAAGAGAAGCTAAAATAATGCATCCAGACCTTTCTCATGAATTTCTTCATTTGTTTATTAAACAGAAAATTCTTTATCAATAAGTCATTTAACTTTGGGACTAAGGCTTGGTGGTTGTTGTCGCTAGTGTGGTGGAGAAGGAATTGCAGTCTTTTAATTTATTCATATTTTGAATTATTACCATTATTATCATTTAGGTGTGTGTGTATATGCGTATAGGACCACATGTAATATCTCATGTAGGGTTTTCTTATAGCACTAAGTGTGCTTTCTTGGTCTTTAAGTTAATAGCTCTATTAGGTAAATATAGATTTTGGTTTGATTTCCCATTTTGTCTTGTCTACATTTAGGAGGGTTTTACTTGGCAAGCAAGTCTTTTTGACTCAAACAATTGGGAGTGATTAACTCATTTGAGTATTTTAAAGACACATTTGCCTAGGGTTTCTCCAGTCTCTTCTTCTCTTTCTTGCTTGTGACACTGTTTCTTTTCTCTTCCTGAACTTTTTTCTCAACACGCTATTTTATTGCTACACACTACTATTCTCTGCACGTTGATCTTGTTTACCATTCAACTGAAACTAAACATTGAAATCGCCCATACAATCCTATCAATTGAATTTTTCAACAACTATGAATCATCCAATCAATTCTTGTGCAAGTCAAGCTTTTTATTGAGAAATCATTCAGGATAGTTCTGCCAACTTTTTTTGCTTCTTATTGGTAGATTACCTATGCACCAAATGGGTCTTGAACCCACAAACTCATCCTCCGACTTGTTATAACAAGAGAAGGAACTATCATAGGAGGTAGAACTCACTAGCATGTGCCATGCCAACTTTATCCTCTTTTTGATCACCAATCTCCAAAGTTCGACTTTTTTTCAAGGAGCACCATAGTGTAATGTTGGCCCAATTAATTGAATAGCTACATTAGGGTCCATTTGGAAGATAAAAGTTCAAGCAACAAAAAGTTTTTTCCCTTCATAATCTCTTTCAAAGCCTCCCTCGCCCGCCCCCCGACCCCTGCCCCCCTTCTATTGGTTAAGTTACACACACACTTCATCAACCCTTGCACTTACAAGGGAAGGAGTTGCTATTTGAGCTATAATTCATTGGCAATTTCCTTCTCAAGCAATTGCCATATTTCAAGCAAGAGGGAGGACCAAAAGCAGATTAAGTCATTCACTTCAGGCTCTAACCTTTCAGATCTTTTAACTTTCTTCAGGACAGGCAGCCCAGCCTCCACCAGGCCGAGGGAGTTACAAAATCACGTTGATGCTTCTGTGGGTTCTGCTTCTCTCATAAGTCTAACAATGATGTGATGGAAAGAACTTTCAAAAGAGAAAAAACAAAATTCTAAATTGACTAATGCAGTGCTTCTGTCAATGGCTAATTAGAGATTAGTTGCTAAAGTGTGCACATATGCCAGTCGTCGTAGTTTTGGAATGTGTAACAGGAAATGGACTGCAGCAGCATAACAAATAAAGGATGACCGACTTTCGACAAGTTAGCCCCAAAATCCTAGGCTCTGGTGAATGGTGATAATGATCTGGAGAGGGATGGGCTTAGATTGCCTGTTAGAGGGCAATTTTAGAAAATCTTGAAATAAAACTGCACATACCACTCCATCTTCATTCGACTCATTCTTTCTTGAACTTTATTGCTTCTTGAATTTAGAATGTAACTGTTTCAAGGCTACTTTGTATGCCTAAGGTTGATACTCTTATTTTTCTAATAATGTTATTATTACTTAATTACTTTTTAAGTAATGCAAAATACATGTAAAAGATTAGTTGCCTCAACAATGATTCTTCAGCCTGTCAAATTTTAAAAAACACATTATGATCCAAATTCCATGAGATAAATGCTGAACATAAGTTCCAGAAGTGTACTGGACCAGAACGGTCCCCTGACCCCTGGAATGAATTAACTTGCTCCTTGATATGGCCATATGGCAGGTAGAAGTTCCACAGACTAACACCATATGGTGGCATATAGCTTCCATATCACACTGAAAATATCATTGTTATAAGAAACATATTACACAAAGTTAAGCTACTAAATCATGCTAATAAGAAAATTTTCTTTTTTTTTTGATAAGTACTAATAAGAAAATTTTCTGATAAGCCATAATAACCTTTAGCTTCAGAATCCAAATGTGGCACACTTTCCATTACCCCCAGGCCACCAGCATATGCATCAATCAGTGAAGTTTCAAAATGAATTCCTGCTACAAGACCCAGTTCCTGGAAATTTAAATCACTTACATACATAAGAAATTAGCTACAAATAGGTGTCAATACTAGTATCAAGTTCAATCACCAACCAAAGGCCAGGAAAATAGCGTGATTCATATTTTCTTGCAACTAAATAAATATGTTTTTTTGCTAATGGACCTCAAGTCATGCCACTGTAAATCAATGTGAAATCTTCAGTACAAAATTTCTTGCCTTCACGGCAGCTGGAGTACCAGAACCTAAAAGATACTCAGGAAACAGTCCTGTTGACATTATTCATTACCAAGTCACAAACTGCAGCAGAAAATGCAAAGGGTAGAATAAATAATTAAAATTGAGATTTAAAATTTAAAAATAAAATTTTTTATAATGACCAGGCAATAAAAGATTATTGCTATTAATTACTACACTTAAAATTTACGTATAAGTTTTTAAAAAATCAAGAAAGAAGACCCATTCAAGAAAATCATTATATTTCAAATATGCTCCATTTTAAGCTGTCCTGAACTCCCATCACCAAAGAAAATAAGCAAAATATAAATCAATAAGCAGACCTATCTTAGCATGATGCCCATCTAAAAGATCACCTAATCCAATCTACTCCCAGAAGTCATCATCCCATCCACAAGCTTCCATATCTCAGGAATCTTTTTCATCGACTTTCTGCATATATCCATGAACAAGATATGTCCATTTGCACACCCTGGTGCACAGACTAAAAGTATCATCTCCTTTTGCCCTAGAAGAATTGAAACAAATCCCGATTATCATCAAGTTAAATTCCAAACTGACTTGTACTTAAGAAAGATGCCTGAACTTAAAGAAGATTTACTCATGACTGGTAGATTTGAAGTACCTGTATGACGGCCAATCACTCAATTCCATCCAACAAAACACCATTGACCAAGATACTTGCAAATTTTCTTTCACCTATAGAAGCTGAAATATTAGTCTGTATCAGAAAATGTTTAATAGAGAGACATAGAAACAATAAAGAAACCGCAATTAAGCACAATGATTATGGACATGACTTGGGAATGGAAAGTTAGATCTGTTGATAAGCTTATTTTGCAAAAATAACAATGAAGGAGGCACGCAACAAGAGAATGCATACTCTGCTCCATATTACAAAACAACATAAAAGATGGTCAGTCAAATGCACATGCTGTCCAATCAATGCAAGAACAGCATGTAAAATACAGACTGCTTTGCCATTGTCACCCTATCATCATCTAACCAAGAGAACCATACGAAACCCAATGAAGATTTCGAGGCTTAAGTCAAATTAAATCCAAGGTTTTTTTTCTTTGTTATGGTCCAGCTAAAAGGGTAAAAGAAAATTTTGAGACTGCTATAAGAACAGCTATGCAATAGAACACGATATATACGTCAATTAAGGAGGTAACAAAAAATATGATTTTGGATAGGATAGACTGTCGGAAAAGAATACATGGAATCAACCCTGATTAATGCGTTGAGATCCGTAGCAAATTCCAAAAAGTTTTAGGACTAAGGCAGGCTTGGCTTAGTTGTATAATTTGAAAGGTTTGTTATCCCCTGCTCTACATCATGTAAAGTTTAGTTGTCGAGTGGCACAACGATGACCTATTGAAGGGATAATATAAAACCGAGCAAAGTGGAAACACAGAAGAAAAATTTTCTAAATGATACTTCAAATAGTTCTATGTCATCAAATTTCAGCCCACTTAAGGAAATGTAATAGGTGGTTGCAAATCAACTTTAAAACCCTAAACATGAAGCAGAGCAGTTGCTAAAAGAAATCCAGCAGCACGATGCTGAAGCGCGCACACCAACTACCGTGCAATTTAATAAAAGACCATAACACAGGAATTGTATATTAAGAATTGCATAATATGACTAGATTATGCCCAGGTTAGTACCTTTGGTAGACGCTGCCCATTAACTCCGCCTTGTGTTCCCATCAAGAGCGGCAAGCCTCAGTCACCAGTAATGTTATGGATTCCGTTCCATTCCGACCGGTATGAATTTTGGCTTCTTATTTTCCCTTTCTGAACTTGATCGGCATCTTTTTCACTAGATCACCAAAAATCCTTCTCATTCTCTCATCAGTATCACATTTTTGTACTTGTAGCTCCTTGTCTCTCTATCATCTCTCACTATCTGACCCTCTCAACCGTGATAGAGAAGTTGAAAATAAAATTGAAGAGCAAGATGAAGCAAAAATGGTGTGACTTGTGAAACAAAAAGGGAGAAGAAGAAGAAGAAGAGGAGAAAATAGCTCAGAAGGTGAAATGATGAAGAAAAACTAGCAATAATGAAAGAAGTAAAGTAGTCGCTAGGAAGCCTCTTGGAAGCTCACTTGAGTTTTATTTTATTTTTTTAAACCATAAATAAATGTTTTTTTAAAATAATAATTTTTTTTTAAGGGTTTTGTTAGTGTTTGCCTTAACCATCTATATTAAAAAAAAATTTATAAAGAATTAAAAAAATCATCAAAACAATTAATTATTTTTTTGTTTTTTCATAAATTTTTTTTAAAATGGTTTACTAATTATGTTATAAGGACACACATTAATAAATTCTTTTTTTTTTTTTTTTATAGAAAACTATATTAAATTTATTATTTTATATAATAGTAATAATAATATATAAATATATATTTTAGCAATAATTTTGAAACGGTACCCGAAATTGACCAGTACCGAAATATTTCATTTCAATGAATAAATCGAAACGATTTCCAACTCCCCACTCCCGAGAGTCTGGAAGGGCCAAACCCACCCCAGATTAATTTTTTTATTTAAAAAAAAAAATTCAGGACAAAATTTGAAGAGCGCATTCTATAAATAAATAAATAACCTTTGAAGAGTGAAGACTTAACTTTGGGTAAAATGTGGATTCCAATTAACTCGATTGGTAAATTTTTTAAAAGTTGAATAAGAGATCTAGAGTTCAATCCCCATTTATACTAAAAACTTATTGATGTTTTGATTAAAAAAAAACTATGGATAAAACGCTTTGACATACCAGAACTTTTGGATAATTTTACATTCAATTGTAACTTTTATTTTAGTAAGGCCATTTTGAATATACACCACTGTAAATTTCTTTAAAACTTTCTCTCCTCTCCCCATGTGTGTGTTAAAAATATTTAGTATTCTCAACAATTAAAAAAAAAACTTTTATTTTAGTACATTTATTAGTACATAAATTTTGGTCATATGATAAATAGAACTCTTAACCTTTATTTCAACCTCTTTCTAAAAAAAAAAAAAAAAAATCCAATTTATTGCTTTAACAAATAAACTTCTCACCACCGCGCACCATTGGTGCAGTAATCACTTCACAAGTATAAGTGCTTATAGGGTATGGGGGGGTAAGAGTCAGGGTTTAAGTCTTCAGGAGGGAGTTTTATACACATATACACTTAGATTAGGCTAGAGTAGAAATTCTATCTTGTATAAAAATAAATAAATAAATAAATCTTTCTAAACTTTTAAGTTGCATAGGTCATTGACCCATGGTGGTGCATCTAACATTCGATGACCACAGTTTTTACATGAACTAGTCGTAGACCTACGCTGCGTGAAAATAGATAATTATATTTTAGTTATGGTATAATATATAATTTGTTTTCTAAATTTTGTGGAAAATAATTTGTTCTCCCAAAAACTTAAACAATTTCTGAAATTATTTTTCATTTATTTATCTCAAAAAGTATATCATCATTTTATTATTTAGATTTATTTGATTGATATTATTCATTTTTTAGGTGGTCCATATTTTGATAAATTATATTATCGTGCTTTATATTTTCCTAATTTGCTTTTCTTGTACAACTAAACTATTTGAGTTTCAAATATATTATTCAAATTTTTCATTCTCTTAAAAAGGGATTATTATATTTATAATTTTTCTTATCGTAGGAGTATTTTCAAACTATTGATTGAGTTTTGTTTACTAATATAGATACATGAGATTGGAACCGCATATTTCTTAGATATTCTTAAGTGACTATACCATATTTTAAATTTAATATTTAAAATAATGTGTAGGAAAAAGTAGACTTTATGTCTAAAATTGAACACTTCACCTATCAAAATGAAAGAAAATAATGAATATAACATAAAGAAAATATAACCTAATTTTTTTTTTTTTATTACATACACCTTTATTTATTAAGATTTTATTGCCTTGAACTGGATCTTCATATCGCATTTTTGTTACTACGCTCCTATTGAGCCTTCTTATTTGTCACATCATTTTTTTTTAGTATTTATTTTTTACTTTTAATTTTTTGAAAATATTAAATGTATAAATATATTGGCTTTACAAATTCATTTTAGACAATTTTGACTTTACATATTCATTTACTTTAATTTTGATGTTATAACTAAATAATAAATCAATGAAAAATAAAAATAAAAATATTGTCTATACATATTCATCTTGGGCGATTTAATTTTAATAGTTGATAGACACATTCAAATACATAGCCAATATTGTGTTTTGATATAAATTCAAAATCTCACTTCCAAAATAACTAAGTATTATGTCCAAAAAAAAAAAAAAAAATCAAACAAAAGCTAAAAGAGGGAGAGAGAAGACTTGTGATGGAAAATTTAAAAGATCAAACACACTACCAAATTGTATTAACCTAAAATAATTTATATAAAAAAAATATAATGATTCATCAGCCTAAAGTAAAGTTGCAAAAAAGAATATATATATACATATATATATAAAGAGAGAGTAATCACCTTTTTTCGGAGAGAAATAGAAAATAAAATGAGAAAAAAAAGTATCAAATAAAAAATATAGTAATAAGTCAAACACCAAATTATTCAAGCCGTGATATATAATAGAATAATATTATATTCTTGTAAACTATATTTAAATGCAATAAAATCACATCAAACAATTATAGAAAAGAAAAAACAAAAGATAATAACTTAAAAACACAAAACCAAATTGCAACTCAAAGTAAAATTCTAAAGAACATATAAATACATCAATCTAAAGTAGAGATATAACAAATTAAAAATTCACACAAAAATAAAACAAAAGAGAGAGAGAGAGAGAGAGAGATAACATTTTTCATGTGAGAAAATATGTATAGAATAGGATAGAAAATGTCATATTTATAGTAAGAGAATAGGGATAGGAAGAGTCAAAATTAAAGGAAGAGGAAGAGATCAATCAAGAGTACATTAAGGTTAAGAGTAGTGGTGAGATGAAGAGGTAAAAGAGAAATTATGGTTGGAAGTAGTGAAGAGAAATGAGAAATAGGTAGATAATGTGGCTACTAATGTGGCTCAACAAGAGCGTAACAACAATAAATACTACGTTTCAGCTTTTAGATATATATAAATAAGTCAAACGCCAAATTATTCAAGCCATGATATATAATAGAATGACATTATATTCTTATAAACTATATTTATATGCAATAAAATAACATTTAAAAACTATAGAAAAGAAAAAAAAATAAATAAAGAGAGAGAGATAATAACTTAAAAACACAAAACCAAATTACAACCCAAAATAAAATTCCAAAGAACACATAAATACGTCAATCTAAAGTAGAGTCAAAAAATAAAAAAAATTCACACAAAAATAAAACATGAGAGAGAGAGAGTAATAACCTTTTTCATGTGAGAAAATAAGTATAGAATGGGATAGAGAATGTCATATTTATAGTAATAGAATAGGGATAAGAAGAGTCAAAATAAAAGGAAGAGCAAGAGATAGATCAAGAGTGACATTAATGTTAAGAGTAGTGGAGAAATGAAAAGGTAAAAGAGAAGTTATGGTTGGAAGTAGTGGAGAAATGAGAAATAAGTAGATGATGTGGCCGCTGATGGGGCTCAACAAGAGCGTAGCAATAATAAATGCTATGCTTCAACTTCTAGATATATATAGATATAGATTACATGGCTTCGTCCATGAGATAAAATACTATATTTTCACTATATTGAATCATACTATAAATCAAGGTTAATTGGCTTATAATACAAGTAGGATTCTTTGCATGCACACTAGGGATTAGGCTTTGGCCTTGATTATGATTGGGTTTTGATACCTTTAACATCCGAGTTTAGAGCATTGGTGTTGTAGTACATGTCAAATGAAAGCCTTAAAAAGCGGTTATACTCTCAAAACTACTGCTTGAATCTTGTTCAAAGAGTAAGCATTATGGCTAATCTTACATCAACCTTGAAATATCTCCACAATGGTCACCAGAATCCATGGTAAATTGTGATTTGAAGCCTACAAATATCCTTTTGGATGAGGACCTAGTTGCATATATGGATGGCTTTGGCATTGCAAAGATTTTAGTCAAAAACAAGGACGCAACACAATCCAAAACCTTTGGTACAGTTGCCTACATCACACCGGGCACATGAATTCACCTACGTGTTATATTTTAAGTTCTCCAATTAAATTCAAACACATAACTGAATTTAATTTAATTCCCTTTAGGAAAGATAAAACTATTTGCATTTTATTGGTCAATTAAACTATGAGTTTAAAGTTAATTGGGAAACATAAGGTAATATAGCTAAGGAATTATACCCAAATTTTGCACATAGATTAAATATTACAAATCTAAAAGTGTATTTAGTACAACAATATTTAGATTTTAAATGACATAACACTTTATATATTATCAAATCTAAAAAATAAAATCTAAATCACGAAATAGACAATCTTAATTTTAAATAATTTCAATGAAGTGGATGATAGATTCACATGAATTTACACTATACTCAAATCATTTAAACTTCGCATTGCTTGGTTTGATTGATAATTTTAATTACCTACTTGTTTATCTTGTGTGCAAACTACTAAGTGTTAATTATTCTATAATTTAAAATTTTCACTTTATTTTAAAATTGATATTTGAGGAGATATTTAAATCCTAAATGTCTTTCTCTCAAAAAAAAAAAAAAAAAATTCCTAGATGTCTTTGTGAAAAACACCAAAAGGTGTTAACCAGGTTGAGTTACAAGGTTGTCAGAAAAAAAATAAAATAAAATAAAAAATAAAAAACTTGTTTTAAGGCCATTTGTTTTATGAGTCATGCATGCTTGTCAAATACGAATTAAGTCAATAGGATCAAAATAGTTTTGAGTTCCAAACTCCCAATATTGGATTCGTGAATGCAACCATATGGTACTGATTTGGCTTGCCTACCCACTATAAAAAGTAATATTACTCTTGTCATGCACTAAAGCCTCATAGTTCCTTGCAATAACAAAGTTAAAAAGTAATATATCTGTTTCGAAGAAGATTGTATATAGCGAATTACATAATATGACTAGATTAGCCATGTATGTACTTTCGTTTGGTGGCTGCATTTCTGGGGAAAGTGATCTCCACAATAACCACGGCAGTGTTGAAGTGCTGCCTATTAACTCTACCATCCTTCACTCTCATGATCTCAAGTCTCATCATGATTCCTGTGGGCTGTAATAGAACCCATCATTCTTTCTAAAGAGACAGGACCCGTACTAAAGAGAGACCTAACCCGGCCCATATTTAAATTTTTTGTAAAAAAAAATCTCTCAAAAACTTTGAAGCTAATAAACGTCCGACCCATAACATTACACAATGGGTCATCACTCACAGTAGATATTTGGACTTGTCCAACCCCTCTAGGCTAGTTGAGTTTAATTGAAGCTAGAGTTGGTTTAATTTACCAAAAAAATAAATAATTAATTAAAAAAATCTTCTATTGGAAGGGTACATGGTCTTGTACATTGCATTTTGAAATAGGAATTGAGTTTTTCTATGACCACAACAAAATCTCACAACATTTTATCAACTTGTTGATGTGTTAATCTAACATAAGTCAAGATAAAATAATATAAAGATTATTTCAAGACCCACCAAAACTGAAAACAAAATTGTTATGAAAAATGTTGTGAGATTTTGTGAGATAGGGAGTGCATAGGGAATAAGGACAAATGTTTTACATCAAAAGAAATACATTGTTGGCAGCAGAGCAATAAGATCACATATTAGATTAGGTAATGTGATTACCCAAAAATGGTGGTAATATGAGATAACAACTAAGATTTATATAATGACTGAATTCCTTGAACGACCTTTCAGGGAATTCCAACCGATTTGTACTGGAAGCTGAATTGGCAAAATGCACTTACGGAACTAAGCAGGGGTCATCATTTTCATAGATGTTCCTCGAAGAAGAAAAAAATCTTAATTCATAGATTAAAAGACATGTTTCAAGCCACATAAGCCACTATACATAATTTTTTTTAATGATATTTTAACTCCCTTGTCATTGCTCGACTTATACCTTCCACTCTCTTTGTGATATTCTTCTCTAATATGATGCCGAAAATCAAGGCTGTACACATTGATCCTATTGAATTTTTCTATTTGTGATAAGGGGAATTTTTAATTGGAAAAATAAAAGTTGATCTCCAAAGACCCGTCAGCTCTATTATGCATACTGAAGACAGTAAGCTGAAAGCAGTAAGCTGAAGATAGTAAGCTGAAGGGTAAGCTGAAGATAGTAAGCTAAAGGGTAAGCTGAAGGCATTAAGCTGAAGGTAGTAAGCTGAAGAGTAAGCTAAGGACAGTAAGCTGAAGACAGTAAGCATAAGAGGAAGCTGATAAGAACAAGCTGAAGAGGGTAAGCAAACCTTCGTCGAGATCCATTAGTAAGTGACAATGTTAGGGAGTCCACGAAGCTCACCGCATAGCCGACGAGTTGACCTTAGGCAATAAAGATGGGTAGCTGACGCTAATAAAGCTGAAGGATGCAGGCGAAGCTGATAACCCTAACGAGGTTGTAGGCAAAGCTGACGACCCTAACGAGGCAGTAGGCGAAGCTGACGACCTTAACGAGGTCGTAGGCAAAGCTAACGACCCTAGCGAGGCAGTAGGCGAAGCTGACGACCCCGACGAGGCAATAGGCAAAGCTGACGACCCTAACGAGGTCGTAGGCGAAGCTGACGACCCCGATGAGGCAGTAGGCGAAGCTGACGACCCTAACGAGGTCGTAGGCAGAGCTGAAGACCCCGACGAGGCAGTAGGTGAAGTTGACGACCCTAACGAGGAGTAGGCAAAGCTGACGACCCTAAAGTTGACGGCTCCAATGTATTCTTGACTTGATCACCACGCATGAGTATATAAGGAAATGTCTTGTATCCTACGCTTAGTGTTAGTCTCCCACAAGGAAAGGATTCCGTAATATACGCTTATGAGGATTCCTATAAGGAAAAGACTTCTAGCCCAAGGAAGAGAGGTCAACCCTCTACTACTATAAAAATCACAATACCCTCACAAATTAAGGTACGCATAATTGACCCCGCTCTAGCACTTTAGAGTTGTGAAAAGTTCTAACTTAACCTTCAGAGGGTATTTGGCCGGTACCACACTGGTACTCCTTTTAAGGTCTTTAGCTTTTGTGTTGTGCAGGTGCTGTTTCGAGTGTGTGAGAACCGCGTGGCTCACTGGTGGTTTTTTCGACATCATCAGTTGGTGCCATCTGTGGGAAACGTTTTGCTGCAACCCGCAAGACATACTGTAGTTTCCCGGATAAAAGAGTTGCATGGTGCTCACTCACTCGATGGCAACCACTAACGATGTTCAAGAAGAGGAACCACCCACGACCGCTCTCGAGAGACAAGTTCAAACTCTCGCCGCTGCTGTGGAACACCTCACCAAACAAAACCACAACTTGGAAGAACAGCTGCGCCAGAAAAATGCAACACCGAATAACCAAAGAGAAGATCAAGAAGGAACCATCGCTGAAAAAAGGAACCACGAGGGACCTGAAGGCAGCAACGCCCCAAGCCGACAAGAACGGCAGGATACCAGCCGTCCCTTCGGCTTAGATACAGCCCCCCCTTACATGGTCGCGGAGATGCAATTGATGAAGGAAAAGATGGACCTTATGATGAACACCCTTAAAGGACGGGTGTCTAGCGACCTCGACGATTTAGTCCACCGAACCGATTTGCCGTTCACCACGTCCGTCAACTTCGTCCCCCTTCCACCAAAGTTCCGTATGCCGCAGGTGGAAAACTACGACGGAAACAAAGACCCTCTAGATCATTTGGAGTCTTTCAAGACCCTGATGCACCTTCAGGGGGTACCCGACGAGATCATGTGCAGAGCTTTCCCCACCACACTAAAGGGTCCCGCTAAGGTATGGTTTAGTAGGCTGACGCCTAACTCCATCAATACTTTCAAGGAGCTAAATGTTCAGTTTGCTTTGCACTTCATCGGGGGACACAGGTATAAGAAGTCTACAGCATGCTTGATAAGCATCAAGCAGCGGGAAGATGAGACGCTAAGGTCTTACATAGCGCACTTTAACAAAAAGGCGCATTCAATCGATGAAGCTAACGACAAGATACTTGTAGCCGCTTTCACAAACGGGTTGCGGAAGGGTAAGTTCCTATTTTCACTTTACAAGAACGACCCGAAGACTATGTCAAATGTGCTTTACAAGGCAACCAAGTACATGAATGCTGAAGACGCGCTTCTGACTCGAGAGAAGAGAGAAAGGCAGGAGGATATGTGACAGGACAGAGGACGGAAGATGGCAATAACTGGAGACATTGGGGGGACAGAAGCTACACCACCCATGGAACACCAAGCACCTACGGAAGTACTACCAGTAAAAAGGATGGCATGAAGAACGGCAACCTTTTATTTCTAGTTTACCTTAGTGAATTTTAGTTATACTCCTCAGTTTTTCTATTTACTTTAGTTTTTGCTACAAAGCCTAAAGGGCAAGTCTTTGTTTTCTTTTTAAGAACTACTTTTTCTATGAATGCATGGTTTATCATAATAAGAGTAGTTTATTTAGACATGGCCAAAGTCGCCTACGGGTGGACAGTCACTACGTTAAGTCACCTACAAGTAGACGCATGGCCAAAGTCGCCTAGGGGTGAACAGTCACTACGCTAAGTTACCTACGGGTAGACGCATGGCCAAAGTCGCCTACGGGTAAACGATCACTACGTTAAGTCACCTACGGGTAGACACATGGCCAAAATCGCCTACGGGTGGACGGTCACTGCGCCAAGTCACCTATGGATAGACGCATGGCCAAAGTTGCCTAAGGCTGAACGGTCACTACGCTAAGTCACCTACGGGTAGACGGTCACTACGCTAAGCAACCTACGGGTAGACGCGTAGTCAAAGTTGCCTACAAGTGAACAGTCACTACGTTAAGTCACCTACGGGTAAACGCATGACCGAAGTCAACTATGGGTAGATGATCACCATACTAAGTCGCCTACAAGTAGACGACTAAGATGGTGACGAGGTACCAACACTTAGTCACCTCAATAAGTCCACAAAGTGGACGACCCTATTAAATCCACAAAGTAGGTGACATTGATGAGTCCAAAGTGGACGACCTCACCCTAAGAGAATGAAAAATTATTAAGTCCACAAAGTGGACGAGTTTATCATTGAGTCTACTGCTAAGTCCACGAAGTGGACAAATTTATTACCAAGTCTACAAAGTAGAGGAGCGTAAGTCCACAAAGCGGACGGGCCTATTGCCAAGTCCATAAAGTAGATGAGTTTAATATAAATCCACAAACCTGACCAAAGTCTACAAAGCAAATCAGCCTAAGTTCACAAAGTGGACGGGCATACTACCAAGTCTACGAAGTAGATGAGCCTAAGTCCACAAAGCGGACGGCCCCTCAAAAATGAATGAACTTTAATACAAAGTGGATGAATGTATGACTTGTCCCACAAGTGGATGAGTCCATCAAGTAAAAGCAAGCTAACGCCATTATCCACAAATGGATGGATTCGTGAACAAATCCATCAGTCTACAAAAAGGACGACACTACCATCTTTTAGGTCTGCCACGGACTTGGTAAGATCGTCACCTTCCTCAAAAATAGTGTCACCCACGAGTGTTGACTGTAGAGGCTCATCCGGAAACGGAACCGATCAGTTTGCGCCACGTGCTCAAGCATTTAATAAAAGCGACTCGAGGCGTCACACATGAGTGACCTTTTTGACGATGTTAACTCCATAACCCGTCAACTAAAGCTGACGAGGTTATGGAGTGGGGGGCAACTAATAAGGGGAATTTTTAATTGGAAAAATAAAAGTTGATCTCCAAAAACCCGTCAGTTCTATTATGCATACTGAAGACAGTAAGCTGAAGGGTAAGCTAAAGATAGTAAACTAAAGGGTAAGCTGAAGGCAGTAAGCTGAAGGTAGTAAGCTGAAGAGTAAGCTAAGGATAGTAAGCTGAAGACAGTAAGCATAAGAGGAAGTTGATAAGAATAAGCTGAAGAGGGTAAGCAAACCTCCGTCGGGATCCATTAGTAAGTGACAATGTTAGGGAGTCCACGAAGCTCACCGCATAGTCGACGAGTTGACCTTAGGCAATAAAGATGGGTAGCCGACGCTAATAAAGCTGAAGGGTGCAGGCGAAGCTGACGACCCTAACGAGGTCGTAGGCGAAGCTGACGACCCTAACGAGGTCGTAGGCAAAGCTGACGACCCTAACGAGGCAGTAGGCGAAGCTGACGACCCTAACGAGGCAATAGGCGAAGCTGACGACCCTGACGAGGCAGTAGGCGAAGCTGACGACCCCGACGAGGCAGTAGGCGAAGCTGACAACCCTAACGAGGAGTAGGCCAAGCTGAAGACCCTAAAGCTGACGGCTCCAATGAATTCTTGACTTGATCACCACGCATGAGTATATAAGGAAATGTCTTGTATCCCACGCTTAGTGTTAGTCTCCCACAAGGAAAAGATTCCGCAATATACGCTCATAAGGATTCCTATAAGGAAAAGACTTTTAGCCCAAGGAAGAGAGATCAACCCTCTACTACTATAAAAACCTCAATATCCTCACAAATCAAGGTACGCATAATTAACCCCGCTCTAGCACTTTAGAGTTGTGAGAAGTTCTAAGACCTTCAGAGGGTATTGGCCGGTACCACACCGGTACTCCTCTTAAGGTCTTCAGCTTTTATGTTGTGCAGGTACTGTTTCAAGTGTGCAAGAACCGTGTGGCTCACTGGTGGTTTTTTCGGCATCATCAATTTGAATATGCAAGCTTTTCAATCTAACCTTCAAACTGTGCATCCATTTCTTTCCAAAAGAAAAAACAAAAGCAATGTGTCACAATGCAATCAGTTAATCAAAGCATCCAGATGACATCATGGCCAAGCATCACATTAACTAAGCCAAGGCTTGAGCCATTATAGAGCGATGAGATAGCTGCTGCTCATATAGCTCCAGGAAAGTACGGTATTTGGCATCATGGAACTTCTTCACCTTTGGGTCTTTAGATGGATGAATGACCTGCAATATTCAAACGCGTATAGTGCGAATGAAATTTCGATAACAGATGCCACTTCGAGAGGATACAATACTAGCTCAGAATATTTGGGCAGAGGTGGCAATTCACCATTCATATTTCATTATTTCTTTCTCCTGGGAAAAGGGTTAGCCTAAGTTGTTGGGCTCCCTTATAGTAATCTAAAATTGGGTAGTGATACAGGCAGTCTACATAATGTTTGGAATATTACTACAAAACTTATTGGCTCCACACAGGGAGAGAGAGCAAATGGATAATAATGAAAGAAACGAACTCACCGGATAAAAAAGAAGAAGGGTAAATTATGAAGTTAGTTCCTAATTTTTACACCATATTTTAATTTGGTTCTTAACTTTTCAATTGTGTCAATTTAGTCCTTAACTTTTTCAATGTCATGTCAAATTAGTCCCGGTCATTATTTCATAGATGAAAAAAGCTAATGTGTTAAACATAATAATAAAATTTATTTTTCATACCAAGTCAACTGCTATTTGGACCACCATATCAGCATAACCTTAAAAAAAAAAAATTTATGAGTAACCTTTCGTCCAAAATTAAATGATAATTAAAAATTTATTTAACATTTAAATATGTCACATCAATATTTAAATGAAAAAAAAATCCAAATAACCAAAATTTTCATAATCTTTATACTTTCTTTTAATTTTTCCTGCACTTTTTCGATAATCAAACATATCTACGTTAAAAAAAATCTAAAAGAAAAACTATGGTACTTTTTTTTTTATTTTTTTTTTAATACGTAGAACTTTTAATGAACCTAACTTAGGAGGGGCCCATGTTAGAACCAAGGCAAACCTCCTGTAAGAAAACGTCAGCAATAGCTAGGGGCTAAAACTTAAATCAAAGAAAAAAAAAACCTATTCTCCAAAGATCACCCAAACAACACATTAGCTTCCCTACAAACCCAATTGAAAATACATACACCAAAAGCCTCTGCTAGATAACAAACTATATAGCTCTAGCTTGAACTCCTCAATGGACAACTCTAACCCAGCCCCTGAATAGCCTCTGTGCAAGCTTTAGAATCACTTTCAACAATTACTCTCGCTAAGTTCTGGGCTAGATCTCTCAAATCGACCCAAACCCAAATCACTCTCTCTTTCTCTCTCACTCTAAAATCGACCCAAACCCAGATCTGTTCCCACCACCTTCCAAGAAGCTTTTAGATCTCTCATGGTGGACTCGTTGGAGACTGACACATATGGAATGCTCAATTTCAGCTTGGACTATGATTGAGTTGTAACTTGTTTGTTTTGGATTTTTTTTTTTTAGAAAACATACAGTCAGGAGGTGGCGTAAAAGTGTTGATTTATGCCACCAATCAGTATTTGCCACGTCACACATTTAAAGAAAAACCAATACACCCTATCACACACAAATACTCCGCACACACGTATCAGAGAGTAAACCTACACCAACACCTAACCCATTCCATCACCTGCTCTCATCTGACCACCGGAGCTCCACCCCACTGCGGCATCGTTCTGGAGCTGGCGCCACCGCACCGAAGTTCAAGATTTGTTCTGATCCTTTTTTATTCAATCAAATATTCATTCTTTAACACTATCATCTCCCCCTCACAAACCCAACACAACCAACCCAGCCACCATCAATGAAGCCTACTGATCAAAACCACAGAAGATCGACGCCACTGATCAAACAATCCCAAAACCCACACAAGCCACACAAAATTCCCAAAACCCACTGATTGGGGAGCAAGAGCTTCTGGTGGTGTATACGAAAATGGATGGTGGGTTTAACAATGGTGTTGTGGCGGGGTGGAGCTCCGGTGGTCAAATGAGAGTAGGAGGTGGAATGAGTTAGGCGTTGGTGCTGTTTCTCCAGGTTTCCTCTTTGATACGTGTGTGCAAAGTATTTGTGTGTGATTTAGTGTATTGGTTTTTCTTTAAACGTGTGACGTGACAAACACTGAGTGGTGGTGTAAATCAACACTTTTACGCCACCTCTTGACCGTATGTTTTTTTTTTTTTTTTAAAGGATCTTAAGCTTCCTTGAAACTTGCTGGGTTTAAGGCTTTCAACCACCATATGTGGTACTCAAAATGGTTGTAGTTAGCTTGAGGAGATTGGGTTGGCTATATGGATTTGATTGGGTTTCAACCACCTCAATTGGTGTTTTCATTTCAAATCAATCTAAGATCTTTCGTTTTCTTTTTTTTCTTTTTCTTTTTTTTTTCTTTTTTTTTTAGAGTTGTGGGTTTGATTATGAATGTGATTGTTTGAATATGTTTTCATTTCAATATGTGAAGGTTATGTTTAAATCAACTCAATCAAAATTTGAAAGGGTTGATTTTTGTAGGATTTGATTTTGGAGTGTGTTTGGATGCCAAGAAATATTTAGAGGAAAAATAACGCAGATTAAGATTTTCTTTGTCTTTTTCTTTATAAATTGATGAATGACGATTAATATTTTATTTAATTATAATGTTGATGTGGCAATCCAAATGGAAGTCTATGTGGCAAAAAAATCATTTTTTATTTTGGCTATTAGCCCCATCAACATTTTTCTTCCATCATTTAATTGTAATGACCATTTTGACACAATACTAAAAGGTTAAAGACCAAATTGATACAATTAAAAGGTTATGGACCAAATTGAAATATGGTGTAAAGAATAAGAACTAATTTTGTAATTTATCCAAAAAAAAATTATAACTTTGTTGCTACAGTAGACTGCCAAAGATGACCGTCTACTATAGCAAGTTTGTTAAATTTTTTAACAATAGCATCATTGATGTAGCTTAGTTTTTGTTGTTTGTGGTGCTAAAAATAGTAATTTAACAATATAAGAGTACCACTATGAATGCTCTAAATAGTTGGGATCTCTAGGCAGGAAAACATTATGGGGTAGAGGAAGAATTATTTATTAAAAATCGGCAAACCTTTTTTTTTTTTTTTTTGAGAATGAAAAATCGGCAAACCTGGTACAACTCTCTGCCTTAGAGGAAAACTTAACCCTTTACAACCTAATAATGCTTGTCCACATGACAAGATTATAAGAATGAATTTCATGTTTGGCTATCAACAAATAAAAAACGATATGATCAACATGTAACATACCTAGTAGCTTAGATAATAGGGATTGAATAAACCAGGGTCATAAAATTACACCATAAAAAATAAATAAGACAAACGGGAAAGCAAGCTATAACAACGTAGTTACATCACTTACATGTGCACACATGCGAAACTTGAGCAATAACACAGATATTCAGATACCTCTAGTACTTCTGTTTCCATGAAGTGCCAATTTGATCTTGTTAATCTTGGTCTCCACATCTTTGATGTCAGGTCTTTCATCTGGTAAATCTTCAGAGCACCTCAAGCCTAATTCTAAGATAGATGAAAGAATAGCTTGCATTTCTGTTGCATCTCTTCCATCTTCGTTCCTAGTTAAACCATGGTCCACGACATCCATTCTGTCAGGAAGTGATGAAATCCATTGCCTCATCCCAAGTTCTCCAACAAACATTTCATCAATGGGTTTTTTTCTTGTGACCATCTCCAACAATATTATCCCATAGCTATAAATGTCACATTTGGTAGAAACTCTCCCTTCAGAACCATACTCTGCCAAGCTCACAATTATCAAAAAGTCTTTAAGTTAGTGATCCACATGCTTGTAAAAAAAACTCTTTACAAATATGAGGTTTTAATATGAATTGGATTTGAAGTATACCTTAAGTTTAGTAATATTATGCAATTCAATTTTTTTTTATTAAATATGTATTTTAATAAGTCTACCTTGGGGTTGCTATTTTAAAAACTGGATAAGATGGTTAAATCGGGAACTGGACCCTAAACCGATCCGTAAAATCTAGTAAAACAGCCAAAACCAGTAAAAAAACTGGTTAAGAACCAGTAAAAACTAGGAATCAGTCTCTTTTACGGTTCTTTGACCGTTTTAGTTTTTAAAACCATGCTTGGAATAACAATTTTGACAAACCTTCCTAACCGTAGATATAATACCCTCTATGTTTGCAAATTTCAATACTTGATGTGCCCATTTGCTATTATTCCCTTACTGTTGGAATTGGGAGTAACTAGTTGTCCCGCAATGAGCATATATGTTATAAGGCCATTTTTTTCTCATAAAAAATTATTTCTGTGAACCAAGTATAATACTTACAACGTGTTATAATATTTTGAGAATTAATTTCGATTATGCTATATGTCATAAAAAATAGAAGAACGTAAATTGTTAAAGATTAGTAGAATTCAAGATATGAATGTATTTTATAAGTGAACTGACAAATATTCTATTATTTCCACTAACATAAGCACACAAGGCTTTTTTTTCCCCTAAAAAAATTATTTAATCATATGTTCTTAAATATGTTTTTCTTCTTTTAGTTTTATTTTGTTTTCATTGTTGTCAAAGTAATTAAATTTGAACAAAAAAACCTTAAGTCCCTAAAACATATCTCTCTTTGTCTCTCTCAAGTCCAAGTCGCAGAGGTCAATCCGGAGGATCTCATGGCCATCCACGATAGTTGTAAAATCACCCACGGTAGCCCCTTGTGTTTTTTGGTTGCTTTGAATGGATTTTTGATATGTACATGTATTCGAGATAAGAAAGGTTATGTTTATAGTCAGTGGCGGAGCCAGAGGGGGGCGAGGGGGGGGCACCTGCCCCCCCTGACTCCACCTAAAATTTCATTGTATGTGTAATTGTAATTTTATGGGACTCTGGCACAGGAAAAAGAAGGAAAAAAAATGACTTCCAATTGGTTGAAACTTGAATATGACTCTGGCACAAGATAAGGGAAGTAAAAAAAAGTTTTCTCCAACATCAAATCATATCCCATTTTCACCTAATTTGCTGTTGTTGTAAACTTTTGTCTTGTCTCACGTTTGACACTTATTTCAAAATTTTTTGTTCTTTTTTAATTTCTATCATTATTTTCACTATTAATGATATTTTTTGTAGTATTTTATTGTTAAGTAATGTTAAAGATATTACAAATTTTACTATTTATATCTTACAAATTGACATGTCATCAATCACAAAAAATAATCACAAACATCTATTCATTATATTGTTTAAATAACACTAATCATATTTTTACCACAATAGTTTGTAAACTTTTTGTTGTAGATTTTGTAGTAACTATGAATTGGTTATTTTTGTATATTTATTTTAATGATATGAAATATATTTATTTTTCTTATAATTGTTTATTTATTTTGCTATTATTATTGATTAATATTTTTTAGATTAATTTTACTTTAAATGTTGTTTTTTAATTTTGCCCCCTCTGAACCAAAATTCTAGCTCCGCCACTGTTTATAGTATTTTTACAATATTTTTACAAGCCAATTGTTATAATGATTGTTATTAACGAGTAAAAAAGTAATTTTAATATAAACTCAAATTAAAATCAATAACAATTTATTATCTATGAGATTGTTGAGTGTGTGGCACCTAAGCGTGTCCAGCCCACTTGCTTGCCACTCTTGTCAAAGTTCATTTATGAGCTTGTCTTCTCAAGCCCCCACAAAATCAGCTTTTGGTTTAATGCAAAGCTGATGCAAGGTGTGTCTAACACGTTGTAAGGAAGAAAGAAAAGAAAGAAGCTAAAGGCAAGGGTGCCAATGAAAGCTGAAGAAAGAGATTTTGGTTAAAACAAAGTCAAGGTAAGTGGCTTGCATTTATTGTGACTTGATGTGAAAAGTGTGAAAGGACGAAAAGAATGAAAAAAAATGAAGAAATAAATAGAGAGGTCATTCGGTCAGTGAAGGTGGGCTGAAGAAGTGAAGTCCCGGGGGAAGAAAAGATGTGAAGTCCCAGAGTGTGAGGACCGATGCAATCTTGAAGAACTGCGTGAGAGAGAGCAAGTAAAAAGAGAAGAGAAAAATAGAGAGAGTAAGAGAAAATTGTGAGAGACATATAGTGAGAAATAGAGCAATGAGTAAAAAGAAAAAGAGGGTTTTTCTTTACTCAAGTTGTATCTCTAAGTATTGTAATCTCTATTTAATATAGTGAAATTATTCGAAATTTGTCTCGTGATTTTTCCCTTCAAGGAGAAAGAGTTTCCACGTAAATTTTTATGTTATTATGTGATTATACTTCTACTATGCTTGCTAAAATTTATTTACAGTTATATAGAATTTTTCTCAACGGAGACTACATGTAGGAGTGCATGGTATGGTTGGTTTTCATGAAGGAGACGTGTAGTAGTGGGATTATTAGGTTGAGTTTATTTTTTTATTTTATTATTATTATTATTATTTTTTTTTTTTTTTTTTGGTTGAGAAAAGGGATAGGTAGAGTTATTTAGCCAGAATTGTTGTTGTGTTATCGGAATTCATCCTAACCTTAGGTTTGTTAGGATGAGACCAAATGTTTAGTTAGTGGAGTGGTGGAGTCATGCAGAGTATTTGAGTCCTTTATTTTTAGCTTGAGTTGGTATTTGAGTCCTTATTTTAATCCAAGTTGGATAGTAATTGGTTCTCAGGAGTTCCTCATCAAATCCAAATTAACTTTATCCCTTTATCCCTTCTTTAAATTTTGGTTGTCAATTATACCCTATGGTTCATTAGAAGTAACCAAAATTTTATCTTATTTCCATTAAAAAAAATTATATCTTATTTTTTCTAAATATTTCTATTTTCTCCCCCAAAAATTGTGTATGTATCAATTTTGGTTTAGATTGATTGGGTTCGGACATTGTTTGGATTAAATGGATTTAGGCCATAGCTTGGATTTTGGTTGAATGGATTTGGTTTGGATTGAATGGATTTCGGCCATAATTTGAGTTTTCATTGAATGGATTTGATTTGGATTGATGGGTGGTTGAATGAATATTCCTTGATAGCAGAATAAATTCCCTTCTGTCTTTTTTTTTTTTTTTCCCTTCGATTTGGAAAAAAATAAAATTAATTTATATTTTTTAAAAAATTTTCTTTTTTTAGTTTTTAATTTTTTTGAATTAATGGCAAGATCACCTAATGGACAGTAATAGGAGGATTGAATTCAATAAATTTAAAAGTTCAGATATTACATTGAATGAATTTAAAGCTATAAGACTAAGTTGAATTTTAGGCAAACTTGAAGGTTGCAATTTGTATTTAACCTAAAAAGAATCATATAATGCATTATCTGACAGAACCTTAAACTATTATAGCTGAGGTTCCTACTTTTATTCTTCTCCAAAAAAAAAAAAGTTCCTACTTTTATATAGATTTAGATATTCATGTAACACCCAATACGTGTTATAATATTTTGGGAATAAGGAGTTAATTTCAGTTATATTACACATCATATTGAAAATAGAAGAATGTAAATTATTACAATTAATATGGTTCAGAATATGAATGTATTTCTTAAATAAATTGACTAATATTTAATTATTTCTACTAAAGCACACAATTTTTGGTAATTCAATAGTTGGGAGAGGGAGAATTTCAACTCTAGTGTCTCCGTTGGAGACATCAAAAAGTGCAAACACGTTGAGCTATAAAAGGCTCTTAGCAACTTAAGCACATGATTTCTAAATTATTAATTGCATATGTTCTTAACCATGTCCTCCGGTTGCCTTGATTTTATTTTCATTACTATCAAAGTAACTAAATATGAGTAAACATACCATAATTCTAATAAATTGTTTCCTAGTAATTAAATTAACAGAGGTGATTTCTAACCAACACTACCACGCATATTGCTATTCCTAAAATTAGCCACTATTATTGTTATAAATGAAAAAAGCAAGAGAGTTGAATTCTTGTACCTGGTGCGATGTAGCCAAGTGTACCAAGGGTTTTAGTTTGTGTTGCATCCTTGTTTTCAACTAAAATCTTTGCAATTCCAAAGTCACCCACATGCGCAACCATGTCCTCGTCCAAAAGAATATTAGTAGGCTTTAAATCACAATGTACCACAGATGTTGCTTGACCATTGTGGAGATATTCCAAGGCAAATGCAACTTCAACCATAATGTTTACTCTTTGAACAAGACTCAAGCAGTAGTTGTGAGAGTATAGCCACTTTTCAAGGCTACCATTTGACATGTACTGCAGCACAAGAGCTCTAAACTCAAGGTTTGAGCATGTACTAATAACTTTAACCAAATTCCTATGTCGGATTGCCTTTAACACCTTACATTCAACATCAAAACTTCTGAAAGCACCCTCCATTTGTAGGTTTAGAACTTTGACAGCAACAATTGTTCCATCAAAAAGTATCCCTTTGTACACAGAACTGAAACCTCCGGTTCCAAGCAAGTTGCTTTCACAAAAGTTGTTTGTCCCACGACAAAGCTCTTGATGTGATATCATTCTATGATCTACTGCAGGCAATGTGATCGGCAAACCTAGAATTTTCATGTCACATTGTGGATGTCTTTTCAGCATAAAGACCAATGTTACAAAGACTATAATTGATGCAATGGCAGGAACAATATGTCTTAGCAAAATTTGTTTCAGCCTTGATACTCGAGGAGAACTCAGTGTCGTGCAAGGTGGAACTCCAAAATTTGAATTGCCACAAAGTGCTTTATTACCTAAAAACGATTCTGCCTTAAAGTTTGCAAAAGGTCCACTAGATGGAATCTCTCCTAATAGCTTATTGAATGACAAATTCAAATACTTGAGATATGTAAGTGCCTCAAGAGACTTTGGAATTGCACCAGAGAGATTATTGTTTGAAAGGTCCAACTTATCCAATCCTTTCAATTGTCCAAAAGATTGTGGAATGTTTCCTTGAAATGAGTTCATTGACAAATTAAGATAACCAAGGCTTTCAAAAGTACCAACTATACTTGGAACATTTCCAGTAATTTGGTTATGAGATAAATCCACATGCTCAATAGCAGCTAATTTTGTCATGTTTGGAGACAGAGATCCACCTAGGGAATTTGATGATAAATCCAAGAATAGCATATTTTCAAGGCTCCATACATTCAATGGAATTGATGATGTCAGTCCATTATGACTGAGGTTTAATCTTTGTAAAAGATTGAGGTTTCCAACACAATTTGGGATGGATCCAAAGATTTTGTTATTTGATAAAAACAATTCTCCCAAGTTCTTTAATTGACAAAGTTGTTCTGGAATGAATCCCTCAATCTTGTTATCCTCAAGATGTAATCTTTGCAAGCTCTCCAACCCCCCAATTGTTGATGGTATGTTGCCGGACAAACTATTACCCCTTAATTCAATGAAGTTCAAGTTTTTCAAGGAACCAATTCCCATTGGAATATGACCCTTTATTTGGCTATAACCTGCATCAATGACTTCAATCGAAATTGAAAAATTTCCAATGGCATCCGGAATTTTAATATTCAAGGGATTGAGGGATATAGATAGTACCTCCAAAGAAATACAACCAGTTAAAGTTGAAAGGAAATTATGCTCTTGATGTTCAGGGTCCTCTGTTAGCTGATTATCATGAAAACCAAGCTCTTTCAGATATTTTAAGTTTCCAAAACTTTTGGGTATTGGTCCGGAGAATAAGTTTTTACCAAAATCTATTTGGATGAGTTTGGAACAATTTGAAAAATATGATGGGATAGGACCACTAATTTTGTTGTAGTCAAGTAACAGAAATTCAATATCTGGACAAGAGATCCTAGTATCAAGTGGAAGATTTCCGGACAAGGAATTTCCCACCAAGGCAAGCACTTTTAGAGAGGTAATATTGAAAATACCTTGAGGTATCCCTGTGAGTGCATTGTACTGAAAATTCAGTAAATTCAGATTTTGGAGACGCCATAAATCACTTGGAATGCCACCTTTCACGTTGTTTATTTCGATGGTAAACACTTGTAACATCGACAAGTTGCTTATCATAGGAGGTATATTTCCAGTTAAGTTGTTACCTCCAAGATAGAGCAGTTCAAGCTTTTCTAAACTTCCGAAACCTTTTGGAATACTTCCATCAAACTTATTGTATGACAGAGATAAGACAGAAAGCTCTGCACAGTTGTTAAACTGTGAGGTGAGCTTACCGCTGAATTTGTTATCAGTAATATACAGCCCATGAAGATTAGGAGAATGGCTGCAAAGATTCATTGGAAGGATTCCTGAGAAGTGATTTTGTGTAAGACCAAGAACCGTTAGAAAAGAGAAGTTAAAGATGACAAAAGGAAATGGACCAGTAAGGCTATTATATTCCAAAGTCAAGAAATATAATGACGACATATTGCTGAGGGACAATGGAATTGTACCACTTAGACTGTTTCCACTAAGCTGTAAATTTCGAAGTTTGGGTAGCATGCCCAATTCTTTAGGTATGCCACCACTAAAATTGTTGAAATTAAGAATCAAATATTCAAGCTTCTGGCAATTATGTATGGTTGGAGGTATACTACCTTCCAGTAAGTTGTTTGACAAGCGAAGTATCCTCAAGCGGTGTAGATGACCTATCTCATGTGGCAAAAAACCACTGAAGCTGTTGTTTTTAAGATCAAGTGAGACTAGGAAGGAGAGGTTGGCAATATGAGGGGAGATGGTGCCATGGAGACCCACGTAGGAAAGGCTCAAGGCTGTGACTCTTTGTCTGCGTCGGCTGCAAGAGACCCCAAACCACTCACAGAAGTTTGTTGTTGTGGACCAGTTACCACCAGCAAAGACAGAATTGTTTGGACTAAAAGTGATTTGAGATTTGAAGGCAATGAGAGTTGATTGATCTATAAAGTTGTTGGAAGATTGGGACAACTGAAGTATGCATGGCTGCATTAACAGAAAAGCCAACAGGAGGAAAATGTGTGGCCTTTCCATTAGCGTAATGTGTGTGCAAGAGAGACAAAGAAGGCTCTTTGAAATAGGATAGTCTTGCTGTTTCATTGGTACAGCTTATTAATACAAAATCATTTCAGAAGTATCATATTCATGATGGGTATGCAACATGGTTATTCAACCCTATGTGTGAACATAATATAAATTTTTTCCACTTTACCAAAAGCGACATGTACCAAAATTCTAGTCTCGTCAATATAGACGAAGAAAACAAAGGGATAAACACGAGAAATCTATGGAATATGACATGGGATAAATTATAATGGTTGTAAGATTTTTTATTTTTAAGAATTTTGATTTTGATTTTTAACTCAAGTTTTTATTACAGAATTGGTCTTTGTCTATTTCCCCTATCATGGACCCACCAACGGATTTGGTTGAAAATTTGTCTGTTATCTTGTCCAAAAAACAAAAGTTGACGTGCTGGAAAGCCAAAATAATTGGCTTTTGTTTAAGCCAAAATCATTTTTAGCAAAATTTCATCGAGTCCACCAACGGATTTGAAAACTTGTCTGCGCCTCGTCCAAAAAACAAAAGTTGACGTGCTGCCGGTGCTGGAAAGCCAAAATAATTGGCTTTTGTTAAAGCCAAAATCACTTTTTAGCAAAATTTCATCGAGCCCACCAACATTTACATTTAGAACATTGATGCTATTTGTTTTAACTTTTAACAATTTTAAATTTATTTTATCTATTTAAAATATAATTTTAAATGTCAATTTCTTACATACAATATAAGTCAAGGCACTAAACCTTAGGCTACGGGTTAGGGCCCCTATTAGAGAAAGCCCAAATGTGGGGCCATTTAAGCAATTAAAGATTTGGACCAAGTAAAAGGAAAACAAAATGTAACATGCCTCCGCCCTTAGACCACGCAACAAAGACCTATCAGTTATCACACAAGACTTCTACCATCTATAGTACATGACAATGAATAAATGCCAAGAAATTCTGAGATGGAGGTGATGACAGAGAAGAATTATACGCAGCAGACACATGGAAACTCAGAGCTTAACTTATTAAAATTAGCACGATTAAAGTTTAAGAAGTACTATGTCTACAATATTTTTACAATACTTTCAAAACAATGTTTTGTTTGGTTCAACACTAATGTTTTTTGAAAAATTTTTCATTTTCTAGAGAATTTTTTTTAGAAAACTATCTTATTTTCTGGTGTTTGGTAATTTTCCTTGGAAATGAACTTGAGAACAATTTCTGATGTTTGGTATGCACAAATGTTTTTATAACATTTCTTACATAATATGAAATTTATGTAAACCCAACTAATGTAATCAATATAAATAAATAAATATTCCTAAAATATATATATATATATATATAAATAACCAAGCATGAATTTGGTTATCAAACTAAAATTTTAATTCAAAATAGACATACTTTTCATAATTCAAAATAACCATAAACCCCATTTTAAATAGTTCAAAATGCCATATAAGCTAAATAGTTGAACCTGTAAGATAATCTAGTACAAATAGTTTGATAAATATCAACATGTCAAACTGTCCAAATAGACACCTCCAAATTCTAACAAAATGCACCTATATAATCAAAATTGGTTTAAATAGTTGTCAAAGAAGTTTTGTAGCCATTGTCTACGAAGCTTGTCATTTTTCAACATGAATGACCAAGCTTGTTTTTCATCCCTATTCAAATTGTTAAATGCAGACACAAGCATGGTTTCCTCAAACCTGTCCATCTTCATAACTTCTTCATAAATATTTTGGAAGAGAGGAATGAACATATATATAAGAACACCGATTATCTAATATACAAGAACACCAATTGCTCATAAGACTTGAGTAAGTATGGGTAATCATACTTAAAAGAACTTGAAGTTTGAAGTGATCAGTTTTAGTTCTTTAAATTATATGATGAAACTAAAAACTAACAATATAGATCTTTGATAATGATAATTCTTTGAAGGTGCTCATTGTTGAACCATACAAGTGAAATTAATGGTAGAGCCCTAGTAGAGAATTTTTGGTCAAATATGATATTTTACCACTAAATGTAACGAGGGTTAATGTATAAGTATAACTTACACTTATTGGATGTTTTTGGTAATATCTTCCATAGAAAGAACAGAGTGGAAGCCAGATTGAGAGCTATTCAGACTAGTATTGCACTTAATCCAAATGAGCACCTTCTGGAGGTTGAAAATAAGCTTAGAAGAAAGTATTTTTGATGTTTTACAACAGGAAAAAGAATTCTGGTCCATTAAGTCCAGATATAATTGGCTTATCCAAGGGGACCGAAATACTAAGTTCTTTCATACTTCGGCTCTGGTTCGAAGGAAAAGAAATAGAATTGTTAGCATTAAAGAAAATCAGGATGTGTGGTTTTATAATGAAGATGAGATAGCTGCCCTTATCCGGAATGGGTTTCAGGAGCTGTTTACCTCTAGTGCTGTTAGTGTTCCTAGGGGTAGCTGGGATATCCCGTCTTGGTCCAGTCACTTGTCCCCTGAGGAAGGGGTTCAGTTGGAAAGGGAGATCTCTATTCAAGAAGTGAAGGTGTGCCTTTGGAGCTTGAAACCTTTTAAAGCGCCAGGTCCTGATGGGCTGCACGCAGGTTTCTTTCAAGCTTTTTGGAGTACGGTGGGGAGCTCGGTCTTCGAAGAAGTTAAGGAAATATTTAGATGTGGAACCATGCCCGACCATCTAAATGAGACCCTCATTACCCTCATCCCGAAGGTTCCTGGAGCTGATACTTTAGGGTCCTTCAGACCCATCAGTTTGTGCAATACTATTTATAAGGTGGTAACAAAAATGATAGTTATGAGATTAAGGCCTTTGCTTCCTAACCTTATATCCCCTCTACAAACTGCCTTTGTGCCTGGGAGAAGGGGGGTAGACAACATGATCATTGCCCAGGAGCTCATCCATACTATGAGTTTAAAGAAAGGGCAAGCGGGGTTCATGGCAATTAAAATAGACTTGGAGAAAGCCTATGACAAATTGGAGTGGCACTTTATTCATGATATGCTCAAGCTTTACAGATTCCCCCCACACCTCATCAATCTTATTATGAGTTGTGTTTCTACAACCTCCATCTCTATGCTCTTAAATGGTGGGAAACTTGAGCCTTTTCTGCCCTCTCAGGGAATTAGACAAGGGGACCCGTTGTCCCCGTATTTGTTTATCATGTGCATGGAGATGCTTGGGTTCCTTATCTTGGAGAAGTGTAGTGCAAAGTTGTGGGATCCCATTAAAGCTTCGAGGAATGGTCCTGAGTTTTCTCACCTATTTTTTGCTGATGATTTACTCCTATTTGCTAAAGCCGATTTAAAAAACTATTGCAACATCAGGGAAACTTTGGACTCCTTCTGCGATCTTTCTGGGCAGAAGGTTAGTCTTGGTAAATCCAAGGTTTATTTCTCTCCTAATATCAGCCCTAAGTGCAGGAATGAAATGTGTGAGGTGCTTGGTTTTAGGTCCACATCCAATCTTGGTAAATACCTTGGCTTCCCTCTTAAGCATCAAGGCGCATCATCCCAAGATTTTAATTTTATTTTAGAGAGAGTCCAAGCTAAGCTTCAGGGATGGAAGGCGAATTTGCTATCTATGCCAGGGAGAGTTGTTTTATCTCAAGCCGTTATCTCTGCTGTCCCATCTTATGTCATGCAAGGGTGCTTGCTCCCCTCTCGGGTTCTTAGTAGCTTGGATAGAATTAATAGGAATTTTATTTGGGGTTCCACTGATTCAGCCAGGAAAATGCATATGGTCAACTGGAAAAAAATCACAAAACCTAAGACTAAAGGTGGTTTGGGTCTTCAAGAGGCCAAGGGAAGGAATTTGACCCTTGCTGCGAAGCTGTGTTGGCGTATGAATAATTGTAGAGATGCTGCTTGGGCTGACGTGTTGAGAAAGAAGTATCAGATGAGGAGAGCTTGTAGGAAAGGGGCACAATCTTGGGTTTGGGCTGCTATCAAGAAGGGAGAGGTTGTTTGCAGCCGGGGTTCCAAATGGATCATAGGAAGCAATAGTAGTTTGAGCTTTTGGCAGAGTAAATGGCTCAATGCAGGAAGCCTGAGGTCGTTGATTGAAGGTCCCTTGACCAGAGGGGAGGAAGATCTCTTGGTGAGGGAAACAGTGGCGGATGGGCGCTGGAACCTTAGTTGCTTGTCCTTTGAATTGCCTGATTTAATCAAGAATGCGATCCTTGCTACCCCTCTTTGCAGATTTTCGGACTGTGATGATCAGCGGAGCTGGGTGTCAAACATCAATGGGAAGTTTGATCCAAAAAATGCCTATCTCTTGGCTGTAGGTGAGGAGGATGCCCCGGATTTTGAAGGGAAGTGGATATGGAAGCTGAAAGTCATCCCAAAAATCCAAATATTCCTATGGAAGTGTTTACACCACAGCCTCCCTGTGAAGGGTGTTCTTAGCAATAGAGGCATTGATGGGTTGGGGGGATGTGACTCATGCCCTGAAAGCCATGAGAGCATTATTCATGTTCTTAGGGAGTGCCCGTTAGCCCAAAGGTTTTGGAATTTGGCTGGCTGCCCCATTGAGCTTCGTCAATCCTTTTCTCTGGATCTTGATCGTTGGCTTATGATTAATGCCAATTGTTCCAGATTAGCGGTGGACAAAGACTATGATTGGAACATCTTTTTTCTCTATGGGCTATGGAACCTCTGGATTCAGAGGAATCAAAAAGTTTTCAAGGCCAGGGCGTGTAACCCAGATTTGTTGAGATTTGTTGAAATGCAAGTGCGTGAGTTTATTTACTGTGTAGCCAGCCAAACTGGAAAAAATGATTTGGGCGTTAAGGAAGTGAAGTGGTCTAAACCTGAGATTGGGTGGTATAAACTGAACACGGATGGATCCTTCAATGGTGCTAGTGGATTTGCTGGCTGTGGTGGGCTTATTAGGGACAGCAATGGGCGGTGGGTTAAAGGTTTTGCTAAACGGATTGTTGCGGAGTCAAGCCTTGCTGCTGAGCTGTGGGGTCTGAGAGAGGGGCTGGTGATGTGTCTTGATATTCAAGCCTTGGCGGTTGAAGTGGAGCTTGATGCAACGGCAGCTATTTCCCTTGTTTCATGTAATAGCAGGACTAATGGACCTCTTTCTGGTCTTGTTGATGACTGCAGGGAGCTTTTGCTGCAACTGCCTCAGGTTAAGGTTTCTCACTGCTTCCGAGAGGCCAATTTTTGCGCTGACGCGTTAGCTAAATTGGGAGCTGATGCCGCTGATGGTGGAGATTGTTTTGTTGTCCCCCCCTCTGTTGTTAACCCCCTTTTGTTGTCTGACTGTATGGGTTTATTTCGGAATAGGCGTTGTCCTATTGTTTGTATTTCTGCTCCCAGTTGAGCTTCAATGATAATCCGCATTTACCAAAAAAAAAAAAAAAAAACTTACACTTATTAAATATTGGACTAATGGGCAATTTAGTAATCTACAATTGTAAAGTGAATAGATGTTAAATGTCAGACACATGGGAAACTGGCATGGGGATGCATATATATATTTAACATGTATTTATGGTTGATTCAATCAACATTTTTGGAGGCCAGCCTATTTTTAGTCTTGTGGACAGAAGCATCTGAAATAGTATATATTTAGTGTAAGAAATAGGAGTACCCACAATATACTTCTTCTCACTATGTATACTAGGACGAAGATTGGAAATGGACTTCTTACCATTGATTTGGTTTTAAGATAGGTATACATATCACTTCATTGCACATACTTCAGACAGAGAGAAATTTATAGGAGATGGGAAGCCAAAAGTGTGACAGAGAGATTGTTTTCCATTTTTTTTTTTTTTTTTGGCAAACAAGTTATAGAAAATAAGTCTTATATTTATTAGAGTTTTCCATTGATCAATTTTTTATATGCTACCAAATACTGGAAAATGTGAAAAACTATCTTTACAAAAAGTCTTCCGATAAAACAAACAAAGCACAAATCATAAGTGGAAAGTCAGGGGCGTAGCCAGAAATTTTTGCTTGAGGGGGCCAAGATAAAACAATCAAATGGCTTTGCAATTCAAGAAAAATTCAAAATATAGCATTCATACATGTATTGGCACATTAGTTTAGAAAAACAAACATTAAATTCAAAGTAAGTCTTAACTATATATGTATATCATAAGATTACTATTAGAATTTTTTTATTAGTGTAATTCAAATTAGCACTCAAAATACTAACAAACTAATCAACAAATTGAGCATCGTAAGGAAGAATTAATGAAGAGAAATTGAAGAGAGAGCACTCAGTAATGGCGATGAGTATTGAGTAGAGTCTTTTGGGTGACTATAAAGTGCAAGGGGATATTGTAATAGTTTTGGGAAATTGCAATACTTAAGTATAATATCTAAAGTGTAATACATTAGGTTTCTTAATTAAATTCAAACACATGTTTACCATGACAAATAAAATACAAACAATATTATCATTTTTAAGGACAATTAAATTTAATATAGAATTTAATTGGGAAATATAATGTACTGCACCTCAGTTTTATAACTTTATTCTATTAGGAAAATTGAATGACTAAAAAGTGGTAAAAATAAGGGGTAAAACTGTTGTAAAGGACATGGACATGAACATCAGGACATGGGATATGGTCTTAGCCTCTTAGCAAAAAAATAATTAAATAAATAAAAAGAGATCTGCCAGTGGTTGTGCTTTTAATGGAGAATGGAAAAAACAAAATGAATGAATTTTTATGACTGAAAAGTGGGGATTTGAGACAAGGGAAGGGAGTTCTTATGGCTGACATATAGGAGGGGGGGCCAAGTTTTTTATCTTGCAGGGGCCAGCTATTAAATCAAAGGGACTAAGAACTATTTTTCCCTACAATTAGAGAGGATTTAAATAAATTTTGGAGGGGCCATGGCCCCCCCAATGCATTACTTAGCTCCGCCCCTGTGGAAAGTTGTTATTGATTCTAATTTGAATACATGACTTAAATTACATTTTTTCCCTCCCGCAACAACCAATAACAACCTGCCACATAAGATTTGTTGTAAAAGTATTGTGAAACATTTTTCTAGACCTATGTGAGCATGTAGTCCATAGTCTTGTAGCAAAATTTTTCCATCGGTTTTTTCACATTAATGAAAATTAATTTGACAAGAAGGAACAATAAGTCCAAGGACACACAAATTTCACACCAAATTCAACCGTCCAACTATTGTGTTAACTTATGATTGGTACATAATAAGTTGAGTGTAAATGGTAGACCATGTGAAAATGACATTACTCAAATTATAAGTTGACAATTTAGAATGATGTGAAATTTGGTGTGAATTGAAAAATGAATGGTACTCACTACCTGTGAGGGCAAGAGCTCAGCTTGGGAGCAACCTGAATTATGTGCTTATCAAGTGTTTCCTCATAAACCCCTTCTTCTGGCTTTATTTTTCCTACAAAAGGAAGCAACCTTTCTTCTTCTTCTTTTTTCCTTCCAAAATCTTTGGTTGTAAGTCTTACGGCATTTAAACTTCCTGTGGCAAAAGTTGTTTCTGTAGAAAAACTATAAAAGCAATTTTAAAATTAGGATATATAACAATTTTCTGTCTCCCAAATTAATATAAGGTTTATTTCATTTTGGTCTTGCAATTTTAATAAGTTCGAATTTTGTCCCTCAGAAATTTAAAGTGTAACAATTTAGTCCCTTATCTATTTTTCCATTTATATGACTAAATGAATGTTAAGGGACCGAAATCAAATTGACCTCTTATTTTAAGGACAAAAAATGCAAGCAAGAAATTTGTAGAAAATAGACATACATATAAAATTGATTCTTTCTTTAAAATTTAAAATACTGACTCAGAATTTTTTTAGATTAAGGAACCAAAATCGAACAGACTCCATATTTAGGGAAAGAAAAAAAAAAAAAACGATTTATCCTTAAAAATAAATTCTAATATATGTTTACTTTCCCTCATATTCCCTTTAGTAGCAAAAGTAAACTTCTCAAGCCTTACAATGAAGTCCGACAAGGAAAAAAAAATTACATCAACCACCCTTTAAGATTTTACAAAATGGCATTCTCCCTGAAAATATGTACAATATGATTATTTTACCCTTGAAGTTTGTATAAATGCAACAGTCATACCCTCTCACAGCATGTTCTTCCAAACAAAATATTCCATTTTAAAATTTTAAATTAAAAAAAAAAAAAAAAAAAAAAAAAAAAAAGAAGAAGAAGAAGAAGAAAAGAATCTTAGTTGTTTATAAGATCTCAAGGAAGAAGTGTCCTTTTATCCATAGTTTAAATAGCAATCTTTTCTAAATTGAAATATTTTGTTACATAAATTATAGTTTGAAAGTGTATAGAATTATTTATTGTATTACACAAATCTTAAGAGGGAAATGTCATTTCAAGAAATGTTTAGGATACTATAGCATTTTCTAAAATTCAGCAAAAACTATATCATTTTGTAAAATCTCAAATAAATTTGGTTCAATTTACCAAAAAAAAAATCTTTTATTGGTGAGGAGTATGGTTTTGTCCATTACTTTGTTTTGAGCTAAATGGTTTTGTACATTACATTTTAGAGTAATGCTACATCTACAATATTTTCACAATAAATCTGATGTGGTAAGTTATTATTGGTTCTAATATGAGCTCACTACTAAAATTACTTTTTTGTTCACTAATAACAACTTACCGGTTAAGATTTGTTGTGAAATTGTTGTTGACATAACATTTCTTTTATATTTTGAAATTAGAAATTAATTTTTCTATGACCACAATAAAATCTCACAATATTTCTACAACAAACTAAGGTGTCGGCCCATTATAAGTCAAAATAAAATTAATAAAAAATGATTATTTTGAGACCCACCACAAACTCAAAACAAGCTTTTTGCGAAAATGTTGTAATATTTTGTTATAAGATAAGGAATGAATAGGGAATTGAAAACAATGTTTGACCTATATAAAAAAAAAAATAATAATTGTAAAGACCAAAAAGATGTTGACACAAGGGCCCACAAAATGTAGTGGATTGACTTTGTTAAACTTGGTCCAAGCCAATGAAATTTATAAGAGATGGAATAGCACAACAAGCATAGAATCTGCTCAGGAGTTATTTTAAGGAGAGGTCTCGTTTACACTCAGGATCAAGTGCCTCAACTCTTTCTCACAATGACTTCCCCCCAAATAATCCCCTCTTCTCCCAAAACCCACCGCCCCAAAAGTCCTCCTCAAGAATCCCTAGCCTCCTCTTTATATAGCCCTTCCCCAGTGCATCCTTTCTGTCCATCTTTTCCTGATCTTTGTCCCCTTCCAACATCTATCCCCTTCTCTCTCTCTGAAGCAGGTGGTGGCAGTAGCTGGTGTAGTTATGGCTGACACTGTTCAGGTCACTTCCTCATTTAATGTGGCTGATAAAGCTGGTGTACACCATTTAATAAGAATGTGATAGGTTGCCACAGCCCGGCGGCTCCCTGTCTGCCACTGACTTCTACCTCCTTTAGCTTTGCGGCTCTTCCCATAGTATATCATGGGGCGCTTGGGCGGATCTGACTTACTCCTCAGACGTCATTGTTCCTCGAGCCCCTGACCAGTGTTGTGTTCAACTCAACACCTTGACCTTTCCCATTCCTCTTTGAGCCTCGGCCTAGTATTTCGACTAAGTTGTTGGGCTCTCTTTGCTTACCCTTAGCATTGCGAGTAATCTAACATTGGGTATTGATACAGGCAGTCTACATAATGTTTGGAAAATTATTACAAAACCAAGATATAATTGTGCAAACCATGTATTATTAATGGTCTTGGTATGATACCAACCACACAAGAAAACAGAAGAAGAGAATCTATAAAAATTAAAATTTTAAAAAGGGCCAACAATCCTCAATTCATAGATGTGGATCTCGGACCTATGAGTGGGGATCCCTGAAACTCACAAAGAAAAACGTAAGTGAGTTCCATCCAAGTCAATCTCGGACAAAATATCATCCTCGGCCTCATATGCAGTCTTACTAAATAAATCATTGTATACAAAATATCTGAAATGATACCATGCTATTTGTGCAAGTTTATGATATCAAAACTAATTAAAGTCTTGCTTTTGAATCAAGACCAAAGTACCAAACAATAACAATGCCTGCTATGTGGCATGCATACCAATTACCATGTGGAAGGATTTACCCCAGAACTACATTCAAGACCCTCGCTTAGTTCGAACACCTTTTTCACCTCATCTTAAATATAAAGAAATAGGATTGAGTTAAGAAAAAAAATATTATGTACCTGACCAGCTGCATTCATTGCCCTCATGGCCTCATTCAGACTTGAAAACTTCTTTGCAGCAACTGCACCAAGAATGGAAGCACCCAAAAGCACGCAATAATGACCAGTGCAGCAAAGATTATAATTGATGCAATGGCAGGAACAATATATCTGAGCAAAAGTTGCTTCACCCAATAATAAAAAGAAAAAAAAAATCATCAAAAACACAACATAGGTTGAAAGTGAAACTATATTTCTCCTTTAAAAAAATAATAATAAAATAATAATAAATAAATAAAACTCCTCCTCTTATGATGCCATGGTAGACATAACACTTTTTTTTTCCCTTTCTTTTCTTCCCCCTCTTTTTGCAATTAATGTTTGTTTTTTCTTTTTATTTTATTTATTAACTTTCCATTTACTCAATCAAAACCATCTACTAAAAGTATTAGTATCAAGTGTGCCAAATGCCAAACATTTGACATTTGGCACACTAAGACCAAAAGACCTTTCACAACTTCTAAATGCTAAAAAATTTAGCATGAATGAACAATATCATTCCAAATTTGAAATGGTACGAACACAAATGCTAAACCAAAAAAATAATTTTTTATCATTTTTCTCTCTCCTCTCAATTATGTATTTGATTTTTTCTCTCTCCTCTCACATATCTGTCTCTCTCCTGTCTGCCTCTACCTTCCTCTCAACTCTTCTCTCTTCTCTCTCCTCTCTCCCTATCTCAGCCTCTCTCACTCTCTTCCTCTCTCACAAGCCGCCAATCTTTGCCCACAGCCAATCTCGCCACGGTTTCTACTTCGCTTAAAGCCACTCATCTCGCCACGGTTTCTCTTGCTCTCTATATGTTTCTTGACTTTAGTTAGTCTTCCATTGAAATTTGGCCATAGAAAGAAAAAAGCCACAAAGTATAATGTTATCATCCTCACCTCCTATGGCTATATCTTTTTCAAAACAGTTGAGATGACATGTGATTGGTGTTAATATATAGTGGATCTATGTAAAAGTGATGTAAATCCAATCACAACTTTTCACATCACCCGTTATGAAAAACTTGTGAAATTTGTTAACTACTTGACATTACTTATTACAGAGGATTAATTTTCAATATGTGCCACTGCATCCTAAGCTTGCATAGAGGCCAATGAGATTTATTTCCCATATTTTCTTAATTGGAAAATGTTAAAACTTAAAACTACAAATATTTTACTACAAACTAATATAACAATAAATGTGATTGGTGAACTCAATAACATAATGAATGAATATTTGAATTTTTTTTTTGATTGGTAACAATCTGTTTATAAGTCTTATTTATTTACTTATTTTTTATAATTTGTTAGTTATAACAATGAGGAGGGGAGTTTTGCATCTTGAACATCTTCATTTGAAACACCAAAATGTGTTAGTTGAGTTACAAGTTTCTTAGCATCAGTTTTACCTTATATAATAAAATTTATAGTATCCATTACTTTTATGTTCTACACTTTGGTGCTTGGTGGCAAGAGTGGTGTACAACAAAACAAATTCATCAATAGGGTATTGGTTTGGGCCTTAGGCCAAAGGCTTATAAGGCATGAGTGGGAGGCGTCTCGATGTGGGATTGAACAAATCCTTGAGAACTAAGGCTCAACGCTATTTCCAAAGAGGACAATACTTGATTGGGGACCGAGACGAAAGTCCTCCCACAAAGATCAAGTCTTGAATTCACATGTTTTGCACGTGGAAGCTTAGCCCGCCAAAGCCTGTTTTAGATTCTGTTTTAAGTTTGTTAGTTTTGGGATCTTTAATTAGCTTTGGTAGATGTTTTTTGCTTAGCTTTAGACTTGTATATATATATATATATAAGCTGTGGGTTGTAATGTAATTTTACACTTTTTTTTGTTAGATGTTTTTTGCTTAGCTTTAGACTTGTATATATATATATATATAAGTTGTGGGTTGTAATGTAATTATACAATTTTTCATTCAATAAAATTGGAAGTTCATATTTATTGAGAGAGTTTTAAAGAGAGAGAGAGAGGGGAAGAGATTAGTAGAAAAGCACTCGGACTTGTATAAAGTGGAACTCCAAAAATTGGATTCCTAGAAAGTGCTTCATTATCTAAAATTGATTTAGCCGTGAAGTTGGCAAAAGGGCCACCAGATGGAATCTCACACCTAAAAGTTTATTGAAAGATAAATTCAAATACTTGAGATATGGAAGTGCCTCAAGAAATGTAGGAATAACATCAGAGAGATTATTGCTTGAGAGGTCCAATTGATCCAATTCTTGAAAGATTGTGGAATGTCTCCTTGAAATAAGTTCTTTGACAAATCAAGATCACATAGGCTTTCAAATGCACCAATGATACTTGGAACATTAATTTGGTTACAAGATAAATTCCCACGTTCAATAGCATCAAATATTTTCATGTTTTGAGACAAAGTATGTGCTTGGATAGCGTGTTTTACGCGTCCGTGTTCAGTGTTTTGCATTTCCTTCTTTTTTTTTCTTTTTTTCTTTTTTTTTCTTTTCACACGTTTCAGGGAGTAATGCGACTACTGTTCATGAACAGTAGCCGCATTATTTGACATTTCAACAGTGTTGCACTGTTCACGAGTCCTACAAATCTCACTTTTCAGCAACTTTTTCATTAAAAATGAGTCTCACGGCACTATTCACATATTTAAAAATTATTTTGCTATAGTGTTTTCAGTTTTCAATTTCAGCAAAATAAGTTCTATCTAAACGAACCCAAAGATCCACAAAGGGAATTAGATGATAAATATAAAAATATCAGATTTTCAAGGCTGCACACATTCAATGGGATTGATGTTGTCAGTTCGTTATAACTTAAGAATGCATAAACAAAAGTGCTACTACATAGGTTCTTGACTACAACTCAATAGGTCGAGAGTCACCTATCCCAACCAATCAAAAGACACATCTCGACTAATTAAGATTCATGCAAATTGGTTTTTCAGCTTTTCATCTTAGCCGTTGGATCTAGGATTTTGTGGATCTCGAGTAGAGTATATAAGCAAGCCCAAGAGCACATTTTTACATATACAAGATAGTAGTGTAGTTGTTGCATACTAAATATCTATTGATTAAGTGAAGTTGTTGCATCCAGTTTACAATCATGTTACTAAAAGAAACCTTTGAGAGTAAATTTATACATACTCTATTTTTTCAACCCCTTCCCATCTTCTATCCTTCCATTTTTTTCATCCCCTAACCAAACAAACCCTAGAGCTACCACTAATACCACTTTTATTTTCCATCGCTTACAAACCTACCACTTAAACAAATTGTAGAACAAGTTGTGTCCTTAAACTTATTCTTTTTTTTTTTTTTTAATTCTCGTGGAATAAACAGTAATCTCACTTTGAAGATTTTCTATTTTTCTAATTTTAGTACGTAATTTTACTCACGCAACCCGTAGATATTAATCCTATGAAAAAGGAGGTGCGATTTTTTTTCCTTGAGATAAAAGGAAATGCCCTTTGATTATGGACTCATGGAGGTCATTGCCTGATTGGCAATCTCACTTGGCTTTTCTATAGACGTGCACATCCCAAAATTTCCACTCCCGTGAACGCAAGGGTGTAGCTAGGAATTTTTACTTGGGGAGGCCAAGGTAAAACTATCATTTTGATTCAACGAAAAACTCAAAGTACAGTATATTTATAACACAAGCTTATTGATAGAATTTTTTTGTCGGTGTAATTCTATAGCACTCAAAAATCAAAATACTAACAAGTTAATTGACCAATTAAGCATCTTAAGTCTTTTTTTTTTTTTTCCTCTCTCTTTTGATTTCTCCTATTTTTTTGAAAATCCATAAGTCCAAACATTCATAGAAATCAAATATAAGTATACAAAAAAACTGCAGAAGAAGTTGGTATTTCTCAATATTTGCTTAGCTTTAAATAAGAAAACTCTTTGTTAAGGAAGAGGGAGAAACTAATGAAAATGTGATTTTGTGAGAGCATCCTATGGAAGAATTAATGAAGAGAAATTGAAGAGAGAGCACCAAGTGATGAGGAGAGTCTCTTGTGGAATTGTAAAGTGAAAGGAGATATTGTAATAGTTTTGAGAAAATGTAAAACTTAAGTACAATATCCTAAGTGTAATACATTAGGTTCTTCAATTAAATTCAAATACATATTTAACATGTCCAATAAAATACAAACAATGATATTATTTTTAAGGACAATTAAATTCAATAAATATGAGTTTAATCAAGTAATCTAATTTACTACACCTTAGTATTATCCTTTCACAAAAATTGAATAACTAAAAACTAAAAAAATATGGACGTGGCTATCATGCTTTAGAGAAGAATGGAAAAGACAAAAGGAGTTAATTTTTATGATTGCACAGTTGGGATTTGGGGTGGGGCGAATTTTATGAGTGATGTGTTGGAGGGGGGCCAATCTTTTAATCTTGTGAGGGCTAGCTCTTAACTCAAAATGATTGTAGCCTAGTTTTACTTATAATTAGAGAGGTTTTAAAAAAATTTTGGAGGGGCCATGGCCCCCCCAATGCATAAGGTGGTTCCGCCCCAGTGTGAACGTAACGAAAAAAGAAAAACACAAACGCAGAGGTCAATCACACAAAACTTCCACACAACAAGATTAGGAATAAACGGTGCCAAGTAAACGGAGAAAACAGAACAGAGGAGCTATCACACGAGATTTCTACAGTACATGACAAAGAAAAATGGCCTAGCAATGACGGAGAAGAATCAAACGCAGCAGACATATGGAATCTAGAGCTTGACTAATTAAAGTAGCACGACTTATTAGAGTCCATACAACATAGTCTTGGAGGACAGTTTTTCTATCTGGGTAGTCGTACTTGAGCATGTAGTGAAGCCAATGTGCTTCAAGGTGTTTCCTCATAAACCCCTTTTTCGGTTTTAAACGGATTTGGAGAAGATGCAATAACCATGCAAGTGAGAGACAAAAAGTTAAGAAGATAAAGAGGTGAAAATATTAAAAGTTAAAAATTTTGATCAAGAGTTGATATTAAAAGTAATTTTTTGAACTTTAATATAAAACCTATTTTTAAATAATACTTAGAGCATCCACATTAATAATGCTATTTGTTTTAATTTTTAGCAACTCAAAAATTTATTTTATCCATTTAAGATATAATTTTAAGCGTCAATTTCTTACGTACAATATAAGTCAAGCGGCACCAAACCTTAGGCCACGGGTTAGGGCCCCTATTAGAGAAAGCCCCAACTGTGGGGCCACTTAAGCAATTAAAGATTTGGACTAAGTAAAAGGAAAACAAAATGTAACATGCCTCTGCCCTTAGACCACGCAACATGACCAGAGGAATAAATGGCCCCAATTAAACGGAGAAAACAGAGACCTATCACCTATCAGTTATCACACAAGACTTCTACAATCTAAAGTACATGACAATGAATAAATGCCAAGAAATTCTGAAATGGAGGTGATGACAGAGAAGAATTATACGTAGAAGACACATGGAAACTCAGAGCTTCACTTGTTAAAAATTTTGGCTTGTACAATTAATTTTCTATGTTACAATAAATTCTTAAATAAAAGAATTAAACATCAATTTAATGAACATATAATGAAGTTAATTTTTTTTTTTTTTTATACAAGATAGAATTCTACTCTAGTCTAATCTAAGTGTATATGTGTGTGAAACTTCCTCTTGGAGATTTAAACTTCGGCCCTTACCCCCACACCCCGCAAGCATTTATATTTATAAAGTGACCATCGCACTAAGGATATGCGGTGGTAATGAAGTTAATTTTAGTTTAACTCTCGAACTGCACGTCACACTCATCATGGTGAAGTTCTATTTTTCGTTAAGTATTTATACTTATAGAGTGACCATCGCACTAAGGGTGTACAGTGATAATAAAGTTAATTTTAGTTTAGCTCTCAAACTACACGTCACACTCATCATAGTGAAGTTCTATTTTTTGTCCATAATTTTTCGTGATTTATGAATTCTAATGCATAAAATTGTTTATTAAAAACAAATATATCATCAATTTAAGGGAAAATTATATTTTACCACCCTAAACTATGTATTAAATTACACTTTATACCCTAAATTATTTGAATGCACACTTTGTACCCTAAACTATTACACTTATCACACTATTAAAACAAAAACTAATTTATTTTCCACATCTCTCTGTCTAAAGTTAGACTCTGGGAATTTCAATTTCATAGAATTCCGATTCTTTATCTCTTGAAGCTCTTCCCAAGAAATGAAGCCTAGTAGGTGATCTCTTTCTGAAGAAAGAAAGAAAATAAGACTTAGGAGAAGTGAACAAAGGTAATCTTATTATCGTTGGATTGGAATTAGCTTTTAGGGGTGGAGGAGAGATCCAGTGCTTTGTTGCTGGAAAATGAGTGCGTCCAGGTTCATCAAGTGCATCACCGTCGGCGAGGCGCTGGGCAGAACTTGCATGTCGATTGAGGTTTTTTTTTTTTTTTTCCTCTCTTTTTAGACGGTGGGTGAGGTGGGTGGGGCAAACTCTTCTTTATATATATACCAATAATAAAGCCTTCCTTTCCTACAGACAAACCCTGATCAAAAGTAGAACTTCTCACAGTATTAAACGCCGAGATGTTCTCTTTAAAGAAAAGTTTCCAATCAACAAAAAACCCAAATTTTTGTATAACCCACCTCCCAATCTTTCTATATAAATCCAATCCCAATTCTGATACTCCCACCACTGCTTTGTATTTCAATTTGTTTTTTTATCTCCAAGAAAAAATTTGGGGAGAGGCATGCACATCAGATAGTGGAAAATTTTGTTTTCTTTTTTTAATTGATTTTGAAGAAGGGTGTTAAATATAACAAGAAAAGTAACAGTGGGGTGCAAATTGTGATAAGTGTGATAGTTTATGATGCAAAGTGTGTATTCGGATAGTTTGGGGTGTAAAGTGTAATCTAGTGCATAGTTTAGGATGGTAAAATGTAATTTCTCCTCAATTTAAAAGGAAAAAAAATAGTTCATGTACCTCTTGAGGATTGAGAGCTAAACTTTTCTTTTTAATAAACAATTCAGCTGCTGTGGATTTTAATCACCATCTTCTTCCAAATGATAGCCCTCTTTTACCAGATCTTAAGTCCTATAGAACTTTGGTTGGTGCTTTGCAATATCTCACTTTCACCAAACCAGACCTGTCCTTTGCTATTCAACAAGCTTGTCAATAAATGAGTGGTCCTACTCAGACCCATCTTCAAGCAGTCAAAAGAATTCTTAGATATCTTCAAGGTACTCTTCACTATGGTCTTGCATTCACTCCAGGTCTCTCTTCCTTATCTGCCTATAGTGATGCAGATTGAGCTGTGGATCCTGTGGACAAGAAATCAATCACTAGTATTGTGGCTTTCTTTGGGAATTGTCCAATTACATGGTTTGCTAAGAAACAAGCCATTGTTTCTAGGTCCTCCACTGAAGCTGAGTATCGTGCTTTGGCTTCTACAGCAATTGAATTGAATTTAGGCACTGCCATGGGTTGACTAAGAAATTTTAATTTGATGAGTTCTCTAATCTAGATAAGAACCCTATTTTAGGAATTGCATGTTTTAGGGGCAAAAATAGCCAAATATCACTATTTTTTGAAATTATTAATATTTTACCACTATTTGAGAAATATATAGGTGCGTACCACTATTTTAAAACTCGAGTTTTTGAAACTCGAATTTGACATGAAACTCGAGTTTAAGAAAATCAAGTTTGACATGAAACTCGAGTTTAAGAGATTCGAGTTCCATAAAAAATGCCACACGTCAATTACGGGGGACTTGAGTCTGTTGCACTCGAGCACCATGACATGGGATGGCAATCACACAGTCAACAGTAGCTCTCACACAGCCACCATTGTTGACTTATCTCCCACAATTGCACGCCTTTCTATCTCTTTTAATTTTTAATTTTTTCAACTTCTATGTAAATTATAATGAAACATGACATGAGATAAATCATAAATTATAATGGTTGTAAGATTTTTTTTTCTCGCTGAAGTTAAGGCTCATCTCAATTAGAATCCGTTTTTTTCTATTTTTAATTGGTAAATTTACAAACGCGCTTGAGGAGATACCCTTTGAACAGACTGATTGACAATCTCACTTGGAAGTTGGAATTCTACTCTATCACGATTCATGATTACGAGAAAAAATTGCCAAGTAATTATGGAAGTGAGATGGTGACAGAGAAGAATAAAAGTTAGCTTATATACATGGAAATGGAATCTCAGAGCTTGACTAATTCAAGTAGTATGATTTGAATCCAAAGTCGTGGAATTAAGTGTTTTTTTTTTTTTTTTTTTTTTTAATTTTTACAGGGGAGTTAGCTTCAAGGAATTTTAAAGCTCCGTCAGAATGAGTATTTGTAACTAAAATCAAATACGTATTTACTTTCCCAGCATATTATTTCCTCTCGGTTAAGAACAACTGGACATTCAAAAGAGCAGTGAAATCCAAGAAAAAATTACAATGCATGAGGACTAATCTCACGACTAATATGAATGTTGGCCTCAATTTCTTCATTCCTACCATGGAGGAGTGCAAGTTGGTTGCTTATGCTGAGGAAGAAGCTAGTGGAGATCAAATTTGGGGAGCCCTAACTCGTGGATTTGGGAGTTTCCCTATCTGAAAATTAGGTTTTTTTGGGGGGTTAATTTGGGGTTTTACAACGCAGAACGAAGATACAGTAAAGTAAGATATTGTTTTACCTCAATGAAATCTTGAGGAATCAAGGGAAGAAAAAAAAAACTAAGAATCCATTAAAAATTTGAGAAATTCTCAGATAAGTATTTTATTTGAATCTACTAAAATCAGTCTAAATAAAAATACATATTCCAAAATTTCAAAAAGATACCATTGAATTTGCTATAGTATCGCTACAAACCAAATTATCAAAATAAAATAACTAAATTTAGGCCCAAAAAAATAAAATAAAATAAAATAAGGAACACAAGCTTTAACAAGGTCACTTCAAGTGCACACATACCATATTTGAGCAATAACATAAATATCAGACACCCCTATTTCTGTTTCCAAGTAGTGTCAATTTGATTTTGTTAACCTTGGCCACCACATCCTTGATGTCAAGTCTTCCATTTGGTAATTTTTCCGAACACCTCAAGCCTAGTTCCAAGATAGATGAAAGAATAGTTTGCAAGGCAGTTACATCTCTTCCGTCTTCTATACTAAGCAAACCATCGTCCACAACTTCCATTCGGTCATGAAGTGATGCAATCCATTGCCTCATACCTAGTTCTCTAACAAATATTTCATCGGTAGGTTTCTTTCTTGTGATCATCTCTAACAAGAGGCCATAACTATAAATGTTACCTTTGGTGGATACTCTCCCTTCAGAACCATACTCTATCATGCTCACATTTGTCAAGAAATTTTTAAGTTAGTGACCCACATATATGTTTCCAAAACTAATTTACAAATATAACCTTAATACACTGATATATATACATACATTCATACATTAAAAAAAAAAAAAATTGTTTACTGTAACTGTCCATGATCCATCAATTGATGTATTTATGTATACTTGATTCTTTTATTTATTTATTTATCAAGTATGCAATTGTGATTTGCAAATAATAAAATTGGTATTAATGTGGGTTCTATGTAAAAGTAATGTTGACAATTCGTCAAAAAAGGTTATGTCCCTAATACTGATGGAATAGTTTTGTAATTATTTTCAACTCTCAACTCCGAAACTGAGCACCATAGCTGAACTTTTCTAGTCAATTTTAGGATAACTTATCAAATAGGATCATTACCTTGAATAGAGTCAATGGCTATAAAATGGGCTATAAGTGGGCATAAGGCAAGCCACGTCAACACCATGGTTGCATTAACGAGTCCTATATTAAAGTAATATTAAATTAATTTGTATTTGTTCTCTCAACAAAATTAATTTGTATTTGACTAGTGAGCATAATGCATAAATGATAAAACAAATAATTTAAGGTGAGGGGCCAGTTGCCCAAAAAGATAAACAGAGAGTTCATAGGAAGTGAGCTAGTGGCCCAACGGCCCAGTCTGATGACACTCACATGTCCGAGGATGGTTAAATAGAGTCATTTTGAGAATAACACAAGACAAAGAGACGTAAGTCGTACATAATGGCCCAAACCACATCCGAGGATAAGATTTATTACTCAAACCAACATCCGAGGTGGATGTAACTCTTTTAATAGTCAAGAAACTTCACAGAATTACATGCAAACTAACTAATGAATATTGAACAAAGAATGAACCGGGAAAGGTAACAAATATCTCCTAAAAGCTGCTACATTCACATTAAATGCTTCTCAGCTAACTCTTTGGCCGCATTAATGTGGAGATGATACCTGAACAATAACCAAGCAGCCTTATGGCCACTGAGCGGAGGATCCTGGAAGTTCTGGATGGGACAAAAAGAAGTTCTCAGAATGGAACCTACACGTGTACGGTGGAAGCAGGATGAAGAAGGTAGTATATAACGTGAAATCGGAGTACACTAAAGAGGACTTTTTGGAGAAAAAGAAAGAGAGAAAGAATCCAGAGAGATATACACTAAAAAACCTAGCCGAGGAGAAGAGAAGAAGAATTTTTTCTTTTGTTTAATTTGAAGTTCCTTTTGCTGCATAAGAACGATGTCTTTTTTCACTCACTGGAACTAGTTCTTACACCCACTCTCTAAAAATTTTATTGTTTGGGCTTGTTGGGCTCGAATCCCATCTTTCTTTTGGGTCCAATACAATTTGAGTCCTTACATAAGGGTATATTCATAAGAATCTAATGCAACTACATTATTGAGCTGATGAAAATTACCACACTCATGGTTATTCCTGAAATTAACCACTATTAATGTTATTCACAAAATTAACCTAATACATGCATACTTGGTGCAATGTAGCCAATTGTACCAATGGTTTTGGTATGGGTTGCGTCCTTGTTTTCAACTAAAATCTTTGCAATGCCAAAGTCACCAACATGCGCAACCATGTCCTCATCCAATAGAATATTGCTAGGCTTCAAATCACAATGCACCACAGATTCTGATTGACCATTGTGGAGATAATCCAACGCTAATGCAAGGTGGGTGTGGGTTTGCCGAAATGGGGATTGGGTTATGTGGGTAGATGGGTAGCTTGGATGTGGATCGGAGCTCATGGAGGAAGGTAGTTTGGATGATGGCAGGGGTGGTGATGGCAGTGGTGGATCAGAGACATGCAGCGAAGGAGAATGGCAGTGAGGTTGAGTGGGAAGAAAAGATGGAGAAATCTCACCATTGAGTGGAGGAAACAAACGGGTCGGAGCTAAGCTTCGTGGCGTCGGTGCGTGAGGCAGTGCCGAAGCAATGCTATTGCCAAGATGGATGAGTGGTCACAGCTAAGCTTTGGAGAGAGTGTGTGCTAAGAGTGAGGTGTGTGAGGAGTGAAAGGAGAGTGTAAATGGTTTGAAGGTAAATAACTATGTAAATCATTTTACAGGTGAAGGGGGCCTTTTTCCGGTCAAAGTGTAAATGAAATTCCATTTGACCGTAATTTCCGGTGCATCCAAACACGTTGCTAGGTGTAAAATATTTTTCGGAAATCATTTACACCCAAAACAAACACAGCCTAAGTCTTTTGTTTTTTGTTTGGAACTTCCACAAGTCTTGGGAAGTTATAGTCTTGTCTATTAACCAGTGTGTGTATTCAAGGTTGATGAATGATTGAGTCGAAAGCAACAAACAAGATATTGATAAGAGAAATAAGAGAGTTTGGGAATCGAAGAAAAAAGGAAACTAAGAAGCAAGAGACATTTAGATTATAAAAAATAGAGAATCAATTGAATTAATTCATCTCAATACAAATATTATATATATATATATATATGAGCTAGGTGTAACTGCTTGCTTCTTAGTTTGAATCCAAAGTAAATTAAAAAAATTTTAATTTACTTTGGATTATGAGGAAACACTCGATCAAGTGTTTCCTCATAAACCCCTTTTTCTAGTTTTATGAACTGCACATCACACTTATCATGGTAAAGTTCTATTTTTCGTCCATAATTTTTCATTATTTGTGAATTCTAATGCACAAAATTGTTTATTAAAAAAAATATCATCATTTTAAAAGGGGGAAAAAAAAAACAGTTCATGCAGATCTTTAAGATCGAGAGCCAAACTAAGAGTAACTTCATTATATGTTCACCTAATTGATATTTATTTTATTTTTTACTTAAGAATTTATTGTAACATAGAAAATTAATAATTAATAATGATGCTCAATTGCAAAGTCATCTTGCTGAGGACCAAAACAAAAAAAAAAACAAAAAAACATAGTTATAGTGTATAACCAAATATAATTTAAGTGGCCACTTTAAAGTTGAGTTTTTAAGGACAAATTTCAATTTTCGGGGCTGATTTTTAATTTTTGGTGGGCCAAGAATTTTTTGAAACAAAATTCTCAAATATTACCTATTAATATGTAGAACTATTTTTTTCTATAAAAAAAAAAATGAAAAATAATCCTAGTGCCCGTGGTCCCTTTTGAGTTCCACCACAGATTATAAAGGGTATTTTAAAACTAACATAAGTACATTATTGTCCCCAAATATGGAGTTTATTTGACTTTGGTCACTCCACCTTTAAAAGTTTGATTTTTGTCCCCCTAAAGTCTAAATTTTCAAGTGTAACAATTTAATCTATTATTAATTTTTCCATTTACATAACTATTGAATGCTAAAGTACCCCTTATTTTGAGGGCGCTAAAATCGAATTGGTTATTATAGGGACTAAAGACGCAAGCAAGAAATGTACGGAAAGTTGTCATACTAACAAAATTTTCCTTTATTAAATTTATTAAATTGGTGTAAGTGTGCACAATTTGAATAGGAATCCTAGTTAAAATGAAATGTTCACATAGTTGAGTTTGAGAAAGTATGGACATCATTGTTGTATTTATTCAAACCTCAAAAGGCGAATGCCATTTCATAAAATGTTTCAAAGATAAAATCTTTTCATGAAATCTCAAGGGAGGTATACTGAGATTGAATAGGCGGTGGCAATTTGTGTTCACGTGTCGAATTTGTGTCATCGCGTCGACTCGACTCATGAGTTTTCAACTATATTGGTCAACCCTAACCCGACATGTTTATTAAACGGGTCAAGATTCTTCAACCTTAAAACAACTCATTTGTTAAACGGGTTAGTCATGTCGACCTGTTTATCAGATTTTATCAAAATAAAAAAATAAAAATTAAAAAAAAAACTAATTTTATTATTAACCAAATTGATATGAACTATGAAAAACCAAACAAATAAATATTTTTAATATAAAATTCAGAAATAAGGAGTAACTATATCACAAATAATCACAATATCATAAGTAATCGATCATAATATGTCAAAAAAAAATAAATCACAACAACTAATAAGTTTATATATCTAGAGTTTGAAAGTTTTATTGGTAAAATATCATTTAATTAAACGGGTCAAACATGTTAAATGGGTTTCATGTGATGGACACTAACTCAACACATTTATTAAACGGGTTAGTCGTATTAACCTAAATATGACACGAACCCATTAAGCCTCAACTCATAATCTACTAATTTCGTGTCAAATTCGCAAGTCGTGTCCAATTTTACCACCCTTAAGATTGAATGCATTAACGGGCTTAAATCAATAAGTTTGAAGATACAAAAATTTTCACAGTTTTTTTTTTTTTTTTTTTTAATTATGAAATAAGTCGTCTTTGGAATTACTGTTAAGTTTCTCCTTGCGAAATAACAGGGCAATCTCCCTTGGAAGATTTTCTGTTTTTCTTTTTCTTTTTTTTTTTTTCTTTTTTTGTCGGTAAGTTAAACAGACGTGTGCGCCCCAAAATTCGACTCCTGTCAACGTAAACGAAAAAAAGAAAAAGACATTTGTGGGTTTGCATTCAAGGAATGAATGGGGCCAAGAAAATGGAGAAAACAGAGAACTACCAATTCACACATTCACACTGGACAAGACTTGTACCGTATATGACAAGGAATAAATGGCCAAGTTTTTGTGAATTGGAGGTGATCATGTGATGACAAAGAAGAACAGCTATTTGTGGGTTTGCATTCAAGGAATGAATGGGGCCAAGAAAATGGAGAAAACAGAGCTATGAATCAAACATTCACACTGGACAAGACTTGTACCGTATATGACAAGGAATAAATGGCCAAGTTTTTGTGAATTGGAGGTGATCATGTGATGACAAAGAAGAACAGCTATTTTTCTCAGTGCTTGACTAATTGAAGTAGAACGATTAAAGTCCAGAGTCGATGAACCTCTTTTTTTCTATAAGGATAGACCTACGTGGGAATGTAATCTAGCCTATGATTCTATGAGAATATCATTTTTTACTTTAGAGTAAAACCTTTTTTTAGATTTTTTTTTTTTCATAAAAGGTTTTTGAAAGCATTTCCTAAAGGAAAGAAAACCAATTCTGTTTAAACAAAAGACTTGTACAGTACATGATAATTAAAAAATGGCTAATTTATTGTGCAAGCAAGACCCCACACTTATGGGGTCCATCCTCATATGAGGAGGAGATGTATCTTACGGAAACATGATGGATTTTCTTGTGCAAGGGAGGTGATAATGGAGAAGAATTTACTGTTCTCAGACACATAAAATCTCAGTGCTTGACTAATGAATTGACTTATGAAAGTAGCACGATTAACAGTCCTAGTCTTGGTGGATATCGGGGTGGTGACCTATGTGAGCATGTTGTCAAGCATATGAGAAAAAAAAACTGTTTCATATGCTTGACTGTATTCACACTAACTTTATATATATAGATGTGTGCGTCCCAAAATTCCACTCCTGTCAACGTAATTGGAAAAAAAAAAAATTTGTGGTTTGCATTCAAGGAATGATTGAGGCCAAGAAAATGGAGAAAACAGAGAGCTATCAATTCACACATTCACACTAGACAAGACTTGTACCGTATAGACAAGGAATAAATGGACAAGTTTTTGTGAATTGGAGTTGATCATGTGATAACAAAGAAGAACAGATATTTTTCTCAGTGCTAGACTAATTGAAGTAGCACGATTAAAGTCCATAGTCGGTGAACCTCTGTTTTTCTATAAGAATAGACCTACGCGGGAAGGTAATCAAGCCTATGATTCTATTAGAATATCATTTTCGACTTTATAGTAAAATCTATTTATAGACTGTCGTGTTGTGTTGTGTGTGTGTTTTTTTTTTTTTTTTTTTTTTTTCAGAAGTGGCGTGTCCCAAAATTCTAGTCCAATCAATGTAGACGAAGAAAACAGAGGGATAAACACGAGAAATCTATGGAACACGACATGGGATAAATTATAATGGTTGTAAGATTTTTTATTTTTGAGTTAAGTGTCATAATTTTTTATTTATTCATCTCTTCTAATGTCATAAATTTTAGAAACTCGCCAATTTCATTGGTGAAAAATTAGCAATTTAGGATGGACATTTGAGACTAAAAAATTTGTAAGTAAATAAAAATTGAAGAAAATAATCGTAGAGTCTTAAACAATAAAAATTGACTAATGAACTTGTTTTTCACGGGAATATCCCCCTACTTGACTCTCTTATTTCCATGTCTTTCATTGACAAACCAATTCCTACAAGATAAAGTAAATAATTACATTATTTTAGTTGAAATTCTATAGTTCACAGCTATAAAATTACAAAATGAATGCAAAAGAAAATGGGAAAAAAAAAAAAAAAAAACTATTTGACACATGTGCCTTTACTAATCAGTTTGATGGAGGGAATGTGCAAACTAGCCGTGTGAGGGGCTTGTATATAGTAAGTTAGGCAATGTTTGAAAGAATAATGGAAACTAGCATTTCGAGTTTTAAAAACTCGAGATCTACATTAAAACTCGAGTCTCAAAGATTCGCTTTGTGCTCGCTTTGTGCTGGCTAAGTTGGACAAAAATGCCACATGGATCTCGAGTCTTAAAGACTCGATTTGTACAAAATAAAAATCGAGTCCTTAAGACTCGATATTCTATGCCAAAAACGTAATATCAGCTCCTTCATCTTGATTTAAAATTTGCATAGAACTCTGGGCAAAATAAGAAAAACTCACACGCATATAATAACACATCCTTGATAACACAGCCTTCTCACCCAAAAATAAAGCATCCTCATTAAGTCTCTCAGCCTCACTAACTCTCACCCTCTCGGCCTAAACAGAGCATTTGAGCTCTTTTGATCTCGAGAATTAAATACTCGAGTTCAAGCCAAATATTTTACTTGGTTCTCGAGTTTCAGACACTCAAGAACCAAGTTTTTATAAAATGTCCTTTTTTTTCATTTTTTATAAAATGTCCCTTTTTTATGAGGATCTTGAGTTCCAAACACTTGAGTTTTTGTGATTTTTTATTTTTTTAAAATGTCACATTTTTTTTCTTTTGTACAAATGAGCTTTTTTGTCTTAGTTATTGCTTCTTTTTTTTTTTTTTTTTTGGTTGCTTCTTGCTATTTACGGTGGGTATAATTATTAACAGTGGCAGAGTCAGAAATAAGATAGCAATTAAGAAATGAATGAGGGTACCGGTTCAGCCATCTTGTGTTTGAGAACCTTCTCTTTGTCAAGGATCTTAAGAGCCACAGGTTCTCCAATCTCAAAATTTCACTTTGGCAAATTTCACTCTGCTAGTACTTGCCACCATAAAGAGCATCACATTTTGAAAGTATCATATAGCATTTTAGCCCATAAACCAACGATTTTAGCCCCTAAACCCTAAACCCCAAACCCTAAACCCTAAACCCTTAACCCTTAAACCCCAAACCCTAAACCCCTATACCCTAAACCCCAAACCCTTAACCTCTAACCCCAAACCCTAAACCCTAAGTTGTAGCATGAAATAAATCTCTAGGGTAAGGTGTAGCATAAAATAAATCTCTATCCTATGTTTCCACATGCAATATATAAACACATACAAAATTATCCACAAAAATAAATCCCGAATGCAAAATAAGACAGATTTTCATTAAAAGGTGAATTTACTACTTCTTATTGAAATGTTATTTCTTCGTTCATTCTTTATTCTTTCTTTAATTTCCCTTTATTATTTTTTACACTTTTTTTAATCTTAATTTTGTTAATAGTGATCTTACGATGGGAATAATTTTTCGCAGTGGCGGAGTCGGAAATTTTGAGTTGGGGGGCCGAACCATTGTCAAGACATAACCAAAGTGTGTCTCGAACAAAGAAAGGCTTAATTGTTTCAATAGAAACATCACACAGTTGGTATTGCCACCATGAATACACAGTAGTTGCTACATTGGATTGGTACAATATATACGACTCCAAAGCCGCAATAGTTTTGAATATGGCTCTGTTTAATACTGAGAGTATCCATTGACAGGTAAATGATAAGTCATCCGGATTTACATTTGTGGCTTGCTTAATCACCCCTAAACTTGGTCATAGCAAATTGTACAGCATTCCACAATTTATGGAACTACTGACGATACCCCATCCTCTAGACTCTTATGAAGACCTTCCAAGGATATCCCATTTATTACTTCTAGTGGATCAATGACCTTTCCCAAGGACCTAGACATCTGGCACCCATGTGCATCATGAATCATGGGATGCAAATAAACCTACATGCACAGTTTAAGGTGCTTCAATCAATCAGATCAAGGGCCTAACACTAAGAAATTGCTTTGACACCCCCATCATGCTCATTCAGATTGCAAACATAGCTTGCTTTGTGCACATGAGTTTGACATCAGTTTTAAGCTTCAGTTTGTAACTTTTCTATACAACTTTTTAAAACTTCATTTTTGTTGGTTTTTTTTTTTTTTTTTTTTCTCATTTTTTTTCAAATTTTTTCTAAGTATACTATACCCCACCATCATAAAAACAAATTTAGCAAAAAACCTAGATAAACAGTTCTCAAACATAGGTCAGATAACGGTTTGCATGTGTGTATAAGCAAGTAATTTAGAACAAATTCTTTCATGAGCTATATTCAGTTACCAAGCTTGCAAAAAGTTGGTTAGCATTTCTACTTTGAAAGAGAAAAGGGGGAAAGGACTAAGGAGACACATCAATCTACACTATATACGCTTTTGCTCCCTTTGATGACAAAGTTTTGTTGCCTCTTCTGCTTCCTGAGATGCAGTCTGCAAACTCTTTTCAGACTCCAACATATCCCTAGAAACCTCACCTACACGAGTCTCTAGCTCCTTAGTCTCAGCCTCACAACTGGACAACTGATTCTCAATTTGGAGAAGCAACTCTTTGACACAAGAAGCCTCTTCACGAAGTGAGTGAAGACGCTGATTGGAGTCTATAAATGCAGTCATTATTTCGTTGTGGATGCGAGAAATGTCATCATACCTTACTTTCTCACTACGTAACCGCTCCATGAAACCTTGAAAAGAATGTTCGTTGTTGATACCTTACTTTCTTACTTTCTCAAGAACGCTTGCAACTTTATCAATCTTGCAATGAAGCTTCCCTGCAGCAATAAAACGCGAGAGCTCCCTGTAATAGAGAAATAGAGAATAGGTGGATTAAAAACACAATTACACGCACCACCGTCTCAAAAGAAAATGTCAAACCCTATTAAAAATATACTATACATAATGAACACGAAAAATGCATTGGACAAGAAAATCTGAAACCCTATTGGTGCCTATTTTTTTATTATTCATTTTATTATTCAATTTCACTGATATTAGTGAAATCTATTTTCAGTTTACATATAATTTTTATTGAATCTGTGTATGGCACAAACATACTGCAAGATAGAATCTAAAATAGAGCATCAATAAATTTATGTACTTACAAATCAATAAACTCCACTGTAACTCCAAATGCCTTAGCCATTGCTTCAATTGTAACACTTTTATAGAATTCCAAAAACTGGGAATAACCCACAGTTCTGACCTCCCTCATATAGTAACGAAAGTGTGGATGCAAATAGCGATCCAATTTTATTTGCTCCGTAAGGGCAGCTGAAAATGAAAAATGTAATAGAATATACAAGTTATATATAGAATTGAACAAGTTATAAATAAATTAATTGGAATTGGTAGGACTAGCTCTTATAGCTATACCATATCACATCAGCAAACACCAAGGAGCTCAGAGTGTTGCAAGAAATCAGACCATGCAAAGAAACCAAAAGAACTTATTTCTTTTAACATTTTATTGGTATGTATAAGATTATGGGCTATAATAGATCTCAACTTACCAAAAGCAACGAAAAATGATTTATATTGACACTCGTACAAGGAGTTCAAAAACTCTGACAGATATGGGATTTTTTCTGTTAGGTTTTTAGACCCCTTAAAACAACAATTGGATTAACCTAAAGAATTAACCAAGTGATTAACTTAATCAAATTTATGCAATTCTAGGTTAACACAAACATATAATTATATCAAGCATATAAAGCAGCGGAAATATAAAGAACACAAAATATGATGACCCAAGAAACCACACGGTAAAAACCTGAAGAGGATTTGACTTAGCTATCCTCAAGGTAAACTTGAATCCACTATGCGAAAGAATCGAAGTTCATACAACAAGACTTACAAGTACCCCTGCTTGACTTCTTATTGCTACCTACCAGTAGAACTTACTAATACGACCACGTGCAAGCTCCGAATCCACGGACTCCTTCTTTCTTGGATTCTCCAGCAAGTACAAGCACTCCCGCTTGTGTTTCTTTAAGCTCCAATGGCAGCAACTAAGTTGATCATCAAGATGTTGATAATATCTCTACCTTGAAAACCCTAAGTTTATGTGAAGGAAAGCTCCTCAAGGATCTCACAAGAAATTCACATAAACAGCAAAGTATGAGCAACAATACAACCAGAGCAACTCTCAAAAACGTGGCTAGAGTTTTGCCTTATATACCTAGGGCAAAAACAGGGCTGAGTTGGAAATTCTGCAGAAAAACATTCTGGCCGACTTTCGATCGATCGAGTCAATCCTTCGATCGATCGAGCCAGACTGAAATGCACTAATACATCTGCAGCCTCTCGATTCCAATTTTACATGAATTACACAACTTTGAGCAAGCCTAAACAAGACTAAACATATTGTTTTGATCATGGTTTGCCAACATTACACATTAGAGTTCCAAATACATAAAATCCTACGTCTTTAGAACCTAACAAACTCCCCATTTGGCAATCCGTGATAAAACACAAATTAAAAGCTCAAAGTTTACAAATAAAAGCCCTTTACGAAAATAATGCTTATAACACAAATTTAATCATAACTACTATCCATCAGTTGCAAGTGTAGACAGCAGCTCAATTGAATCAACCTATATATTCCTGAAACACTCAACAAACGCATAAATGCATGTGTGACAAAAAAACAGTAAATCAACAAGTATATAAACTAACTCCCCCCCTAAATTAGATACAACAAGCATAAAGCATTCTTGTATGTTTCACACAACACAAAATAAAGATATATATCATTCAATAACTCATGAATATAAATCAATAAGCAGTGAACACAAGAAACAAGAATCATATATCAGAATAAATGTGTCTCCCTTAACATGAATAGCCCCAAAAAGAATGATATCAAAAGAAAGTATACACAGTGAAGCACCTAGATACAATCTAATATCACCATTAGCTCCGCAAACAAAAGAAAACTCCCCTTAACTACAAAAACTCCTCTACAAGTCTCAAAACTCTACTCCCCCTTTTTGTGACAGAAAGCCAAAGGACAATCACAAGCCATCATCAAAAGGAGGTGATGAGGGTGAACGAAGATGCGCCAAGTCAGCTCTCAAAGCACGTAGCTCATCAAGCAAGTCCACCAAAATCTGGCCATGAGCCACTTGAACGGTCATGACAGTCTCCAAGGTACGACGAATATCGAAGACATCCGAAGGAGGTGGAGGAACATCAGCAGCAGCAGCATCACCAACAAGATCAGCAACATCCTCACCAGCAGGACCTGTAGAAGAAGAAGAAGGAGGTGCGGTACCAGAAGGCTCAGACCTAGGGTGTTTAGAGCCAGCTCGAAGATGAGCAGCCCTTTGTTGAAGAAAAGACGCACCGATAGGAGCAATAACATGTATGGGCTCAAAAGAAGGGAAATCATGTAGACCAAGATATAACAAAATCCTATGAATAAAAATATGATGAACAAGAGCATGAGAGGAAGATGAACTCCTATAAACTTCATTCAAAGAACGAAGAAACAAGTGAGGAAAACTAATAGGAGCATTAGTAACTAGAGTGTACAAAAAGACACACCGCTCAAGAGGAATGGTGTGAAGATGAAAGATAGGCCAAATAGAATGACAGACTATCCTAAGAAAAAGATAAGTAGTCTCAAGAAGCTCAGCAGAAGTGATCCGAAGATCAGAACCCCACTGGATAGAAGACCCAGTGATGTATGACATGACATCATCCAAGAGAGGAGACTCATCATACAGATAGACAGGGTGCTAGACCAAAGGAACCCCTAGAGCATCAGCCACTACATCAAGAGTAATGGTGAACTCTACACCTCGTATCTAACTCTTTACCAAAGTGTTGGAATCATAAATGCGAATAGAGATGTTCGAAAAGAACTCGAAAATAAATCTCTAATCAGGGTAGCTGGAGGAGGAGGATCAGAAATATCCAGCAGAGGTAACCAGCCCCAACGCTCAAAATTTGTCTTAGTGGCAGGATCAAGCTCATCTAACACAACAGAATGCTTAGCCCATATCTTTCTCTTAAGGTTCAGCTTCTCAAAAATCTCTTGGTTTTTCTCACTAGGAAACCTCACACGGTCAAAGGAAGGTGGGGGAGGAGAAGGCGAAGGAACAGACCTACGAGCTCTAGTCTTCCTAGGCATGATGCTAAGGAAAGGACAAAGACACACAGAAAGAACCCAAAAGAACAAAAATCTATATGATGCATGAACAATCAAAATGCGATGATGCATGTACTAATGCAGTAAAACTAAGTTCAATTTAAGTTCAATTTCACAAAATTGGCTTGAGCAAAGAGTTTCTTAACAAAAACCCAAAATTTAAAAACCACTTGTTAAGATTTTGAGAAAAATTCGACCAATTGATTATCACACAAGATAGAATACACATTATAATGATCAATTACATCAATTCAACAAGTCAATTGCATCAATTGAACCTAATTTTAAAAAACCCCCAATTTGGATCAATTACAAGCCCTAGAAATTTCAATTCTTCACAATTCACAAAATTGACCAAATTAAATCATTAAAATCATGTCTATATCATGTCCCAACAAAAACCCAATGATCAATTTCACTTAAATTGGCTTGAATTATCAAAAATCCCAAAAAGAATAGGTCTGAAAATACCAAATATAAATGCATGAAACATGAAAATAAACCCAAAAAGAAGGGTAAAAAGGTCTTACCAGCCTTAAAGGACAAAAACCTTGCAAAAGATTCGGAGGAAAACGACAAAAAATTGACGTGGAGCCTAGGCCGAATCGAAGAGAGAGAAAAAGGTTTGAAAAGTTTTTGAAAAGTGAGGAAGAACAAGTCAAAACCTGATATTTAAAAAAAACCTGATTCGCGATATTCGATTGATCGAAAATTACATTCGATCGATCGAATTAACCCAAGACTCATAAAACATTTTAAGCACATTTTCGATCGATCAAAAAACAGAATGGATCGATCAAAACAAGCAGAGGCTTACAAAATTTTTTAGAAAAATCACAGTTTTGAAAAAAACAACACAAGTTGGGCAAACAACTCCTTAAAGCATTAAAATTAATTAACAAAATGTATAAGTATGAAATGAGAATGCTTTTTCAAAATCCCATGTTTTGAACCCAGTTTCCCCTAAAAAAAAAACTTTCAATCATTCTCCCTTTAAATTCTTCAAGCAACAAGTATGTTGTGCATAATAACTCAAGGTATTTTCAAACTGGGTTGGTCAGACCAAAAACACACACAATAACATGTACAATATTTAGCAAAGAGTAACTTGTGTAGTGTGTGCTACTAGCAAAAACTTGAGATACATGTGAGGTGATATGTGAATAGAAATCAATCACAAAGTCTACAAAATTCATCACATAGAATTTAAAAGAGACTATCACCTAAAGAGTTACATCATATAATTCTCACATCTCCTAAAACAAAAGTTTGCAATCATGTAAGTTTCTTGAATTTTGCCTCATAATATACACACTAGTTTTAATTGTTCAAAAACTTATTAAATAGCCGGAATAATGTACACACCAATTTTAATTATGTGATTTGGCATCAAGCCTAATAGTACACACCAATTTTAAGCATTAAGCAATTAAACCAAGGCTACACCTTATGTTCTTTTTGTGCATGTGCTACACTTTCTTGAGCACAAAATCTTACGGTATGCACTAAGGTATTCATGATTGGCTAGTGAACAGTGGTGAGATGGTTATTTATGTCTTTCTCAAAAGGATCAAGTCCGACAGTCAAATAACATGTGACTTCAAGATTAAGATAAAGTGATTAACACCATAAACATCTTTCTCACACAACATGCACTACAAAGTTTTAACTAGTAAAGTGCAATAAATAAACTCATCAAAGCTAAACAAGGTACACAGGACATGTTATGTGTAAATAAATTGACCAACCTTGTTTTCAAAAACCAAGAAAAATAATACCAAACACAATTTTGCTTTCCTTTTTTTTATTTTTTCTTTTTTCTTTTTTATTTAGAGGAAAAAAAAAACAAAAATAAATCTCAGAATGAAATGTATGAATGTAATGCAATGCAAATCCTTAAAAAAAAAAAAATGGTCACAAAAAGTAAAGCAATGAAGCACAAGGACCATGTTAGAAAGACTAAATTAGATCAAGTCTTTTGCATCCAAAACCTTTTAGATGCACCATGAGCATTAGAGTTCCTATTCACATTCGAGTGATTTCCAACTCCAGGATTGGAATAAAGGTTTAAAGCCTTTACCAATTCACCAATTAGTGTCATAGGATCTTGTGCTTGAGGCACAAGCACTTTTGGTTTGTTTGCTCTTTTAGCAGCTTGAAGCTTGTAACAATTAGGACGTATGTGTCCAGACTTTCCACAAAAATGACAAACTCAAGTAGGTTTACCATGCATCTTGTCCTTAGAAATGATAGACTACTTAGGTTTAGACTCTTTCAGATCAACTATAATCTTCTTAGATGGTGAAACTTCTACAGGTTTGACAACTTCACTCACAGGGGGTTTGACAGTTTCACTCACAACCTCACTCACAGAAGGTTCAGAAGAAGAAGAAGGAACAAAGTTTGTGGAATGGGATGCAGGCACAAAGATGCTTTCAACAAAACTTAATCCAGACTTGTTAGAAGGATACTTTTGAACACTCAACATTTGATCAAGTTTAGAACTAGCAGATCTAGCAACAGATAAATCAAGTTCTAAAGATTTAACTTTATCAAGCAAAAGCATATTCTCAGTTTTCACATTGTTCAAAAGTTCATTAGCATTAAATAGTTTAACAAGAAAATTCTTCTTATCAAGCTCAAGAGATTCAATTTTCTTCAGGCCAAGTTCAACATTCATAACATCCTTTGCAGCAACTTTGCAAAGTTTATTATAGGCCTCTTGAAGATTTGCATCCTCAGAGAGTTCCCCACTAGAAGGGTTCTCTTCAACAAACACGCTTTCATTAACTACAGCAATAGCAGTGAAAGCAATGAAGTTTCCATCCTCGTTACATCCAGACTTATCATCAGAAACCTCATTATCACTAAGGGTTACAGCCATAGTTTTGCCCTTAGACCTCAAGAATGTGGGACATTCAGATTTAACATGACCATACCCTTGACAACCAAAGTATTTTAGAACCCAAATAATTATTAGAAGAATAAGCTACTTTTTCTTTAAGTTTTTCAGTGTTGCTAACCTTAGTGGGATCATTCTTCCTAAAATTTCTAGATTCAACAATGTTTGTATTTCTTGCCCTTCTATTACTATTCCTAAGAAAGTTTCTAAAGTTCTTGGCAGGGTAAGCAATCTCTGTAGTAGAGAGCTCATCATCAAATCCACCAACCTCAACATCATCAACTGACTTAAGAACCATTGATTTGGATTTGCTAGCTTTAGGTAGGTCCAACTCATAGGACTGAAGAAATCCTACAAGTTCATCAACAGGGATGGAGTCCACATCCTTGCTTTCAGTAATGGCAGTCATTTTGGGTCTAAAGTCTTCAGTTAAAGATCTAAGAATCTTCCGAACAATTTTAGGTTGATCATAGATTTCATCCAAATTATATGCAAAATTAACAATATCATTCAGCTTAGCATTGAATTCATCAAAAGTTTCATCATCAGACATCCTAATGCTTTCAAATCTAGAAGTTAATTGCTGCAGTTTATTAATCTTAACTACCTTTGTGCCTTCATGCATAATCTGGAGGATATTCCAAGCAATGTGAGCAACCTCAACATTAGAGATTCTCTTAAATTCCTCCATAGAAACAGCGTTAAAGATAGCATTCATAACTTTGCTATTGAACGCAGCTGTTTCTTTTTGAAAAGTTTGCCACTCACTCATAGAAGTAGTAGGCTTCTCCCATCCGTACTCAACGGAATTCCAAACCCTCTCATCAATAGATTTCAGGAATGCTTTCATCCTTACTTTCCAATATGCATAGTTATTCCCATCAAAATGAGGAGGAATAACAAGAGAGTGTCTGTGTTCCATGACAACAGGGGTCAAAGATCAGCTCAGAGATCAAAAGATCAACAACAAGAGAGCTACCCACTCTGATACCACTTATTAGGTTTTTAGACCCCTTAAAACAACAATTGGATTAACCTAGAGAATTAACCAAGTGATTAACTTAATCAAATTTATGCAATTCTAGGTTAACACAAACATATAATCATATCAAGCACATAAAGCGGCGGAAATATAAAGAACACAAGATATGATGACCCAGGAAACCACACAGTAAAAACCTGGGGAGGATTTGACCTAGCTATCCTCAAGGTAAACTTGAATCCACTATGCGAAAAAATCAAAGTTCATATAATAAGACTTACAAGCACCCCCGCTTGACTTCCTATTGCTACCTCCCAGTAGAACTTACTGGCACGACCACGTACAAGCTCCGAATCCACAGACTCCTTCTTTCTTGGATTTTCCAACAAGTACAAGCACTTCCGCTTATGTTTCTTTAAGCTCCAATGGCAACAACTGAGTTGATCATCAAGATATTGATAATATCTCTACCTTGCAAACCCTAAGTTTATGTAAAGGAAAGCTCCTCAAGGGTCTCACAAGATATTCACATAAACAGAAAAGTTTGAGTAACAATACAACCAGAGTAACTCTCAAAAACATGGCTAGGGTTTTGCCTTATATACCTAGGGCAAAAACACAAAACCCAAAACGTTTAATGAGATAGGGCTGAGTTGGAAATTCTGTAGAAAAACATTCTGGCCGACTTTCGATCGATCGAGTCTATCCTTCGATCGATCGAGCCAGACCAAAATGCACTAATACATCTGCAGCCTCTCGATTCCAACTTTACATGAATTACACAACTTTGAGCAAGCCTAAACAAGACTAAACATATTGTTTTGATCATGGTTTGCCAACATTATATATTAGAGTTCTAAATACATAAAATCCTAAGTCTTTAGAACCTAACATTTTCAATAATTGTCAATATATCTGGAGCATCAACAATGTAAGCAAATTTCAACCAGAATTACTTAGTAAAATTATTTTTATCTTAATCATTCTTTTGGCTGCATAATTATTTTAATGCATTAATGCACTGAAGCAACACATAGATTATTAAATTATAACTAAAACTTTCGTTTCACAAACTCAGTTCACACAACAACCCTCTAGATTTATCAAATTAGTTCCACATTTAAATCTACCTAGAATCCAACTGAAAGCTAAAACATAGAACCATGGCATTAACAAAATGCATATAAATTATAACTAACAAATGGATTGAATGTCCCAGCAATCTGCCTTGCAAATAAGATTCAGAAGTAAATAAACTGACATAGACACAACCAATATTGCAAGTGTATGAGTTGTTGGAGACAACTTTATATTATTTCACCTATACAGGCAAGACAAAATACAAAATTTGGAAGCAAATAATAATTGAGCAGATTTATGAGCAAAAAAATTGACAGTCACAGAATCTATGGTTCCATAGTTCTATGGTTCCATAGATATACAACTTTGAAAGAACTTGCTAACTAAAAGTCAAAGACAACGTAAAAATTAAAGCGGTTATTAGAACTTGGTATTTCACCTCGCCATTCCAAATGTCCTCTAATCGATGATATTGTTGTTGCATTAACAATGAAGCATCAAGCGAACCAGGGCGCACGATGTCCGGCTCTTCCTCATTCCAAGGCTCCATACTGCAAAGAGTGCTACTGTGAGATCATTAACAGAAAATTTGAAGTGAAAAGAAAGAGTTACAGAAACAATCAACATTTCATTCGCATCCCTACAAAAAGAATTATCTGCAAGTGAGTCATAAGTTTTTCCACAGATTTTTGTAGATTTGGTTACGTTCAAAATAATACTGCCTATTTTCTATGGAACAAGACAGCAATTCAATAAAATTGCAAATTTCTAAAAAGGACTCTATATAATCTACAACAGAATGCATATTGCCAGTGCCAACTATATGAGACCACTTAAACAATGATCTCAAATGCAAGGATTTCAGCTCAGTAACTGAGACAGCCACTCCATTAAACGGGCAATTGTTTATCCCCTCCCATATTACCCATATTCCAAACAAAAAGAGCTTCCTTTTTTTTTTTTTGATGAACGACGATATCATATAAATAAAAAAATTACATCAGGTTTAGTACAAACTCTATTGAAGGCAACCCCATTACAGTCATCCTCCAAGGCCATAGCTAAGTCCACAGGCGGACTTGAAAACAAAATATAATCTAGATCTTGGTCAGCCCCTAATCTAGCCATTTGATCTGCACATCGGTTAGCCTGCCGGTAGCAATGCTTTAGCTGAACTTGCTAAAATTTGGTCATCAACTGCCTACAATCGTCCAAAATGGGAGATATAATCTGATTTATATAAGCAGAATTTTTTATGACATCCACAATCACTTTGGCATCTATCTCAACAACAAGACAAGAGATATTTAAGCTCCTACAAAGCAGAAGGCCGTCACTCAATCCCCAAAGTTCAGCAGCAAAACTGTTGGTTGCTCCTACATGCCTTGTGAATCCAGCAACCCAATTCCCATGCTTATCCCTCACAACCCCTCCACATCCCACCCGCTCCATGCACCCCATGACCGAGCCATCCGTGTTCAATTTTTTCCACCCTAAGGGCGGTTTCTCCCATTTGATTTCCTTGCTAACTTTTTTGACAGGGTTACAAGGTGAAGTGACACAAAATATAAACTCTACAGCTTGGTTGAAAATCTCCTTGTACAAGTTCAGGTTTGGGCTCTTTCTATTAAAAACAAAGGAGTTTCTACTCTTCCATATGCACCACACAGCAAAGTTAAAAAGAATTCTCCATGGTGACTTCCTTTGAATGAGACTACATCTGATTTTCCCATTGTTTTGCAGCCACTTATGCAGGTTACTTCTCCAAAAATCACTATTATTTCCCTTCACACCCAGCTGACTCCTTATTTGCTTTACTCTTGGACAATCTCTAAGGGCATGCAAAATGGTTTCCGGTTCTCTATGACAAAAAGGACACCCTTCATCTTCCATAAATCCTCTTCTAGCAAGGCAAGCTTTAACTCCTATGCTATTATGAGAACATCTCCACAGGAAAGTTTTGATTCTAGGGAGTGTATCTAATTTCCAAACCCAATCAGCATCTACTATTCCCACATCCTCCACATCATCCACCTTTCTAGCAAAAGAGTAAGCACTTTTAAGATCAAAACAACCTCTAGCATTACCTCTCCATCCTATCCTATCCTTTCCTCCATCCGCTAAATAGGAATGGCTTGGATGATCGATTTAATTTCAGGTGTAAGCTCAAAAGGAATTCAATTCCAATCCCAACCTCCACTCACCAAAACATCTTTAATCTTCCATTGACTTGCTTCACGGGTTAAAGGACCATGAATAAGACTACGGATAGGACCTTTACATGTCCAATTATCCAGCCAAAAGCTAAGAGTGCTGCCTCTATGGACCACCCACATGCTGCCTTTGTTAAATGTTTCCTTGCCCTTCTTAATGGCTCTCCAAACTTGAGAGCAAGGCAACCTTTCCATATTCACAGAATTTAATCTCCTATTGCTGCAATATTTTCCCCTCAGCACTCTCACCCACAAGGCATCTTCTTCCGTATGAAACCTCCAATTCAACTTGGCAAGAAGAGCGGTGTTTCTACCCTTCGCCTCATGCAAACCCAGCCCGCCTTCATCTTTAGGATTTGTTACTTTCTGCCAGCCAACCTAGTGGATTTTCCTAGTAGTTTCCGAGGAACCCCACAGGAAATTTCTATTAACCCGGTCTATGCCATCCAAAATTCTTCTTGGTAAGTAAGTGCCTTGCATGACGTAAGAATGGATAGTTGATGAGGATGCTTGGATCAAGACAGCCCGGCCAGCCAAGGAGAGCATGTTAGCTTTCCACCCGGCCAATTTTTGCTTGACTCTATCCATGATAAAATTAAAATCTTGAGCGGTGGAACCCAGATGCTTGATGGAAAATCCAAGGTATTTGCCAAGCGAGGCCGTGGAAGCAAACCCAAGAATATCGCAAAGGGATTCTCTAGTATCCCTATCCACATTAGGAGAGAAGTACACTCTTGATTTGGTAATGCTCACAGATTACCCCGACATGCTACAAAATTCATCAAGAACATCTCTAATGACAGCACTACTCCTCCCATCAGCCCTTCCAAATAACACTAAATCATCCGCAAAGAATAAATGAGAAAAAGATGGCCCACTCTGAGAAGCCTTAACAGGCTGCCACAATTTTTCCTCACATTTTTCTTGAATAAGTTGACCAAGGAAGTCCATACACAATATAAACAAGTAAAGGGATAGCGGGTCTCCTTGCCTAATCCCTCTCGATGGGTAAATAAGGTCCAAAGCTTTTCCATTCACCAAAATTGATGTCGAAACTGCAGAAACAGAGCTCATAATGATCTCAATCAGATCAGAGAGTAAATTTGCTCTAATAAGCATGTCTCTAATAAAGCTCCACTCAAGCTTATCATACGCTTTCTCTAAGTCCACTTTAATGGCCATATACCCTACTTTCCCCTTCTTTTTGCTAAGGGTGTGAACAATTTCCTGCACAATAATCACATTGTCCATGCCTTTCTTTCCCGGTACAAAGGCAGCTTGAAGAGGGGATATAAGTTTCTCCAAAAAAGGCCTAAGTCTAGCAACAATAATTTTTGTAATCACTTTATAGACTGTATTGCATAAACTAATAGGCCTATAGTTGCCCAAAGTCCTCGGACCTTGAATCTTAGGAATAAGGACAATGTGAGTCCTATTCAAGAATTCTGGCACTTTCCTCACAACAAAATCTTTCTTCACCAAATCAATCACCGAGTTGCCAAAAATCAACCAAAATCTGTGAAAAAACCCCGCATGCAAGCCAAAATCTAATAAAGCTCCACTCAAGCTTATCATACGCTTTCTCTAAGTCCACTTTAATGGCCATATACCCTACTTTCCCCTTCTTTTTGCTAAGGGTGTGAACAATTTCCTGCACAATAATCACATTGTCCATGCCTTTCTTTCCCGGTACAAAGGCAGCTTGAAGAGGGGATATAAGTTTCTCCAAAAAAGGCCTAAGTCTAGCAACAATAATTTTTGTAATCACTTTATAGACTGTATTGCATAAACTAATAGGCCTATAGTTGCCCAAAGTCCTCGGACCTTGAATCTTAGGAATAAGGACAATGTGAGTCCTATTCAAGAATTCTGGCACTTTCCTCACAACAAAATCTTTCTTCACCAAATCAATCACCGAGTTGCCAAAAATCAACCAAAATCTGTGAAAAAACCCCGCATGCAAGCCATCTGGCCCTGGGGCCTTAAAAGCCTTCAAAGACCACAAGGCATTTTTAATCTCCTCCACTGAAGCACCCCCACTAATACTCTCCCTTTCCTCATCTAACAATTGGCCTTGCCACCCAGTGGTTGAAGGAATAAACCAAGAAGAGCTAGAGAGAGATGAGGAGTACACTTCATTGAACCCACTCCAAATGACATTTTTAATTTCCTCTTCCTCGTACAACCACTCCCCTACTGAATCTTTAATTGCCAAAATCTGATTCCTCTTTCTCCTCACCAAGGTAGACACATGATAAAAAGCAGTATTTCTATCTCCTTGAATCATCCAATTAACTCTAGACTTAAGGGCCCAAATTTCTTCCTCCTGACAAAAAGAGCTTCCATGTTTACCAAACCAATTCCTCCATCTAAAAAGTAAATCCCCAACTCTCTTTATTAATCAAAGTATTTCTACCGTATCATATCCCAAGTTTTCAAAATTTAATGTATTGCCACGTCCATATTGTATCATATGTATATTTTGAATCTGCATCAATGCTTCCTAGTCTGAAAGTAAAAGGCATATTCATGAATATGGACAATAACTATATTCCTTATACTTAAACAAGTATGCATGCATGTTTATATATGTACACATACTAGTGTACATATACATATGTATTTTGACATAGAAGCCACATAACCTCCTTGTCATATAATAATATATGACATATCCATTGCACAAGTGCAATATGACCCCATCAGCATTTCTTGGAATTAATATAGATTTATCAATAATGTCTTGAGTACACTATATACACCACCAAAATAATACTTTTTTTTTTTTTTTTTGCAAATGAATTTAACATGCAACTGCCAATGAATGACCGGCTTCAATAAGCTTTAGTCAACCCACAGAATTAGTATGATAGATATCATGCATTCATGCAAATCAACAGTCACATGCAAAATAAGTCTTGAGCAACAAACACCAACTTCTTCAAAAAGAAGAATCTTCTAGTAGGTTTTGTGGCTTGATGTCACGATGACAATACCAATACAATTATGTATGTAGGCAAGCGTTCTGCAGATCTGCACCCAGAAAACAACAACAATGAGAAACAGAACTCTAGCTGATAGCAGATAGCAGATAAGGGATTTTTTTTTATATCAGTAAGTAACACATGCCCACATGAGTTTTCAACCCACAACCCCATCCTCCACCCCATTCTTACATGGAGAGAAAATGCCATGAGTTGGAGCTCATTAGTATTAGTTTTTCCAACAAAAAGATTAATGTACATTTGAGTTTTTTTCTTAAAGACATAAAGCAAGAGGACATGCATTACATGTTTCCTCTGCACATGGCTACAACAATGCAATAGCTTCTGCAGGAACATATAATGGGAACATAGTATGGCTTTCACGTTTTACAAAACATCAACATGCTTTGAGCATAGAAATCACAAAATTTGAAAAAGCAAATGTGGAATTATTTTTGAAATGCAAAAATCATATAAATTTGTAATATGTAAACACCATTCTTTAATCTTATCAAATGAAATGCTTACAAGTCACTTGATTATAAAATTGGAAAGTAAGGAGACCCAAAAAAACCCCCAAGGCATAGCTAGCCTAATACATTGGAAGAAACTACGCACTCTTTTTCACAAGTATTTTAAGGGATCCTTTTGAAACACTAGGACCATTAGAATAAATAAAAATTGGAGAAAAAGGAGAGACTTATTTATAGACAATACAACTTGGAGATAAGTTTTGGAGGTAAGCTTTGTCAACTTGAAAAAATTTATCCATGAATAACCCTAGAATAAATACATTTGCAGCTTTCATTTAGTAGTTAATATATTAAAAAGAATATACTAACTTAAGAAGCTTTTAACAGGGCATTTTTTTTATTAAAAAAATGTATAAGTAAGATATTCTATACGGCCAAACAAAAAATAAGAAGAGGGAACCACAATTTTATAAGCGCACATAATTGAATACAGTGATATTAAGGCTGTCGATAAAATGCAACTAACTACAATAATTTTTCCTGTTGAGGAACCAGCACCCAGATTTCATCCTCAAATCAATCAACAACACTTTCCTCATTAACACAAACTTCGGATTTTAACCTAGGTGAGAAATAATAGGAAGAAAAGTAATGCAAAATGAAATTGAAAAACGAAAAACCCTAGGTAACATCATGAAATTCCAAAATCTAAAATTGGAAAAACAAAGAAAAAGAGGGTACTAGCAACCCAAATCATGCAACAAGTAACAAAACAAGAAAAATTAAAGCACTAACAAGGGAAATTATCAAACACAAACACTTGGGCTAAACCCAAATGGAATAATTATTTAAAAAGGTCAAATTTTTATAAGAAAAACATACCTTCAAACTTGAAAAAATCTGAACTTCCGTTGGTAGGGACAAAAGGGATTTTCAAGGTATGGGTGAGGGGATCGTCTGAAGTCGATTGTGAGGAAAGAGGAGAGCGTTTGAGGGTGAGGGTGATTTTTGTTGCACACCGAGGGGTTGAGGATGACTGATTTCGGTGTTTGAGTGAGAGTGTTTGAACTTTGAGAGAGTGTTTGAGAGACTGAGAGAGAGTGTTTGAACTAAGAAAGTGTTTGAACTGAGAGAGAGTGTATGAGTAGGCGTTTGAACTTTGAAACTGTAGTGTATATTGTGCATATTTCGAGTCTTATAAACTCGATTTCTACATGGCTGAATTTGTCCGTCTGGAAAATTTGTCCATGTAAGTGTATTGACAAACCGGGCAAAACGAGTTTTAAAAGCTCGAGTTTTAATTGGATCTTGAGTTTTAAAAACTCGAAACTCAAGATGCTAGTTTCACACATTCTTTCAAAACCAGGCATCTAACGATATTGTTAGATATCCTTTGTTATTTGGCAAGGGTGTTCCAGTTTGATGGGTACTGATAAAAGTGAAGTATAATGGGCCATTGTGAAAATATTGGTGGTCTAATCAGTAATATAACTTTATCATGTCAAATTTTGTGATAAAGATTATAAAAATTATTGTGTATCTAAGTATTATTGTGAAAGGAGTAAATGTACTCTAAGCATGCCTAATGACCAATGAGATTTATTTCTCATATTCTTCTAAAAAATTATTTATTTCTCACAATCTTTTATCAATAATCTATAATTAATTAATCTATATATCTATACATATCTAAAAGTTAAAGGTGTAGTATTTATTGTTATTACACTTTTGTTAAGCCATATCATTCACTTATTTTCTACCTTTATTTTTCTCTTTTTAAACTTTTATAAGTTGAAGCGTAGCATTTATTATTGTTACGCTTTTATTGAGACACATCGTCCACTTCTTTTCAACCTCTTTTTTTTTTCTTTTCTTTTCTTTTCTTAAACTTTTGTTCTCCCTATTCTATATAAATAAAAAAATTTAAAAAAAAAAAAAACATTTTTCTCCTCCCAATTAGTCCACATTTACTGTTATACTTCTTCCAACATTTCTCCTCCCTCTTTGTCACTTTATCTTCCCACTACTCTCTACTTTACCGTTACACTTCATCTTTTTCTCTTTCTTATATTTTGACTTTTCTTCTCCCTATTATATTTTGTATAAATTCAATATCATTTCTCTCATTCAATTCATATTTTTCCCACAAAAAAATTGTGAGTACTCTCTCTCTCTCTCTCTCTCTCTCTCTCTCTCAGTAGATTTTTATTCTTTCTTATAACTCTGATTAAGGTTGATGGGTTTTTTTTTTTTTTTAATATGTGTTTTGGTATTGTGTTTTCTTAATTTCTCATCACAAAGTCTTCTCTCTTCCTTTTATAGCATTGGTTGAATTTTGGTTTGGGTTAATACTTAGTTTTTTTGGATATAAGAATTTGAGTTTATATCAAAACACAATCTACTTGGCTATGAATTTGAAGACGTCTACCAATTGTTTGAGTAATAAATTATTATAAAGTCTATCTTTTACTCATTTGGTTTCATTTTAATTTTGATTAAGATAACATTGTAATTTTGCGATAAGTTTTTTTCATTATAATAATAAACTCCTTATTTCTTAAGAGATGAGAAATTTGAATAAGAAATTTGAAACTTATAAAGTTTAGTTATATATTAGGCAAATATAATACACTACAACAAAAGTTAGAAGAATATGGTTCATCTAAAAAAAATATTAATCAAACATACAAAAAATAATAATTTGATATATTTGTAGAGATACAAAGATACAAAATACTTATAGAAATATATATATATATATATATTTTAAAGATAATTGTTGAAATAATTGTTAATTTTTATATATTACATCTCATTATATAATATTTATATATTCTTACACATAGTGTAGGTCTGCCGCTAGTTTGTATAAAACCAAAGACTTTTCATCTTTCGTTAACCTCATAATATTATGGCACATAAGTTTTTGAGATTTTGATCTTTAGCTAACCTCATAATATTATGCCACATAAGTTTTTGAGATCTCTCAAATTTAAAAATTATTTTAATAAATGTTTTCAATTGAATCAATATTTTATTTTATATTTAAACTCTCAATTAGAATCTTAGTAAATCATTTTTTAAAATTAATCATATTTTCTTTAAATAGTACTATATATAATTTCATATACAAATTGCATAATAGATTTTTAATGCTAATATATATAATTCCAAATACCATCACAATTATAATAAATAAGTATCTATTCATAAAATTTAAAATTCATCAATAATAGGCAATTGGTTAGCGCCGTGCTCCATTGTACACAAGAAATTTCTTGACTTTAAAGTCAAGAATTGATCTTCTATGACTGGAAATTCAGGCTGAAATTATTGTGGTTGTAAGTTTTTCCTCGTGAAATTATTTTGGTTTTAAGTTTTTCCTTGCGTATGTCCCAAGATTCCACTCTCGTCAACGAAAGCAAAGTAAAAATAAAGTGGCTATCAGTATCACACGAGACTTTCATGCAACATGACAAGGAACAAATGGCCAAGTAATTGTGGAAGGGACATCATGACAGAGAACAACTTCAAAGGTAGCAGATACATGGAATCTGAGAGTGGACTGGAAAATATGGAATTGACTACAACATAAAAGATTAAGATGGTTAATTTTTTTTTATCAATAAAATTGTTGGTAAATTCAATTTTGTGAGTGAATTCAATTGAGAAACCTCTTAACATCCCAAGATATAACTCGTGCTTTGCCTATTGATATATCAAAAGAAACCTTAGTAGCTTTTTCTTAATCACAAGATCCTAGATGCATTTGTTCATTAGAGATTTTAGAATTCTAAAACTTAATCTTCTATGTATCAAAAATTAAAAGCTTGATATAAAAAGAAAAGCTTTTGCAATTAATTTAATCCTCATCTTATGGTTCCAGTTAGTTCAGTCTTATTTTAGTTTAATGATAAAAATAAAATAAAACAAAAAAATCATCAAGAGCACAAAACAAAACATAGGTTGAAACTATATATATATATATATAATAAAATAAAATAAAACCCTCCTCTTATGATGCCATGGCAGACAACACTTTTTTCCTCCTTTCTTTTCTTCCCCTTCCTTTTGCAATTATTTTTTTTTTCTTTTTATTTTATTTCTCAACTTTTCATTTATTCAGTCAAAACCATCTACTAAGAGCACTAGTATCAAGAGCGTGTCAAATGCCAAATATTTGACATTTGGCACACTAAGACTTAAAAACCTTTCACAATAGATGTTCTAAATGCTAAAAAAAATTAGCATGGATGAACAATACCATTCCAAATTGAAACAGTATGAACACAAATGCTAAACCAAAAAAATAATTTTTTATTATTTTTCTCTCTCCTCTCAATTATTTATTTGACTTTTTCTCTATCCTCTCACATATCTATCTCTCTCCTATCTGCCTCTACCTTCCTCTCAACCCTTCTCTCTCCTCTCTCCCTATCTCAACCTCTCTCTCTCTCTCTCTCACTCTCTTCCTCTCTCACAAGTCGCCAACCTCCGCCCACAACGGATCTTGCCATGGTTACTCTTGATCTCTATATGTTTCTTGACTTTAGTCTTCCATTGAAATTTGGCCAAAGAAAGAGAAAAGCCACAAAGCATACAGAAAGAGAAAAGTCACAAAGTATATGTTATCATCCTCACCCTCTATGGTTAGATCTTTTCCCAAACAATTGAGATGACATTTGATTGGTGTTAATATATAGTAGATCTATGTAAAAGTGATGTTAATCCAATCACAACTTTTCACATCACCCGTTGTGATAAACTTGTGAAATTTGTTAACTACTTGACATTACTTATTATAGAGGATTAATTTTCAATGTGTGTCATTGAATCCTAAGCTTGCATAGAGGTCAATGAGATTTATTTCCCATATTCTCTTGATTGGAAAATGTTAAAACTTAAAACTATTACTATTTTACTACAAACTAATATGACAATAAATATGATTGGTGAACTCAATAACATAATGAATGAATATTTGAATTATTTTTTTGATTAGTAACAATCTGTTTATAAGTCTAATTTATTTACTTATTTTTTATAATTTATTAGTTATAACAATGGGGAGGAGTTTTGTATCTTGGACATCTTCATTTGAAAAACCTAAATGTGTTAGTTGAGTGACAAGTTTCTAGGCATCAGTTTTACCTTATATAATAAAATTTATAGAACATCACTCACTTATGTACTATACTTTGGTGCTTGGTGGCAAGAATGTTGTACAACTAAACAAATTCATCAATAAGGTATTGGTTTAGGCCATGTATGCACAAGAATTGATTATTATTATTATATTTTGCTATGGACACAACTTACCAAGGCGATAAATTGCGAGCGGCGGTTAGTGGTATGTGGTTGTGGTTGTGGTATTGGACCATATGTGTGTGTGTGTGTGTGTGTGTATCTAGAATTTTTCAAGGTCTCTTAGAGCCTCAACTGGAGACCTATATGCATACTAAAGATCTGGTGATTAAGTGAAGTTGTTGCATCCAGTTTACAATCATGTTACTAAGAGAAACCTTTGAAAGTAAATTTATACATACTCTATTTTTTCAACCCCTTCCCATTTTCTATCCTTCCATTTTTTTCATCCCCTAACAAAACAAACCCTAGAGCTACCACTAATACCACTTTTATTTTCCATCGCTTACAAACCTTACACTTAAACAAATGGTAGAACAAGTTGTATCCTTAAACTTATTCTTTTTTTTTTTTTTTAATTCTCTTGGAATAAACAGTATTCTTACTTTGAAGATTTTCTATTTTTCTAATATTAGTACGTAATTTTACTCACGCAACTAGTAGATATTAATCCTATGAAAAAGAAGGTGCGATTTTTTTTCCTTGAGTTAAAAGGAAATGCCCTTTGATTATGGACTCATGGAGGTCATTGCCTGATTGGCAATCTCACTTGGCTTTTCTATAGACGCGCACGTCCCAAAATTTCCACTCCCGTGAACGTAACAAAAAAAGAAAAACACAAACGCAGAGGTCAATCACACAATGACTTCCACACAACATGATTAGGAATAAATGTTGCCAAGTAAACGGAGAAAACAGAACAGAGGAGCTATCACACGAGATTTCTACCGTACATGACAAAGAAAAATGGCCTACACGGAGAAGAATCAAACGCAGCAGACATATGGAATCTTAGAGCTTGACTAATTAAAGTAGCACGACTTTTTAGAGTCCATTCAACATAATCTTGGGGGACAGTTTTTCTATCTGGGTAGTCCTACTTGAGCATGTAGTCAAGCCAATGTGCTTCAAGGTGTTTCCTCATAAACCCCTTTTTCGGTTTTAGACGGATTTAGAGAAGGTGCAATAACCATGCAATTGTGAGGGAAAAAAAAGTTAAGAAGATAAAGAGGTGAAGATATTAAAAGTTAAAAATTTTGATCTAAGAGTTGAAATTAAAAGTAATTTTTTGAACTTTAATATGAAACCTAATTTTAAATAATACTTAGAGCATCCACGATGATGCTATTTGTTTTAACTATTAGCAACTAAAAAATCTATTTTACCTATTGAGTCCAAATCTTTTGTCCCACTTTTTCTGTTCCATTCTATACTCTATCAATAAAAACTTGACATATGTTCACTTGATAAATTAAATACTACCATTAATTAATAATGGTAGTATTAATAAGTCAATAATAGTAGTATTTAATTAATCAAGTAAATATATAGTAAGTTTTTATTAATAAAGTATAAAGTGGAGTAAAAAAAGTAGATCAGAAGATTTTGACTCCTATTTAAGATATAATTTTAAGTGTCAATTTCTTACATACAATATAAGTCAAGCGGCACTAAACCTTAGTCCACAGGTTACAGCCCTATTAGAGAAAGCCCCAAATGTGCGGCCACTTAAGCAATTAAAGATTTGGACTAAGTAAAAGGAAAACAAAATGTAACATGCCTCCACCCTTAGACCACACAACATGACCAGAGGAATAAATGGCCCCAATTAAACGGAGAAAACAGAGACCTATCAGTTATCACACAAGACTTCTACAATCTACAGTACATGACAATGAATAAATGCCAAGAAATTCTGAAATGGAGGTGATGATAGAGAAGAATTATACGTAGCAGACACATGGAAACTCAGAGCTTGACTTATTAAAAATTTTGGCTTGTACAATTAATTTTCTATGTTACAATAAATTCTTAAATAAAAGAATTAAACATCAATTTAATGAACATATAATGAAGTTAATTTTTTTTTTTTTTATACAAGATAGAATTCTACTCTAATCTAATCTAAGTATATATATATGTGTGAAGCTTCCTCCTGGAGACTTAAATCTCGGCCCAGCCCTTGCCCCCCACACCCCACAAGTATTTTTACTTATTGAGTAACCATCGCACCAAGGGTGTACGGCAGTAATGAAGTTAATTTTAGTTTAGCTCTCGAACAGCACGTCACACTCATCATGGTGAAGTTCTATTTTTCGTCCATAATTTTTCATGATTTATGAATTCTAATGCATAAAATTGTTTATTAAAAACAAATATATCATCAATTTAAAAGGGAAAAAAAATAGTTCATGTACCTCTTGAGGGTTGAGAGCTAAACTTTTTTTTTTTAATAAACAATTCAACTGCTATGGATCCTAATCACCATCTTCTTCCAAATGATAGCCCTCTTTTACCAGATCCTAAGTCCTATAGAAGTTTGGTTGGTGCTTTGTAATACCTCACCTTCACCAGACCAGATCTGTCCTTTGCTATTCAACAAGCTTGTCAATAAATGAGTGGTCCTACTCAGACCCATCTTCAAGCAACCAAAAGAATTCTTAGATATCTTCAAGGTGCTCTTCACTATGGTCTTGCATTCACTCCAGGTCTCTCTTCCTTATCTGCCTATAGTAATGCAGATTGGGCTAGGGATCCTGTGGACAGGAAATCAATCACTAGTATTGTGGCTTTCTATGGGAATTGTCCAATTACATGGTCTGCTAAGAAACAAGCCACTATTTCTAGGTCCTCCACTGAAGCTGAGTATCGTGCTTTGGCTTCCACAGCAACTGAATTGAATTTAGGCATTGCCATGGGTTGACTAAGAAATTTTAATTTGATGAGTTCTCTAATCGAGATAGGAACCCTATTTTAGGAATTGCATGTTTTAGGGGCAAAAATAGCTCAATATCACTATTTTTCGAAATTATTAATGTTTTACCACTATTTGAGAAATATCTAGCAATGTAACATTTTTTTAAAACTTGAATTTTTGAAACATTGAATTTGACATGAAAGTTTGACATGGAACTCGAGTTTCAGAAAATCGAGTTCCATAAGAGAATCGAGTTCCATAAAAATTGCCACACAAAACTCAATTATGTGAAACTCGAGTTTGTTGCAATATATTACTCAAATATAGTACAATCGAGTACCTTGTAAGAAACACTTCCCAATTCCCACAGCACTCACACAGTCAATAATAGCACTCCCACAGCCACCATTGTGGACTTGTCTCCCACAATTGCACGCCTTTCTATCTCTTTTAATTTTTTATTTTTTCAACTTCTATCTAAATTATAATGGTTGTAACTTGTAAGATTTTTTTTCTCGCTGAAGTTAGGCTCATCTCAATTAGAATCCGTTTTTTCTATTTTTAATTGGTAAATTTATAAACGCGCTTAAGGAGATGCCCTTTGAACAGACTGATTGACAATCTCACTGGGAATTCTACTCTATCATGATTACGAGAAAAAATTGCCAAGTAATTATGGGAGTGAGATGATGACAAAGAAGAATAAAAGGTAGCATATATACATGGAAATGGAATCAAGAGCTTGACTAATTCAAGTAGTATGATTTGAATCCAAAGTCGTGGAATTAAGTGTTTTTTTTTTTTTTTAATTTTTACAGGGGAGTTAGCTTGAAGGAATTTTAAAGCTCCGTCAAAATTAGTATTTGTAACTAAAATCAAATACGTATTTACTTTCCCAGCATATTATTTCCTCTCAGTTAAGTACAACTGAACACTCAAAAGAGCAGTGAAATCCAAGAAAAAATTACAATGCATGAAGACTAATCTCACGACTAACATGAATGTTGGCCTCAATTTTTTCGTTCCTACCACGGAGTGCAAGTTGGTTGCTTATGCTGAGGAAGAAGCTAGTGGAGATCAAATTTGGGGAGCCCTAACTCGTGGATTTGGGAGTTTCCCTATCTGAAAATTAGGTTTTTTTTTTGGGGGGTTAATTTGGGTTTTTAAAACGCAGAACGAAGATACAGTAAAGAAAGATATTGTTTTACCTCAATGAAATTTTTACGAATCAAGGGAAAAGAAACTAAGAATCCATTAAAATTTTGAGAAATTCTCAGATAAGTATTTTATTTGAATCTACTAAAATCAGTCTAAATAAAAATACATATTCTAAAATTACAAAAAGATATCATTGAATTTACTATAGTATCGCTACAAACCAAATTATCAAAATAAAATAACTAAATTTTGGCCTGGAAAAATAAAATAAAAAAAGAAACACAAGCTTTAACAAGGTCTCTTCAAGTGCACAAATACGAAATTTGAGCAACAACATAAATATCAGACACCCCTATTTCTGTTATTTCTGTTTCCAAGTAGTGTCAATTTGATTTTGTTAACCTTGGCCACCACATCCTTGATGTCAAGTCTTCCATTTGGTAATTCTTCCGAACACCTCAAGCCTAGTTCCAAGATAGATGAAAGAATAGTTTGCAAGGCAGATACATCTCTTCCGTCTTCTATCCTAAGCAAACCATCGTCCACAACTTCCATTCGGTCACGAAGTGATGCAATCCATTGCCTCATACCTAGTTCTCCAACAAATATTTCATCGGTAGGTTTCTTTCTTGTGATCATCTCTAACAAGATTATCCCATAACTATAAATGTCACCTTTGGTGGATACTCTCCCTTCAGAACCATACTCTATCATGCTCACATTTGTCAAGAAAATTTTAAGTTAGTTACCCACATATATGTTTCCACAAATAATTTACAAATATAACCTTAATACACTGATATATATATATACACATTCATACATTAAAAAAAAAAAAATTTTGTTTACTGTAACTATCCATGATCCATCAATTGATGTATATATGTATACTTGATTCTTTTATTTATTTATTTATTTATCAAGTATGCCATTGTGATTTGCAAATAATAAAATTGGTATTAATGTGGGTTCTATATAAAAGTGATGTTGACAATTTGTCAAAAAAGGCTATGTCCCTAATACTGATGGAATAGTTTTGTAATTATTTTCAACTCTCAACTCCCAAACTGAGCGCCATAGCTGAACTTTACTAGTCAATTTTAGGATAACTTATCAAATAGGATCATTACCTTGAATAGTGAAATGGCTATAAAATGGGCTATAAGTGGGCATTAAGGCAAGCCATGTCAATACCATGGCTGCATTAACGAGTCCAATATTAAAGTAATATTAAATTAATTTGTATATATTCTCTCAACAAAAATAATTTGTATTTAACTTGTGAGCATAATGCATAAAACAAATAATTTAAGGGTGTATTCATAAGAATCTAATGCAACTACATTACTGAGCTGATGAAAACTACCACACTCATGGTTATTCCTAAAATTAACCACTATTAATGTTAAATTAACCTAATACATGCATACCTGGTGCAATGTAGCCAATTGTACCGATGGTTTTGGTATGGGTTGCGTCCTTGTTTTCAGCTAAAATCTTTGCAATGCCAAAGTCACCAACATGCGCAACCATGTCCTCATCCAATAGGATATTGCTAGGCTTCAAATCACAATGCACCATGGATTCTGATTGACCATTGTGGAGATAATCCAACGCTAATGCAACATCAACCATAATGCTCACTCTTTGAACAAGATTCAAGCAATAGTTGTGAGAGTATAACCACTTTTCGAGACTACCATTTGACATGTATTGTAGCACCAAAGCTCTAAACTCGGGGTTGGAGCATGTACTAATGACTTTAACTAGATTCCTATGTCGGATTGCCCTTAACACTTTGCATTCAACATCAAAACTTCTTAAAGCGCCCTCCAATTGCAAGTTTAGAACTTTGATAGCAACAATGGTCCCATCAAATAGTACCCCTTCGTAAACAGAGCCAAAACCTCCAATTCCAAGCAAGTTGCTTTCACAGAAGTTGTTTGTCCCACGACAAAGCTCATGATATGATATCATTCTATAATCCACTGCACGCAATGTGTTAATAAAACTTGGAACCTGGATTTTACATTTTGGGTGTCTTCTTAGCATAGTAACCAGGGCTGTAAAGATTATAATTGATGCAATGGCAGGAATAATATATCTAAGCAAAATTTCCCTCACCCTTGATCGTTGAGAAGAAATCTGACTTGTACAAGGTGGAACTCCAAAAATTGGATTCCCACAAAGAAGTTCATTGCCTAAAAATGATTCCGCAGTGAAGTTTAGAAAAACTCCACTAGATGGAATCTCTCCTGATAGCTTGTTGAAAGACAAATTCAAATACTTGAGATATGAAAGTGCCACAAGAGACTTAGGAATTGCACCAGAGAGATTGTTGTTCGAGAGGTCCAATTGATCCAATCCTTTCAAGGATCCGAAAGATTTTGGAATATCTCCTTGAAATGAGTTCTTTGACAAATTAAGACTACTTAGGGTTTGAAAAAAACCAATGATACTTGGAATATTTCCAGTAATTTGGTTACAAGACAAGTCTATGAATATAATAGCATCTAGTTCTCTCATGTTTGGAGACAAAGATCCATTGAAGTAATTCGATGATAAATCCAAGTACAGCAGATTTTTAATGCTCCATACTTTTAGTGGGATTGATGATGTCAATCCGTTGTGACTCAAGTTTAATCTCTGCAAAAGATTGAGGTTTCCAATGCAATTTGGGATGGATCCAGAGATTTTGTTATGTGAGAGAACTAACTGTCCCAAACTCCTTAGCTGACAAAGTTCTTTTGGAATGTTTCCTCCAATATTGTTGACTCTAAGAAGCAACCTCTGCAACCCTTCAACTCCTCCTAATGTTGATGGTATGTTTCCAGTCAAATTGTTATAGCTCAAATCAAGAAATGTCAAGTTTTTCAAGGAACCAATTTTCATTGGAATTTGACCCTTTATTTGGTTATAACTTGCAATGAATTTTTTAAGTGAAATGGATAAGTTTCCGATGTAATCTGGAATTGTTGTATTGAAGGAATTGAACGATATAACCAGCTCTTCCAAAAATATGCAATTAGATAAAGATGAAAGGAAAGTCATCTCTTGCTCTCCAGGCTCTGCTGCTAGCTGATTGTCATACAGAACAAGAATTCGAAGGTATTTCAAGTTTCCAAGACTTTTGGGTATTGGTCCAGAGAGTGAGTTCCTCCCAAAATCTACTTGGGCGAGATTGGAACAATTTGAAATATCCGATTGGATATGACCACTAAGTTTGTTGCCACCCAAATACAGAATTTCAAGATTAGGACAAGAAAGCCCAGTATCTAATGGAAGATTTCCGTACAAAGAATTTTTTACTAAGGAGATCGCTTGTAGAGAGGAAATATTTAAAATGCTGTTGGGTATTGTCCCTGTGAGATCATTGAATTCAAAATTCAATAAATATAGATTAGTAAAATGCCATGAATCACTCGGAATGCTTCCTTTAATATTGTTGTCTTCAATAGAGAACTCCTGTAACCTCGAAAGGTTACCTAGGCTAGGAGGTATGTTACCACTTAAATTGTTACCACCAAGATAGAGCAGTTCAAGGTTTTCTAAACTCCCAATACCTTTTGTAATACTTCCAACAAACTTATTGTATGACAGAGATATTGCTACAAGGTTTCTACAGTAATGGATTTGTGAAGGAAGCTGACCGACTAAACTGTTGTCTGAAAGATAAAGTCCTTGAAGATTAGGACAGTGGGTGCAGAGTTCCATAGGAAGAGTTCCTGAGATATAATTTGATGAAAGGTAAATATTGGTAAGAGAGGATATGTTAAATATGACATGAGGAAAAGGACCAACAAGGAGATTGGATTCCAAACTCAAGAACTCTAACGATGAAACATTGCTTAGGGACCATGGAATTGCACCCATAAGTCGGTTTCCATCAAGGTCTAAATAGCGAAGCATTGGTAACATGCCTAAATCCTTAGGTATGCTACCATTAAACTTGTTTCCTGGAAGAGATAAATATTCAAGCTTGTGGCAATTATGTATAGTTGAAGGGATACTACCTTCCAATAAGTTGAATGACAAGACAAGTTCCCTCAAGCGGTGTAGACGACTAATCTCATGAGGCAGGAAACCATAGAAGCTGTTGTTAGAAAGATCAAGTGAGACTAGGAAGGAGAGGTTGCCAACATGAGGTGAAATGGTGCCTTGGAGACCAAGGTAGGAGAGGTTCAAGGCTGTGACTCTCTGTCTTCGTAGGCTGCAAGTGACTCCAATCCAGTTACAAAAGTTTGTTGTTGTGGACCAATTACCAGCCGAGTGAGCATTGTTGATCTTGGAATTGAAGGCAATGAGAGCTGATTGATCAGTAAAGTTGCTGGCAGATTGGGACAATTGAAGTACGCATGAATGCACTAACAGAAAAGCCAAGAGCAAGTGAATGGATGGCCTCTCAATTGGCATCATGAGTTTGCACCAGAGAGACACAGAATTCCCTTCGAACTCTGGAACTAAGATAGTATAGCCCTTTGTGTGGTCTTCTTTTGATTATTTTTCAGCTTTTCTAAAGAAAACCGCTTCATATGCCTGACTGTATTCACACTAGCTTTTATATATATATATATATATATATAAACAATAATCTTTATAATAAAAGTAGCCTACAGTGCTTCGGTATTGTGCATCCAGAATGTTGGCACTGTATAATACTGTAGCTATAACAGTGCTTTGGTCTCGTGAGGTTTTTTTTTTTTTTTTTAACCTTTTGTTTATTCAACAACGGGCACGATAACTACAGTGCTAAAGGTTTTCTTTTTTTTAGTAATCCGTTTGTGTTTTTTTTTTTTTTTTTTTTTTAAATATTGATGTAAGCTGACATTTATATTGTTATACTGATACAACAAATTTCATAATATTTTTATAACTATTAACGTGTCAATTTCTTACAAGTCGAAATAAAAATAATAAAATATGATATTGTAGCCAACCACAACTGAAAATAAATGTTTTAAAAAAATATTACAACACTTATTGTTATCACAATATTTTCACAATTGTTGAAATCTCAGTTTCTTATATATCAAATAAAAAAATGCTAAATCCACAACATTTTAACATTAATTTCACAACAAATCATAGGTAAGCTATCAATGATGGATAGCACTGGAGCTGCAATGCTTTTGATTTATTCAATTGGCACTGTAACTACAGTGCCTAAAGTTTTTTTTTTTTTTTTTTTTCTTTCAATAATCGATTTGTGTTTTTTTTTTCTTTGAAATATTTATGTAAACTGGCATATAAATTTCACAATATTTTCACAATTATTGACGTGCTAATTTCTTACAAGTTGAAATAAAATAATAAAATATGCTAGTTGAATATAAATGTTTTGAGAAAATATTATAACACTTATTATTATCACAATATTTTCATAATTGTTGAGATCTCAATTTCTTATAGATCAAATAAAAAAATGCTAAGTTCACAACATTTTAACATTAATTTCTACCGTGCCTAATTTTTTTTTTCCCAATAATCAATTTATTTTTTTTTCTTTTAAATATTTATGTAAGCTAGCATATATATTGTTATACTGATACAACAAATTTCACAATATTTTTACAAATATTAAAGTATCAATTTCTTACAAGTCAAAATAAAATAATAAAATAATAAAATATGAGACTCTGACCAACCACAACTAAAAATAAATGTTTTGAGAATAACAATAACAATGTTATCAGCTTAAAACCAATAATAACTTGTCATTTAAAATTTGTTCTAAAAATGTTATAAATGTAGCATTTCTCTCCAATAAAATAAAAAAATATCTATTCAGATCCTAAAAATGAAGATATTGTGAAAATATTGTGATATTTTATTGTATTCTTAGACCTTTTTTTTTAATATAATCAAATTGAATGAGCCAAAATTCACGGTTTCACACAAAATCCATATTAATTTTATCACTACAAGGGCAGCACGTGCCTTGCACGTACAGCCAACGCTAATAATTAATTAAAGAGAGGGAAAAAAGTGAGATTGAATGCATTAAAAGGCCTGAATCAATATGTTATTATAGCCCATTTGATTAGAAATTTTGTTTTAAATATTATGAAAATACGTGTAAAAATTGCTATGAAAATATATATTTCAACGTTTAATCATTGAAAATTGTCGTTTAAACGTACCAAACATCTTCTAAGTTTGAAGATACAAAAATTTTCACCTCTTTTATTTTTATTTTTTAATTATGAAATAAGTTGTATTTAGATTTATTGTTAAGTTTTTCCCTGTGAAATAATAGGGCAATCTGCCAATCTCACTTGGAAGATTTTCTGCTTTTTTTTTTTTTTTTTAGTCGGTAAGTTAAATTACACAAGAGGCAATTACGAATTTGGAAGTCTATAGACGTGTGCGTCCCAAAATTCCACTCCTGTCAACGAACCAAAAAAAAAAAAAAAGAATAATTACACTTTATCTATATATGGTTTGTCACTAATTTGATTTGTTTTCCCGTGATTTAAATTTTGATACTTTATCTACCTGTAATTCTCACCATTATTATGCCGTAACCCACCTCTCCCTTACCGGTACTCTAATACATATTATATAAAAAATAAAAACCCAAACAAATTAAAACACTCTCACTCAAATTTTAAATATAAAAAACATGAAGATGGAAAACAAAGAAAATGGAGAAACAAAGAGCTATCAATTCACACTAAACAAGACTCGTACCGCACATGACAATAAATAAATGGCCAACTTTTTGTGAAAGAGACAAAAAAGAACAGCTGTTTTCACTTTTTCTCAATGTCGGTGAACCTTTATCTATCCTAATTAAGCCTACGATTCTATTAGGGTATCATTTTCAACTTTATAGTAAAACCTATTTTTTAACAGGGTAAATTCCACAAACCATTGTGAGGTATAAGATAATACCAACTAAGTCCAAAACATTTTAAAATTTACCTCTTTCGTCCTAAAAGACAATTTTGTCCCTGAACTTAAAAAAAAAAAAAAAAAAAAAAAATCTTCCTCTGTCTTCTGTGTCTTTCCTCTCCCAGTTCTCCATCTCAAAACATATCCCAAATTCACCGGCATCAACAACACCACCAATAAAAATCTCTTTCAAAACCAGGAGAAACCCAAAAAAATAAATCAGCAAAAATCCAAGCCAAATAACACACATAAATCCCTTTGAAAATTCCCAATGAAACCTCCTCAAAAACCAAACAGATATCCCAGAATAACAAGCAAAAATCCAAGCCAAACAACACATAAATCCCTTTGTAAATTCACACTGAAGTTTCCTAAAAATCCCAACAAACCCACCCAAAAAACCAGCAAAAATCTCAGCCAAACAACACATAAATCCCTTTGTAAATTTACAATGAAATTTCCTAAAAATCCTAACAAAACCCACCCAAAAAACAACAAAAATCTCAGCCAAACAACACAGAAAATCACCAACTGTCAACCTCATTAAAGAAACCAGAAAAAACACACCATATCACAAGATCAGCTTTATCGTCTCTTGAAGAGATAGTACCCAAATCTGGAATCCAAATGTTGTGCCACGATCCACAACGCTGCCGTAAAGAGGATGAGAAAGTCCATTGAAGGCAAGATCTAGATCGAAGCACCACCACCACCACCGTGTGAGTTCCGATTTGAGAGAGAAGGGGCAAGAGTCCATTGGCGGCACTGATGGGGTCAATCTTGTAGTGGCAATCGGGAAGACCTTGTGTGGTGGTGTTGTTGATGCCGGTGACCAAGTCATGGGCTTTGCTGTGGGTGAGGTTCCGTTAGGGAGAGTTCTGACATGGAGAACTCAGAGAAGAAAGGGGTAAGACAGAGGAAGAAGGAAAAATAACAAAAAATCCAGGCCTTTTTTTTTCTTTTAAGTTCAGGGACAAAATTGTCTTTTAGGACGAAAGGGGTTGCTTTTAAAATGTTCTGGACTTAGTTGGTATTATCTCAAACCTCAGGGTAGTTTGTGAAATTTACTCTTTTTAATATTGGTTTATTTATTAATTAATTATTTTAGAAAAAATTTCTTACTACTATTATTATTTTTTTAATTAAAAGTTTTTAAAACCATTTTCTTAAAAGGGTATTTATTAATTAATTATTTTTTAAAAAATTTCATACAACTATTATGTTTTTTTAATAAAAAGTTTTTAAAAGCATTTAAAAAAAAAAAAAAAAAACAATTCCGTTTCAACAAAATACTTGTACCATGAACGACAAGGAACAAATGGCTAAGGAATAGTTTTCAACTTTTTAAAGAAAAAAACCCCTTCGGATGCTAGACTATAGTCACATTAAACTTTTTTTATTATAAAAAAACAATGATAATATATATATATATATATATATAAGTTAGGAGACAAATTTTTTACACAAATATTTTTTTTAATGGGATACTTTTACGCAACAACAATATGACTAGGAGTAAATGTCAAAACAGTGAGCTAACAATAGCAACAGTAGTGACTAGAAATGACTTCTACGGTACATGAGGAGAAAAAAATGGTCAATTTATTATGCAAGGGAGGTGATGGCAGACAACAATTTACTGTAATTAATGTCAAGCAATTATTATAGTAAACTTACAAGACTTCAGCTTTTCAAAGTCTTTGGGAAGTCTTTGGGAGTTCCAAACAATGACCATGTAAACTCTGAAACTCCAAAACAAACAATGACCATGTGAAACGTTAACAGTAAGTCTACTAATCTAAACCACACATTTTCAAGGTTCATTGAATCTTTTGGTAAGATTTGTATTTTGCTTCCTCCATACAAATTGATGGCAGATACCTTTTTTTTTCAACCGGCGTGTGTTTCACCAAGAAGTCTTTTGGTCTTTGCTCAAAACTTCCACAAGACTTGTCTATTAACCAGTGTGCATTTTCAAAGTTGACGAATGATTGAGTCGTAAGCAACGAACAAGAAACTAAAAAGAGAAATAAGAGAGTTTGGGAAGCAAAGAGAAAAGGAAACTTAAAGAAGCAAGAGACATTTAGATTAAAAAAAAAATGCTTAGGGATGCCTTTAGAGCAATAATTAACAATTTATTTAAAGAAAATTTTTATGAAAAAAAAAATCATTAATATTTTGACAAATTTTTTCATTTTTCATAAAAGTAATGTCAAAACTCTCTTAAAATAAATTGTTAGCTATTGTCCTAAAAGCACTCATTAGCATAATCCTTAAAAAAAAAATAGAGAATAAATTAAATTAATTCATCTCAGTACAAATATATTATTTATATATAAGAGCTAGGCTTAACTGCTCGCTTCTTAGTTTAAATCCAAAGTAAAGTAAAAAAAATGTAAAAGGGGAAAAAAATATTCGTGTAGATCTTGAGAATCGAGAGATAAACTAAGAATAACTTCATTATATGCTCACTAAATTGATATTTAATTTATTTTTTACTTAAGAATTTATTGTAACATAGAAAATTAATAGTTGATAATTATGCTTAATTGCAAAGTAATTTTGTTGAGGACCAAAAAAATAAAAACAAAAACAACAAAACAATCTTTTAGATAGAGTTAAACAACACATATCCAAATATCGAAATCCCGAACTTTAATTTTGTAGTCTAAATAAGCAACAAGCCAAATTCTCAAACCAAATACATAGTTATAGCATATAACCAAATATAATTTAAGTGGCCACTTCAATGTTTGCGTTTTTAAGGACAAATTTCAATTTTCAAGGCTGATTTTTAATTTTTTAGGGGGCCGAGAATTTTTTTGAAACAATATTCTCAAATATTACCTATTAATATGTAGAACTTTTTTTTTTTTTTTTCTATAAGAAATAAAAAAATAAAAAAATAATCCTAGTGCCCTTGGTCCCTTCTGAGTTCCACCACTGACTATAAAGGGTATTTTAAAACTAACATAAGTACATTATTGTCCCTAAAATATGGAGTTTATTCGACTTTGGTCACTCTACCTTTAAAAGTTCGATTTTTGTCCCTCTAAATTTTCAAGTGTAACAATTTAATCTCTTATTTATTTTTCCATTTACGTAACTATTGAATGCTAAAGTACCCCTTATTTTGAGGGGGCTACAATCGAACTGGCCTCTTATTATAGGGACCAAAGATGCAAGCAAGAAATGTACGGAAGATAGTCATACTGACAAAATTTTCCTTTATTAAATTTACAAGATTGGTGTAATTAACCCTAAAAATCAACAATACTGTTCTTCGCTGGTAGGATCTGTGACATAAGTGTGCATAATTTGAATAGGAATCCTAGTTAAAATGAATGTTCCCTTTGTTAAGTTAGAGTTTGAGAAAATATGGACATCATTGTTGTATTTATTCAAACCCCAAAAGGGAAATGACATTTCATAAAATGTTTCGGAGATATATAAAATCTTTTCTTGAAATCTCAAGCAAGGTTTACGTAATTACAGCCCCCCACCCAAACACACCCCCCCCCCCCCCCCTCCCCAACACACACACACACACACACACACACCAATAAATAAATAAAAAAGAATGGGAATATCCCCAAAACTCACAAAAGAAAAAAGGAAGTGATTTACACCAAGGTCAATCTCGGAGAAAATATAAGCCTAGGCCTCATATGCAGTCTCGCTAAACAAAGCGTTGTAAACATAATATCTGAGATGATACCATGCTATTTGTGCAAGTTTGACATATCAAAACCTTTTGAGGTACTGCTTCCAAATCAAGACCAAACACAATGAAGATTCCATCTATATGGAATAGCATACCATGAGGAAGGTTTTACTCCAGAACTACATTCAAGTCCCTTGCCAAGTTGAACACCTTTCTCACCTCATCTTGAATTTAAAGAAATAGGACTGAATTAAAGAATAAAAATGATAGAAAAAGAACCATTTTGTATACCTGACCAGCTGCATGGCCCTCATGACCTCATTCAGACTTTAAAACTTCCTTGCAGAAACTGCACCGTGATTCAAGAATGGCAGCACCCAAAAGCACAAACTTGTTCCCTGGTGGAACAATTATAAGGCAACCTACAGCAATCATGAATAAGTAGGCCAATACTTCATATGTATAGATTAATGCTTAAGAGAAGCTAAAATAATACATCCAGACCTTTCTCATGGATTTCTTCATTTGTTTATTAAACAGAAAATTTTGTATCAGTAGGTCATTTAACTTTGGGACTAAGGTTGGAGGTAGTTGTCACTAGTGTGGTGGAGAAGGAATTCCAGTCTTTTAATTTATTCAGATTTTGAATTGCTATAATTATTATTATTTTGGTGTGTGTGTGTATGCATATAGGACCACATATAATATCTTGTGTAGGGTTTTCTTATAGCACTAAGTGTGCTTTATTGGTCTTTAAGTTAATAGTTTTATTGGGTAAATATAGATTTTGGTTTGATTTCCCATTTTGTCTTGTCTACATTTAGGAGAGTTTTACTTGGCAAGCAAATATTTTTGACTCAAACAAAACAATTGGGAGAGATTAACTCATTTGAGTATTATAAAGACACATTTGCCTAGAGTTTCTCCAGGAAAGGCAGCCCAGCCTCCACCAGGCCGAGGGAGTTTCAAAATCATGTTGACGCTTCTGTGGGTTCTACTTCTCTCATAAGTCTAACAATGATGTGATGGAAGGAACTTCCAAAAGAGAAAAAACAAAATTCTTAAATTGACTAATGTAGTACTGCTGTCAATGACTTAATGAGAGATTACTTGACAAAGTGTGCACTTATGCCAGTCGTAGTTTTGGAATGCGTAACAGGAAATGGACTGCAGCAGCATAACAAATAAAGGATGACCGACTTTCGACAAGTTAGCCCCAAAATCCTAGGCTCTGGTGAATGGTGATAATGATCTGGAGAGGGATGGACTTAGATTGCCTGTTAGATCCCAATCTCACATTGGCAATTTTAGAAAATCTTGAAATAAAACTGCACATACCACTCCATCTTCATTCGACTCATTCTTTCTTGAACTTTATTGCTTCTTGAATTTAGAATGTAACTGTTTCAAGGCTACTTTGTATGCCTAAAGTTGATACATTCCGCTTATTTTTCTAATAATGTTTTTATTACTTAATTACTTTTTAAGTAATGCAAAATACATGTAAAAGAAGAGTCGCCTCAACAATGATTCTTCAGCCTGTCAAATTTTAAAAAACACATTATGATCCAAATTCTATGAGATAAATGCTGAACATAAGTTCCAGAAGTGTACCAGACCAGAACGGTCCCCTGACCCCTGGAATGAATAACTTGCTCCTTGATATGGCCATATGGCAGGTAGAAGTTCCACAGACTATCACCATGTGGTGGCATATATCTTCCATATCACACTCTGAAAATATCATTGTTATAAGAAACATATTACACAAAGTTAAGCTACTAAATCATGCTAATAAGAATTTTTTTTGATAAGCCATAATAACCTTTAGCTTCAGAATCCAAATGTGGCACACTTTCGATTACCCCCACACCACCAGCATGAGCATCAATCAGTGAAGTTTCAAAATGAATTCCTGCTACAAGACCCAGTTCCTGGAAATTTAAATCAGTTATATACATAAGAAATTAGCTACAAATAGGTGTCAATACTAGTATCAAGTTAAATCACCCATCAAAGGCCAGGAAAATAATGTGACTCATATTTTCTTGCAACTAAATAAATATGTTATTTTGCTAATGGACCTCAATTCATGCCACTGTAAATCAATGTGAAATCTTCAGTACAAAATTTCTTGCCTTCACGGCAGCTGGAGTAAGACCAGAACCCAAAAGATGGTCAGGAAAAGCTACACAGTCCTGTTGACATTATTCATTACCAAGTCACAAACTGCAGCAGAAAATGCAAAGGGTAGAATAAATAATCAAAATTGAAATTTAAAATTTAAAAATAAATTTTTTTATAATGACCAGGCAATAAAAGATTATTGCTATTAATTACTACACTCAAAATTTACGTATAAGTTTTTAAAAACCAAGAAAGAAGACCCATTCAAGAAAATCATTATATTTCAAATATGCTACATGTTAAGCTGTCCTGAACTCCCATCACCAAAGAAAATAAGCAAAATATAAATCAATAAGTAGCCAACAAGCATACCTATCTTAGCATGATGCCCATCTAAAAGATCACCTAATCCAATCTACTCCCAGAAGTCATCATCCCATCCACAAGCTTCCATATCTCAGGAATCTTTTTCATTGACTTTCAGCATATATCCATGACCAAGATATGTCCATTTGCACACTGTGGTGCACAGACTAAAAGTATCATCTCCTTTTGCCCTAGAAGAATCGAAACAAATCCCGATTATCATCAAGTTAAATTCCAAATTGACTTGTACTTAAGAAAGATGCCTGAACTTAAAGAAGATTTATTCATGACTGGTAGATTTGAAGTACCTGTATGAAAGCCAATCACTCAATTCCATCCAACAAAACACCATTGACCAAGATACTTGCAAATTTTCTTTCACCAATAGAAGCTGAAATATTAGTCCGTATCAGAAAATGTTTAATAGAGAGACATAGAAACAATAAAGAAACCGCAATTAAGCACAATGACTATGGACATGACTTGGGAATGGAAATTCAGATCTGTTGATAAGCTTATTTTGCAAAAATAACAATGACAAACTGCTTAAGTGATATCTCTTTCAGGAGACACGCAACAAGAGAATGCATACTCTGCTCCATATTACAAAATAACATAGAAGATGGTCAGTCAAATGCACATGATGTCCAATCAATGCAAGAACAGCATGTAAAATACAGACTGCTTTGCCATTGTCACCCTATCATCATCGTCTCCATGCCTCCAATAACCAAGAGAACCATACGAAACCCAGTGAAGATTTCGAAGCTTAAGTCAAATTAAATCAAAGGTTTCTTTCTTTGTTATGGTCCAGCTAAAGGGTAAAAGAAAATTTTGAGACTGCTATAAGAACAGCTATGCAATAGAACATGATATATATGTCAACTAAGGAGGTAACAAAAAATATGATTTTGGATAGGATAGAATGTCGGAAAAGAATACATGTAATCAACCCTGATTAATGCGTTGAGATCCGTAGCAAATTCCAAAAGTTTTAGGACTAAGGCAGGCTTGGCTGTAGTTGTATAATTTGAAAGGTTTGTTATCCCCTGCCCTACATCATGTAAAGTTTAGTTGTCGAGTGGCACAACAATGACCTATTGAAGGGATAATATAAAACCGAGCAAAGTGGAAACACACAAGAAAAATTTTCTAAATGATACTTCGAATAGTTGTTTGACATCAAATTTCAGCCCACTTAAGGAAATGTAATAGGTGGTTGCAAATCAACTTTAACACCCTAAACATGAAGCAGAGCAGTTGCTAATAGAAATCCAGCAGCACGATGCTAAAGCGCACACACCAACTACCGTACAATTTAATAAAAGACCATAACACAGGAATTGTATATTACGAATTGCATAATATGATTACATTAGCCCACTGTTAGTACCTTCGGTAAGGAGGAAACGCTGCCAATTAACTCCGCCTTGTGCTCCCATCGGGAATGGCCAGCCTCAGTCCCCACTTCAGAGAGGTAGGAAGGGCCGACCCACCCCAGATTATTATTATTTTTTTAAATAAAAAAAAAATTCAAGTAAAAACTGAATGATGTTTTGATAAAAAAAACTTTGGCTAAAACGCTTTGACATACCTAAACTTTTGGATAATTTTACTTTTACTTCTAACTTTTATTTTATTAGTACATAAATTTTGGTCATACGATAAATAGAACTCTTATCCTTTATTTCAACCTCTTTCTCAAAAAAAAAAAAAAAAAAGACATTTATTTCAACCAATTTAGTACTTTAACAAATAAACCTCTCTAAACTTATAAGTTGCATAGGTCACTGACCCATGGTGGTGCATTCGACATCCAATGACCACAGTTTTTACATGAATTAGTCGTAAATTCACCCGATGCGTGGAAATAGATAATTATATTTTAGTTATGATATAATATATAATTTATTCTCTAAATTTTGTGAAAAACAATTTGTTCTCCCAAAATCTTAAACAATTTCTAAAATTATTTTTCATTTATTTATCTCAAAAATATATCATCATTTTATTCTTTGGATTTATTTGATTGATATCATTCATTTTTTAGGCGGTCCATATTTTGATAAATTATGTTATCGTGTGTTATATTTTCCTTTTTTCTTTTTCCTGTACAACTAAACTGTTTGAGTTTCAAATATATTATTCAAAATTTTCATTCTCTTAAAAAGAGATTATTATATTTATAATTTTTCTTATTGCATGAGTAGCTTCGAACTATTGATTGAGTTTTGTTTACTAATATAGATACATGAAATTAGAACTACTTATTTCTTAAATATTCCTAAGTGACTATACCATATTATAAATTTAATATTTAAAATAATATGTAGGAAAAAAAGTAGACTTTATGTCTAAAATTGAACACTTCACCTATCGAAATGAAAGAAAATAATCGGTATAACATAAGAGAACATGATCTAATTTTTTTTTTATTACATACACTTTTATTTATTAGGATTTTATTGCCTTTAACTGGATCCTCATATCGCATTTTTGTTACTACGCTCCTATTGAGCCTTCTTATTTGTCACATTATTGGCCACATCATTATTCTTTTTAGTACTTATTTTTTCTTTTATTTTTTTGAAAATATTAAATATATAAATATATTGGTTTTACAAATTATCTTAGGCAGCTTTAACTTTACATATTCATTTACTTTAATTTTGATGTTATGACTAAATAGTAAATCAATGAAAAATAAAAATAAAAATATTGTCTATACATATTCATCTTGGGCGGTTAATTTTAATAGTTGATAGACACATTCAAATACATAGTCAATATTGTATTTTGATATAAATTCAAAATCTCACTTCCAAAATAATTAAGTATTATGTCCCAAAAAAAAAAATCAAACAAAAGCTAAAAGAGGGAGAGAAAAGACTTGTGAAGAAAAATTTTAAAAATCAAACACACTAAAAAATCATATTAATCCAAAATAATATTATATTAAAAAATACAATGATTCATCAACCTAAAGTAAAGTTGCAAAAAAGAATATATATATATATATATAGAGAGAGAGAGAGAGAGAGAGAGAGAGAGAGAGAGAGAGAGAGAGAGAGAGAGAGAGAACCTTTTTTGGGAGAGAAATAAAAAATAAAATGAGAAAAAGAAGCATCAAATAAAAAATATAGTAATAAGTCAAATACCAAATTATCCAAGCCATGATATATAATAGAATAACATTATATTATTGTAAACTATATTTATATGCAATAAAATAATATTTAACAATTATAAAAAAGAAAAAAGATAATAACTTAAAAACACAAAACCAAATTGTAATCCAAAGTAAAATTCTAAAGAACATATAAATACATCAATCTAAAGTAGAGATACAAAAAATAAAAAATTCACACAAAAATAAAACATGAGAGAGAGAGAGAGAGAGAGAAAGAGAGAGAGTAATAACCCTTTTCATGTGAGAAAATATGTATACAATGGAATAGAGAATGTCATATTTATAGTAATGGAACAGGGATAAGAAGAGTCAAAATAAAAGGAAGAGGAAGAGATAAATCAAGAGTGACATTAAGGTTAAGAGTAGTGAAGAGATAAAAAGGTAAAAAAGAAGTTATGGTCAAAAGTAGTGGAGAGAAATGAGAAATAAGTAAATGATGTGGCCATTGATATGGCTCAACAGGAGCATAGCAACAATAAATACTACACTTCAGCTTTTAAATATGTATATAGATAAGTCAAATACCAAATTATCCAAGTCATGATATATAATAGAATTACATCATACTCTTGTAAACTATATTTATATGCAATAAAATAACATTTAACAATTATAAAAAAGAAAAAAAGATAATAACTCAAAAACACAAAACTAAATTGCAACCCAAAATAAAATTCTAAAGAACACATAAATACATCAATCTAAAGTAGAGATACAAAAAATAAAAAATCCACACAAAAATAAAACATGAAAGAGAGAGAGAGAAAGAGAGTAATAACCTTTTTCATGGGAGAAAATATGTATAGAATGGGATAAAGAATGTCATATATATAGTAATAGAATAGGGATAAAAAGAGTCAAAATAAAAAGAAGAGGAAGAGATAGATCAAGAGTAACATTAAAGTTAAGAGTAGTGGAAAGATGAAAAGGTAAAAGAGAAGTTATGGTTGGAAGTAGTGGAGAGAAATGAGAAATAGGTAGATGATGTGGCCACTGATGTGGCTCAACAGGAGCATAGCAATAATAAATGCTACGTTTCAGCTTTTAGATATATAGATATAGATTACATGGCTTGACCTACATCCATGAGATAAAATACTATATTTTCACTATATTGAATCATACTATAAATTAAGTTTAATTGACTTATAATACTAGTAGGATTCTTTGCATCCACGCTAGGGATTAGGCTTTGGCCTTGACTATGATTGGGTTTTGATACCTTTAACATTCAAGTTTAGAGCATTGGTGTTATAGTACATGTCAAATGGAAGCCTTCAAAAGACGTTATACTCTCAAAACTACTGCTTGAATCTTGTTCAAAGAGTAAGCATTATGGCTAATCTTACATCAACCTTGAAATATCTCCACAATGGTCACCAGAATCCATGGTAAATTGTGATTTGAAGCCTATAAATATCATTTTGGATGAGGACCTAGTTGCATATATGGATGGCTTTGGCATTGTAAAGATTTTAGTCAAAAACAAGGACACAACACTATATTTTCACTATATTGAATCATACTATAAATTAAGGTTAATTGACTTATAATACAAGTAGGATTCTTTGCATGCACACTAGGGATTAGGCTTTGGCCTTGACTATGATTGGGTTTTTATACCTTTAACATTCGAGTTTAGAGCATTGGTGTTGTAGTACATGTCAAATGGAAGCCTTCAAAAGCGGTTATACTCTCAAAACTACTGCTTGAATCTTGTTCAAAGAGTAAGCATAATGGCTAATCTTACATCAACCTTGAAATATCTCCACAATGGTCACCAGAATCCATGGTAAATTGTGATTTGAAGCCTACAAATATCATTTTGGATGAGGACCTAGTTGCATATATGGATGGCTTTGGCATTGCAAAGATTTTAGTCAAAAACAAGGACGCAACACAAACCAAAACCTTTGGTATAGTTGCCTACATCACACCAGGTACATGAATTCACCTTTGTCTATATATTTAAGTACTAGGCTAATTTTGTGAATATCATTAATGGTGGTTAATTTAAGGAATAACAACTTGCTTGGTAGTTTATAGTTTAGATTAGAACAAAATTTAGCTATAATTACTTACGTGTTATATCTTAAGTTCTCAAATTAAATTTAAACACATAACTGAAGTTAATTTAATTCCCTTTAGGAAAGATAAAACTATTTGCATTTTATTGGTCAATGGAACCAAGTGTTTAAAGTTAATTGGGAAACATAGGTAATATAGCTAAGGAATTATACCTAAATTTTGCACATAGATTAAATATTACAAATCTAAAAGTGTATTTGGTACAACAATATTTAGATTTTAAATGACATAATACTATATATTATCAGATCTAAAAAATAAAATCTAAATCATGAAATACACAATCTTAATTTTAAATAAATTCAATGAAGTGGATGATAGATTCACATGAATTTACACTATACTCAAGTTATTTATACTTTGGATTGCTTGGTTTGATTGATAATTTTAATTACCTACTTGTTTATCTTGTGTGCGGACTACTAAGTGTTAATTATTCTATAATTTAAAAATAAATAAATAAAATTTATTTTATTTTAAAATTGACATTAGAGGAGATATTTAAATCCTAGATGTTTTTGTTAAAAGCATCCGGAGGTGTCAACCAATTAAGTTACAATGTTGTTAGCAAAAATTAATTAATTAACTTGTTTTAAGGCCATTTGTTTTATGAGTCATGCATGCTTGTCAAATTTGAATTAATTCAATAGGATCAAAATAGTTTGAGTTCCAAACTCCCAATATTGGATTCGTGAATGCAACCATATGGTACTGATTTGGCTTGCCTATCCACTATAAAAAGTAATATTACCCTTGTCATGCACTATAGCATCATAGTCACTCGCAATAACAAAGCTAAAAAGAAATATTTCTGTTTCGGAGAAGTGTCAATTTAATTTTGTTACCTTAGCCACCACTTCTTTGATGTTGGGTCGTTTATTTGGTAATTCTTTAGAGCACCTCAAGCTTAATTCTAATATAGATGACAGAATAGTTTGTGTGGCTATCACCTCAAGCATAACTGATTTCCAACAAATAATCAAACCCAAAAAATTTGAACCTAACATTCGCCATCATACCCAAAAAACCCACAATTGCAAACCCAAAAAAGGCACAAATCATTCAAATCGACCCTGCGTAATTCAGAAAATTTCGTTGAATTTCTGGGCATTTATAAAAATTTTCCAAAAAATAAAAAAACCCATAAACTTTGAACTCAGCAAATCTACTAATTTTGATGAACAAACCCAACAAATTCAAGCTCATTTTCTTTAGCAAATATAAAACCCATAGAATTAAGAAAATTACATGCAAATCCAATTAAGGTACAATCAAATCACCAAACTAAATCAAGTGGAGTAGAAAATAAGTTTGACGTAGTGAGTCGATCGTGATAAAAAAAAAAAAAAAAAAAAAAAAACTCTCACAGGCGAAACCCAATTAGGTGAATTTTAGGTCACTACTCTTAAAGAATCCACTAAGAAGAATAGAGGTTACAACTTACAAGTATTAGGAATCTTATCCAATTCTGAAGTACATAACTATAGTAGAACCTACTAATCTATAAGGAAGCTCAGCTTCAATCCTCAAATGGACTTCTTCTTACAATAAACTTCTCCTTTGCACAAATCTTTTATCTGTGACTAACACCAGGACAACTATTTTGATTGTTGTAGCTTTGAAATGTTCTTGAAATCACATTTTGATGAACTAGTTACAACTTGTTACCAAACCTTTGATGCACAAATGTCATAACTGTTAGGTTTTAAAGATTTAGGATTTTATGTATTTAGAACTCTAATGTGTATTGTTGGCAAACCATGATCAAAACAGGTTGTTTAATCTTGTTTAGGCTTGCTCAAAATTGTGTTTTTATGTAAAGTTGGAATTGAGTGGTTGCAGAAGTATTAGTTACGTTCGGCCTGGCTCGATCGATCGAAAGTCGGCCAGAACGTTTTTCTGCAGAATTATAACTCAGCCCAAACTCTATTTGAACGTCTTGGGGTTCAAGTAAAACTCTTCTATATATAAGGGAAACCCTAGAACGTTTTTGAGACTTATGAGAGAAAGATTAGAGTGCCTCTTGTGCCTCCTTTTATTTATTAAGATTTTGTACCTAAACCTCTCTAAGTCTTTGTTGCTCATATTGTGGTTTGTGTGAATCTCTTGTGAGATCCTTGAGGAGTTTTTCTTCACATAAATTTAGGGTTTTAAAGGTAGAAATATTATCTACATCTTGATAACCAACAAGGTTGCTGCCATTGGAGCTTAAAGAAAAACAAGCAGGGAGCTTGTATCTTATTGGAGAATCCAAGAAATAAGGAGTCCGTGGATTCGGAGCTTGCACGTGGTCGTGTCAGTAAGTTCTACTGGTGGGTAGCATTAGGAAGTCGAGCGGGGAGCTTGTAAGTCCTTTTGTATGAATTTCGATTCTTTCATAGTAGATTCAGGTTTACCTTGAGGATAGCTAGGTCAAATCCTCCCCAGGTTTTTACCGTGTGGTTTCCTGGGTCATCATATCTTGTGTTCATTTATTTTTCGCTGCTTTATATCTTGATATGATTATTTAATTGTGTTAACCTAGATTTGCATGAATTGGACTAAGTTAATCACTTGGCTAATTAACTAAGTTAATCTAATTGTGGTTTAAGGGGTCTAAATTCCCAACAGTAGCAACTCCTGTTATGCGTGTGTCTCTCTGTCTCTGTGATCATGGCTATAAATATGTCTCTTTTATGTTCTGGGACTCTAGTGCAAGAATCGCAAAAAGGCTAAGTCATCGTAGGTTGAAACATAAAATTACTATTCAATTTTCCCAAAACTTGACCAATCAAGAGGTGTTGAGTTAGATATCGAGATTCATTTATTCTTGATAGATCGACAGGTATCAACACTTGTAGTTGCAACCTTTCTTGAGCAGTTTCTTGAGAAGTATTGTGTCTTCAATTTATACCACTTGTAGATAAAATTGTAACACACTTAAACTTGGACTCAATTACACAAAAAGTGTGTTTTGATCTTGGATATGCCAATACATGTATACATAGTAGCAAATGGACATATCAAGAATTGTTTGTAGCATAGTTGTTTTTTCCCCCGTTAAAAAAAAAGAAAAAGAAAAAGAAACTGGTATACATATATTCATCAAAAGCTAGATCATGGATGGATAACATAAACATGTTTCAACAACAAATTTTACAATTTTTTTCCCTTATATTATGATTAATACAATATTACTTTCGTATGGAACCACTGCTAACATTACTTTTATTATGCACAAATAACAACTTGTCATTTCAACAAATGTGAAATTCATTAAGTATATATACTTATGGGATGCCATTTTTTTTTTTAACTTGTGTGTGTGTGGGAAAAGAGGGGGGTAAAGAGACATACTAGAGATATTACAAATTTTAATAAATAATTCTTACAAAATGTGTTACCAATGACAAAAATATTCCAAACACTTATCTATAATTATAAGTAGCTTACAGAATCAAGACAGACTAAACCAAGTCAAAGAACTCAGAGAGAGGGAGAGAGAGAGAGAGAGAAACAAGATAGCAAGTTTTAACAACGTAGCTACGTGCATGCATTCACACACGAAACTTGAGCAATAACACAAACATTAGATACCCATATTTTTATTTCCAAGAAGTGCCAATTTGATTTTGTTAAGCTTGGCCACCACGTCTTTGATGTCGAGTCTCACATCTGGTAATTCTTCAGAGCACCTCAAGCCTAATTCTAAGACAGATGAGAGAATAGTTTGTGTGACAATCACATCTCTCCATCTTCTCTCCTAAGTAAACCATGGTCCATGACTTCCATTTTGTCAAGAAGTGATGCAATCCATTGCCTCATACCTAACTCTCCAATAAACATTTCATCAGTAGGTTTCTTTCTTGTGACTATCTCCAACAATATTAACCCATAGCTATAAATGTCTCCTTTGGTGGACACTTTCCCTTCAGAACCATACTCTGCCACACTCATATTTGTCAAGAAGTCATTAAGTTAGTGATCCATATGCTTGTTTAAAAAAAAAAAAAAAGCATTTCACAAATATAAGCTTTCAATATGGATTTGGTTTAAATTGCACCTAATGTAACTTTAATAATATTACACCACTCAGATTTTTTTAATAAATACATATTTTGACAAATCTACTATGAGATTACATATTGATAAATCTTCCTTACCATCAGATTTTGAAACCCTCTATGCTTGCAAATTATAATTCTTGATGTGTCTATTTGCTACTATGCTCATTACTGTTTACCTTTGTTATTGGAAGTAATTTTTGGGTACATAAGCTTTAGTTATCTGGTTAAGTGTTGTCCCTAAGTGTGTAGGGTTGACACATGGTTCCTATAGATGGCATACAAGAGACACATGGATGACGCACTGGTAATATTAAATGGGTATTGTGGGACAATTGTTACAAGCATGTTCTAGTAGGAGTATTAGTTGATAGGTTTTATTTTTGAATAATTATCTTATGTTTTGTATTTTCAAAACAGAGCATTAGTTTAGGATAGGTGTTGTCTAATCTCTTTGGATTAAGTTTATCTCTATCTCATGGTTATGATGGAATTTCTATCATGTAAAGGTCCTATTTAAGACTCAGAAATAATAATAGAACGTAAGCAGAAATTTAATTATCAATAATGCTATTTGGAAGGTTTGGTTTTTCCTCAAACTAAAACCATTTTAATTGCTTTTACTAGGATAGTTACATCCCTTCACCATAGCTCCTCATGGTAAACGTAGTGCTAGTCATGGTCGAGGTGGTCGTGGGGACTTGGGTCATAATAAGTAAAGGCTAAACTATACCTCATTTTACACATACCCCTCTAAACTATTACCCGTGTAACACTTGTCCTCCTAAATTATGCGTCCTCCTAAATTATGTGAGTGCACATTTACTACTCTAAATTGTTACCCATGTAACTCTTTGCACCCCATCCTATTGGTAATAGTTTAGGGAAGTAAGTATGCATTCTCATAGTTTAGAGAGTAAGTGTAAAAGGGGATATAGTTTAGTAAGTATAAAATGAGATATAGTTACATCCCTTCACCATAGCTCCTCATGGTAAACGTAGTGCTAGTCATGGTCGAGGTGGTCGTGGGGACTTGGGTCATAATAAGTAAAGGCTAAACTATACCTCATTTTACACATACCCCTCTAAACTATTACCCGTGTAACACTTGTCCTCCTAAATTATGCGTCCTCCTAAATTATGTGAGTGCACATTTACTACTCTAAATTGTTACCCATGTAACTCTTTGCACCCCATCCTATTGGTAATAGTTTAGGGAAGTAAGTATGCATTCTCATAGTTTAGAGAGTAAGTGTAAAAGGGGATATAGTTTAGTAAGTATAAAATGAGATATAGTTTAGGGGGTTTGATGATGCCAATAAAACCACCAGTGAGTCACACGGTACTTGCACACTCTAAACAGTACCTGCACAACAAAAAGGAGAAGACCTAACAGAGAGCACTGGTGTGGTGCCGGCCAAATACCCTTCGAAGGTCAAGTTAGAACTTCTTACAACTCTAGAGTGCTAGAGATGGGTTAATTATGCGTACCTTGATTTGTGAGGGCATTGGGGCTTTTATAGTAGTAGAGAGTTGACCATCTCTTCCTTAGACTAGAAGTCCTTTCCTTATAGGAAACCTCATAAGCGTATATTACGGAATCTTTTCCTTGTAGGAGACTATCATTAAGCGTGGGACACAAGTCATTTCCTTATATACTAATGTGTGGTGGCCAAGCCAAGATTTCACTAGAACCGTCAACTTCAGGATCGTCAGCTTATCTTATTCCCTTCGGCCATATCAGCGTCAGTTTTTCAATGGTGTCAGCCCCTTGGTATGCTTCGCGGATTCTCTTCTACGACCCTCTTACTGTCAGTCAGCCTTAAGGTCTTCAGCTTTTCCCACAACTTATCCAGTCAACTTAGGCTGTAGGATCCATTACGCAAGCAAAGCCGATGGGTTAAATCTAGAGCGTCTTTTATGATATAATTTTACCTATCAGTTGCCCCCTACTCCATATCTCCATTAGTTTAAACTGACGGGTTATGGAGTTATATTTTTCATTTGCTAATTTTTACTTTGGCTAGGAGAGAGAAAATCATTCTTAAACGATTCCTCGGGCAGCCATTATTAAATGCTCGGACACGTGGTAAGTTCTGGTTGGCTTTGTTTCTGGACGAGAGCGTTGCTTCGTCTTCTGTGCCTTCTCCTTTATATATAACTGTAACACCCCGACCCAATTTTATAATTAAACTATGTGTTTAAGTGGTTAATTACTATTTTAATCCACTTTCTTTTTATAACTAATATAAGAGTATTTAATCAGCATATTATTTTATAATATTTTTGAATAAGAATTGTAAAGATTATAAATAAGTAATTGAATGGCTAATTGTATTATGAATATATACTAAGTATGTACAAAAATGACCTTAAGTGATTAAGTTATTAGATATAACTTTATAAAGGTAAGGATATACACACACACACACACACACGCACACACACATATATATATATATATATGTATGTATGCAAAATGATATTATTTTTGTAGGAAAGTGTGAGTGTGAATGCAAGAAATTATTTTTGTAGAAAAGCATGTGTGAATGCAAGAAAGTTGAAAGTGGGTGTGATTCTTCTTTCCCTAGCCATACACGTATTCCACCCCCAAAAGTCCCCTTCTCTTATCTGATTTTGCTGCCCCAAAAGTCTTCTCCCATATCTAATCTTCTTGGCTGTACCAGACAAGAAGTCCAGCTCCTTTCCTTCTTTCTCTATTCCTCTTTCTTTGCTCTTCTTTCTCTCTTCTCTCTTCTCTCTTTGCTCTTACACGGCAGCCCTCATTCTCTAAAGATGAAATTAAGAGCCTAAACACTAAGGTTTCATCTTCAAAGTGTGTGGGTAAGTAAATTAAACCTCATATGTTTTTGGGTGTTTTGATAGTATGATTGTTTTGTTTATTTTCCTTCTTTGTTCTCTGCTCTGATTTTTGAAGCTAATCTTGTGATTCTATTTTAGTAATTTGAAAATTGATGGTGTTATGGTCTATTGGATGCTGATTAGGGTATTTTAATATGTATTGTATAGGTATAAAAATACCCAAATGAAATTAAGACCTATTGCTATTTATTGATGATTTTAGAAAGAACATGCACTGAAGCTGTCCCTGTGACAGATTTGATGTTTACCAAAAGAAAAATATGTATTAAACTGTATATAGTGAATTTGGATGCTAGGGTTATTTTATATGAAAGCTAAGACATATACGGTTGTTTTGGAATTGGTCTCACAGCATTTGGATGAACACAAAAATAATGGTTTGATTTGTAAGTTGCAAGAAATTCTGTCAGGACAGATTTGAGTATACTGTCTTGCGTGATTTCTAGTAAATCATGGGTTTATGCTTTGATTCCGAAATTTTTATGGTATATACTGGACATGCAGGGGAATTGCTCTGTAAATTTTCATGAGGTTTGGATGTGATTTGATGGCCCGTTTGTATTTTATAAGTTAATATATGCTGCTGTGACAAACAGTGAACAGTAAAGGACATGCCTAACTTTGAGAATTTAATTCTAAAGTTAGGGTGAATGATTTGAGCTATAATTTATTATGCTCATCATTTGATATGTCTAAATCATAGATTATTTTTTGTATGACTTGGTTCAAGGTTTAGTACCCTATAGCAGGGTTTCTAAACCATTCAACGGTTGTATTTATGAAGTTGTTTTGTTTAATGCGTTGTACATTGCCATGTGAGTGTATATGGTTATATGACCATGTTTAAAGGATTTTATGTTTATGCATGCATTATTACCCGAATCTCAAAGCACCTTTTGAAATGAAGTTGGCTCCTTTGGAGATGTGATATAAATATGAGAATGTCTGTTTCTCTATGATTTGGTACATCACGTTGTATGATGAATGTATTTTGTGTTTGTGGGAACCTCTTTGGGGTGGGATTAGGATGTCCTTGATTCTAAGAGATAGGCTTTGAGATGAATGTGTAAGTTTATGATAAGGAATAATGGATAGTAATAAGCTTTGATATTTTGGTTTAGGTGTTACCAGTCGTCAGGACTAAGCTCCTTCGACTTTAGACTCTCGGTTCCTCTGCTTTCAGGTAAGGGATAAGTTATATGGACATTTGGTAAGTCATGAGGTTATTTTAGAGTATATTATGCATAAAAAGGTTTTGATTATAAATATGGCATGTAAGCATTATCAGACAAAGATATGTTCATGAGCTTTCGTAACCTTATGTATATGATTTAAGCATATTAATGCTATTACTAATTCCACGAACATGATGATTAAAGAAAACAATAGAAATGCTATTATTGTAAAATGTAATGCAAACTATGAATTTCAGTATGATGAATAAGTACGAAATGTTTTTGGATTATGTCCTCTGGTAATCTGCACTCGATTAAAGAATGTATTGAGGATGGCGGTTCGTCCGCGCTCAATTAAAGAATGCATTGAGGATGGCGGTTCGTCCGCACTCAATTAAAGTATATAATGAGGATGGCGGTGCGTCCGCGCTCATAATTACAGACTTATCAGTTATGGACTAACCAATATGTATTTATGAACAGCTATATTATGTTATTAATCATGAGAGAATTATTTTGTTAAATGCATTATGAAAAGAAGAAGTTTCTAATAAAAAGAAAGCTGTTCATTAAAGATTAAAATTTCTGAAGTTCTGTTATGCTATAAAGATAAAGTTTCTTAAGAAAGTACAAGTTTATGTTAAGAAGTTATCAAATATTTGTTTTCTTTATGAAAGTTATAATATTTTACGAAAAGAAGTTTATGAAGGAAAGTTTTATTATTATGTAAGATGTTTTTAGTTTAAGACAAGGTTACCGATTATCTGATTTAAGTTAAAATGATTATTTTGCAATGTGAATATATATATATATATATATATATGGTAACTTTGTAAGGAATGAAAGGAATTCAATCCGAAGGTTTGGATAATGTTATTCTAATAAGAAAAAGGAGAACAATTATTTTCCTATGAATAGCGTATAAGTTATTATTATGAATAGTATAAAATACTATGCATGAAAAATGTTCTCCTATCTGAACGTTTATAAACTGAAATGGTTTGATTTACATGCATCCTTATTGAATTCTCATATATCTTACCTTTACTGGGCTTCGCAGCTCACCCTATTATTTTTCAGTCAACAGGTTGTATTTTGGAGCAAAGGGAGCCTTAGTCGAGTTTTGGAAGGAGCTGATTTTAGTTTATGTGTATAGATCCTAAAGTAGTATTTGATGTTTAGTTTACAGTATTGTGAATTTTAGGATCTAATGAAAGTTGTACCTTAAGGTATTAAGAGATGTATTATGTGAAAGTATGAAATTTGAAAAACTGGTGGATTATGTTATGCTTTGAGTTCAGTATAGATGCTCTGAATGTCAAGTGAAAAATTATACCATTAAAGTAAAGATACAAAGATGATAATAAAGAGAAAAGCTTCTGTAAAAGTTTTGTAAAAGTTTAAGTTGGTTCGTGTTAATATCAGGCTTAGGCTTGGTATTAGCATGCCGGTCATGGTCACAAATCCGAGTATCGAGTTTGGGGCGTGACAATAACCCACCTCTTCTCCTTATTTCTTCCTATTTTATCTTTGCTGATTCCTTGAGAGAAGATCCGTCGCCTTTGTTCCGTCCATTTGCCTACATCGTCGCCTGTGTTGCTACCATTGCTTCCAAAACCGTCACTCGTTTTAGGAAACTCGTAAGTTATTTTTTCTTTCCTTATACATGCTTTATTTCGATTGATTTCTCTATAGCGAGGTCGTCATCTTAGGTTCTTAGAATAAATCCGTCACTTGTAGGTAGTTAGATGTCAAGTGACGCGTCGAGTGATCAGTCGTTGGTCCGCGATGGAGCAGGCTACGACGAGGTATTTGGTTCAAGTCATGAGTCTGGGAGCTTTTCCTAGTCATTAGAGAGGGTAACGTCAGCTCAATCTCCTGACGAGGAGGTTAGGAGTCACCGAGACGAAGGTCAAGAGGAAGTAGTAGGTGAGGAGGACGAAGTTGAGGTGGAAGGAGAGAGGGGTAGTGACGGAGATGAAGGTGACGAGGAGTCCCGTGAGGGAACTTCAGGAAGTCCTGGAGGTAGCCGTCCCTTCATCCTTCCCGAGGAATGGGCCGTCAATAAATTTTTACCAAAAATGACTGATAAGGTTTTCAAAGAGTTGCGCGTCCATTTCCAAATCCCAGACCATATCCCTATTCGTCTTCCCAGGGAAAATGAAAAGTGCTATACGGGGAGAATTGCAGACATGGGTATGTATGATGCCATGTTTGCTTCGGGGCTCAGACTGCCCCTGACGGCCTTACACCGTTAGCTAGCTGACTTTCTTAGGTTGTCCATTAGCCAGATTACTTCAAATTTGTGGAGGATCTTTATAAGCACTGAGGCCTTATAGGTCGTCTTAGTGGAGGACACCGTTAGCTTTCTTTAGATGAATTCTTCTACTGCTATAGGCCCCAGCACCTTGCTTCTTCTAAGGGGATGTATCATTTTGCCATTAGGGAGAGGGATTTAAGATTAGTGTCTGAGATGCCGGATTCAAATAGAGCCTGGAAGAGTAGATTCTTTTTTGTTAAAAGGACGGACTGGGTGTGTCGTCAGAAAGAATGGGAGACGATACCCCGTGGTTATTTTGATAACACTTGGTCTTTTGTCAGGGATTCAGGTTTTAGCCGTCAGCTTTTAACCCCGTCCGCTTTTACGCTTATATTTTTTTATTTTTGAAGTGTCTTGACGTCGTCAATTTATTTTTCTTCTCAGCCAACACTCGTCCCTTCATAACTGAAGAGCAAAAGGATTTTATCCGTCGGGTTCTAGAGACTCCCTTAGGGGAGTGAAAGTGTCGGGACTTAATTCCTCTCGATACTCTTTACACATACTGCGGGGGTCCGAAACTGACGCCTGAAGCTTGCAAGTTAGAAGAATTTTCTCGCCGTCGTGAGTAGTTGTTCTTTTTTTTTTTTTTTTTTTTATGGTCCCGTCACTTTTAGCTCTTGCCATTAATTTTTCATACATGTCTGTTATCTTTGTAGAGATGGAGTCAGCTAAGCAATGGATAAGGGCTGCTGTTGCCCGTCAAAAGGAGGAGAAGAGGGCAAAGGGGGAGTTGGCATCTTCGTTAGTTCCCGAAACCGTCACCAAAGGTGCGCCAAAGAGGAAAACCAATGGGAAGAATAGCCGTCCTCTTAAAAAGGTCGCCGTCACTTCTGGGAATGAGCCCCCACATCAGGCCACGGAGCAGGAAAGGGGGTGATGACTTCTTCCGGTCTTGTCTTGGAGGGGCCCCATTGCCAACTGACGCACAAGGATTATGCCATCGAAGAGATAGAATTGCTCATAAAACCGACAGATATAGATCCTTGTGCTTTGTTCGGGATGGAAGAGTTGGGGGCGTCAACTTTGTTTGACCTGGCGCAGCTAAGCCATATCCCCTAGCTAGCTTTTCCCTTGTCTTTTTCTTGTTTATTGACTGACGGCTGTGTCCTTCTTAGGCCTTGGTTCGTGTAAAAGCGCTCCAGGACCGGTGTGTGGCCAAGGAGGGTGTCGTCACTCGCGTCAGTAAACATAATGCTATCATGTTGAACCAGCAGGCGCAGTACAAGAAGGCTATCCGTGTCTTAAACGTTGAGTTGAAAGAGACGAAGCAGAAGTTAGAAGAGGCGAATCGTTAGAAGGAAAAGTTAGAACAAGAGTTGACGACCCTTCGTAAGGAGATAGAGATGGCTGGGGCTCACGCGGTCCAGAAATTCAAGGCGTCAGATTCCTTCATTGATTCTTGTGGTGGATACTACAGTACTGGATTCGATGACTGCCTTAAGCAAGTTGTGTCGGCCTTTCCTGAGTTGGATTTGTCTGGGATCACTTTGGATGACGCCCCGCCGATGACACCTGCTAATGATGCCGTCATTGTTGGAGTTAACGACCCCGAGGATGCCCTTCCACATGAAGATAGTGGCATTGTTTTGGCCTAGCCTGCTGCGAACCCTCCAATCACTGCTTCCAACCCTTTTGTGGAGGACCTAGACGTAGGAGACCCTCCCGTTCAAAAAAGTAAAAAGACCTCAAATGACGCCCCTTCTGCCCAGCCATAGTTTTGTTTTTCGCAATTGTTATATTTTGTTCCATTTGCAAACAATGTTTTTAAGTGCCCCCTTGGTTTTCTGGGCTTTTATTTGTAAGTAATTTACTTTTGCTTGTGATACTTAGTACCCGTTTGCCTTTGAATATATATGTATGGTCATTTGTGCGTGTGCTTTGCTTTCTTACTTCATAGATTCAAAGTCTATTTCCTAGTCATGGGCTGGGGTCGTCAGCCTAGTCGTGAATTATGATTTAAGGGCACTAATTCGCCATCTTTATGCACGATTATTGACCCGTCTATCTTTAGGCCGTCAGCTTAATGAAACAGTCAGTTTTAACTACTATTTTTATGTTAAGTATTCTAGTGGAGCCGTTAGCTTAGTGAAGCCGTCTGTCCCTTTAAGGGATTTTTAATTAGTTTTCACTCTTTTGAGGTGAAGTCGTTCATCGGCTTGTTGTCTATACGCTGGACTTATCTTTTTTTATCTCATTCTTTAGACGAGACCGCCGCTTTTACGAGACCGTTGGTTTTTATAACTATAATATGGGCTTGGTGAACTCTTTGTAAACTCATCACTTTGATGAGATCGTCAGCTTAGCTGGTCGACATTTTTTTTTGGAATAAATTTGTGCTATGTAGTTTTTGGATAGTGAAGTCATATGTTTCTTATGGATTTGTCCGTATTTGGACTTGGTTTCTTGCCCATTCAAGGGTTTCAACCATGCCTCATCCTCTTGGGATGGATCCGTCTACCTTATGGGCTTATAGTTGCATACTTTTGTAGACTTAAGATCGTCCACTTTTAAGGGCTTAGAATCTTTTTACTTTTTATGGTCTTGAGGTTGTTTACTTTTTGCGAACTCGTAAATAAAAAATGTCAGCCGTTCTGAATAAACTCCTCTTATTGCCATGCATTTATATAAAAAAGTAGTTCCAAAAAGAAAACCTGCCCTTTGGGCTTATTGTAGAAAAAACCAAAATAAAAACCCTGTCCTTTGGGCTTATTGTTGCAAAAACTAAAGTAAAATACCTACCCTTTGGGTTTATTGTAGCAAAAACTAAAGTAAATAATAAATCTGAGGAGTACAACTAAAATTTGATGCGGCAAACCATAAATGAAAGGAGGTGTTCTTCTTCACGCTGTCATCTCTACTGGTAGTGCTTCCGTAAGTGTTCAGCATTCTATGGATGTGGCAACTTCCGTCCGCCTAGCGTTTCTAGGTGGTAGTTGCCCTTCCTTTGCCATGCCGTGACTCGGTAAGGCCTTTCCCAATTAGGGTCTAGCTTCCCTTGGGTTGGGTCTCTTGCTGCGCCCATGACTTTCCTTAGAATGAGGTCTCCAACCTGGAAGTCTCTGTGTTTGACCCGGGAATTGTAGTGCTTGGCCATGCGGTCCTGGTACCGAGCGAGCCTTTGTTCCGCCGCTGCACTGATTTCGTCTACCAAATCGAGCTGTAAACGTATGGCCTCGTCGTTCTTGCTTTCGTCATGGTTGTGCACCCTATAGCTTGTGAGTCCGACTTCGGCTGGGATGACTGCTTCGCTCTCGTATGTTAGTCGGAATGGTGTTTCTCTTGTTAATGTCCTTGCCGTTGTCCTGTAGGCCCAAAGTATGCTCAGAAATTCTTCCGCTCATATACCCTTTGCCCCCTCAAGCCGAGTCTTGATAATCTTCAGCAAGGATCGGTTCGTGACTTTGACCTGTCTGTTAGCTTGAGGGTGGACGGGGGAGGAGTAGTGGTTTCGTATCCCCAACTACGAGCAAAAGTCCCGGAAGGAGTCATTGTCGAATTGCTTCCCATTATCCGAGACTAAGACTCTAGGGATGCCAAACCTGCATATGATGCATCTCCAAATGAAACTCCGCACATTCTTCTCCGTAATGGTGGCAAAGGCTTAGCTTCCACCCATTTTGTAAAGTAGTCGATACCTACCACTAAGAACTTCAGCTGTCATACCGCTGTAGGGAATGGTCCCATAATAAGCAGTCCCCATTGAGCAAATGGCCATGGGACCATCATTGGGGTTAATTCTTCGGTTGGTCGTCTAGTGACATTGCTGAACCTTTGGCACTTGTCACATGCCCTGACATAAGCCTTGGCATCCTTCTGCATGGTGGGCCAAAAGTACCCTGCTCGTACTAGCTTGTGCACTAATGATCTTGACCTAGAATGGTTTCTGCAGATTCCCTCGTGTGCTTCTCTCATGGCGTAGTCTACTTCTTTAAGACCTAAGTATCTCAGGTATGGTCGGGAGAAACCTTTTTTGTACAAGACATCTCTTATTAAGACGAATCTCGCTGCTTGGACCTTTAGCTTTCTTGCGGCCTCCTTTCCGTCTGGCAATACGCCGTTCTTTAAGTAAGAGACTAACGGCATGGTCCAATTGCTTTCGGAGCCTATTTCCTGTATATCGATGGAATCTATTAGCGGAGAGGGCTGAACAAAAAAGAGTACATTGTCCGGGGTGATCATATGTTCGGCTGAGGCGGCTTTAACTGGGCGATCGACTTACTCGTTTTCTCCCCTGGGGATCTGTATTATTTTAGCCTTCAGCTCGTCTACCCTCTTCTTTGCCTGGTCTAGATACCTCTTCATTCTTTCGCCCCGACACTCGTAATCCCCGTTTATCTAGTTGGTGACGACCTAAAAGTAGTAGTAAATAACCATGTTTGCGGCTCCTGCAGCTTTGGCGGGGTCAAGCCCCGCTATTAAAGCCTCGTACTCCACTTCATTATTGGAGGTAGGGAAATCGAGGCATACCATACACTCGACCGTGTCCCCTTCGGGTGACAGTAGTGCGATGCCGACTCCCCTAGCCTGCTTGTTGGATGATCCGCCTACATGTATGTTCCACTGGGGAGACTCCTCTGCGCCCTGGTCCTCGCCATTTATAAACTTTGCTATGAAATCTGCGACGACCTGCCCTTTAATGGCGATTCGCAGGTAGTACTGGATGTCAAACTCGCTCAATTCTATGGCCCATAGTGGCAATCGTCTAGCGGCTTCAAGGTTGCTCATTGCCCGTCGCAAAGGCTTGTCAGTTAGGACGATTACTGTGTGGGCTTGAAAGTACGGTTTAAGTTTGCGTGCTGCCGCAACTAGTGCGAAGGCGAGTTTCTCCATGGGCGAATATCTTTCTTCGGCTCCGTGAAGTGCCCGGCTGGTGTAGCATACGAGCTTTTGCACTCTTTCTTCTTCTCTAATCAAGGCGGCGCTAACAGCGGCTGGGGAGACGGCAAGATAGAGAAAAAGTTCTTCACCTGGTTGCGAGGGACTCAGTAGTGGTGGGGAAGAGAGATAAGTTTTTAACTCCTCGAATGCTTGCTGGCACTCGGCATTCCACTCAAAATATCTCTTCAGTGTGCGAAAGAAGGGTAAGCACTTCACATTTTTTGGGGGTGCTATCTCCATTATAGCCCGGATCTTGTCCGGGTTGGCTTCGATGCCCCTCTGCGACACCATGAATCCTAGGAATTTTTCTGCCGTCACCTTGAAGGTGCACTTTCCTGGATTAAGTTTCATGTTGTAAGAGCGAAGAGTGTCCAATGTTTCCTAGAGGTCTTTTAGGTGATCTTCCTCCCTTCGGCTTTTTACCAGCATGTCATCAACATAGACTTAGACATTTCTCCCAATTTGTTGTGCGAACATCTTGTTCATCAGCCTTTGATACGTCACGCCCATATTTTTTCAACCAAATGGCATTACTTTGTAACAGAAGAGGCCTTGGCTGGTTACGAACGAGGTTTTCTCTTGATCGGCTTCGTGCATCTGGATTTGGTTGTAACCGGAGAAAGCGTCCATAAAACTTAACAGCTGGTGTTGAGCCATAGAGTCTACTAGAATGTCGATCCTTAGGAGGGGATAGCTGTCTTTGGGGCACGCTTTGTTTAGGTCGGTGAAGTCCATGCACATCCTTCACTTCTAGCTAGCTTTCTTGACCATCACTACATTTGCTAGCCAGTCGGGGTAGTAAACTTCCCTAACAAAGATCGCCTCTTGTAACTTGCGGACTTCTTCAGCTATGGCTCGATCTCGTTCTGGGGCAAACACCTGCTTCTTCTGTCGGACGAGTGGAAATAAGGGTGACACATTCAGCCTATGCACCATGACTGAAGGGTCAATTCCTGGCATGTCTTCGTGACTCCAGGCGAACATGTCCCGATTCTTTTTTAGGAAAGTTGTAAGTGCTTGTCGGACCTTGGGACTGGCGAGGGTTCCAATCTTCGTTGTCTGATCAAGCTTGAAGTCGTCAAGAGGTATTTCTTCAAGCTTCTCAACGGGTTCCGTCGCACTCCGGTGCTCTTCTATGCTCATGGCCTGGAGGTGGTCATCCATTTCCATCATAGCCACGTAGCACTCGCGTGCGGCCACCTGATTTTCGCGTAGTTCTCCCAATCCATAGTCAATAGGGAACTTAATCATTAAATGATAAGTCGAGGTCACCGCCTTCCATGAATTGAGGGTGGGTCGCCCTAAGATAGCATTGTAGGCAGATGAACAGTCGACCACGAGGAACGTCATGTCCTTGGTGATCTGCTAAGGATAATCGCCTACCGTTATAGACAATGTGATCGCACCCAAGGGAAATACCATTGTTTCTCCAAAACCGATGAGCTTGGTGTGCGTCGGAATCAATCGTTCTCTGCCAATTCTCATTTGCTGAAATGCCGAATAGTATAGGATGTCCGCCGAGCTTCCAATGTCGACTAACACCTAGTGCATGTTGTAGTCCCCTACTCATAAGCTAACAACAAGCGCATCGTCGTGCATCTTCCTCTGAGAACCCGATGACAGGGCCTTCCCTCCGAGCTATTTCTGGGACTGATCCCGTGTGCTGAACATTCTGTACCATCCTAAGGTAAGTCTTTCAAGCTTTTTTGGATGATCTAGTACTCACTGTTCCCCCTATAATCATCCTTATGTCGCCAATAGGGGGTCTTGGATGTTCATTATCCAGCCAGGGGGGCTGCTCTTGAGGTGGCGGATCCGTTCTCTCCTTGCTGACGAACTTCTGCAACTTCCCTTATCTGATGAGGGCCTCAATCTGCTGTTTCAAGTCGTAACAATCAGCTGTGTCATGGTCATGGTCATGGTGGAAGCGGCAATATTTGTCTCTAAAACATTTGTTAGGATCTCCCTTCAGCTTTCTAGGAAAGGTCAGAGCCCCTTTGTCTTTTATTTGCACTAGGACTTAGTCTATCGGGGCAGTTAATGGGGTGAAACTTGTAAACCTTCCTCCTGGCAGTTTAGAGTGTCTCTCATCCCTTCGGTCTCCCGTTCTTGGTCTCTTCGATCCTTGGTCCTGTTGGACCTCTTTCTGTCTCTCCCTTTTTCTTGGTTTTTCCTCTCGAGCCAGTAGCGCATCTTCAGCATTCATGTACTTGGTGGCCCTGTAGAGACTTCTGACATGGTCTTCGAGTCATTTTTGTATAGGGTCGTTTTTTAATAAAGAGAATAAAAACTTACCCTTTCGTAACCCGTTCGTAAAAGCCGCTACAAGTATCTTATCGTCGGCTTCATCAATCCAGAGCGCTTCTTTATTGAAGCCGGTTATGTAGGATCTCAGCGTCTCATCCTCTCGCTGCCTGATGCTCATCAAGCACGCTGTGGACTTCTTATACCTATGTCCCCCAATAAAGTGCGTAGTAAACTGAGCGCTTAGCTCCTTGAAAGTGCTGATAGAGTTTGGCGTTAGTCAGCTGAACCATACCCTTGCAGGGCCCTTCAGCGTTGTCAGGAAGACCCTACACATGATTTCGTCTGCTACTCCTTGAAGGTGCATTAAGGTCTTGAAGGTTTCTAAGTGATCCAGAGGGTCCTTGGCTCCGTCGTAACTTTCTATCTGCGGCATGCGAAACTTATGTGGTAGGGGGAAGGAGTTGACGGACGCGGTGAATAGCGAGTCGGTTCGATGAACTAGGTCATCAAGGTCGCTAAACACCCGCCCTTTTAGGGCGTTCATCATGACCTCCATCTGTTCTTTTATTGCCTGTATCTCTGTGGCAATGTGTGGTTGAGTTGCATCCGTGAGGGATGGCACACTCAAATTTTGTCGCTCTAGTCTACTTGGAGCATTACTGCCCTCTGGCCCTTCTTGTTCTCTTCTATCAGCATTGGTGCCTTCTTGGTCTTGCTCTTGAGTGTCGTGATCTGCATTTTTCTGGCGTAATTACTCCTTCAGATTGTGGTTTTGCTTGGTAAGACGCTCTACGGCGGCAGCTAAGGTCTGAACCTGCCTCTCGAGGGTCGCCGCTCGGGTTTCGTCTCCCTGAACGTTGTTTGTTGTTGCCATCAAGCGAGTCAGCACCATGCAACTCTCTTATTTGGGAAGCGTTCGCTATGGCTTACAAACCAGAAAACGTAAGCGCTTCCCACAAACGGTGCCAACTAATGATGCCAAAAAAATTACCAGTGAGCCACACGGTACTTGCACACTCTAAACAGCACCTGCACAACAAAAAGGAGAAGACCTAACAGAGAGCACTGGTGTGGTGCCGACCAAATACCCTCCGAAGGTCAAGTTAGAACTTCTTACAACTCTAGAGTGCTAGAGAGGGGTTAATTATACGTACCTTGATTTGTGAGGGCATTGGAGCTTTTATAGTAATAAAGAGTTTACTATCTCTTCCTTGGACTAGAAGTCCTTTCCTTACAGGAAACCTCATGAGCGTATATTACAGAATCTTTTCCTTGTAGGAGACTATCATTAAGCGTGGAACACAAGTCATTTCCTTATATACTAATGCGTGGTGGCCAAGCCAAGATTTCACTAGAATCGTCAGCTTTAGGATCGTCAGCTTATCTTATTCCCTTCAGCCATATCGACGTCAGCTTTTCAATGGTGTCAGCCCCTTGGTATGCTTTGCAGATTCTCTTCTATGACCCTATTACTGTCAGTCAGCCTTAAGGTCTTTAGCTTTTCCCATAACTTATCCCGTCAGCTTAGGCTGTAGGATCCATTACGCAAGCAAAGCCGATGGGTTAAATCTAGAGCGTCTTTTATGCTATAATTTTACCTATCAGGGGTAAAGTGTAATTCCCAAATTCCCAATAAAGCAAATAAAAGTGAGACTCTTTGATTATTCTCTATGTTTCACCTAAAGTTTGTTCATAAATCAAATTGCTAGCCATTGAACAAAGAGTGTGGAGAGAAAAAGCTCAGTTTAGACTTTAGAGAGAGAAAATTTTGCATAGAGTGAGAAAGTGAAAATAAATTTTCTATGCCAAAAAATTGAAGTTGGTTACTTAGATGAAAAACAAGTTTTATCAACGGTTTCCTTTTTTCTCTACTTTGTTACTATTAAAAATAACAAAGATGGACAAAAACTTTTTTTTTTTTTTTTGAGAAACAGATAACTTTATATTGAAACGGTTTCATAAGTTTGTGATTTTAATTGATAAAATTATAAACCTGAGACTTAATTTGATACATTGTATAAACTCTATGTTTTTTTTATGTAATTTTCATATTAATGACTATAAAGCAAGCCAAACCTGTACCATAGGGTTGCATTAACAATAACATTACCAAGATATTTTTTGAGTAATGTTAGAGATAAAAATTATTTTACAAAAATTTTTACAAGCTGCTGATGTGGTGAGTGGTTATTGGTAAATAAAAAAGTGATGTTAGTGGTAGGCCTAGATGAAAACAAGTAAGAAGCTGATCACATCAACAGTTTGTAAAAATGTTGAAAAATAGTTTGTATTTGTAGCATTACTAGTATTTTTTTGGAAAAAATGCCCATACACCCCCTAAACTTTAATCCAATGACCATTACACCCTTAAACTTTTATTTTGGCCAATTTTCTCTTTGATCTATACACATGTGCCAAATCACCCCTGTGGTTAAAATTCTGACAGGATATTCACATGTATGACAGAATATGCACGTGAGACCAATGATGTTTAAAAAAACTAAATCTAAAGTCTAAACGAAGTGGAAGGAGAGTAAGAAAAGTTCTTGAGAGAGAGATGATCAGTCAGAACCACTATGGCATCCTTCCCTTCGGCGCCAGAAGTCCATCTTGATGTCCATGTCCCACAGTGCTGTTCAATCATGTTTTTGGATCCACACCTTACACCCAAAAAATACAAGTCTCGAATCTTTCTAAATCCAGTTAGTTTCAATTTAAGAAGGATATGATGGATCTAGATATAGAGGATTACGCCTATGAAGATCCTCAGACTTTGATCCCCAAGAAACCCAAACAAAAAGAGGTTTTTTTAAAAAATTTATTTATTTAGAGTGCTACCTATTAACTCCGCCATCCTTCATTCTCATGATCTCAAGTCTCATCATGGATCCCTGTGGGTTGCAATAGAGCCCATCACTTTTATAAAGAGACAGGACCTGTACTAAAGAAAAAACTGACCTGGCCCATATTTAAATTTTTTGTAAAAGGAAATCTCACAAAAACTTTAAAGCTAATAAAGGTCCGACCCGTAATATTACACAATGGGTCATCACTCATAGTAGATATTTGGACTTGTCCAACCCTTCTAGGCTAGCTGAGGTTAGTCAAATCTAGAGTTGGTTTAATTTACTAAAAAATAAAAAATAAAAAATCTTCTATTGGAGAGGAAGTAGCTTTTTTTGGGGGGAGGGAAGAAGACAATGATTCTTCTGGACCAACTGACCAAATGAAGGGAGATTTGGGAAACAAAGTAAAGCCCAACCCTGAAAAAGCCCAAGTAATAATGAAATGTCGTAACTCCTTTAGATATAACATTATTATAAAATAAATAATGAAATAAAGAAACTGAAGAAGTCTCTTTTTTTATTTCTCTACTCGTCTGTCATTCTATGATATACATATTTGAAAATGAAGATTAAGACCCATATAAATAACCAAATGAAGAAGAGTAAAAAAAATAGAAAACATGAGTATTTCCTAGATACTAATGAGAAATCAAACGATTCCGGGTAGGGGCTACATGGTCTTGTACATTGCATTTTGAACTAGGAAGTGAGTTTTTCTATGACCACAACAAAATATTACAATATTTTATCAACTTATTGATGTGTTTTAATCAACTATAAGTCAAGATAAAATAATATAAAGATTATTTCGAGACCCACTAAAATTGAAAACAAACTTGTTATGAAAAATGTTGTGTTGATATTTGGGATCTAAGGATTGCGTTTGGCCAAGCATGTAAGGATCAAAAAATATGTGAATGGTTATTATGGTTTTAGTGAAAGTGCCCTCGCAAAAGTTACATTAGAAAAGGAATGCAAATTTTTTGTCTGAGGAGTATATACCGGATACCTCACCTGCTAGAATTGTGTATCAAGTAATCTAGGGGAACTTCTAGCGGGGATTCAAACTCAAGATGTCCGGGTCTATAGCTAATTCAAGCCTCCCACCACTAGGCTGCACCCCAACAGGTGATATCATTGTAAACAAAAGGTTAAGCAATACACCTAAAACATTTAATTTTAGAGTTTTACTGTGATCATAAATGTTAACCAGTCCAAAAAAAATAAAATGAAAAGACACTAAAATGATGATAAAGAGTAATATAGGTTTAAATACTATTGTATAAATTATGTCTCAGCTTGAAATTTTATTTGAATTTTGTCATCCCAATATTTTATTAGTGTATGGTGTTCAAATTCTGAATCGTATTTTGCATGGTGTATGGTCTATGTAGGTCCTTTCTGTGGTTGGGCTTCTTCAAGATGAGGTTGATCCCATGGTGTCCGTGATGAAAGTTGAGAAGGCTACACTGGAGTCATATGCTGACATAGGAGTTAGATGCCCAGATTCAGGAAATTAAAGAAGCAGTGGAGCTTCCTCTTACTCATCATGAACTGTATGAAGACATTGGTATTAAACCCCCCAAAGGAGTCATACTATATGGGGAGCCTGGCACAGGAAAAACCTTGCTTGCCAAGGTGCATAATTGTTATATATTTTATGCTTTTGGTTGTTTTTGTGTTTTGTTCTGTACTGAGTGTTAGTTTATCCCTGACCAAATAATGGTTGTTGCTACATTCTTGTCAATTTGTTCGGGTTAAACTGAGCATGCATTGTTAAGTTAGTATGATAGGTGTATACATTGTTAAGTTAGTATGATAGGTGTATACATTGTTAAGTGCACAACAGGAGTTTAACTTTCCATAAGTTTATGTATTAGGATGCTAGGTATTGAAAGTTACCTCATGTGTACCGCAACCTCCTTTTTCTTTTCTTCTTCTTCTTAGGTTGCATCATAATCTTATAGATTTTTAGAGTTTGTTGGTGGCTGCACCATGAACTTGAGTTCAAGTCCACTGCTTGTTCTTGAATGCCTTCCTCACATTCTTGTCTATTTAGAACACCCAATTATTTATATATTAATGATCTGTTAAAATTTAAATTGTATATTTGACTTTTGAATCCCCTTGCAAGAATAGCTGAGCTTTAGAAGGTTTGGCACACTCCTTTCCTATATCCTGAATATTGCCACCTGCAAGTTGGATAGAGTCAGTTGGGCTCTTGCTTTGAAACTGGTATTGAGATTTGGTGTTTGTAGTATGTTAACTGAAATGTATACTACATTTATGCTTATGGAACCTGTATGGTATACATTCAACATATATTACATGCATGCTTTACAGCCTGTATGGAATTCAGTCACCATGGGTTTCTCTCATGTCAATTTATTTTAGATATTGGTTGGGAACTGTGATTATGCTTATGTTTTACTTCAGGCAGTGGCAAACTCAACGTCAGCTACTTTCTTGCGCGTGGTCGGAAGTTAATTAATCCAGAAATATTTGGGTGATGGGCCTCAATTAGTCAGGGAACTCTTTCGAGTTGCAGATGATCTTTCACCATCAATTGTCTTTATTGATGAGATTGATGCAGTTGGCACAAAAAGGTATTCAAGTTAATATAGCACTGTAATATTTCTTGCCTGCAACCTCTGCTTTAGGTAACATCTATGATTGAACCATGTTACCCAGGTATGATGCACATTCAGGTGGTGAACGTGAAATCCAGAGGACAATGTTGGAATTGGTGAACCAGTTAGATGGTTTTGATTCAAGAGGAGATGTCAAAGTGATTCTTGCCACAAATAGAATCGAAAGTCTTGATCCTGCCTTGCTTCGTCCGGGTAGAATTGACAGGAAGATTGAATTCCCTCTGCGAGACATAAAAACAAGGAGGCGTATTTTCCAGGTACTTTGATACAAAATGTGTAGAAATGGAATACCATTGTGAACGATAATACAATTCCTTTGTTTTTCACTATAAAGATCTTATTGCTTATATGTTCATGTTTTTGACAATTCAGATGCACACATCAAGAATGACATTGGCAGATGATGTCAACTTAGAAGAGTTTGTGATGACTAAAGATGAATTTTCTGGGGCTGATATCAAAGCAATTTGTACCGAGGCTGGCTTGCTTGCATTAAGAGAGCGCCGTATGAAGGTGACACAATATTTCTTGCTTAGTCTTAACACATACATGAACGTTCTCCCTGTGATGTTGCTTAACACATACATTGGCAGATTTTGTTTGTTCTTGCTTAGTCTTAACTTCACTTTCATTTCATATGTATATTTGGTGTTGAAGCGTGTGCATGGAGGGTAGGGGGTGCACGTGTGCATATAACCCATTTCACAAATACATTATACATGCATGCATTTAAACTCTTCAATTTGCCTTCATGATGCTTTGGAGTTTTAATAGCTGCTACTTGATGCAACCCTAGCCTCTATTTTCTCTTATATAATGCCATGTTCTGGTACTAGTCTGAACGAAGTATGCATGGGTGCATTGTTCTCAACTTTTGTGGTCTGGGTTATTATTGATGAAGGATATTGGTTGATTAATCTATTGCTGCTTCCTTGGATTGGCTCATCTCTTTAATTGTTTGACCTGATTTGATTACTTGTTAACATCTTTTACGTTTGCTTCAGGTGACACATGCAGACTTCAAGAAAGCCAAGGAAAAAGTGATGTACAAAAAGAAAGAAGGGGTGCCAGAAGGGCTCTATATGTAGGAGGTGGCCTGTTCCACTGGCCGGAAAATACATGTGCATCTTCTTTGTTGTTTTTAGCTTTTGATGTCAGATTAATTTGATGTGAAATATTTGGCTGAACAGTAGAATGCCAACACCTTTTTTTGGACATCACTAACTAGTATTGAATTTAGGCACTGCCATGGGTTGACTAAGAAATTTTAATTTGATGAGTTACCTAATCGAGATAGGAACCCTTATTTTAGGATTTGCATGTTTTAGCCTTTTAGGCTAAATTTTGACCCAAAGTTGGATGTATTTTAGTTTTTGGATACGACTAGCAAGATAGGTAATTACATGTTGGGCTCAGAGTGCCCAACAAAATTTACAAAAAAGCATGAGGCAATTCCTAGCCCACACCGACACTGAGGCCTAAGGCTCTTAGATTCACAACAAAACAACTAAATATAGAGCAGTGCTCTAGATCCTCTACTAGTATACAGCAGTGCCGAGGGACTATGTTATCTTCTCCAAAACTGATTTGACGTGTGTGCTGTGTCAAAATAATTCTACTGTTAAAACCTTGAGTTTTTGTTTGACATATACTCTAGCAATCAATATGGTATGTATTAGTCTACTTAGGCCCAGTGGATCATTTTTGGCTCTTCATTTGGGCCAAGTGATATAGCTAAAGTCTTGCCCAACATGTAGTATGTGATTGGGTTTTGTCAGGGCCCTCAATTTCAAGCATTTTTTTTATTTTTCCCCCTCTGTAAATCCTTTGGTTATATGGGATCAAGTTATAATTCGTTGTTTCAAGTAAAATCTAAAAATGCATTTCTTAAAATTCTAATATTAAAACATGAAATTATTTAAGTTGTCTTTAATCTTTCAAATCATTAAAAGCCCTCAAATTCCAAAACTAAACTATGAAAATTTAGAAAAGTTAAAAAAATATAATGAAAGATTTCTTACCTTTGGGAATTGGGATGCTTTGATGATGTTGGTTCTTGAAATTTTTGGTTTGGGAATTTTTGTAACTCCAAAGGAGGTTGATTTCAGAATGAACTAACTTTATATATATATATATATATATATAGAGAGAGAGAGAGAGAGAGAGAGAGAGAGAGAGAGAGAGAGAGAGAGAGAGAGAGAGAGAGAGGGGGTTGTCTACAAGTTTATAATTCACTCATTTACTTCAATTAAACTCACTAATTAAATTTCTATCCCTATATTATAATAATAATAAATAAATAAATAAAGCTTGTTAAAGAAATGTAGTAAATTTAAAGGGAAATCCTACGGATTTTAAAAAAAATCAATCATAGATATTTTTAATTTTGAATGATAAATGAGGTCCTTTTTGATAAATGAATGATTTGAAATACATTGATAAACAATATTTGGTTGTGTTTTCTTTTGTTTACACACAAACAACAAGGTTTTTTTTTTCAAATGCAAATTGGAATGGAAGTTTTGTTACATAAACACTCTATAATGGCATATTGCACATTTTTAGGCGAAATGTTTTGTCATGGTTTGCTGTGTGTATGATTGGTTTAGCCTTTTTATTACTCTGTATTATTTAAAATTTTAAAAGAAAATGTACATATTTTTTTAAAAGTTACTGTTTACATATATTAGACAATGTACAATTTCAAAAGAAACTATAATTTTTCATAAACTTACTTTTAAAGCAAAATAAATCAATAAAATTAAATCATATAAGGCAAACACTAAAAAGCAACAAACACGCAAGAGATCCAACATGAAATCAGAGAATATTACTCTTTAGCATTTAGTGTAATATATCAAAGATACAATTTAGGTTTGCCTAATATTATATAACGTATATGTTTTCTTTTCAAGTCTATCATTTTTTTATTGTGATGATATTGGTGGGACATATATATATTATAAAGCTCTCTGTTCCGAGCTAGGACGAAGCATCTTAAGATTGGTTTTTATTTTGTTAAGGAAAGGATTGCCAATGGTTGCATTGTATATGCTATGTATCCCACAAAAGACTGGTTAGCCCATATTTTCATCAAGGTGCTTCCTTTTGCCAAATTCTAGATGATCAAATTCATCCTAAACCTTATTTCAAATTATACTTAGCTATTGAGCAAAAAAAAAAAAAAAATTATGCATGAATCCCTGCAAGCGAATTGTATACATATTTGCATGTATTGAGAACATTTTGTAAAATTATATGTGCCATTCCTTAATACAAGTGGTATTTATGCCATTCTTCATATAGTTGCTATAAATACACAATTCCACACCCATCATATGTGGGGTTGACAGAGTGAAATTTTTTTAGTCATTCTTTGCCTATTGATACTAAGAGTATAGGTTTTCTTATGCATAAGATCCTAAATACCTTTTTAATACAACATTTTAGAATGTTTAAGTAAATCATCTTTATACCATGTATTAAAAGCCAAATATACTAACTTCAAATACTAATAACTTGGGATAGTTTTAACTAATTTTGGTTTCCCAAGTAACACCATTTGTAGGTACCTTACAGAATCAGAGGACCTACCAAACCAATGTCACATAATCACATCTCGAAAGAAGAAAAAAAAACTTTAACAATAACACAGATTTTAATATTAGACACCCTTGCTTATGTTTCCATGTAGTGCCAATTTGATTTTGTTTACCTTGGTCGCAACATCCTTGATATCTAGTCTTTCATCTGGTGATTCTTCAGAGCATCTTAAGCCTAATTCTAAGATAGATAAAAGAGTAGTTTGCATACCAGTTACATCTCTTCCATCTTCAATCTTAAGTAAACCATCATCCACGACTTCCATTCTATCTGGAAGTGATGCAATCCATTGCCTCATAGTTAGTTCTCCAACAAACATTTCATCAGTGGGTTTCTTTCTTGTGATGATCTCCAACAATATTATTCCATAACTATAAATGTCACCTTTGGTTGACACTCTCCCTTTTGAGCCATACTCTGCCAAACTCACGTTTGTCAAGACGTTGATAAGTTAGTGGTCCACATGCTTGCCAACAGGAGAGAGAATAAGTTTATAAAAATAACCATTCACACATTCATGCAAGTTTTTATTTTATTTTTAAATCTTGTTTATTGTATCCATCCATTATCAATATATTGATGTATATATGTAGATTTGATTTATTGAAAAAAAATTATGATATGATCAAGATGTGTACATATGCTATTATCTTTATTCTAATAAAAATAAAAATACATTTGATATTATGTTCTTAGGGTTTACCTTTGTTATAGGAGTATCTATGTATATATATTATTTTTTGCTTCAATTATCCAAGATAAATCTGAACACATTTACATCTCCTAAGGAGGTGGTTTAGTGGTAGGAATCCAAATGATCCATCACACATGAGAGTCTTGGAATTGTGGGTTCGACTAGTAGCAAATCTCATTTATTTCTAGGTGGTTTCATGCCATAATGCAATACTGGGTATAAGTGGTGTGAAAATAGCAACCATACTTGCAAGCTTTTTTCTTTTCTTTTCTTTTCTTTTTAATTCTATAAAATATAATCACATCTTTGAGAACCTACCTATCCATTTGCGTCCTCATTTCCAATAAATATAAGAACACAATATTTTTCACAACTTTTATTTTAAGTATTGACATGACCAAATCTACCATGACCACTATATTGTTTAGTGTCAATGGCTATAAAGTTGGCTCTAATTAATATGTGGCATAAGGCAAGCCGAGCATTACCATAGTTCTATTAACAAGTCCAATATTGAAACTCACGCTAAATTATTTTATTGAACAAATTCATATTTGATTAGTGAGCATGGCTCATATAACAAATGGCCTTAATACAAACTATTTATTTACATAAGAGAGACTAACAAGTAATTAATTAATTATCCATTGAACCAGTCACACAATAGATTAAAGTGTATGTTCATATGTATCTAATGCAATTACAAAACTAAGCTATGACCTACCAAACAAATTGTTAACATTTAAGATTGTATCTATTAAAGCTATGTACAAAATTAGCCTAGTAATTAAATATATAGACAAAGGTGAATTCATGTACCTGGTGCGATGTAGCCAAGTGTACCAAGAGTTTTGGTTTGCGTTGCGTCCACATTTAGGGCTAAAATTTTTGCAATGCCAAAGTCACTAACATGTGCAACCATGTCCTCGTCCAAAAGAATATTGGAAGGCTTCAAATCACAATGCACCACAGATTCTGATTGACCATTGTGGAGATATTCCAACGCTAATGCAACATCAACCATGATGCTTACTCTTTGGACAAGATTCAAGCAGTTGTTATGAGAGTATAACCACTTTTCAAGGCTACCATTTGACATGTATTGAAGCACCAAAGCTCTAAACTCAAGGTTGGAGCATGTACTAATGACTTTAACAAGATTCCTATGTCGGATTGCCCTTAACACCTTGCATTCAGCATCAAAACTTTTGAAAGCACCCTCCAATTGCAGGTTTAGAACTTTGACAGCAATGATAGTCCCATCAGACAGTATCCCTTTGTACACAAAACCAAAACCTCCTGTTCCAAGCAAGTTGCTCTCACAAAAGTTGTTTGTTCCACGAGAAAGCTCTTGATATGATATCATTCTATGATTCACTGTAGGCAATGTGATAGGCAAACTTGGAATCTGCATGTTACATTGTGGATGTCTTCTTCGCATTATGACCAGTGTTGCAAAGATTATAATTGATGCAATGACAGGAACACTATATTTGAGCAAAACTTGTTTCACCCTTGATCCAAGGGAAGTTGGACTTGTACAAGGTGGAACTCCAAAAATTGGATTCCCACAAAGTGCTTCATTACCTAAAAATGATTCTGCGGTGAAGTTTGCAAAAGGTCCGGTAAATGGAATCTCTCCCGATAGCTTATTGAAGGACAAATTCAAATACTTGAGATATGGAAGTGTCTTAAGAGATTTTGGAATAGCACCGGAGAGATTATTGTTTGAGAGATCCAGCTGATCAATTCCCCTCAATTGTCCAAAAGATTGTGGAATGTTTCCTTGGAATGAGTTCTTTGACATGTTTACATAACTTAGGCTTTCAAAAGCACCAATGATATTGGGAATATTTCCAGTAATTTGGTTACAGGATAAGTCCATGACTACAATAGTGGGCAATTTTGTCATGCTTGGAGACAAACTTCCGTTGAGAAAATTTGATGATAAATCCAAGAATAAAAGGTTTTGAAGACTCCACAAATTCAATGGGATTGATGATGTCAATCCGTTATAACTTATGTTGAATTTTTGCAAAAGACTGAGGTTTCCAATGCAATTCGGGATGGATCTTGAGAGACTGTTCATAGAGAGCGACAATTCTCCCAGGTTCTTTAATTGACAAAGTTGTTCTGGAATGGATCCTTCAATCAAGTTCTCTTCAAGAAACAATCTTTGCAATCTCTCCAATCCCCCCAATGTGGACGGTATGTTTCCAGTCAAACTGTTACCCGACAAATCAAGTGAGTACAAGTTTTTCAAGGAACCAATTCCCACTGGAATTTGACCCTTTAATTGGTTTTCACCTGCAACAAAGGCTTTAAGCGAAAGAGAAAAATTTCCAATGGCATCCGGAATTGTAATATTCAATGAATTGATGGATAAATATAACTCCTCCAAAAATCTGCAATTAGTTAAAGATGAAAGGAAACTATGCTCTTGATATCCAGGCTCCACCGTCAGTTGATTTCCACTTAGATCAAGTCTTCTTAGATCTTTTAAGTTCCCAAGGTTTCTGGGTATATGTCCAGAGAGAAAGTTATCAAATAAATCTACTACGAGGAGGCTGGAAAAATTTGAAAGATGCGATGGGATATGACCACTAATTTTGTTCAAACCAAGATATAGAATTTCAAGATTAGGGCAAGAGATCCAAGTATCTAATGGAAGATTTCCAGACAAGGAATTTCCAGTCAAGCTGAGTTGTTGTAGAGAGGTAATGTTGAAAATATTTTGGGGTATTGTCCCAGTGAGATCATTCAGATGAAATGCCAAAACTTTCAGATTTTGGAGACGCCATAAATCACTTGGAATGCCTCCTTTCACGTTGTTTATTTCGATGCCAAACTGTCGTAACATCGACAAGTTGCTTATGATAGGAGGTATATTTCCAGTTAAGCTGTTACCTCCAAGAGCTAGGAATTCAAGCTTTTCTAAACTCCCAAAACCTTTTGGAATACTTCCATCAAACTTATTGTATGACAGAGATAAGTTAGAAAGCTTTGTACAGTTATTAAACTGTGAGGTGAGATTACCGCTGAATTCATTTGTGGAAATATACAGTGCTTGAAGATTAGGACATTGGGTGCAAAGATTCATTGGAAGGGTTCCTGAGAAGTGATTTTTTGTAAGACCAAGAGATGTTAGAAAAGAGAAGTTAAAGATGACAAGAGGAAATGGACCAGTAAGGCTATTGAAGTCCAAAGCCAAGATCTCTAATGACGACATATTGCTGAGGGACAATGGAATTGTACCATTTAGACTGTTTCCAAGAAGATATAAATCTCGAAGCTTGGGTAACATGCCCAATTCTTTTGGTATGCCACCACTAAAATTGTTGGAAAAAATATATAAATATTCAAGCTTCTGGCAATTATGTATAGTTGGAGGGATACTACCTTCCAAAAAGTTGTTTGACAATTGAAGTCTCCTCAAGCGGTGTAGATGACTAATCTCATGTGGCAGAAAACCACTGAAGCTGTTGTTTTTAAGATCAAGTGAGACTAGGAAGGAGAGGTTGGCAATATGAGGGGAAATGGTGCCATGGAGACCCACGTTGGCAAGGTTCAAGGCTGTGACTCTTTGTCTGCGTCGGCTGCAAGAGACCCCAAACCACTCACAGAAGTTTGTTGTTGTGGACCAGTTACCACCAGCAAAGACAGAATCGTTTGGGCTAAAAGTGATTTGAGATTTGAAGGCAATGAGAGCTGATTGATCCGTAAAGTTGTTGGAAGATTGGGACAGCTGAAGTATGCATGGCTGCATTAACAGAAATGCCAACAGGAGGAAAATGTATGGCCTTTCCATTAGCGTAATGTGTGTGCACAAGAGAGACAGAGAATGGCAGAAGGCTCTTTGGAATAGGATAGTCTTGCCGTTTCATTGGACATTGGTACAGCTTATTAATACAAAATCATTTCAAATGTACCATATTCATGATGGGCATGCAACATGGTTATTCGACCCTATGTGTGAACATAATTTAAATTTTTTCCACTTTACCAAAAGTGGCATGTCCCAAAATTCTAGTCTCGTCAATGTAGACGAAGAAAACAGAGGGATAAACACGAGAAATCTATGGAACATGACATGGGATAAATTATAATGGTTGTAAGATTTTTTTTTTTTAAGAATTTTTTTTTTTTTTTTAACTCAAGTTTTTATTACCGAATTGGTCTTTGTCTATTTCCCTTATCATGGTCCCACCAACGGATTTGGTTGAAAATTTGTCTGCTGCTTGTCCAAAAAACAAGAGTTGACGTGCTGGAAAGCCAAATTAACTGGCTTTTGGCTTTTTTTAAAGCCAAACCACTTTTTACCAAAATTTCATGGAGCCCGCCACCATTTAATATTCATAGATGCCAAATGAGCTGAGCATAGAGCATTTTCATTAGCTCTTTTATAAGAAATACTATTTTGATACATCAAAAATTTACTTTATCATTTTACTACATTATTTTATAATATTTCATTCATCAAATGTTTTATTCTTCAATTCTATATATTAAAATAATATTTATAACACATTAAAATAATATATTAATTCGTCTCCATCATCAATAGCAACAACACCAGCAACAACGACACAACCACCACCACTGCCGCAACAACGGCCACCAACAACTACTATTGCAACAACACCAACAGCCACCACCAACACAAACCCACATCCACCAACGCCACCTTTAAAATAAATAAAAAAAATCCCCAACAACCCACCACATTCACAAACCTCAAAACCAATCCCAAATCAAACAATCCAATCCCAAATCATTGTTATCCTCCAATCCAATTTCTCAAACTAGATCCAATCCCCAAAATCAACCATAAACAATCCAAACAAATAAGGGGAATCGGATCTTAGTGAGATTGGGTAGATTTCGGCGGCGGCACGTTGCTTAGAGCAGCATCAATGGAGGTGAAGCAAGCTGCTTGGCGAGCGGCGTTGGCGTCGAAGGAGAGGTGAGCTGCTTGGCGAGCGGCGGAGGCACTGCTGGTGAGAGGCGGAGGCAAGGCGACGGGTGTAGAGATCACTGTGGCAGATTGAGAGAGAGAGAGAGAGAGAGAGGAGATAAAATGACAGAGAGGAGAGAGAAAATCATTAAAAAAATCAATATTTCCATATAGCATTTCTAGCTGTACCGTTCTATCTTTAGAATGGAACTGTTCATATGTGCCAAATGTTTTGGCATTTGGCACACCTCATGAGAGAGGATTTTTGGTGTTTGGTGTGCCAAATGCCAAATATTTGGCATTTGGAACACTTAATGAGAATGCTCTTATAAACTCATTACGATGCAAATACATTGATTTGACTACGGAGCAGCACTATCCCAATGCACTTGCTAAACGAAATGATATCCTCATATCATATGTGGTTGTATTGGCATTGTTTAACGAATCACATATTTGCAATTAATTTCCTGTCTTTTAAAAAGGGACAGATTAACATTGTTGGTAAATACATTGAAGTTCTTGAATTCAATTGGAAAATCTCCTAACATATCAAGATATAACGCTTAAGAAAATGTGGAAGTGGTGGGAGTAATGCTTTGCCTATTGATACTTAAGGATAGATTTTTCTTAATCATAATAGCATTAGTATCTAGCATGCGAAAACTTCAAATATGCTAAAATTTGAAATTGAACCCCATACTTTCATGATGGTACCATTGAATTATGCTAAATATGCGAAAACTTTCAATTCTAAAATTTTTTACCATTGAGTTACGGTGTCATCCTACTTTCATGATGGCACGGTATTTTTTAAAAAAAAATTTTACTGGGTTTTGGGTTTTTATTTGGGTATTGGGTTATATTATTTTATTGTGTAGATATATTATTTTAATGTGTTGTATAGTAAAATAAAAGTTGGAATGTTTGGTGTATTGTAAAATGGTATGATATAATAGATAAAGTAACTTTTGAAATAATAAAATGAGAAATTTTTTAGATACTGGATGTTAATGATCTAAGAAAAAACCGAATCCTCTTTACAACAAAAATTAAAAGCTTGATATATCTGTACTTTTAGAAAAGCTTTTGCAATTAATTAACCCTCTTGTGAAGTCATGGCAACACCATAGAATTTTTTTCCCCTTTCTTTTCTTCTTTAATTGTTATTATTATTATTATTATTTTAACTAGTTGATACTTTTTTTGTGTTTCTAAGATATTCAGTGTTCAAATCACTCTTTTCCTATAGTAACCATCTAAATTATCAACAACAAAAAAAAAAAAAAAAAAACTTTTATTTACCTTCATTTTTTTTTCTACTAGTTGGTTTTTTTTTTTATGTTTCCAAAATATCCAGGGTTTTTAAATTCTTCATTTCTCGTTGTAACTATTAATTATAATAAATAAAATAAATAATTAAAAATATTGATTTGTTTTTTTTTTTTAATTTCTTGAGAACCACCAACTGCTCTCTCTCTCTCTCTCTCTCTCTCTCTCTCTCTCTCTCTCTCTCTCTCTCTCTCTCTCTCTCTCTCTCTCTCTCTCACTTTACTAGATCTCTCTGCATGTTCCTTGAGTTTAGCCACTAAGTATAATGTTGTCTCTTCACCCTCAAAATTTAAAAAATTTTGATGATATAGCTATTAATCTTTAATTTTCTTAAAATTTTGCTAGTATGGAAGATATATGAAAAAAATTTAATTTAATAATAGATTTGTCAAAATTCATATGTAATAAAAAAATATTGAGTGTAGTTATAGCTTTAGTCTACAATCAAGTTTGTTGTCAAATTTTGTCCAAAGTGTAATTATGTTGGGCCAACAAAATTTTAGGGTGGTCACAATTTTTTTAAGGTTAAAAAAATCATAATTCTTTTTAGAACTTATATATTATAATTATTATTTTTTCCAGGTCAAGGTATTCCTGTGACCACCCTGTACCTAATGTGGAGTTGCCCCTAGATTCCTCTTACTCATCTTGAACTGTACGAAGACATTGGGATGTTTTGGTTGATCTTGGTTCTTGATATTTTTGGGTTGTCAACAAGTTTAAAATTTACACATTGAACCCAAATAAATAAATTTTCAGGTATTAAAGTAAACTAGTGTATAACTCATTTATATGCACAGTACAAATAATAACAATCACAATTACACACATATATGGGTTCACATTATACATAGTGTAAGAGTTAAACATTTTTTAAGTCATAGCTGAGTTTTACTCTCTCTCTCTCTCTCTCTCTCTTTATTTTTTATTTTAGTTTTTTTTTGGATATATGTATGAGTTTACTTTTTTTTTTATTGGATTTTTAAAAGTTTATTTATATTAGACTCTGTTTTTTGCATAGTGTTAACTCACCTAGGAAAAAAAAATTAAAAAAAACTTAAATAGGACACGTGTCACAAAATTAGATAACAATTGAAATCTAATTTAGAATCTAATTGAATTTTCTCTTAACTTTGGCTCTAATTATATACTAGTGTATAGTCCTGTGCATATGCACAGATACATTTAAAAACAATCACAATTATGCCATTCAAATTATAATTTTTTTTTTAAAGAAGTTCAAATTATACGGGGAATTAGCTTATACTTTTTTTTAAACTATACATTTTCAAAATATGTAATGGTTTCTCATATTATATATATATATATATATAATAAAAGGAAAATTACTGTGAAAGTTTTAAAGAATCAGTTATAGATGATTTTTGAAATTTGTATGAAAAATGAGCTTCGTTTTGATAAATGAGTGATTTGAAATGTATTGGCAAAAAATTACTTCGTGTCTTCCTTTTGTTTATATATTTTTAATCTTAAATGGATATTAGATGTATTTTTCCTTGTATTAATTTAGTATTGAATTTTAGTATATATTTTATCCTTCAATTTAGAAAACTATCCCGATTCAAACTTTAGTTTAGCCCCCCAAAGCTAAAAGTCTACTTTAGTGTTTGCAAAAAGATATTCGAATATTGACTGAGGTTCACAATTTTACACAGACCCAAATTCAAGTTTATCCAAATGCTAATTGAAATCGTTTCAATGGTTTGCTATGTGTATGATTGGTTTAGCCTTTTAAAAAAATAGTTTAATTTTAAAGGCTCATTTTTTTAGATGTATAATTTTTCCAACACTTATTTTCAAAGAAAAATAAGTCAACTGGGAATAAGTTATATCAGATGAACACTAATAAAAAACAAATACTTAAGAGATTCAACATAAAATTTGAGCATATTACTCTTTAGTATTTATGGCTTGTTTAGATTGACGGGGGAGAGAAGGAGTACAAGTGAAGTAGAGTCAAGTGAGCTAAGTATTAGGCTAATTTTTGGCCAACTCTACTTTACTTTCTCTTCTTCCCTCTTAAACCAAACAAACCATTAATATGATATATTTATGATACAATTTAGGTTCACCTAATATGCTTCTTTCCAAATCTATCAATTTTTATTGTGATAATATTGATAGGAAAAATATCTGTCTATAAAACTGTGTTTCAAGCTAGGATGTAGCATTACCATGTTCCTCCTGAAAGACCAATTAGCCCATATTTTCACTAAGGGACTTCCTTCTGCTATACCTTCCTTCAAATCTCTTGCTCAGATTATTGAGGAAAAAAAATGTGCTCAACTTATTTTCAGAGAATTTTACACATATTTCTATTGAAAACATTTGTGTAATTGTATTTTTCAAACCTTCATACAGTTGGTATGTATGCCACAATCGTGTTAAAATATTTTGGGTCATTAAATAGCTCACTTGGTCTTTCTAAAAAACATAGATTACCATACATTGAAAATTCCAATAAAATAAAAATACCCAAACACTACCCACTTTCAATCTCTCCCATTTATCTAGTTTTAAAGATTTAATATTAGTTGTTGAAAGTCTTATTTATTCTTATTGAAATTTAGGATAATTATTAATAAATCATATTAGTATATAAAAAATTGTTAAAAAAATTAATCATTTTATTATTTTTTTATAAAATATTTCTAAAAATAATTCTTAAATCAATGTCCTTATAGCATAATTTAACATTGGACAAAATTTAAGTACAATATCTTAGATGTTGTTCCTTAAGTTCTACTCTTAATTAAAAAATATACTTTTATCTCATGAAAAAAATTCATATGACAAAATTAAAAAAAAAAAAAAAAAAAAAAAAAAAAAAAAGAAAGAAGTGCTTAAGGATTATAACTAAATCTTGCCCTTCATCGTTTACCTTTGTTAATCCTATTGCATAATTTGCATTACCGAACTGGTCTTTGTCTCTTTCCCCTGTCATGGTCCCACCAACGGATTTGCTTGAAATTTTTTCTGCTGCCTTGTCCAAAAGACAAAAGTTGACGCGCTGGAAAGAAAAAATAATTGGCTTTTGTGAAAGCTAAAATCACTTTTAGCAAAATTTTATGGAGCCCACCAACATTTAATATTTGTAGATGCAAAATGAATTGGCTTCCTTTTATGGTGGACCCAGTCAGTAAGAAAAATTTGCAATTGTTACCCTGGCGGCTGGAGGAAATTATAAAATTGTGTGATGTCGATGTACCGACACATTTAGATGGCCAACATGGCATCATGCAAGAAGAGAGCTATATCATTTTGGCCATTTAGTCTATATAGTATGTGTTTGGATAGAACTTAATATTACGTTTGTATTTTCTATTACATTTTTTTTTTTCACGTTTCAGGAGTTGTTATGGCTACTGTTCATAAACACTAGCTGCAAATGTTGACTTTCCAATTGTGAACAGTGCAATTGTGCATAGTTTACGGACCCACAAATATTACTTTTCTGCAACTTTTTCATTAAAAATGGGTCTCACGGTACTATTCACACATTTAAAAATTATTTTACTACAATATTTTTAATTTTCAGTTTTCAATTTTAATAAAATAAGTTCTATCCAAACGGACTCTATAGTATATATAATTAAACTCTATATTTATATAATCAATACTCAAAATTAAGAAAAAAAAATTAATTAGATTCGAAATTATTTTTCAATTGTTATTTAATTTTGCTACACTTATTTTATCTAAAATTTTTAATTATTATTTTAAGTGAGTTAATATTGTTAAAAAAAATTCTAATATAAATAAACCATTAAAACTTTTACCCAAAAGAAGCAACGTCCTTAGCCTCTGCAGGGCTGCTCTCTAGTGTGACTCACAGCAAAACAAAAGTTGACGCGCTGGAAAGCCAAAATAATTGGCATTTGTGAAAGCCAAAATCACTTTTTAGCAAAATTTCATGGAGCCCACCAACATTTAATATTCGTAGGTTTTATTTTTATTTTTATTTTTTAGAAGAAAAAACTGAATCTTCTTTACAACCAAAATTAAAAGCTTGATATATTTGTACTTTTACGTCGTGTTAGAATAGATTTTTTTATCTTGTATAAATAAAAATTAATATCATTTCTCTTATTCAATTTATATTATTTTTACAAAAAAATTGTGAGTGCTCTCCCTTTTTCAATAGATTTTTGTTATTTTTTATAACTTTGATTAAGGTTGGTGGGTTTTTTTTTTTAATATGTATTTTGGTATTGTGTTTTCTTTTTTTAATACATATTTTGGTACATGTGTTTAAATTATAACTTTAAGTGGGTTGGTTCAAGTAGCTGTTAAACCATTAACAAGAGAAGCCTTAAATGCAAGTGTTTTGCTGTGTTTAAGAGATGACAGACATTTAAAATTTAATGACTCACTCCTAGGAATGATGGAAACAAGTTTACATAAAGGACCAGTATATTTTAATTGTTATCCTAACTTTGCTTTAAGCTTAACTGACAGAAATATTATGGATGCTTTAACTTTAAATATAAAAACAAATGGTTATTCTATGAAGGATGGCTCAGAACCGTTAGCAGTGGTCTATAGGATTTATTATAAACTTATGAAAACCACCCTTGACCCTCAAGCAATGGTTGACCCTTCTCCAAAAGGCCAGACTCTCCTTTTGCAAGCCTCAACCCGAAATTCTAGAGTGCGTGTACCCCAACAGATACAATGGAAAGATATAGCCCTTCCTGAAAGATGGCAACTTGAGGCTATTGCCCCCACACAAAAAATAGAAAACACTGAACCAGATTTCATAGCCCAAAATACAGATGGTACAGTTATTATTTCTTTCAATAATAATGACAGACACACTGATAGCCTTATAAGACCTAGTAGTTCTATAGGCAGAAAGACCCCTATGATGTTTACCCCTAGAAGCTCCTTTTCTACTAGGACACCTTTCTCTGATTCTCGGCCTTTACCTCCCCAAAATCTTCCTCCAGTCATACACCTTCCACCTATAAATACCAATAGAACCCCATTAAAGACCGGACCAACCTATTATCCAGCAGAAACTACACAACCAACCCCTAATGTTCATCAAGCCCTCTATGAGCCTCAACCTCAACCTGATTCTCCCACCCATACTGATATATTAGGATTTACAGATGATAGACAGATTAATCTTTTAGCTAAGGAATTTGTTTTAGATAAAGGATTACTAGAATATGATTATTTGAAACCCGAAAATAGTGACAGAAAAAGCCAATTTTTTGAAAATTATAATGAACAAGAAAGGATCAATTTAAAAGTCAAATATTATGAAATGGTGACAGATTTACAGACACACTTTAGTTTCTTTGACTTTTTGGACTATCATAATAAAAAGATAAGCGTAATAGAAAAAACTTTGTCATGGATAAAGACAGAAAATCATGAGAAAGTTTATCAAACTTATCCACCCTTTGAATCAATCATATTGAATCAAAACAGTGGAGTCCAAATGTTGGCTACTCCTATTAAAAGACCTAGCCTAAGTGATGATAATAAAAACCTAGATAGTATAATTCAACAGAATAATTACACTAATACCTATTTAAAAATAATTGGTCAAAAGCTACAAGACATAGAAGACAGAATAACAACCCCTTCCACTTCCATAAAAAAAGAAAATGCGTCTAATACCCCTTTGTTCAATCCACATGAAATACCCCCTCATCTTAGATCACCTTTAAAGAAACCCAAGACAGAAAAAACAACCAGTTTACTTGATGAAATAAATAAAAAGTTAGATTTAATGAAATTAGAATCATTAAAGGACAAGGAGCCATTAAAAATAATAACGCTAAATACAACAGAACAAACTGACTCTTCAGAGGATGAAGAATTAGAAGAAAATCAATTGACAGACTTGACAGACTTATCAGACATAGAGAATTTAGAAGCACAATTTACAGATAAATTACAGATTAATAAATTAACTTTAGCATCTTCATCACAAGAACGCAAAAAGGGAAGAATTGATGAAATATACCCTAAAAAGAATTGGTATCCTAAACCTACTCCCCCTGATTTGCAATTTGAAGAAAGACATACTTATGTTAATTCATCTTACTCACCAGATTTAATTTACGAATGGAATATTGATGGAATGTCAGAATATGAAATAATAAACCTTTTACATGAAATGACTCTGCTTACTAATGTTTACAAAAATAATGGAAAGCTGGATCATCAGATAGCTCATTTACTTGTCACTGGTTTTACTGGCCAACTAAAAGGCTGGTGGGATCATTATTTAAATAATGAAGACAGAAATGAAATACTAATAGCTGTTAAAAGAGAAACTGATGGAAGTGTTATAATGACAGACAGACACCCTTCACAGGATGCAGTTAATACTTTAATTTTTACCATCACTAAACATTTTGTTGGAGACCCTAATCAATATAAAGAAAGAGCTTCAGATGTTTTAATTAATTTAAGATGTCCACAACTTTCAGACTTTAGGTGGTATAAGGATGTTTTTATCTCAAAAGTTTTAAGTAGGAATGATTGTCAACAATCCTACTGGAAAGAAAAATTTATTGCTGGTTTACCTTATTTCTTTGCTCAGAAAGTTAGACTTGACATAGCTAATAGTGAAGGAACTATAGACTATCCTAAACTGACATATGGAGACATAATATCTTCAATCAATAAAACAGGTCTATGGCTATGTAATGATTTAAGACTTAAAAATCAAATAGAAAAAGAGAAAAGGTATGCTAGAAAAGAGCTAGGAACATTTTGTGAGCAATATGGCTTTGAACCACTGATTGCTCCCTCTAGGAAAAGGATAAAAGAAAGAAAAAACACGGATAGATACAAGAATAATAATAGAAGATATCATAAAGGCAGAACTAAAGAAAGGAAAGAAGAATCCAAAAGAAAGAAAAGTAATAGATATAAAGAAAGTGATAGATATAAAGAAAGTGACATTATCTGCTTCAAATGTGGGAAAAAGGGCCACACCAGTAGATACTGTAACTTTCAAAGAAAGATAAATAAACTTGACATATCAGCAAAGATAAAAAATGAATTGATGAATATATTAGAACAGACAAATAGTGAAGAAACAGACAATGAAATTCATCAAATAGATAATTGTGATAATTGTGATATCACTTCATCATCAACAGATATTTCTTCAGATAATGGAAAGATAAAATTATGTAATTGTAATAATCCTGATAATTGTTATTGTAAGAGAAAATTAAAAATAAGTGTTTTAACAAAACAAGAAGATATAATAATAGACTTGATAGACCAACTTCCGGATTCACAGTCTAAAAAGGACTATTTGTCTAAATTAAAAGAATCATTAACTCAAACTGATAAATTTCAAATAGACTTAAAAGATTATAAGACAACCTATAATTTTGCAGAAATTACTGACAGATTTAAAACTAATAAACCTATAACAATAACAGATTTACAGGTAGACATTAATAACCTAAAGAAAGAATTAAAAGAATTAAAATCAGAAAATTTCATTTTAAAAGACATGATTGAGCAAATAGCAGCTCAAGTAATAAGTATAAAAGATAGAATTAAATATAGTAATGAACATTTGACAGACTCCTCCCTTATTGATAGACATAACTATACCGGTGAAAGTTCTCATAAAGGTGACTATAAAGATGAATTTTTGAGTATAATGGACAGAATGATATTTCAGAAATGGTATACTGAAATAACTTTGGTAGTTCATAAAGAATTCTCATTAACAGTCATTGCCCTTGTTGATTCAGGTGCTGACATGAATTGTATACAAGAAGAGTTAATACCCTCCAAGTATTATGAATCAACAACAGACAGATTAACTCAGGCTAATGGTGATAGACTTAAGATAAGCAATAAATTAACTAGGGCATACATACATAATAATGGGATTAATTTCAGAACACCTTTCTTTTTAACAAAAAAGTTGTCCTCTAAAGTTATACTAGGAAATCCTTTTTTGGCTCTACTCTACCCTTTTTTCACGACAGACAATGGAATATATGCTAATATTTTGGAAACAGAAGTATATTTTGGAAACAGAAGTATTCTTTAAGTTCCTCCTACCCCCAACCCCCAAGGATGTACACTTACTGAAAGAAATTTCCATAAGCATTGAGACAGGAATAGATGATGAGAGTCCTACAAAATCAATGGTAGAAAATACTGTTCTACCCGGTAGCAGTAGCACGTAAGTAGGTACATATTATTATTATATATATATAAAAATAAAAAATAAAAAAAAAGGTATATATATATTTTGTTTTCCTACTTTTATTGACTTAGTCCTCCTTCACCTTTTGCATCTAGCTCCTTACGTACCCTTCCATGACCTTTTAGCATCTCTTTTATTTCCTTGTACTATAGAACCATGACTTTTATTCCTTGTCCCCTCCCTTGTATTATTTGATCTACTTGCCACATATTACTCGCATAGATTAATTAGTTAATTTTAAAATTAACGGTCAATTGCCTGGCAAGCAAGATAGCCATTCCAAGGCTAATTTTCAGACCAAATCCTGCCAAAATAGAAATCTTTAATAAGATTTCACTCACAGCATGAAGGCGTCTCAATAGAGGCAATATCCCTTCAGAATACACGGTCAATAATGACAATGTATTCATGTGGTAATCTAAAAACTAGTACAGACGTAATGCCAAAATAGCTACTACCATCAGATAAAATGATAGACAGATGCAGACATGACAGGCAACTGCGGCAGACAGGACAGATTTTAAGTTATTACTGTTCACAAGCATGCGGACTGACAGATTCCCAGACAGTCTACTATTCATGAATAGAAGAATTTTTACTGTTCAAGATAAGATTCTACAAGATCCTACCGACAGATTAACTTTACTATTCATTATAATTTTCAAAAAATTGGCTTTTTCTGTCACTATTTTCGGGTTTCAAATAATCATATTCTAGTAATCCTTTATCTAAAACAAATTCCTTAGCTAAAAGATTAATCTGTCTATCATCTGTAAATCCTAATATATCAGTATGGGTGGGAGAATCAGGTTGAGGTTGAGGCTCATAGAGGGCTTGATGAACATTAGGGGTTGGTTGTGTAGTTTCTGTTGGATAATAGGCTGGTCCGGTCTTTAATGGGGTTCTATTGGTATTTATAGGTGGAAGGTGTATGACTGGAGGAAGATTTTGGGGAGGTAAAGGCCGAGAATCAGAGAAAGGTGTCCTAGTAGAAAAGGAGCTTCTAGGGGTAAACATCATAGGGGTCTTTCTGCCTATAGAACTACTAGGTCTTATAAGGCTATCAGTGTGTCTGTCATTATTATTGAAAGAAATAATAACTGTACCATCTGTATTTTGGGCTATGAAATCTGGTTCAGTGTTTTCTATTTTTTGTGTGGGGGCAATAGCCTCAAGTTGCCATATTTCAGGAAGGGCTATATCTTTCCATTGTATCTGTTGGGGTACACGCACTCTAGAATTTCGGGTTGAGGCTTGCAAAAGGAGAGTCTGGCCTTTTGGAGAAGGGTCAACCATTGCTTGAGGGTCAAGGGTGGTTTTCATAAGTTTATAATAAATCCTATAGACCACTGCTAACGGTTCTGAGCCATCCTTCATAGAATAACCATTTGTTTTTATATTTAAAGTTAAAGCATCCATAATATTTCTGTCAGTTAAGCTTAAAGCAAAGTTAGGATAACAATTAAAATATACTGGTCCTTTATGTAAACTTGTTTCCATCATTCCTAGGAGTGAGTCATTAAATTTTAAATGTCTATCATCTCTTAAACACAGCAAAACACTTGCATTTAAGGCTTCTCTTGTTAATGGTTTAACAGCTACTTGAACCAAACCAACATGTAAAAATGCATATTTTTCTTTATGTCTGTTAATTGAGTCTATTGAAAATAATTGAATTGTTTCATATTCATTAAGCAAGGAGTAAGTTCTCTCTACAGTTTTAATAGTGTAGTCTGTCAAGAAGGACAATTTAGAAAAGGAAGTTTGCCTATAAATTTTATCAGTTCTTTCAGTTGGTATATTCCATTTATTCCATTCTAACAAATTTCTGTCTATATCTGTTATACTATATTCTTCCGAATTAACTATTCTATCATTTTCCATGTTCAAATTAGTGTGTGCCTGACCTAAGTGTGTTTTAGCAACAGATAATGAGCAACCAAATATATTCATTTTACTTCTAAGCAATTAATAATTACTGGCGGAACTATTACTAACCACTGGTATCCTTGCTATCGGGACCACCTCCTCGGGAAACTCCATTGCGGGACCACCCAAACATCGCCTGTCCGTCGGCATCAACAAAACGGGCTGACCAACGCGAATCTATGGTTTGCCAACGAGTCTGAGGCTAACCAACGCTATCAAGGAGCAAGTAGTGGCTATACAGTAATATGAGTTCCTAGTAACGTCTTAATTGCAAAGAAATAAAACTCATACATCTACCATCCATGGCTCTGATACCATTAACTACCCAGGAGAGAGCACAGCAATAATATAGAAGGATAAACAATGATAAAATAGATGATAAAGAAGAAAATAGCAAAATAGATATATTCAAAAATAAGTTAAAACAGAGTATGGAATATGAAAACTGAGACTAATAAAATCTTACTTGAAAATACTTCTGTCTTTGATTAAACTTGAAAATAAACACTGTCTGAAGAGTTACAAGATTACAAAGTAAAACTGTCTTTGAACTACCCAGGAGAGAGCACAGCAATAATATAGAAGCATAAACAATGATAAAATAGATGATAAAGAAGAAAATAGCAAAATAGATATATTCAAAAATAAGTTAAAACAGAGTATGGAATATGAAAACTGAGACTAATAAAATCTTACTTGAAAATACTTCTGTCTTTGATTAAACTTGAAAATAAACACTGTCTGAAGAGTTACAAGATTACAAAGTAAAACTGTCTTTGAAACTAAAGGGTTACAAGGTTCTGTCTGAGAAAGGTTACAAGATTACAAAAGGGGAATAGTACAAAGATATTTCTGAAAGAAGGAGAAAGCTGTCTTGGACTTTAGTCTGAGAAATGGAAATTGGACCTCAAAGTTTCTCTGGGATTTTTGGACCTGTCTTCTGTCTTCGGAGTCTGCCTTTTTATAGATAAAATGAACCATGGTAAATCTTTAAAAGTAACCTGAGTTGAATAAAGTAAACTCAAGTTAATCTGTCGGTAGAATCTTGAACAGTAAAAGTAAATCCTGTAGAATCTTTGAATAGTAAAGTTTTACTATTCATAAACAGTAGTTTGTCCTTCAATCTGTCAGCAAACCCATGCTATTGAACAGTGACTCAAAAAATCTCATTCTGAGCTATTTACGTGTGCTGGTGAATAGTGATCTGTCATTAGTGCTCTGTCTTTGGTGAATAGTAATCTGTCATCATTGTCTGTCCGGGGAAGCATTCTATCAATTCTGTCTTTCAATCTGTATCCGCATAGTTCTCATAATCTAGCGGATCGGGGTTATCCTCATACTGTTGATGCTCATGGAGCACTCCATAATCATTACATAAAGCGCAATATGAGATAAGAGTAAAAACAGGATCATGATCCTTTGCTGTCATTAGTCTCGGATCCTTAGTAATCCTTCTTTTTCCAATAAGCCTTCTTGCTGAAGGTCTTGGACCATAAACTGCTATTCTGTCAGTGTAGCCATATAAATGGAAATTTCTGTCTAAATCATTCTGCACTTCATAAATCTTGTTACACATGAAATTAGACCATTCTTGAGCCAAAGCACCTGGATCATCGAGTGATAAATAAGTATCTCCTGTATACCAGTTATATTCGAGGATAAAACCCCAATCATAGATAAGAACCAGAATATGTGCTGGCTGGGCTTCCATATAATAGCTAGTATCCCAAACTGGAAGAGTACTCCAGATTTCTATCTTCATATAATTAAGCCCTCCAATCTGTGCAGCTGCTTCTTAAATGACTTTGGGGAATAAACTAATCTGACTTGCAGAGGTTATGATTAATTTGCTAATAAACCCTGCTTCTAGTATTTCTGACAACCATAAAGGATCACTGATAACTGGATCTCCTGTCTCTGTATTGATGAGTAATCCCGGGTAGGGATTATATCTGCCTCCTGTTCTGTCATAAACTCTGTCTGAATTTCCAAAACTTTCATACCATTTAGCTTTATGGGATAACCACATTTCACCTGTCATATCTTCTGTTCTGATAAATGCTGTAGAGACTAATAGTTTAAAAAGATACATCCATCTGTCATAAGAACTTGTTATAGCTTCATGAGTTAATATATTCTGTTGTATTTCAGGGGGTAAGGTTCTGATAGCAAGTCTCGTTTTTTGCTGAATCTTAGGGTGGAGCTTTGAAAAGCTTGTTCCCATAAGATAGCTTTTTAGAGACTGTAATTCTGTCTTTGTGGAGCTTGAATCTCCATCCTCCTTGCTAGGGAGTTGACAACCGAGAGCTTCAATAAATGCCCCGGTGCTAACAAGATGTAATTCCAAAGCCTGAAGGGCCTTTTGGAATAAGGATTTCTGTTTGAGGATAAAGGCTGCCTGTAAATTGTCAAGAAGTATTTTAATATGGAGAGGAAGGTCTGTAAATTCTCCGTCCTGATACATGAGATCAGTCTGGAGCACTTTTTGCAGAATTACTCTGTTTTCACCACATGAATACATTGCCTCTGCTAGCAACGTATCTTGAAGGGATATTGTCTCTATCGAGACGCCTTCATGCACATTCGAAATTTTTACCGAAGGCTTTCGGATTCTGGGTGGCACCGCTGGTGCTTTGCCCTTTCCTTTTATGTCTTCCTGAGAGGTTCTTTTACTCATTGTAGTCTGCAATTGGGTGTTGAGAAAATTATGTCTTGAGATATTATATATAGTTTCATGCAAAACTTCTTTCAAATTTATTTTTAAATTTCTTTTGCCAATGCCTTTCTGTAAAATCTCTTTGAAATGTTTTATAAGAAAATTGAGTTTAAATTTTAAAGCATATAAAACAAGCTGTACTTCATGCTCTAGCTGAGTAGTGGTATAAGAGTAGTCATAAGGAAGTCTTTTAATATTAGAGGGGTCAAGATTCAAGAGTTTTAAAAAATCTGTCATGATTCTATCTATTTTGTATGTATTATTATATTCCTCATTTTGGGAGAATACGTGAAGTAGAGCTTCTCCATAAAGTTTTTTATCAATTACTGTAATAGTCTGTGGGAAGTTTGTTAAAAGCACATGATTAATTCTTTCTATTAAGGTATTAAATCTGTCTTTGGTCAAGAAATTATCACAATTAATATTTTCTTTAATGATTAATAAAATAATATCTGTCAAGGCTTCTTTTATTAAAGCATCTACCATGTAAGTATTTGAGGATACTATGAAAGGTGTAAGAATGTTATTTATTAGAATTTTATTTGGTGCTCCTGTCAAACTATCAATTCTTTTAGTCCAATCATCATATTTACTAAAAGAACTTGTAAGCATGATCTTATCTTTTAGATGCTTTCTACTGAATTCCTTCTCGTGAAGTGTTTGGACTATATACTGATGCAAAAAGGTAAAATAAACTTCTGTCTCCATATCTTGTTTAGACTTTTCCCTGTTAATATCTGCCAAGTGGTCTTTTTCTATTAAGTGTCCCCTACAAGTGTTTTCTTTATTGACATCTTTCAAGATAGTGACCTTCTTTGGGAATCGATTTTGTTTCCAAATTAGAGGTGAGGTAAGTCCAAAGGCTAATATATTAATTTTAATTTCTTCATCTGTCATTACAAAGGGGTGAAGTAAATTTATGATAGGGTTAACTGTTAAAATAATATTGGAATGAAGACATTTTATTAAACCAAAAATAATTTCGTGAATATTGGATAAGACAATTTCTGTCAAAGAAAATTTTTTATTAATAACTAGAGTGATATCTGTGTGCAAGTTTGTAAAGATTACTCTGTTAATTAAGCCCAAAGGATTCTGTCTATTACTGTCATTTTCCTCATTATTATTTTCTATAATCTTTTTATCTTGAGGGCCTGTCATGGGTTTAGGGAATTTTCTCGGATTTATTATTTCTACAATATTTTGTTTATTTATATCTATAGAATTATCTTCTTTAATATCTTTAATTTCTTGTTTTAGTATTTTTGCTTCTGTCATTAAATCTTGTAAATTTACTGGATGATCTAGTCTATCTTGTTTCTTTTTTATCTTTTCTTGTTTTCTACATTCTGTAACATGGTGTCCATACTTCTTACATCTAATACAGGCAATAGGTATTTCTATAGATTCTTTCAGACTTAGTAAATAGTCTTTTTTGTCTTGATTAGGTAGACTATTTATTAATTTTATTATGATATCCTTTTGTTTCCTTTTTCTTTTATTAACTTTAAGTGGGTTGGTTGATTTTAGTTCTTCTTTTTTCTTTACTTGATCTATCTCTTTTTGGCTAACATTAAATATTTCCATTAATTCATTTATTGTATCTTTTTCAAATTCTAATTTACTAATTTGTTTAGCAATTTTATTCTGTCTAGCACATTGTTTTTTAGTGTGACCATATCCTTTACATTTATGACAAATAGTATGTTTAACCTGTCTGTCAGTGTTCTCATTATCTGATACTTCAGTATTATTTAAAACTGCTATTTCTTTTTCTTTGTCTAAAGGTGAATTTAAAATTTCCATTTTTCTTTTTAATTCTTCCAAACTATCATTTTGGGTATATCTTTCAATTGCTTTTAGTCTTTCATCAATTTTCTCTTTTAAACTACCAGTATTATCAATTTTCCCTCTATTGTTGACTTCTTTTCCTTTTACTACACTATCACTATTTTCCTTTTCATTATTTTTAGTTTTCCTCCCGTTGTTGACTATTTCTCTTTTTAGTTTTACTTCTTCTTCTACTTCTAGTTTCCTACGTAGAATCTCTTCATTATTGTTTGTTACTATTCTGTCTTTTTGTCTTTCTATGTCTTGTTTCAAAGAAAACTCTTTTTCTTTCTTTATGTCTCTTTCTATTTCTAGCTTCTTACATGCAATTTGTACTGAACTAGTTTTAGCTTTATTGTTTTGCTTTTCCACCACTTCTTTTGGACTATTATTACTATTATTAGTTTTCCAACAATTGTTGACTTTTCCTATCTCATCCTTTATATCTAGTTTCCTATGTATAACTGCCATCTTTTGCTCATTTTGTTTTTCTATTACTTTTATCATTTCTTTCACCATTCCTTTTTTCAACACTTCGTTATCTTCTATACGTGTTGCAGTTTCCTTACTTGGGTTAGTTTTCCTACCAACTCTTACTTTTAATGTCTGTGAGTCTATTTCTTTGTCTTTAGATGCTATAGATATAGCTCTGTCAGTTTCTTTTGAATTATCTGAAAAGCTGTCTTTCCTACTTTCTATTATTTCTTTTACTATCCCTTTTTTTATTATCATTCCTTTATCTTTTTTGTCTTTATCTATTGTATCTATGGCACTTCTTTCATTTATGAGATTATGATTTTCTTCTTCTATACGTGTTATCTTTTCCTCAATTGGGTCAGAGTTTTTATCAACTCTTCTGTCAGTTGCCGATGAAATCTTTAAGCCATCGTTATCATTTTCTATTAAACCAACTTTCCTGCTATCTATCATATTTATTGATGTGTCAATACCTGTTGAATTGCCGTCTTGCCTATTATGAGAATTGTATATCATAGTTTTTATTAAAGGTGATTTATGATGGGGTGCAAATTTGCTTTTATGTTCTAAAGATAAAGTTTTCATTCTTTCATATAGGTCCAAAAGACTATCCTTTTTTCTTTCTGCTTTAGTATCCAAAGTTTTCATTCTTTGATAAAGGTCCAAAAGACTATCATTTTCTCTTTCTACTTTATTATCCAAAGTTTTCTCATAAAGGTCCAAAAGACTATCCGTAGTAGATCTTTCATTGGCTTCTAAAGTTTCTAATTTTTTATTAATTACATTTAAAAAGCTATTATCTTGATTGTTAGTCTGTCGAGTGATTTTATCTCCTATTAAAGTACTCCAATTATTTGTATTATTATCATAGTTATAATCATCAATATCACTGTCATGATCAGAATCAGTTTCATAATCCATATTAAAATCTAACCAATTATTGTCTATATCTGTCATGCTATGACCTTCATCATAATCTATATCATCATAGTCCATGTTTCAAATTAGTGTGTGCCTAACCTAAGTGTGAATAAGCAAACAGATTATGAGCTGATAAATGTATTTATTCTCTTTCTAAGCAATTAATAATTACTGGCGGAACTATTACTAACCACTGGTATCCTTGCTATCGGGACCACCTCCTCGGGAAACTCCATTGCGGGACCACCCAAACATCGCCTGTCCGTCGGCTTCAACAAAACGGGCTGACCAACGCGAAACTATGGTTTGCCAACGAGTTCGAGGCTGACCAACGCTATCAAGGAGCAAGTAGTGGCTAATAGTAATATGAGTTCCTAGTAACGTCTTAATTGCAAAGAAATAAAACTCATACATCTACCAACCTGTTTAAAAATGATATATTACATCTGTACGGAATAGGATCCCTTGGCTCATTTGGGCATTGAAAGTCAACCTTACAACGTGGGTCATGGCTCCAATCCCTTTGTCCCAAGCTAGGCCCTAAGTCTGCTGGGGGTCATGGGCCTAGGCCTCATGCCTCGATGATCGACCCAAAGCCCATTCGGCATGTAGTTCTACTCTACACGTCAGGGTTCATAATCTGAGACTTGCCCGGATGATCACATCTCGAACGAGAACTTGATTGTTTGGGAGCCTTATATCTAAGCTACCCGGTATTGCCTTGAGGAATATCGTTGCTGAACATCCCTCATGGAGTGGGAATCAGTTCCAATGCCACTACCACCTTACCCACCTAAAGACAATAGAATTGGACCTTCATTCGCACTAATAGAGTGAAGTAATCATAATACCTCCACTTATCTTAGCCTATAAATATGAGAAGAGGATAAGGAATTGGGGGTTGGAAATTCTGGGAAGAATACTAAGAGAAGAGAGAAAATACTCAAAGAGAGCAAAGGAGCGATACTATGAGGAAGAGAGAAAGGCTTGAGGAAATAGAGCTGTATTTGAGTTGCCGAGCACAGAGCTACTCATAGTAGGAAATCCAAAACCCACAATACAAATAGATTGTGAGCCCAAGTAAGGGTCGAGCCCAATAACCATATTTTGGGTACGCACAACATCTCATTACATAATATTTATATATTCTCACACATTTTTTGGGTCTACAGCTAGTTTATATAAAACCAAAGACGTTTGATCTTTAGTTAACCTCATAATATTATGCCACATAAGTTTTTGAGATCTCACAAATTTAAACATTATTTTAATAAATGTTTTCAATTGAATTAAAATTTTATTTTATATTTAAACTTTCAATTAGAATATTAGTAAATCATTTTTTTTAAATTAATCATATTTTCTTTAAATAGTACTATATATAATTTCCTGTACAAATTGCATAATATATTTTTAATGCTAATATATATAATTCCATATAACATCACAATTATAATAAATAAATATCTATTCATAATTATTATTATGGGGTTAAAAGCCCAAACTCAGGTATTGGGCCTTGGGCCCTATTTGAAGATGTGGGTACATCCAAAGAAAAATAAACGATTGAGAGAGACCTCTGAACAGAGAATCACATAAGGAAAGGATTGAGGAAGATAGTCCGAGGAGTGTATACTCCTCGGACTACAGGAATATCGGTCAGTCCAATATCTGGGCAGTTTGGGTGAACTTCCAGGAAGTTTCAACAATAAGGATGAACTTTATGCACGCATAGAGATGATAAGAATGGAGAAATATCTAAAGCAAAAGCTGCTACCATCACATTTAATACCCTGCAGCAATTCTTCTGGCCGCATTTATGTGGAGAAGACCCATGAACAGTATGATCTCAGCGACTACCACTCATAAAGAGCCAAAGAAACTACCTGATGGGACAGGTACTCAAGTGAATGCTTGGATGGGTAACAAGTGTATGGAGAAAATGTTAGGAAAGAAGATTATATAAATGTAAGAGACCTCTCATAAGAAGGGGATCGAAAAAAAGAGGGTGAGAGAGAAAAGTGTAGTTTACTGCAACTTCAAGAATAATATTGGCCTTTTAAAAACCAATTTATCTCCTCGGACACTAGTTTAAATAAGCTTTGAGCATATTTTTCGCTCTGACTCAACTTTTAAAACCATAATTAACCGTTGCTTATTTGGAAGATAGCACCCACTCTCTACAAATTCATTGTGCTAGGCTTGTTGGGCTCACATCCCATATCCTTTGGGCCTGGGCTACTAATCTTGTCCCTACAATTGGCACCGTCTTTGGGAAGAACGGGTGTCTAAGTGAGAATAACGGTCAGCTATGGCAGAACCAAGTCCACACCAAGCAGAATCGATGGGATCTCAGCATGGTGATCCCTTTGTTATCCTTGAGCAACAGGGTGACCACGAAGGAAGTGTACACACCACCCATACTTACCGGAGCCAACCCCAGGACAGAGGTCACATTTCCCATGCAAAAAGCCACAGGGACATGCAGCAAGAAATAGACCATCTAAAGAAGGAATTACGTCATGCTAGAAGAAAAAAAGCTTCACCCAACTATTACATCTCTTCTAAAGATGATGGAGATTTGAGTTACAGGCAAAGGACATGGACACCGCCCAGCGAACTTTTCTCCTATGAAAAGGAGCCCCACCATGGGCGACGTCATGGAAGCTCGCCCCATAGGGGCGTGGGTAATGATGCTATGAATAAGGCCTCGAATCGGGTGTCCAGGTCGCCTTTCACGAGTTGGATCGAGAAAGGGAGACTTCCTCAACGGTTTCCACAACCCACCTTCAGCTTGTACAACGGTAAAACCGACCCTGTGGAGCATGTCAGCCACTTCAGTCAGAAGATGGCAATACTCTCTAAGAATAAGCCCTTGATGTGTAAGGTTTTCCCGTCCAGTTTGGAGCCTGTGGCAATGAGGTGGTTCGATGGTCTGAAAGCTGATTCCATTGATTCTTTCAAGGAGCTTAGGCAGGCATTCGGCTCCCGTTTTGTTATGTGTAGAAGAGTCCCATAGCCCTTAGCTTCGTTGTAATCCATGTCCATGGGAGAGGAAGAGACCCTAAAAGCATACTCGGATCGATATTGGGATATGTTCAACGAAATTGAAGGCGATTTTGACGATATGGCCATCAGCACCTTCACTCTCGACCTTCCAACCGAGCACGGTTTAAGAAAATCCTTGACTGGTAAGCCTGTCACAATTGTGTGACAGCTCATGGATCAGATTGACAAGTATAAAAGAGTCGAGGAAGACCAGCAGTAAGGAAAGGGAAAGAACAAGGTTATCATCTAGGAGAAAAGGGAGTTCAAGTCGAATTGTTACAATAATAGCAAGCCGCGTAGGGATTTTGCTGGGCAGTCAAGATCATCAAACATTCAGGCTGTCAACGCTATTTTCAAGGAGCCAGTGCACCAGGTGTTGGAGAAGATTAAGAATGAGCTATTCTTCAAGCGACCGAATGAGATGGTAGAAAACCCTGAAAGACGCAATCATAACCTCTATTGCCAATACCACCAGGATCATGGGCACACTACTGAGGATTGTAGAAGTCTATGGAACCATTTGGACCAACTTGTCAGTGAAGGCAAATTGAAACAACTCCTGCATCATTCTAACGGCCGAGGTAGCCAGGTAAGCTTGGAGCCTCACGGAAACGAGTCCTCAAGACCCCCCTTAGGAACGATCAACGTTATCTTTGCTACTCTGGGAAGAACAGGATCCTAACCATCTAGGCTAATGTCTGTGGCCAGTATACCATCAAGGGACGTCAATCAGGATCAGAAAAGGGCTAGGAGAGAGACTCCACTGACCCTAGGCTTTTCGGATGAGAATAAGGTTGGGACTATCCAGCCTCATGATGAGGCTTTGGTGGTTACCTTCAGGATTGGAGGGTACAACGTGAAGAGAGTGATGGTGGACCAGGGCAGCGGAGCTGAAATAATGTACCTTGACCTTTAAAATGGGCTGAACCTAAAACCCAAAGACTTAACTCCCTATAGTTCCCCTTTGGTGGGTTTTGACGGAAAGATTGTTGTCCCGAGGGGTCAGATACGATTACCTATTCAAGCTGGTCCGAAAATAGTGGAAGTGAATTTCATTGTTGTAGATGCATATTTGCCCTATACAGCGATCGTGGCCAGGTCTTAGCTTCATGCACTAGGGGCTGTTCCTTCCACTCTACACCAGAAGATTAGCTATCCATCTGAAGGCAAAGTGCAGGAAATTTTGGGAGATCAATCTATGGCCAGAAGATGTTTGGTGGCGGCCATACAACACAAGCCTGAAACCAAGTCCTCGGCCCACCCGAGAGAAGATTCATAGCAATTAAAACACCTCGCGGCCCTTATCAATAAAACAGCTGAGGAGACTAGATGTGAAGATTTGGTAAAAATCACTATTGACGACGACCCAAAGAAGTTTTTCCAAGTCGGCTCACAGTTACCACCTCAGGAGAAGGCAGAGTTAGTAAAATTACTCAGAAGGAACATAGATGTATTTGCATGAAATGCCTATGAAGTCCCGGGAGTGGACCCCGTTGACACCCCATTTTACAATCCGCATTTAACCTCACGGGGAGGGTAAAAGGGTAATTTTGACTTGAAAATATGCATCTTGATACTGGTGATTAGATTTTTAATCTTATTTTATCAAAATGATCTTGATGTTGTAACGATCAAATCGACTGATCATAAGCCCTAATCAGACCATCAGATTGAAAGTTATCATCAAATCAAGTTTTAATGGCCGAGATGCACTATCACAAATTGAGTCCAACTATATGTGATTATGAACAATTGATTCCAATTGGTTACAATTCTAATTAATTTGAGATCAATGATGTGTCATTATTTGATTGGTTAGGACTACATTTTATGGTAAGGATGAATACACCTAATTAATCAGATAGTTAAATATTAATTATTCAATGAGTAATTTGTGCAATTATATTTTAATTAGAGTAAATTTGAAATCAATTAAGTCTTAAATGGGAGTAATTGGAGCCATTTAATGTTAAATGGAAGCTAATTTGGGACCTATTAATGTTAATTGTGCTGAAACTATTTTCTAACAAATGACATCTGCTCAGCATTTCATCGATATCTTTCAGAATATTTTGAATCTGTGAATGAGGTTAATTTTTCCAGAAACTAGACATCCAGGGCTTCAATTTGAGTACAAAAACAAGACAATTCCGATCAAAATTGAGTCAGATATGATTTTTTGAAGTTGGTTCTACAAGCTGTTACAGCAGCTACGGGAAAACCAAATTTTGGCTTGTTCCTCACTCCTACCAATCTTTCTATTTAATGCACCAGATTTTCTCCAAGGCTAAAATGAGGTCTAGGTTCATGATTCTTTGTCAACCCTCATTAAATGGCCTTCCATTTATATTTCCTCCACCACTACTATATAAACCTCCCTCTCCTTCATTCCAAAGGACACAAAAACCCCCTCTCTTCTCCTCTCTTGAGTTCTAGTGAAGTAGAGTAGTCTTGTCATACCTTGGTCTTCCTGAGACTCAAGGTATTGAGTGAGACTCACTCTCCCTCTCCTAGTTCTTCTTTTTTTCCTCCTCCCTTAGGACCTCTACCAGGAGTCTCCTCCTCCACCATATGGATCTTACATGAAAGTAGAATCTCTTTTCCTAACTAGTTTTTATGTTGCCATAATGAAAATTTAGGATTAAAGCATGATAGTAATTATTTAAATTCCCTTGAATATGTTTGAATGTTCTTATATGTTCTTATGTGTTCTTCACATGTTCTTGGTTATTCATCATATATTCATGCATATCACTAGTTTTGATCTTAAATCCACATAAAAAAATATGAAAAACATGTTTGTTTCATAATTCTTTCAAATTCTTGAATCTAGGATATCACCATACACACACATTCACTAGAATTTAATTTTCAATCCAAATGCAATGCTTAATAAATTGGATTAGGGTTCATCACATGCACACACATTAAATTCAACATGCAAATTGATTGACATATTGGATGATATGATATGAATGTTGGCCACCATAGTCTAGAAGACCGGTTTCACCAGGTAAGGTGGGTGCCTAACACCTTCCCACTTTGTAACATAGCCTCCGAACTTAGATCAAGGGTTAGTAGATCAAGTGTTTATCCATGTAATTTTCGAATTTTAGATTGTAATTAGGAAACAAAACCATGTACTTTATCTTAGATTGTATCTAGAACCAAAGCCATGTAATTTTTCTATGATCAATGTAAATTTCAAATTAATAAAATGAGGAATTTTTTTTTCCAATTATGGTTTTCTTATTTTTCCAATAATTAAATAAATGGCGACTCCATTGTTGAACCCTTAATCTAAAGGAGAAAATATATCTAGTCAAACCTCCATTTTGAGAGGCAATAACACGATTCCACCCATTCACGTGGATTTGGCCCAACATCCTAAAAAAGAGGGCCGGGAGCGTGGTCTCTCACAGACCTAGACTTTATCTATCACCACCTGAATGTCAACCCTTTGGCCGTCCCTAAGAAACAGCCTCCTCGGCGACCATCTAAGGAGCACGCTGATGCGGTACGAGAGGAAGTAACCAAGTTCAAGCAATCTGGTGCCATTAAGGAGGTGTTTTGTCCCGAGTGACTAGCCAACACGATCGTGGTGAAGAAAAAGAATGGGAAGGGGAGAGTGTGCGTGGATTTTACATACCTCAATAAGGCGTGTCTGAAAGACCCATTTCCTATGCCTAAAATAGATCATCTAGTGGATGCAACTATAGGTCATCCTCAAATGAGCTTCTTAGATGCCTTTCAGGGCTATCACCAAATACCTTTGGCCCTCAATGATCAAGAAAATACCGCTTTTGTTACCCCTACTGGTAATTACCACTATAAGGTGATGCCGTTTGGTCTGAAAAATGCAGGATCTACGTACCAAAGAATGATGACAAGGATGTTTGAACCACAGTTAGGCAAGAACATTGAAATCTACATAGATGACATGGTAGTAAAAAGTAAAGTAGTCTCAGAACATGTGGGTGACCTCCTGAGCATTTTTCAAACTCTTAGAAAGTACAAGCTGCATTTAAATGCCTCCAAATGCTCCTTTGGGGTGGGATCAGGCAAGTTCTTAGGATACATGGTGACTCATCGGGAGATCGAGGTTAACCCTGACCAGATAAAGGCTATAAATAATTTGCAGCCACCTCGGAATCCTAAGGAGGTCCAAAAGCTTACTGGGATGGCTGCGACTTTGAATTGATTTATCTCTTGATCGGCAGATAGATGTAGACCCTTTTTCTCATTGCTTAATTAGTGGAAAGGGTTCGAGTGGAATGAAGAGTGTGCCTTAGCTTTTCGCTCAGCCACCAATCATGTCCAGTCCTGAGCCAGATGAGGTCCTTTTTGCCTACATTGCCGTGGCCCCTCTTGCAGTAAGCCTGGTGTTGATAAGAGTTAATAACGGCATACAGAAGCCTGTTTATTATCTGAGCAAATCGCTACACGGGGCCAAGATTCGTTATTTGCCACTAGAGAAGGCCATCTTGGCCTTAGTACTTGGTACGCGTAAACTACCTCATTATTTCCAAGCACATACGGTTGTCGTCCTCACTCAACTTCCACTTAAAGCAATACTCCGAAGTGCTGACTATACAGGGAGAATAGCTAAATGGGGGACCATTCTAGGGGCTTTCGACATCAAGTACATGCCTCGCACCTCCATGAAGGGTTAGGTACTCGCAAACCTGGTGGCCGAATTCATCGAACCCCCTTTAGAAGAATTGAATCCAATGCAGAACATGAATGAAAAATCAGTTGGCATGATTTTTCAACAAGGTCACCTGTCTTGGAAAGTATATGTAGACGATGCAGCAAATCAGAAGGGATTCGGAGTGGGGCTGGTGTTAATATCTCCAGAAAAGATCATTATTGAAAAGTCACTAAGGCTAAGCTTCACGACCACCAATAATGAGGCTGAGTATGAGGCTCTGCTGATGGGAATGGTAATGGTTCGAAGAATGGGGGGAAAGTTAGTGGAAATATTCTCGGCTTCAAGGCTAATTGTTGGACAAGTACTAGGGGAATTTAAGGCGAAAGATGAAAGAATGCAAGAATACTTGAGTCAAGTTAAATGTTTACAGTCAGAGTTCAAATCTTTCAATTTGCTACACATTCCCAAAAATGGTAATGCACATGCTGATTCTCTGGCTATACTCGCAACCTCTTTGACACAGAATCTACCTCGGGTTATCTTCATTGAAGATTTGCATAAAGCAACGGAGATAAGAAAAGAGGCAGTTAGGATTCATCAAATCAGAGCTGAACCCAGTTGGATGGACCTCATAGTTCAATTCCTAAAGGAAGATATTTTGCCTGGAGATAGGCTAGAAGCTGACAAGGTTCGGAGGAGGGCTACCAGGTTCTGGCTCTCCGAGAACCAGAAATTGTACAAACGCTCTTACTCAGGGCCGTTTTTGTTGTGCATGCATCCTGAAGTAATTGAATCACTCCTCGAGGAGTTACATGAAGGAATCTGCGGGAGCCATACTGGAGGTAGGTCCTTGGCACACAGAGCCATCACCCAAGGCTATTGGTGGCCAAATATGCAGAAGGAGTCCAATGAATACATTAAAAAATGTGATCAATGTCAGCGGTTTGCACCAAATATACATCAACCAGGTGAAATCCTTAATCCATTATCCAGCCCGTGGCCGTTCGCTTAGTGGGGCTTGAATATTATGGGACCATTCCCTAAAGCAGTAGAAAACAAGAAGTATCTTCTGGTCGGCACAAATTATTTCACTAAGTGGGTCGAAGCTCAACCTCTGGTTAATATCAGGGACGTGAATGTGAAGAAATTTTTCTGGAAAAACATTATCACTCGGTTTGGGATCCCTTACACCCTCATTTCTAACAACGGTCTTCAGTTCAATAGCGAAGAGTTCAGAGATTATTGTGTGAATTGGGGATCACAAATAGATATTCCACTCCTGCGTATCCTCAAGGGAATGGGCAAGCGAAAGTTGTTAATAAGGCCATACTGAATAGGCTGAAGAAGAGACTAGATGATACGAAGGGCAGATGGGTGGAAGAATTAGCACATGTACTCTAGACATACAGAACTACACCTCGCAGATCCACGGGAGAGACCCCCTTCTCGATAACCTATAGGGCTGAAGCTGTTATCCCTTTGGAGACTGAGTTCCCAACGATAAGGACTAGTTCATTCAATCCGATTAGCAACAATGAACAACTAGAGAAGAGCTTGGATTTGATTGAAGAAAAGAGAGAAAAGGCAATGGTTCAATTGGCATATTACCAACAAAAGCTTAGACAAAGTTATGACGCTAACGTGAGGTTAAGGCCTTTAGAACCTGGGGACCTAGTGCTCAGAAAAGTTGTGGGCAGTGCAAAGAACCCAACTTGGGGAAAATTGGGACCCAATTGGGAATGGCCATATCGTGTAACCTCAAGGGCTGGCATTAAGGCATACTTTTTGGAAGACTTAGATGGTCATGTGGTGCCACGCCCATGGAATGTAAATAACCTTAAAATGTATTATTATTAATCGAGTTTCTTCTTTGATCAATATGTCTGCTTATCGTATGAAGTGTTTAAACTTAAATCCGATCATGCCTAAAGTCCTCGGACCAGATGATACGGATTAGTTAACATTCTCCTAAGTGTTTAAACTTAAATCCGGTCATGCTTGAAATCCTCGGACTAGATGATACGGATTAGTTAACATTCTCCTATGTTTAAACTTAAATCTGATCATACCTGAAGTCCACGGACCAGATGATACGGATTAGTTAACATTCTCCTAAGTGTTTAAACTTAAATCCGATCATGCATGAAGTCCTCGGACCAGATGATACGAATTAGTTAACATTCTCCTAAGTGTTTAAACTTAAATCCGATCATGCCTGAAGTCCTCGGACCAGATGATACAGATTAATTAACACTCCATTGTATGCCGCATAAATGTTTAATTTTCTCGGACCACGCACTGGACTTAACGCTCCATAGTGTCCTCTGTAAGTGTAGTACCTAATCCAGTCCAGGTAATGCTTTTAATCATTCATTATGTTATGCAAGACTGTTTTATCTGGTATTACTCTAAGTATGGTAACAATCCTTATATGATCTAATGTTTGCCCGCACCTATTTAAAGCATTTGCATCATTAGCAGAATATTGTTGTTGAGCTCACGCAGATTAAGTTGAATATAAGTTAACATTACTTGCAATTACAACAAATTTTATAAGGAATGTAACGAAAAGGTAGAGAATAAAGGAAATGCTTTCATTGATCAAAAGTTGATGTTTCTCATCTCTTTACACACACACACACACACACACACACACACAAAATTCCTAGTAGCTAAGCCTTCTTGGTGGAGATGGTGAGGTCAACAGTCTGGCCGGACTAGGTGGCTGTTACAGTTGGGGCTTGGTCCTTTAATTCAGGGGGAATCTTCTTCTTGCCCAAGTCCTTACCCTTATCTTGAGGGTCCTCAACCCGCTTGCCTTGACCGCCAGCTTGACCAAGCTCCACGGAAGCTTCAAGAAAGGCAAGAGGGACAAAGGTTGCTCCGAGGCCTCTGGAAGTTGCTGAGGGGGAGAGGTAGTCAGATTTGGGAGTTCGCGAATATCAGGATCGTAGTAGACGCTCCCATGCCACCTCAAGTCAGACTCTGCAGGAACCCCAGCAGCATCGAGAGCTTTGCCCCAGGTTACATCACAGTAATCTCTACAGACTGCAGAAAATTCCCCTGTGAGTCTGACTTGAGTCTCTTCCACCCCAAGCCTGTATGCTGCCTGCTTTTCAACCTCGGCTGCCTCCTTGATTAATTAGGCAGCGTCCCTGGCTTTCTGAAGCTCAGCTCGAAGATCCTTCACCATCTGTCTCTCTATCTCCAGGTTGGTCTCGGTCACGTGCAGCTGCTTGCGCTGATCTTCAGCCTGCTTTTCAGCATTCTTAAGGCCCGTATCAAGGTTGTTCCTGGCCCTAGTCACCTCCTTTAGCTGCTCAGACAGTTTATCATAGTCGTCCTTAAGATTACCTATCTTCTTTTCAACCTCAGACCGAGAATAGGCCTCTGCCTGAGTTGCATTGCGGGCTTCTTTATTCCATTCCTTGGCCACGTAAACCTGCTGGGTAATCTACAGAATAGAACGGGAAAACTTCGATGTGAAATAAAGAACATGGGCGAATAAAAATGGCCAACAGTTTAATTGGAAAAGCAGATTACACTACTTACCATGGCTAGATCCCTCTTAAGGGATAAGAAGAGCTCGTGCTAGTTAAAACGCCTATAGGCATCCATGTCCATAGGCAAGAGGAGTGGTTGCTCCAGCACTTCAACAATGAGACTTGCCCTTCCCCCTTGATAGTTCCTGACCAAAGTGTCCTAGGGGAAGGGAGCACCATCCAGCTCTATTTTGGGAGACCAGACATGCTGTCCTCGGCGTACAACAACAACAAGAGCATCTTCTCGGCTATCAGTTGACGAAGCCCTTTTGCCCCGTGGCTCTCTAACCACTCTATGACGCTTATCTCCTTTTGGAGGCTCCACGTCACCCTCCTCAGCAGATGCATTCGGCCTTTTCTTCTTCGACTCAAAGATTGGCTTTAGGCCGAGGTCAGAAAAGAGCTGAGGAGGTGGAGGAAGGTTAGTAGAGGGTTGGGGCTTGGTCGTCTTTTGGGGCATGGCTGCTTTGCCCCTTGACTTTATGAGGTCTTTTAGGCTCAGGGCCATATCTCCTTCCTCTTCTAACGAGTCATCTAGGATGGAAGTTATTAAAACGGGGGCGCGAACACTGGAATGCCTATCAACTTCTTCCTTGACGTCCGAAAGGGAAATTGCCTGAACCTCCCTCGATGCCTCCTCTTCAAAACGAAAATTATCAATTTGTTCCTCTAGTGAAGAGTTCGAGGAAGCAATTCCTTCTCCTGCTACAACCGCTTCGAGAGGAATCTGTTGAATTGGAGGGATGAGTAGGGGCACGCCCTGCGGGGCTAGATGTGGCACGAGGTGAAGATCGTCCGGAGACAAAAAGCTTGGCCGAGCTACGTCTACTCGGTTTATGCGATGGTCTCCCTACCTTATCGCGTTGCCGACCGGTTGAAACGCGTCCGAGATTGGCTGAAAATCAAGAATGAGATGGACGGCCCGAAGTTGCCTGTCTTCACTTACGAAAATCTCTGATCTCAATAGATAATTGAGCGTGGCAACGTTAGTCAGGCTAAGCCGAGGAGATACATGCCTTTTATCTGTTAACACGACGATAGAATTAAACATAATCAGAAGATGAAATGCAAATACAAAAAAGCAAGAGCCATACATATATACAACACTAGCAATGAAGATTCTAAGTCTGTTTTTAGGGAACCTAGATTTGGGATGTCCCACCTGGCTCTCCTGGTTGGGTTGGGCAATGAAGACCGTCATGCCACGCTCCCGAGCCAATCAAATAATCATCTTTCATCCCCTTGTTAGACTTGGGAAGACAGGAAATGACCCTAACAATGTCAGATCGAGATTTAAGGTAGTACCCCGCCCCCTTTTGTCTATGACACTAATACATATGGACTACATCGAGCCAGGTGAGCCCTAGACCTAAGTGTCGATTCAGGGCATCAACTGCCCCTAGGATCATAAAGACGTTGGGTGCGCACTGATCGGGGCTAAGCCTATGATTACGAAGGTAATCTCTTGTAATGGGACCGATAGGAAGGGTCATTCCCCCTTCTATAAAAACTATGATGGGGATTATAACTTCCCCCACCTTGCGGTCTATTAGTAGTTTTTCTAGGGGACAATACCGCAAGCCTACGTCCTACGGTATGTGGTACATTTCTTTAAATATCTCTATCTGGGCAAGGCTATCCACTAAGTACTTAAATCTACCCATTTCGGATAAGCAGAAAGAGGGAAATACTAAGAACGAGAATTGGAAAACTAGAATTTGAAGGCCGAGAAAGCTGACCGAGGAGAAAATGAAACGTTTGAAGAAATTGAAACTTACCCAAACAGGGTTGGGGAATGATCTTTAAGTCCTTGGAAGGATTTTTGTGCATTTGCAAGGAGATAATACTGATGAGTTGAAAAATCTTGTGAGTTTGAAGGCTTAAGTTCGCTGGAAAGTAAGGAATTGTGAAGTAAGGTAAAAATGACCTCCTTTGAGGCTTTATATAGGGGCAAAAAAAATAATAATAGGTGGGAGTTATCCCGCCTAAATTCTAAAGAAAAATATCATCCGTTGGATCAATGGTTCGCCGTTGGATGTTAAAGACATAGCGACGCCTGAAGCAATCAATAACGCCTCGTAAAAACCGAACCGTCAGCAGCAGCCATAAAGTGCTTAAATCCATGTTCCTACACGTGGAAATTCAGGTACTTTTTACATATTTGACCTTTATTCTCGTTGCAGATCAAAATCCCATTTTTTCTCCTCAGATTCAAGGGAAAAATTAAAATTTTAAGGGGCTAATGTGGGGTTAAAAGCCCAAACTTGGGTATTGGGCCTTGGGCCCTATTTGAAGATGTGGCTACGTCCAAGGAGGAATAAACGATTGAGAGAGAACTCCGAACAGAGAATCACATAAGGAAAGGATTGAGGAAGATAGTCCGAGGAGTGTATACTCCTCGGACTAGAGGAATATCGGTCAGTCCAATATCTGGGTAGTTTGGGTGAACTTCCAGGAAGTTCCAACGGTATGGATGAACTTCATGCACGCATAAAGATGATAAGAATGGAGAAATATCTAAAGTAAAAACTGCTACCATCGCATTTAATGCCCTGCAGCAATTCTTCTAGCTGCATTTATGTGGAGAAGACTCTTGAACAGTATGATCTCAGCGGCTACCACTCATAAAGAGTCAAAGAAACTATCTGATGGGACAGGTACTCAAGTGAATGCTTGGATGGGTAACAAGTGTATGGAGAAGATGTTAGGAAAGAAGATTATATAAATGTAAGAGACCTCTCATAAGAAGGGGATCAGAAAAAAGAGGGCAATAAAGAAAAGTGTAGTTTACTGCAACTTCAAGAATAATATTGGCCTTTTAAACAACAATTTATCTCCTCGGACACTAGTTTAAATAAGCTTCGAGCATATTTTTCGCTTTAACTCACCTTTTAAACTATAATTAACCATTGCTTATTTGGAGGATAGCCCAGTTCTTTCACCCACTCTCTACAAATTCATTGTGTTAGACTTGTTGGGCTCACATTTCATATCGTTTGAGTCTGGGTTACTAATCTTGTCCCTATAATTATAATTATTAAATTTCATATTTAAATAAAAGAAAAAAAATTCAAAATTCATCAATAATAGGCAATTGGTTAGCGCCATGCTCCATTGTGCACAAGAAATTGACTTTAAAGTTTAAAGTTAAGAATTGATGAAATTATTGTGGTTGTAAGTTTTTTCTTGCGTGTGTCCCAAGATTCCACTCTCGTCAACGAAAGCAAAGTAAAAATAAAGTGGCTATCAGTATCACACGAGACTTACATGCAACATGACAAGGAACAAATGGCCAAGTAATTGTGGAAGGGACATCATGACAGAGAACAACTTTAAAGGTAGCAGACACATGGAATCTGAGAGTGGACTGTAAAATTGACAGAAATTTCCGTTACCTATTTCCAGGGGAAGAGAGATGCGCAGGTATGGAAAACATGGAATTGACTACAACAGATAAGATTAAGATAGTCAAAAAAAAATTTTTCATTGATAAAACTGTTGGTAAATTCAATTTTGTGAATGAATTCAATTGATAAACCTCTTATCATACCAAGATATAATGCTCAAGAAACCATGGGAGTGGTGGGACTCATGGGACTCATTCTTTGCCTATTGATATATCAAAAGAAACCTTTGTAGCTTTTTCTTAATCACAAGATCCTAGATGCATTTGTTCATTAGAGATTTTAGAATTCTAAAACTTAATCTTCTTTGTATCAAAAATTAAAAGCTTGATATAAATAAATAAATAAAAAAGCTTTTGCTATTAATTTAATCTTCATCTTATAAATTTCAGTTAGTTCAACTGGTAAAATATCTTATTTTAGTTTAATGATAAAAAAAAATCATCTAGAGCACAAAACAAAACATAGGTTGAAACTATATATATATATATATATATAAAGCCCTCCTCTTATGATGCCATGGCAAACAACATTTTTTTCCCTTTCTTTTCTTCCCCTTCCTTTTGCAATTAATGTTTGTTTTTTCATTTTTATTTTATTTCTCAACTTCCCATTTACTCAATCAAAATCATCTACTAAGAGCATTAGTATCAGATGTGTCAAATGTAAACATTTGACATTTGGCACACCAAGACTTAAAAACCTCTCACAGCAGATGTTTTAAATTCTAAAAAAAATTAGCATGAATGAACAATACCATTCCAAATTTGAAACAGTACGAACACAAATGCTAAACCAAAAAATTATTTTTTATTATTTTTCTCTCTCCTCTCAATTATTTATTTGACTTTTTCTCTATCCTCTCACATATCTGTCTCTCTCCAATCTGCCTCTACCTTCCTCTCAACCCTTCTCTCTCTCTCTCTCTCTCTCTCTCTCTCTCTCTCTCTCTCTCTCTCTCTCGTTGGCAACCTCCGCTCATAATGGATCTCGCCATGGTTTCTCTTGCTCTCTATATGTTTCTTGACTTTAGTCTTCCATTGAAATTTGGCCAAAGAAAGAGAAGAGCCACAAAGCATACAGAAAGAGAAAAGCCACAAAGTATATGTTATCATCCTCACCCTCTATGGCTAGATCTTTTCCAAAACAATTGAGATGACATTTGATTGGTGCTAATATATAGTAGATTTATGTAAAAATGATGTTAATCCAATCACAACTCTTCACATCACCCGTTGTGATAAACTTCTGAAATTTGTTAACTACTTGACATTACTTATTACAGAGGATTAATTTTCAATGTGTCATTGAATCCTAAGCTTGCATAGAGGTCAATGAGATTTATTTCCCATATTCTCTTAATTGGAAAATGTTAAAACTTAAAACTATTACTATTTTACTATAAACTAATATGACAATAAATATGACTGGTGAACTCAATAACATAATGAATGAATATTTGAATTATTTTTTGATTGGTTACAATCTGTTTATAAGTCTAATTTATTTACTTATTTTTGATAATTTGTTAGTTATAACAATGGGGAGGAGTTTTGTATCTTGGACATCTTCATTTGAAACACCTAAATGTGTTAGTTGAGTGGCAAGTTTCTAGGCATCAGTTTTACCTTATATAATAAAATTTATAGTATCCATCACTCTCTTATGTTCTATACTTTGGTGCTTTTTGGCAAGAATGTTGTACAACAAAATAAATTCATCAATAAGGTATTGGTTTAGGCCATGTATGCACAAGAATTGATTATTATTATTATTATTATATTTTGCTATGGACACAACTTACCGAGACGGTAAGTTGCGAGCGGCGGTTAGTGGTATGTGGTTGTGGTATTGGACCATATGTGTGAACATGATAGAGCGCTTTAGGCTTTAACAGACGCAGTAATAGTCCCAAAAAGTGGTAATGCTATTGTCCGACATTTTTTAAGTACATTTTTAGATACAACAAATTCTTTTCTTTAAGACCTACGATTAACATTACCTTTTCTTATTAGGCAAGTTCAGTTATTTCCAGCAAGATATATTATATTGCAAAACACATAGACCAATATAGAACTTCTTATGTATTTCTAGAATCGCTATCTGTATAGATGTATGCTAGTGTCTATTTGCTCGAAACCCTAGCAAATTCTTTGAAGTGAGGGAAAATCAAGTTTTAAAGACTGCAACTACACGCCTCAAATCTTTTGTCCTTTGTTCTTCCCTTCTCCATTGTCCCTAACATAGCGTGACCAAATAGATCTCTATATAAAACTTTGCAAAATATTGTAATTGTACTAGATCGTTAATAAAATCAATTAAGAATAATAAGAATTGCATGTTTGACCACAATTGTGTTAAAATATTGTGGGTCATTAAATAGCCCACTTGATCTCTCCAAAAAACATAGATTATATATGCTCAAAAGCCCAATAAAATACCCAAACATTACCTACTTTCAATCTCTCTAATTTATCTAGTTGTAAAGATTTAACATTAGTGATTGAAAGTCTTATAACTCAATTGGTTAACATATTTCTATATTTTTATTAAAAATATCTAAAGTTTAAATCTCTTTTCTCATTATATATAAAAATACAGAAAGATATCAACTAAGTGAATCAATTTTAAAAAATCTTAAACTTGATTGGCATTAATCTATTAATAGTATTTTTACTTTTTCATTTTTTATTGGAGGGTTCTATTTTAGTTTTGCTTTATTGGTGTTTGCTCTTAGACCAAGTCTATTTTGTTAATCCTATAGGATTACCGAATTGGTCTTTGTCTATTTCCCCTGTCATGGTTCCACCAACGGATTTGGTTGAAAATTTGTCTGCTGCCTTGTCCAAAAAACAAAAGTTGACGTGCTGGAAAGCCAAAATAATTGGCTTTTGTGAAAGCTAAAATCACTTTTTAGCAAAATTTCATGGAGCCTACCAACATTTAATATTCGTAGATGCCAAATGATCTGGTTACCTTTTATGGTGGACTCATTAGAAAAGAAAGAGATTAAAATATAAAATTGACCTTTAAGATTCTTTTGTATTTCATTTTAGTGATTTAACTTTGTTTTTATTTAGAGTCTTTTAATTTTCAAGTTTATTCAATTAAACTTTTTTCATTAACTTTTTTTTTATATGTTATGGTTAATTTTTCAACTTTTTATATTTTTCTTCAAAATTTTTTAATTAAAAAAATTTATTTAATGATTAAAAAATATTTTTCAGATTTTTTTTCTTCAAAAAATTTTAATAAAAGTTGACGGAAATGTATCAATTTTTCAGATTATTAGGTTCGTCTAATATGCTTATTTCCAAATCTATCAATTTTTATTGTAATAATATTGATGGGAAATATATCCATCTATAAAACTGTGTTTCAAGCTAGGATGTAGCACGTTATAAAGGTTTCCCATAGTGGCATTGTGTACACCATGTACCTCGCAAAAGACCAATTAGCCCATATTTTCACTAAGGGACTTCCTTCTGCTATAACTTCCTTCAAATCACTTGCTCAGATTATTGAGGAAAAAAAAAGGTGCTCAACTTATTGTCGGAGAATTTTACACATATTTCTATTGAAAACATTTGTGTAATTGTATTTGTCAATCCTTCATATAGTTGGTATGTATGCCACAATTGTGTCAAAATATTGTGGGTCATTAAATAGCTCACTTGGTCTCTCTAAAAAACATAGATTATCATACACTGAAAATTCCAATAAAATAAAAATACCCAAACTATACCTACTTTCAATCTCTCACATTTACCTAGTTTTAAATATTTAATATTAATTGTTGAAAGTCTTATAATTAAATTGGTTAACATTTGTCTGTATTTTTATCGGAAACATCTAAGGTTCAAATTTCTCTTCTCTCATTGTATATATATAAATGTGTAACGATTTAGGGGACTTTACGTTAGGGACTAAATGGGTCAGTTTCGAAAATTTTTAGACTTAATTGACATTAACCTAAACCTTTAGAATATTACCAGTATTTTTCCTTTTTTTTTTTTTTTTTTTTTGAAGAGTCCTATTTTAGTTTTGCTTTATTGGTATTTGCTCTTATTGAAATTTAGGACTTTTTTTTTTTTGAAAAATGAAATATAAGACAATTGTTAATAAATTATATTAAAATATAAAAAATTATCAAAAAAATTAATCATTTTATTATATTCCTATAAAATATTTTTTATAATAATTCTTAAATCAATACCCTAACGGTATAATTTAACATTTTCCTTTGTTATTGCATAATTTGCATTACCGAACTGGTCTTTGTCTCTTTCCCCTGTCATGGTCCCACCAACGATTCTGCTTGGAAATTTTTCTGCTGCCTTGTCCAAAAGATAAAAGTTGACGCGCTGGAAAGCCAAAATAATTGCAATCGGCTTTTGTGAAAGCTAAAATCACTTTTAGAAAAATTTTATGTAGCCCACCAACATTCAATATTTGTAGATGCCAGATGAATTGGCTGCCTTTTACGGTGGACCCATTCAGTAAGAAAAATTTGCAACTGCTACCTTGGCGGCTGGAGGAAATTATAAAATTTTGTGATGTCGATGTACCGAAATATTTATGACATGTTTAGATGTAAAAAAAAAAAAAAAAAAAAAGGTAAAGTAGAGGGAAGAAGAGTAATCCAATTATTTTATTCGAAAATTTTTTAAGAAAGGAGGGAGAGGGGTTTCGAGGGGTTTCAACTCCCTCTAACCTCTCATTTTTAGTTTCCCCAAATTGGAGAGATTTGAAGGGAGAGTAAAGTAGATAAATGATTGTCCAAGAAAATTCTATAATTTACCATTTTTAACAAATTAATCATAGACCAATGTTGCAAGTCCATTTTCAAATAGGAGTAAATTTGTCTATTTTAATCATTTCCTCCCCTCTCTATCCTAATTTTTAAAACATCCGAACAAGAGCAAAGACTAATTACTCCTTTCCTCCTTACTAATTTTAAAAACATCCAAATAAGGTGGAGGGGAACTATTTTCCTCTACTCTTCTCCTCTCTACTCTCCTCTACTCTCCTCCCTCTCTAAACTTCCAAACAAACTATTAGATGGCCAACATGGCATCATGCAAGAAAATAGCTACATCATTTTGGCCATTCTAGTCTATATATAAATAAACTCTATATTTTTATAGTCAAAAATCAAAATTGAGAAAAAAATTTAATTAGATTCTAAATTATTTTTCAATTGTTATCTAATTTTGCTACACTTATTTTATCTAAAATTTTTAATTATTGTTCTAAGTGAGTTAATATTGTAAAAAAAAAAAAAACAAAAAACAAAAAATTTAATATAAATAACCCATTAAAACTTTTACCCAAAAGAAGCAACGTCCTTAGAGCATCCGCAGCCGGTTTTTATATCCTATCTTATTTTACCATCTCAAAAAGTAACTTTATCCCATATACCATACCATTTTCAATATTCCCAGCATCCGAAAACTCTATTATTTTACCATTTTATTAAAATGTTATTTTTTAATCTTTTTTTTATTATTTCTCTTTTTCTCCTCCTTTTCCTCTCTTTCACCCTCAACCTCTAGCACTGGCCCCAACCTCTAGCAAACTCATACTCAGCAAAATCACAAGAAGAAAATCACAACAAAAATTCACCCAAATCAAACAAGCAACAGAACTAAACAATCTTAACCTCTAGCACCGGCCACAGCTAAACAAACAATCACCACCATGCCATCAGAAAAACTCTGCCCAAACAAACCCAGCAAACACCGAAACCCACCATCAAACCCATCGGAACAAATCCCCCAACCCATCGGAAAAAATTACAACCACCGGACCTAAATCCAACCACCCAACGCCAACCCAAACGCCACCCAAATCCGACCCAAACGCCGGAAACCGGAACCAAAAAGCCAAAATAAGACCCACGAAAATATGAAAGCAACCCAACCAACCAAACGCCGGCCACCAAACCCAGAAACCGGCCACCATTTCAACACCACCAAACTCACCAAACACCAGTCTCTGTGCCGATCTCCACATCGGTCTCCACGCCGATCTCCACCGCTCTGACCTCCAGCCACCACGCCCATTGCAACCGCGCCACCACGCCAATCTAGAAATCCGATCCGGCATTAGCTCCAATCTGGCTTGGTGATTCGGCGTGAGCTCCGAGAGAGAAGCTTGACAATGGCGAGAGAGAGGGGATGAGAAACAGAGAAGGAAGAGAGAGAAAAGAAAGAAAAAAAAAATGAGAGATGAGAGAGAAATTGCCGGGTAAAAAAGCATTAAAAATTTATTTTTTTTTTTATTCCATTTAGCTACAGTACCATCTTACATTTGAGATGGTACTGTAGCTAAATCTCAACAACAACGAAAAATGGCATTTCCCATATAGCCTTCCAATTACTGAGCATTTGTTGGGCTTGTATGCCAAATGTATCTAACATTTGGCATATGAGAAGCCCACTGCAGATGCTCTTAGCCTTTATAGGGCTACCCTCTGGTGTGTATCACAGCAAAACAAAAGTTGACGCGCTGGAAAGCCAAAATAATTGGCATTTGTGAAAGCCAAAATTCACTTTTTTAGCAAAATTTCATGGAGCCCACCAACATTTAATATTAGTAGGTTTTATTTTTATTTTTATTTTTTAGGAGAAAAACTGAATCTTCTTTGCAACAAAAATTAGAAGTCTGATATATTTATACTTCTAGATTAGGATATGGTAGATTTTCTTTCTTGTATTAAAAAAAAAAAAAAAAAAAAAAAAAAAAAAACTTTTGCAATTAATTAATCCTCTTGTGAAGTCATGGCAGCCTCATAGCATTTTTTCCCCTTTCTTTTCTTTTCCTTTAATTATTATTTTTTTCTACTAGTTAATACTTTTTTATTTTTCTAAAATATTCATTGTTCAAATCATTTTTTTATTATTGTAAGTTTGTAACTATCAAATTATCAACAAACAAAAAAACTTTCTTTTATTTACCTTTAAATTTTTTCCCAATTAGTTGGTATTTTCTGATATTTTCAAGATATCAAGAGTTTTAAATTCTTCATTTTCCATTGTAATTTGTAACTATCAATTATAAAAAATAGAATAAATATATAAATAAAAACTACTGATTTTTTTTTTGGTTGAGACCACCTCTCTCTCTCTCTCTCTCTCTCTCTCTCTCTCTCTCTCTCTCTCTCTCTCTCTCTCTCTCTCTCTCTCTCTCTCTCTCTCTCTCTCTCTCTCTCTGCATGAGTTTAGTTTTCCATTGAAATTTGGCCATAGACAAAGAGCCTAATCAATGCCAGAGAAGAACCTGATCCATCACACCGTGAATCCACTAAGTACAATCGTCACCCTCCGTAACCAAATCTCTTTCTAGAACAGTTGAGATGACATGTGATTGGTGTTAATCCAATCACAATTTTTCGCATCAACCGTTATAAAATAACTTGTGAAAGTGGTTAACTACTTAACATTACTTATTATAAAAACAAAAACATTACTTATTATGAGATTTAAGACCTGTTTGGTAGAGAAACTTGAGTAGTGTTGTTTGTAATTTTTTAAAATATGTGTAAGTAAAAAAGTGTGTAAAAAAGTGTATAATATTATTTAAAAACTGAAAATGCGTGTTTGAAATGTCCTACCAAACGGGCCCTTAATTTTAGATGTGCCCCATTGCATCCTAAGCCTGGACAATGGCCAATGAGATTTATTTCTCATATTCTCTTATTTAGAAAAATGTTAAAACTACTACTACTACTACTACTACCGTTTTTTAATTTTTTAATTTTTTTTTAATATTTGAGATCAAATTCCACTCTATCATAATATATGTGTATATTTGTGAAACTCCTTTCTAAAGACTTTAGATAGTGCAATTCATAGTATCCTTAACATAACTCCACTTATATTCTATACTTAGGTGACTTAGGTGCTTGGTGGCAAGAGTGTTGTACAACAAAACAAATTCATCAATAAGGGATTGGTTTGGGATGTGTATGCACAAGATTTGATTATTATTATTCTTATTATTATTTGCTATGGACACAATTTGTCAAGATGATAAGTTGTGAGTTATAGACATTCAATTTCACACGGACCCACCACTAAAATTATTTTTATTTTCTATCACTTTAAGTTTCTCATTTTAATAAATTGTGAAGAAAATTATAGAATAATTTATTTCTTCATTGTACGTTTTTTTCTTGTAGAATATTTGGCAATCTCACTTGGAAGATTTTTTGTTTTTCAATTTTGGAAAATTCTAGAAACACTCAAATCAACAATACATTCAAGTCTCAACTTGTGATTGGCGCATCCAACTCCACTTTTTCACTAAGTACCAATGATAATTCCACGTGTAAGTTAGGCCAATGTAACAATCCATTCACTCTGCCAAATCTACTTTGTTCTACACTGCCTTGCATGGATATGATATTTATTTGCAAGTGAGTTGGGCAAGTTCAACTATTAAAGTGGTGGGTTGGGAGTGGCTTGAGTTTTTTTTAAACCACCTAGACCCTACCTAACCCGACCGACCTATATATATATATATATATTCATCTCTTGTTAGTCTTTATTCCATATCAAATTCAATTTCTTAATTAACTCCATGTTTTGCATATTCGTAAACATACATAATGACATAGATATGGTTAAAGGTTTTTTTTTTTTTTTTTGGGAGAAAAATTTAGAAAATACTTATACCATAAGACGTGTGTACTTTGATCTATAAAAAAGTGGACACTTCTTACGATTTCCATTAATGATTTATATTTTTATTGCAAGGCCTTCAATGGTTTATAGGATTTAGAGGAAATACTTTTTCAAATTATTCGTAAATGATCAAATAAATTTTGAAATTTAGTATACAACACATAACTAAAACTAACCCGCTCAATCCACTGAGTTGAAACTGCCTAAATTTTCAACCGACCAGACATTTTTATAGTTTGGTGGGTTGGCAGTGGTTTGAAAATTTTCAAACCCGTTAATAGCAGATTGGTTAAAAATTTTTCCCTCAACTTGCCCTATTTGACTTGCGCACATTAAGGAAGTCAATACTGTATCGGTATGGGGAAAATATACTCTACCGACCATTAAACCGGTATTGATACTCTTCTAAAATATACTAGATAAAATACCGGGTTGTTAGTGTTTCGGCTAGTATTAGTGTTTTGGCCGATACAACAAAACAATTGAAAAAAAAAATTGTTAAAGAACATATTATTTAAGCTAATATATTGGATTAATACACTAAACTAGATTGTTTCATATATATGTGTGCATTTGTATTTATTTATTTATTTTTAGGAAATATGTTTTTTTTATAGAGAGTTTCAACCTAAGACGTCTGCTCCTGATATCCCACTCACAAAGTTATTCTAAGTCTCAGAGATCAATTGATCTAAAACCACTCTCAATTGATTTGCCAAAACCTTAGCCAAGATTTTATACACACTCCCTACCAAGCTAATAGGTCGAAAATCTCTAATATTGGAGGCATCATTCTTTTTAGGAATTAATGCAATGAAGGTGGCATTAAGGGATTTTTCAAAGTTACAATGTTGAAAAAACTCTTCAAAGACCGCTAAGACGTCTTTCTCCACTACTCTCCAACAATGATGATAAAACGCCATAGTAAACCCATCCGGACCTAGAGCTTTGTCCCCTTCCAAGTCACTTACAACTTGAAGTATCTCCTCTCTCTCAAACTTCCTTTCAAGCCAAACCCTCTCCACATCCCCAATACGATCAAATTCCAAACCCTTCACAAAAGGCCTCCACCCCTCAGTCTCCTTGTACAAATTTTTATAAAATTGTACTACCTCATTAGTTACCTCGGATTCCTCCTCAAAAACCACCCCATCCACCTCTAAGGTCCTTAAATGATTAAACCTTCTATGGGAGTTAGCCATTGTGTGAAAGAATTTGGTGTTATTATCCCCTTCCTTGATACATAACATCCTAGATTTTTGTCTCCAGGAAATTTCTTCCAAGGAAAGAAGATGCTCCACCTAGGACCTCAAAGCTGCCCTATGACCTTTCTCCCCATCAGTGAGACCAAAGTCCCCTTCCTTAGCGTCTAATTTTGTCAACTCCTCCAGTAATTGTTTCTTTTGATGCTCTACATTACCAAACTCTTGGTGATTCCATTGCACAATGTCCTCTTTCAGAGCCTTCAATTTTTTTGCAAGCAAGAAACTAGGTGTACCTACAAAAGAGTGTCGATTCCACCAGGATTGAACTCTATCCACAAATCCCTCCGTCTTTAACCATATATTTTCAAATCTGAACGGACTTTTCCCCTTTACCATTCCCCCTGCCTCCAAAAGAATTGGACTGTGATCTGAGATAGGACGTGGTAAAATCCTTTGAATAACATCTGGAAGATGGTCCTCCCAATTTGGAGTGACCAAAGCTCTATCAATCCTAGACATCGCTGATTGTTCAGTACCATTTGACCATGTATAGCTACCTCCTTCCAAAGGCAAATTAACCAAGTTAAGATCCTAAATAAATTCAGAGAATTTTTCCATAGCTAAGGTCAAACGTGTCTCACCCCTACGCTCACTAGAAAAGCGAACAATATTAAAATCCCCAAAGCAGCACCACGGTATTCTCCAATACTGCTGAATACCCACCAACTCATCCCACATGTGACCCCACTCGATATTCTCATTTGGGCCATAAACCCCTGAACATGCCCATATAAAACCGTCCCCCACCCATTGCCACTTTACCGAAACTGAGAAAGTACCAACCATAACCTCCACCTTATCCAAAACCCTTTTATCCCACATAAGCAAAATACCACCAGCAGTCCAATCAGCCTCCAAAACAACCCAATCCACATATGGACAGCTCCACAAACTACAAACCAGTTGTCTATTCATGCTAGCAATTTTCGTCTCTTATAAACAAACAACATCACACTTCCACTCTCGTTACAAATTCTTCACCACAAGTTGTTTCCAAGGATCATTCAAACCCCAAACATTCCATGAAATCATTTTTATCTTCATAAACACAAAAATATCCCCAACTACTGACACCAGCACAAAACCACCATCTATCTCCTGTCATAATTCATCGAACAGATCAAGTTTTGCAACTCTCTACGTCCTTTGTTTTTGGACTTAGCCACTTTTTTGCTACCCGTTTCTTTCCTGTGTAACACATTAGCTGCCTCCATCACAGTTTATAGCCTCTGTAAGAGAGCAATGCACAACTTCTCATATCGAGTTGTTAATAACCCAACCAATTTACTGAACCCAGGAATTCTGTGTTTCACCCACCCAGAGATATCTAACTTAGGCTCAATGCTCAATACCTCAGTGGCCTCCTCCAACTCTGCTGAAATTGTTGACAAACTCGGAGCAATAGTCTGCAAAGGTAAATAATCCGACATTTCTGCTTCACCAAAACCCACAGAAAAATCAGCTGCATCCTCCACAAGCATGACCTCCCTAGGAAGGCTTAACAGATCCTTACTAGAGGAGGAATTTGCCTCCTTACCTGACACACCAAAACCCAGTGACCCAGCTCGCAAAAACTCCAGAAAAAGATTGGGAAAAGAGGGTCCAACCAGTCACGGCACAAATTCGAGAGTAACCGACCACTTACCTTCAGAAATCAAACCACCCGACAACCTATTTGAGCCCAAAATACTGTTCCGATCAGGGCTGAATCTGAAAGCCATAGGCTGAATATTTTCAATGCAACCCGACACTTCTACCGAAGAAGCACACCACGACTGAGCAAACAAATATCCATCTGCATCGAACTACCTCTCCGTCGCCAGCAACACCACATGCAACTAAGAAACCAAGAAGCTCCCTTCATTCTTGCTCCCTTCATTCTCGCTCCCCGACAACTCTACTGACACCACTACACAAGATAGAGAGACCATGGGATTCTCTTCCAGCCCATCGGGATTGAGTGTAGAGGGGATTAGGTCTAAAAAAGTGTTGAAGCATTCCCCAGCCTCTAAGTGATATGGGCTCGCATTCATCGGGCTTAAATTAGATACACAGTGGACTTCCGAATGTTTTGGGCCCAAACCAATACCCACCTCCTCCTTCTGTTCAATGGGAGCTTGTATCACCCATTTAAAAGAAGATTTTCCACCCTTGGAGTTATCCTAAGAGACCCGCTGTTTCCCATTCTCAGCCACCTCCACTATTAATCCCTTCCCAATCCAACGTGAATCCCTCAAATCATGCCCTTTCCCATTTTCAGCTTTATTTGAATTCAAACTGAAACTTAATAGAGATCTTATTTTATTACGCACCGGTAATTTCTCACCTAAATTAATACCCAAATTAATGCTCCTCTCTCTCCCTTCCCCTCCTCTCACAGCTATTGTACCAGGCTGACCCACCGGACCATCCACAACCTGATTCCGAGATTGTTTCAAAGGCATCACCGTCGTTTCCTTTGTCCTGTTCTACTGTTTCTACCCCATCGCCCCATCTATAATATTCTGTCGTACATCCTTGGTTTTATGGATCGGTTGAATACCACCTTTGGCTTGCACTTGACCCTTCACAGTCTCAACAAAAGACCGGGATGGATGAACCGCTGAATTACGCTTTTGTTTCTGAGGGATAAATTTTGCATGGCCTGAGTGACCAAGAGCATATTGATTGGGTTCTAACATCTTCCTCAATTCTAGGCCAAACACCTTCCAACCATGTTTATCTTTCCCTTCAGGGATTATGACAGACCTCCGGAGCCCACCAACTTTGAGTTCAGACACTAGCAAGAACTGACCAAAAGAGTTTGATCCCCGTTGCAAGGTGTAGGCAGAATCACCTTCCCTAAGCATGAAAAATTGTTTAGGATTTACCCCAATCACCGTGTGTTCTATATTTTTCAACAACCATAATGCTGCGCTTTTGCCCATAAACACTGATTTCATGAAGTAAGACATTGTCCTCATTTTGACAGTTAGGATCAATACAATCAAGAAATTCAAAATATGATGGACAATATAATAGAGATATAATAAAGTTTGCAGGAGGCCCGGCTACCTCAGATTAGTCAGATATTTTTTCTTCTATATTTTTTCTTTTTCATTAGTATGAGAGGGATACGTAGTTTTTTCATTGAATCGAAGCTTTTTCAGTTGGTGGTGGAGGAAGGAGGGAATTTCTTTGCATTACGAATCTCGGAGAAAATATAAGCTAGGCCTCATATGCAATCTCGCTAAACAAAGCATTGTAAACATAATATCTGAGATAATACCATGCTATTTGTGCAAGTTTGACAAATCAAAACCTTTTGAGGTCCTGCTTCCAAATCAAGACCAAACACAATGAAGATTCCATCTATATGGAATAGCATACCATGAGGAAGGTTTTACTCCAGAACTACATTCAAGTCCCTTGCCGAGTTTGAACACCTTTCTCACCTCATCTTGAATTTAAAGAAATAGGATTGAATTAAAGAATAAAAATGATCGAAAAAGAACCATTTTGTATACTTGACCAGCTGCATTCATGGTCCTCATTACCTCATTCAGACTTTAAAACTTCCTTGTAGAAACTGCACCGAGATCCAAGAATGGCAACACCCAAAAGCATAGACTTGTTCCCTCGTGGAACAGTTATAAGGCAACCTACAACAATCATGAATAAGTAGGCCAATACTTCATATGTATAGATTAATGCTTAAGAGAAGCTAAACTAATTCATCCAGACCTTTCCCATGGATTTCTTCATTTGTTTATTAAAAAGAAAATTTTGTATCAGTAGGTCATTTAACTTTGGGACTAAGGCTTGGTGGTTGTTGTCACTAGTGTGGTGGAGAAGGAATTGCAATCTTTTAATTTATTCAGATTTTGAATTATTATCATTATTATTATTTTGGTGTGTGTGTGTATTCGTATAAGACCACATGTAATATCTTATGTAGGGTTTTCTCATTGCACTAAGTGTGCTTTCTTGGTCTTTAAGTTAATAGCTTTATTAGGTAAATATAGATTTTGGTTTGATTTCCCATTTTGTCTTGTCTACATTTAGGAGAGTTTTACTTAGCAAGCAAGTCTTTTTGACTCAAACAATTGGGAGAGATTAACTCATTTGAGTATTTTAAAGACACATTTGCCTAGGGTTTCTCCAGTCTCTTCTCCTTTTTCTTACTTGTGACACTGTTTCTTTACTCATCCTGAACTTTTTCTCAACACACTATTCTTATTACTCCACACTACTATTCTCTATACGTTGATCTTGTTTACCATTCAACTGAAACTAAACATTGAAATAGCCCATACAATCCTATCAATTGAATTTTCCAACAACTATGAATCATCCAATCAACATTCCTGAGCAAGTCAAGCTTTTTATTCAGAAATCATTCGGGATAGTTCTACCAACTTTTTGCTTTTTATTGGTAGATTACCCGTGCACCAAATGGGTCTTGAACCCACAAACTCACCCTCCAACTTGTTATAACAAGAGAAGGAACTATCATTGGAGGTAGAACTCACTAGCATGTGCCATGCCAACTTTATATCCTCTTTTTGATCACCAATCTCCAAAGTTCAACTTTTTTTCCGGGAGCACCATAGAGTAATGTTGGCCCAATTAATTGAATAGCTACATTAGGGTCCATTTGGAAGATAAAAGTTAAAGCAACAAAAAGTTTTTTCCTTCATAATCTCTTTCTAAGCCACCTTCTCCCCCCCCCCCCCCCCCCCCCCCCCCATTTTTTTTCTATTGGTTAAGTTACACACACTTGGTGGGTCATCAACCCTTGCACTTACAAGGGAAGGAGGTACTATTTGAGGTATAATTCATTGGCAATTTCCTTCTCAAGCCCTTGCCATATTTCAAGCAAGAGGGAGGACCAAAAGCAGATCAAGTCATTCACTTCAGGCTCTAACCTTTCAGATCTTTTAACTTTCTTCAGGACAGGCAGCCCAGCCTCCACCAGGTCGAGGGAGTTTCAAAATCATGTTGATGCTTCTGTGGGTTCTACTTCTCTCAGAAGTCTAACAATGATGTGATAGAAGGAACTTCCAAAAGAGAAAAAACAAAATTCTTAAATTGACTAATGCAGTGCTGCTGTCAATGACTTAATGAGAGATTAGTTGATTAAGTGTGCACTTATGCCAGTCGTTGTAGTTTTGGAATGTGTAACAGGAAATGGACTGCAGCAGCATAACAAATAAACGATGACCGACTGTCGACAAGTTAGCCCCAAAATCCTAGGCTCTGGTGAATGGTGATAATGATCTGGAGAGGGATGGGCTTAGATTGCCTGTTAGATCCCAATCCCACATTGGCAATTTTAGAAAATCTTGTAATAAAACTGCACATACCACTCCATCTTCATTTGACTCATTCTTTCTTGAACTTTGTTGCTTCTTGAATTTAGAATGTAACTGTTTCAAGGCTACTTTGTATGCCAAAGTTCAACTTTATAGTAAAACCTATTTTTAGATTTTTTTTTTTCATAAAAGGTTTTTAAAAGCATTTCCTAAACGAAAGAAAACCAATTCTGTTTAAACAAAAGACTTGTACAGTACATGACAAGGAAAAAATGGCCAATTTATTGTGCAAGCAAGACCCCGCACTCATGGGGCCTACCCTCAAGGAGGATGTGTCTAAACATGATGGATTTTCTCGTGCAAGGGAAATGATGATAGAGAATAATTTACTTTTCCTAGACACATAGAATCTCAGTGCTTGACTAATGAAAGTAGCATTCGTGCTACTTTCATTATAGTCAAGCACTGAGATTCCATGTATTCACACTAACTTTATATATGTAGATATGTGCGTCCCAAAATTCCACTCCTGTCAACGTAATTGGAAAAAAAAAAAAAAATTTGTGGTTTGCATTCAAGGAATGATTGAGGCCAAGAAAATGGAGAAAACAGAGAGCTATCAATTCACACATTCACACTAGACAAGACTTGTACCGTATAGACAAGGAATAAATGGACAAGTTTTTGTGAATTGGAGTTGATCATTTGACAACAAAGAAGAACAGATATTTTTCTCAGTGCTAGACTAATGAAAGTAGCACGATTAAAGTCCATAGTCGGTGAACCTCTGTTTTTCTATAAGGATAGACCTACGTGGGAAGGTAATCAAGCCTATGATTCTTTCAGAATATCATTTTCGACTTTATAGTAAAATCTATTTATAGACTGTTGTGTTGCGGTTTTTTTTTTTTTTTTTTTTCATAAAAGGTTTTTAAAAACATTTCCTAAAGGAAATAAAAGCAATTCCGTTTAAGCAGAAGAATTGTACAGTACATTACAAGGAAAAAATGGTCAATTCATTGTGCAAACAGGACCCCACACTTGTGGGGTTCACCCCTCATGTGAGGGGGAGAATGCATGTTACAGAAACATATATTTTTTTTTTGGTTAAACTTCAAATTCATTAAAACTAAAGATCAAGGTTCAGGTCAGGTCAGGACCATGCCTGATCGAGTACATGCCAGATAAATCAAAATCCGAACTATTCCTAACGTCCACAGGCGGACAAACAAAAGATAAAAAACTGGTTTCCTGTTCAGCACCCATCCTAGTCATGTTACGGAAACATAATGGATTCTCTCGTGTGCAAGGGAGGTGGTGATAGAGAAGAATTTATTGTTCCCAGACATGGAATCTCAGTACTTGACTAATGAAAGTAGCACGATTAACAGTCCTAGTCTTGGTGGATAGCGGGGTAGAGACCTACGTGAGCATGTAGTCAAGCCTATGTGCTTGCTTCTCTATCTAGTGTTTCCTCGTAAACCCTTTTTCTGGTTGTATGAACTGCAAATCAAACTCATCATGGTGATGTTCTATTTTTCGACCATAATTTTTCATTATTTGTGAATTCTAGTGCATAAAATTGTTTATTAAAAACAAATATATCATCAATTTAAAGGGGGAAAAAATAGTTCATGTACCTCTTGAGGGTTGAGAGCTAAACTAAGATTAACTTCATTATATGTTCATTAAATTGATGTTTAATTCTTTTATTTAAGAATTTATTGTAACATAGAAAATTAATAGTTGATAATGATGCTTATTAATTGCAAAGTCATCTTATTGAGGACCAAAAAAAAAACAACTAAACAATCTTTTAGATGGATTTAGACAACACATACCCAAATAGTAAAGTCCCAAACTTTAAATTTTGGAGTTCAAATATGCAACCAACCAAAGTCTCATATTTGGGTACTTCTAGAGTATATTCCCTTCTCTCACATTCATGCTAGACCTCATGATGAATTTAATGAGTGGAAATATGAGAAAAGGGAGCACTATTTATTGTACTCCAAAAATATCTAAGAATTACTCGCAAAGCGCACACACCAATTGCCATGCAACTTAACAAAAGACCATAACAGAAAATTGTATATAGCGAATTACATAATATGACTAGATTAGTCATATAAGTGCGTACTTACGTTTGGTGGCTGCATTTATGGGGAAAGTGATCTACCACAATAACCACTACAGCATTGAAGCGCTACCTATTAACTCTGCTATCCTTCACTCGCATCTCAAGTCTCATCATGGATCCCTGTGGGCTGCAATAGAACCCATCACTCTTTCTAAAGAGACAAGATCCGTACTACAGAAAGGCCTAACCCGGCCCATATTTAAATTTTTTGTAAAAAAAATCTCACAAAAACTTTGAAGCTTATAAAGGTCCAACCCGTAACATTACACATTACACAATGGGTCATCACTCACAGTAGATATTTGGACTTGTCCATCCCCTCTAGGCTGAGTTTAGTCAAAGCTAGAGTTGGTTTAACTTACTAAAAAATAAAAAAATAAAAATAAAAAATCTTCCATTGGAGAGGAAGAAACTTTTTTTTGGGGAGGGAGGGGGGAGTGGGGGCTACATGGTCTTGTACATTGCATTTTGATATAGGAATTGAGTTTTTCTATAACCACAACAAAATATCACAACATTTTATCAACTCGTTGATGTGTTAATACACCATAAGTCAAGATAAAATAATATAAAGATTATTTCGAGACCCACCATAACTGAAAATAAACTTGTTATGAAAAATATTGTGAGATTTTGTGAGATAGGGAGTGAGTAGGGAATTAGAACAAATGTTTTACGTCAAAAGAAATACAATGTTGGCAATAGAACCATAAGATCACATATTAGATTAGGTAATGTGATTACCCTAAAATGGTGGTAATATGAGATTACAACTAAGATTTATATAATGACTGAATTCCTTGAACGACCTTTCAGGAATTCCAACTGATTTGTACCGGAAGCTGAATTGGCAAAATGCCCTTATGGAACTAAGCAGGGGTCATCATTTTCATAGATGTTCCTCGAAGAAAAAAAAAATCTTAATTCATAGATGAAAAGACATGTTTCAAGCCACATGAGCCACTATACATAATTTTTTTTAATGATATTTTAATTCCCTTATCATTGTTCGACTTATATCTTCCACTCTCTTCGTGATATTTTTCTCCAGTGTGATGCTGAAAATCAAGGCTATACACATTGATCCTATTGAATTTCTTCTATTTGAATATGCAAGATTCACAATCTAACCTTCAAACTGTGCATCCATTTCTTTCCAAAAGAAAAAACAAAAGCAGTGTGTCACAATGCAATCAGTTAATCAAAGCATCCAGATGACGTCATGGCTAAGTATCACATTAACTAAGCCAAGGCTTGAGCCATTATAGAGCGATGAGATAGCTGCTGCTCATATAGCTCCCGGAAAATACGGTATTTGGCATCATGGAACTTCTTCACCTTTGGGTCTTTAGATGGATGAATGACCTGCAATATTCAAACGTGTATAGTACGAATGAAATATCAATAACAGATGCCACTTCGAGAAGATACAATGCTAGCTCAGAATATTTGGGCACAGGAAGCAATTCACCATTCATATTTCATTATTTCTTTCTCATGGGAAAAGGGTTAGCCTAAGTTGTTGGGCTCTCTTTGCTTACCCTTAGCACTGCTAGTAATCTAAAATTGGGTGGTGATAAAGGCAGTCTACATAATGTTTGGAATATTATTTCAAAACTTATTGACTCCACGCTTATCCTTTATGGAAAAACCAAGATACAATTGTTCAAACCATGTATTATTAATGGTCTTGATACCAACCATGCAGGAAACAGAAGAAGAAAATTTATGAAAATTAAAATAAAAAAAAGGGCCAACAATCCTCAATTCATAGATGTGGATCCTGGACCTATGAATGGGGATCCCTAAAACTCACAAAGAAAAAAGTAAGTGAGTTCCATCCAAGTCAATCTTGGACAAAATATCAGCTAAGGCCTCATATGCAGTCTGACTAAACAAATCATTGTATGCATAATATCTGAAATGATACCATGCTATTTGTGAAAGTTTGAGATATCAAAACTAACTGAAGTCCTGCTTTTGAATCAAGACCAAAGTACCAAACAATGACGATGCCAGCTATGTGGCATAGCATACCAATTACCATGTGGAAGGTTTTACCCCAGAACTACATTCAAGACCCTCGCTTAGTTCAAACACCTTTTTCACCTCATCTTAAATATAAAGAAATAGGATTGAGTTAAGGATAAAAAAAAAAAATTTTGTACCTGACCAGCTGCATTCATTGCTCTCATGGCCTCATTCAGACTAGAAAACTTCTTTGCAGCAACTGCACCAAGAATGGAAGCACCCAAAAGCACTGACTCGTTTTCTCGAGGAAGAATTATAGGGCAACCTACAACAATCATCAGCAAGTATGCCAATACTTTAACATGCATACAGTAATGCTTAAGAGAAGCTAAAATATAATATCACGGACCTTCTTAATGACTTTCCTTCAATTGTAAATCAAAAATAAAATTCTTTATAGGCAGGTCAATTAACTGCAATTTTTTCTGTAGCCCTAGTGTGGTGGTGAAAGAATCAGAGTCTTTTGTATTAATCAGATTTTGATTTTTTATTATTATAAATTTTTTTTTTTTTGTCTATAAAGCAATATTTAGTGCCCATTTGGGAACAACTTATCTAGCTTTTTGCTAAAGTATTGCAGGTCAATTAACTGCAATTTTTTCTATAGCCCTGGTGTGGTGGTGAAAGAATCAGAGTCTTTTGTATTAATCAGATTTTGATTTTTTATTATTATAATTTTTTTTTTTTTTTTTGTCTATAAAGCAATATTTAGTGTCCATTTGGGAACAACTTATCTAGCTTTTTGCTAAAGTATTGTAGATAATAGGTAAAAGTTCAATAAAGTAAGTAAGTGACTCACGTGAGACCTACAAATAGTAGGAAAAATAAGCAAAATATTAGGTGACTCACGTGAGACCCAGAAATAGTAGGAAAAATATGAAATATGTTGGCTTATAATCCAATCCGAAACAGACACTTAATATCTCATGTGGGGTTTCTTATGGCCCCAAATGTGCTTTATTGGTCTTTAAGTTAATAGTTATAATAGGTAAATTTCAAGTTTGGTTTGATTTCCTTTTTTGTCTTCTTTACATTTAGGAGAGTTTACTAGTCAAGCAAATCTATTACATTCTTAAATGTGGTCAATTGTGATCAAACTAATGAGAGATTAACTAATTTGAGTATTTTTAAGACGCATTTGCCTATGGTTTCTCCAGTCACTTCTTCTCTTTCTTGCTTGTGGCACTTTTTTCTTTTCTCTTCCTTTCTTTTTTAGTCAACACACTATTCTTATGGCTCCACACTACTATTCCCTGCAAGTTGAGCTTTGTTTACCATTAACAGAATCTAAACACTGAAACAGCCCATATAGCCCAATCAATCTAATGTTTGATCAACTTAGAATCATCCAACCAACATTCCTTGCAAGTCAACCCCTAAGTAGAGATTCTCTAAGCTGTCATGTAGCAATGCCTCAATCATTGCTGAGCATCCTAATCATCCTATATAGTGAAGCAAATAGAAAGGGGGAGGGGGGAAATATCATATATACATCATATGTGTATTCCCACCCCCAAAAGAACACAAACAGAGAGAGAGAGAGAGAGAGAGAGAGAGAGAGAGAGACCAATGATATCTGCATGTTCTTGAATGAATAGGGGGTTCTTTGCAAGGCCGCCACATGCAAGTATTGTGTCAATCTGTAAAGGAAGAATCAAAAACAGAGAGAGGAAAAAAAAAAGGGGGGGGGGGGGGGGGGGGGGGAGGGTTGGTAAAAATAGTGCAGGAAGAATAACACTTTTGAAAAGCATTCACCTGTTATATTAGCAAGCAATATTTTCTGGGCGTCACTACATTTTTTTTTTTTTTTTTTGGTAAGTTAGAGATAAAGGGGACATGAATCATAAATAACCATCAAAACATGTAGAGACTTACATACAATATATTAAAGTCAAAGCACAATTAGAATCCAAATTGAATTAAATATAGTTTCTAATTGTTGTCTAAGTTGGCATCTAGTGTCCATTTTAATTTCCTAAAATTTGGTGTCAAGTGACCCATCCGTAATATTCAACATGAAAATCGGGATGAACACCTCACTCACCTTGGCAAGACCACCTTATGTGTTCACCACTGCTGAATGTTTCCATGCATAAGTATGGTTACAGCCTAGAATACATATACTACCTCCGTCCCAAATTGTTAGTCCTGTTTAGAAAACTCAACTTTTTAAAGGAACATCATTTATTGTCTTGTCTTTTAATTAAAAAGATAGAGTTTTCCAAAATTACCCTTTAACAAAGCTCTCAAAAAATTTTATTGTTTAAAGTGCTTGTGTTTGGTAGGGGCATAACAGAAAACTCAATAAATTAATGATTTTTAATTTTAGAAAGAGGACAAAATTTTAGGACATCCCCCAAAATAGAATAAGACCAAGAATTTGGGATGTAGGGAGTATATATTTGAGCTTCTTTTTTTGTAACATAATTAAAAATTTTAAAAGAAATGGAAAAGGTAAATTCATGACCCTTTCAAAGAGTACAGATAAAAAATATAGAGAATCAATAAAATCAACAAAAGATATGGAGGGGTGCCCCCTAGAGCATGCATCCAATCAAACAATGACTGCAAAATATGCTCTTTGATTACAACAGCAGGACGTTCAATTAGATCAAAGACCTGTCTGTTTCTTTAGTTCCACTGAATCCATGACACACAAGGGCAAGGCTCGCCACACCTTAGCTCCTCTGTGGTACTGAAACAGATCTTCCCAACATTTTAACAGAGCAAGCACTAATTAGGCATCACCCATGCTAGCCCAAACAAGGTGAAGACAAGGACCATATATCATATTTGAGCTTCTCACCTATTAACTTAAAGTCAAAGCATGTTATCCCAAGGTTTTTTAATGGTTCAGGCCTTATCAGCACAACTCGTGATAGACATGTATATTTGCCAAGTTATAATACGCTGCTCTCAGTTTCTGATGGGGATATTAATGCGGAGCATGTACTTGCTAAACAGTAGGGTTTTTATTCAGCAATCATTTGGTAACTATGCTGCCAACCTTTTTTGCTTTTTAATGATAGATTACCCATGCACCCAATGGGTCTTGAACCCACAACCTCACCCTCCACTTTGCCATAGCAAGGGAAGGAGCTATCATTTGAGGTAGAGCTCACTAGCATGTGTCATGCCAACTTTCTTATCCTCTTTTTGATCACTGGTCTCCAAAGTTCAACTTTCTTTTAGGAAGCCCCTTAGTGTAATGGTGAGCCAATTGAATTGAATAGCTATATTAGTGGAAGATGAAAGTTAAAGCCACAAAAAGTGTTTTCCATCATAATCTCTTTTTAAGCCCCCTTCCCCCCACCCTCTTTTTTTATGTGACATACACTTGGTAGGTCTTGAATCCTTGCACTTACAAAAGAAGGAGGTGCCATTTGAGCTATAGTTCATTGCCAATCTCCTACTCAAGCTCTTGTCATCTTTCAAGCAAGAGGGAGGACCAAAAGCAGTTCTGGTCATTCACTTCAGGCTCTAACCTTTCACTTCTTTTAACATTCCTCAGGAGAGGCAGCACAGCCTCCACCAGGCCATGTTTCAAAATCACGTTGATGCTGCTGTGGGTTCTAGTTCTTTCATAAGTCTAACATTGATGTGAAGGGGAAAAAAATCTTCCAAAAGAGAAAAAACAAAATTCTTAAATTGACTAATGCAGTTCTGATATTTTCTTTTGATACATCAATAGTTGGGGGTGGGGGGATTTGAATCCTAAATGTCTCTTTGGAAACACCAGAAGGTGTATATTGGGCTACAAGATTCTTGCACTAATGCAGTGCTAACATCAACAACTAATTGACAGATTAATTAAGAAAGTGGGCACTTACGCTAATCATTGTAATTTTGGAATGTGTACCAGGAAAGGGACTGCGGCAGCATAACAAATTAAGGAAAACCTACCTTCAACAAGTTAGCCCCAAAAGCCTAGGCTCAAGTGATAATGAGCTGGAGAGGGATGAGCTTAGAGTGCATGTTAGATCCCAATCTCGCAATGGCAATTTAAAAACTCTTAAAATAAAACTGCAGACATGACTGGAGCTGACTAAAATTTTTCTTAAAAAAGGTGGAAATTTTTTGAACTACGTAGAAAACATACAATATTTCTCAGAATACTTCACCCATTTTTTAAAATGTTGCTAAAGTACAAATAGATAAACATGCATATTTGCATGTGTCACAAAGTGTCCGTATATAAAATTGTTTTTAAAGGATAATATAGATGTCTAATTTCAAATAAGCATTTAAGTGTAAGGGTCTGTATTCTTACATTGTGACCATGGGCATTGCAATGCTCTACAATGTGACGTGTGCCATATGCAATACCCTGTACAGTAGCCAGGTACAGAAGAGCCAACTGTTTCTCACTTGTGTCGAGGGTAAAGCCACAGACCATTCCTTTTGATTTCGGGTCTGCAATAGGAGACCTGAGATATAAAGATTTGGAAGTTTAATATTTGGGAAAAAAAATTTGGCACCATGACCTGAGAAATTGAACATTGGTATGTAAACATTTACCTGTTCCCATGATAGTCAGGTAGGACGTGGGTATCTTCAGTCAAAGCAGCAAGAAATGGACACTTCAGATCAAGCATCATTGTTTCTAATATACTGTTCAGAAGTTCGTACAAAGATATATCTGAAAGATTACAAAAGAAAAATGTAGGTAAACCTATGTTAGAATTGTGAACAAAGGCATTCACCCTGTTTAGTCCAATAAACATGAACTAGAAACTAAATTGAGTAAACAATCTCACTTCTAGAAGCAGCACGATTTGCAAGGTGGGGAGATGCTACATGATTTTCAACTACATGATCCAATAATGCACCAGTGGCACTCTGGCCACCTTCTGTGAGCCAATATTCAGGTACCATAGCTGAAAACACAGAAAAGGACGATTACATGTACATGCCAATTCAGAAATTACAGAACTACTGACTAATTCTCGAAAGAAGAACATCATGTTATGAACACAGAAAAACTATCCTTCATGTTATACTATTAAAGTAAGCTTTGAAAGATGAAGCAGCTTTTAAATTTTCCATGACCAAAAAGAAAACATCATCATTCATCAAATTATTACCATCACCACTTTTAGCGGTGGGAAGGGGGTGATAGAATGTGTGTATGTCACTTCTTTATGAATGGATCCATGACAAATACCAATTAGTTGGTTGAGGATTCATAGCCAAATCCAAACTTTTGGGAAAGTTTGTTGCTATTGTTGATATATATATATATATATAGATATACACACACACACACACACATATCTATTTGGATGTCAGCTTTTTGTGATAAGAGGCAGCCAATTAATTTTTGGATTTGTTCTGTTCCCTTTGGAAGGTGATGAAAATAGGATGTGTCAAAGGATGTCTCGATCTAAAAGTTTTCAGGTCCTATTTTTTACAAGGATTTGAGAGCCAGTATGTATTTAAGTTTTTCCAAAAAGAGCATTTGGTATGCAAAATCCCACAAACAGTTGCATTCTTATTGATTGTTGAAAAACTTAAAAGAAAAAAAAAAAAAAAAAAACAATGATTTTTTTAAAGTAATGATATAGATAGCAGTAAGACAGTAGATTGTCTTCTTTTATATTGTGCCTTCAAGAGGGAATTGTAGTCATTGGTGTTTTTGTTATTTGGAGCGGATTGGGTTATGCCTAATAGAGTTGTGGAGATTCTATCACGCTGGAAAGGAGTTCTGGTTTGCCATGCAATTAGTAAAAAATTTGGACTGCTGTACTGCTTTGTATAGTGTGGATGACATGTAGAGGAGGAATAATTTAACTTTCCATGGAGTGGAGCTCAACTTAAATTGAACGATTGTCAATGTCCCTAAGATCTCTATACAATTGGTTTAATGCTACTTTGTACAACTCCAGTTGATTTTTCCCACTTGTTTTTCTAATAATGTTTCTATGCTAGATTAATTTTAAAATAATTTCAAAATACATGAAAAAGATAAGTTGCCTCTTCCATAATTCTTCAGTCAGTCAAATTTTAAACGATACAGTATGATCCGAATCACTAGAGCCAAATACTGAACATGAAGTTCCAGAAGTGTACCTGACCAGAATGGTCCCCAGACCCCTGGAATGAACAACTTGCTCCTTGATATGGCCATATGGCAAGTAGAAGTTCCACAGACTAACACCATGCGGTGGCATATAGCTTCATTATCACACTCTGAAAATATTATCATTGTTAAAAGAAAAACATATTACACGAAGATAAGCTACTAAATCATGCTAATAAGAAAATCTTTTCATAAGTTATAATAACCTTTAGCTTCAGAATCTAACTGTGGTACACTTTCCATTACCCCCACACCACCAGCATGAGCATCAATCAGTGAAGTACCAACAGGTATTCCTGATACAAGACCAAGTTCCTGGAAATTCAAATCACTTGAATACATGAGAAATAAGCTACAAAATAGGTGTCAATAGTATCAAGTCAAATCACCCTCCAAACTCCAAAGGCCAGGAAAATAGTGCAGATCATATTTTCTTGAACCTAAATAAATATGTTTGTTTTGCTAATGGACCTCAAGGAATGCCACTGGAAATCAATGTGAAATCTTCAGTACAAAATTTCTTGCCTTCGCGGCAGCTGGAGTAAGACCAGAACCCAAAGGATGGCCAGGGAAAGCTACACTTCGTCCTGTTGACATTGTTCATTGCCAAGTCACAAACAGCAGCAGAAATTGCAAAAGGTAGAATAAATAATTAAAATTAAAACACAAAAATAGTTTTATATTGACCAGCAATAAAAGATTATATTTAATTACTACAATCAAAGTTTACATGTAAGTTAAGAAAAATCAAGAAAGAAGACAGGACCCATTCAAGAAATTTATTATATTTCAAATACACTCCATGTTAAGCTGTCATGAACTCCAATCACCAAAGAAAATAAGCAAAATAGAAATTAATAAAAATCAACAAGCATACCTATCTTAGCATGATGCCCATCTACAAGATCACCTAATCCAATCTCCTCCCAGAAGTCATCATCCCATCCACAAGCTTCCATATCTCGGGAATCTTTTTCATTGACTTTCTGCATGTGTGCATGACCAAGATATGTCCATTTGCACACAGTGGTGCACAGACTACGAGTGTCATCTCCTGTTGCCCTAAAAGAATCAAAACAAATCACGATAATCATCAAGTTGAAATCCAACTTGACTTGTACATAAGAAAGATGCCTGAAAGATTTGAAGTACCTGTATGACAGCCAATCACTCAAGTCCATCCACCTAAACACCATTGACCAAGATTCTTGTAAATTTTCTTTCACCCATAGAAGCTGAAATTTTAGTCTGTATTAGAACATATTCAATAGAGAGACATAGAAGCAATTCAGAAACAGCAATTAAACACAACGATTATGGACATGACTTGGGAATGGAAAGTTAAATCTGTTGATAAGCTTATTTTGCAAAAACAACAATGACAAACTGCTTAAAGTGATACCTCTTTCCAAGGGGTATGCAACAAGAGAACGCATACTCTACTTCATATTGCAAAATAACATAAAAGATGGGAAGTGACTGCAAAATGCATACGATGTCCAATCCATGCAAGAATAGCAAATAAAAATAGACTGAAATGCTATTGTCACCCTATCATCATCGTCTCCATGCCTCATATGACCAAGAGAACCGTACGAAATCCAATGGAGATTAGTTTTTTTTTCCTTTTGTTTTTTGTTTTTGTAATAAACTGAAAGGCCCACAAAAGGGGGAAAAATTAAGATTGTTATAAGACCAGCTATGCAATAGAAGATGACATGTGACTGACCCTGATTAGTGTTTTGAGGATCCATAGCTAATCCCAATGTATTTTTAGTCAAGTTGCATCATTTAAAGTTAAAGCACAATTTCTTTAAAAGCTTTCAAGCAATAAAACCCAGCAAAGAGGAAACACAGAAGAAAATTTTCTAAATAATACTTGCCAAGAGCCTTGTAGCTCAATTGATTGGCACTTTCTAGTGTGTACATGACATCCAAGGTTCAAATCCCCCTTCCCCTGTTGTAAGTATTGAATTATAAATAAAAAATTCTAAATAATACTTCAAATAGTCCCACGCCGTCAATTTCAGCCGACTTAAAAAAATGTAATAAGTGTTTGCAAATCAACTTTAAGAAGTTCACTTAAGGACAAAAATTTCACCCTAATCAATCTTAAGAAGCACACTTAGAGACAAAAAAGTTCACCCTATAAACATACCACTGCCAAGTTGGGTGAGTCGGTACCTCCCTAAGCCATTTGTGTTTGGGGGAGCTAGAGGGAGTGAGTTCAAGCTGCTGGGGTTGCAAAATATATATTATGTAATTATTTCTAACAATTTCAAAAGTTAACCCTGTATAAAGCAAATCAGTTGCTAATAGAAATCCAGTACAATGCTAAGCGCACACACCAACTACCATGCAACTTAATAAAAGACCATAGCACAAGATTGTATATTGCGAACTACATAATATGATTAGACAAGCCATCTAAGTACCTTCGGTGGCTCCATCTCAGGGGAAAGGGATCCACCACAATATTGTAATACTGGTGAATTACGGGAATTGATCCTTTCAGCTTGTTCTACAGCTCTATGGTCCATCCATACTATGATATTTCTCCTTGAATCACCACTCCAAGAAACCGTGACAGGGGAACCATCAGCATCCACCGCAACTGCAGTGAGAAACCACTTTTTTTGCTAAGAAAATAAGCCCCACCCTCCACATTGTAGACATGATAAACAACTTAAATGACAAATTTTCTTTAATTCAAATCAAATGCTAAAAATAAGCATTTAGAAGGTTACAAACCAAGAGAACAAGTGGCTGCAAATCCCAGACCCTTCACTTCTTTTCCTGCAACATTTGCAAGGGAGCATGCAGATTTCACTGCCGCACAAATTGCATGCCATATATCTGTAGAAGATTGCTGATTTGGAAAAGAAAGGTTGTCAACTATGTCTATATCCAATATTTGTTAAACATCTATTGCTTTGCTTGACAATTCTATTGGCCTAACAGATGTTTGGAAAACACGCTGTCCCAAAAACACATTCTTACTAGGATTTCATAAGGAATGACATCCACACTAACTACATGTAACTTGGCCATATAGCTCGGGTGTTCAACTTGGGAAAAATCTTATTTATATTCATTTACTTAGAAATGAGACAAACTCTGGCCTAAATTTAGGCTCAACTACTAAACAAGTCAAGCTCAGATATAGTAATGTGTTCATGAACAAGCTCTTGAGTGATATATATATATATATATTTATATATACACACACTTCAAACATAATTTTATAAGTCAGTAAATAAGCTTATAAGATATCACATTAGTATTTGTAATTTACTGATAGTATAAATAGTCCATTTAGTAGTAAATTTATGTATCTTTCCTAACAAAACAAGGTTGGTGAATCAATTTTTCATAAATTCACAAACATAAATCATTCTATTTAATTAACTCAAATAATATAATTTAACTAAGGTTTAATTGCTAATTATTGGCATAGATTTGTGAAGGGGTACAAATATTTTAGTGGTATTGTTTGATATATATGGGAAAAGAATAAGCTAATCAAGTAGTAGCTCGTGAACAAACTCAAACTTGTTCGACAAGAATATTAAACGTGTAATTTAACTTGTTCGACAAGAATATTAAACGTGTAATTTAACTTGTTCGACAAGAATATTAAACATGTAATTTAGCTCGGGTCGGCTCTAATTGTTTACAGCCCTAACTAGTCTAGTGATATTTAAGTTCCATTGCTCATCAAACATTACCTCAACACAGTCACCGTCTTTCCAAATCTGAATTGGGCTACTAGAAGAACCTAGAAGCTTCCCGTTCTCATCAAACAGACCTGTATTTTAGAAACCAAGAGTTACCCAACAATTCACATCATCTAAGGAGTGTGTATCGACTAGAATTTGCATTCTTTAAAAATATACACAATGCATTCATATGTTTATGATTGGCAAAATTACATAGATGAACAAAAACTATCAAAATTGGATTAGAATAACCCAATATGGAAAAAAAACACAGAGAAACCAATTCCAATCCAATAGTAAACGCTCACCATAAACACGTTAAACGCGTCAGAAACAAATGACCCATTTCACCAAAACACAAAATACACAGAATTCAATCAACACAGATAGATATACATGCATGTGTGCGTGTCTCTGCGTGTGTATATATATATAGGAAGAGAGAGAGAGAGGACCTGCACGGGCGCTGCCGGTGCCGACATCTACGCCGAGGAAGACGGAGCGGAGAGGGGCGGAGTCGACGGTGGTGGTGGTGGCGGCGGCCATTTCGAGGAGGGAGGAGGAGAAAGGAGTGTAATGTTGTAGTGGTTGGGGATAGCCGAGGAGTGGAGTTGAATCAGATAACCCTCTTCTTTTACCTGACATTTCCTTTTCTCTCTTTTTTAAGTTTTATCTACTTCTAATTTTTATTTAGATTTGATTATTGTGATTGATTTTTTAGTTAATGCTAAATAATCTGGATTTTTTTTTTTTTTTTTGGAGTTTTCTTTGTTTTCAACGATGGAAAGATTAAAAAAAATATGTGTCTTTTAGAAATGGAAAAAAGGTGGAGGTCACAAGATTCTCAACTCACAAAATTAGCAAAGTTGTTACACTTTACAACCTAAAAATATGATTGATTTCATTTAAATCCTCTAAGTTTGAGATTATTCATGTTGAATCTCAAATTTGATTTAGTTTTAAAAGTAATTTTTAAATCCATTTTTACTTTTGATTTCGCCCTTAAAAAGATGACCTTATTTTATAGGCACTTAATGGCAAATTGAGTAATATTATATAAACAAAATAATTACTACATATACATATGTACCATGCCATTAAAAATTATATTTTTGAGTTAATTTTGAGAAAAAAAATGAAATGGATTTACAAAAAAGGAGAGAAAAATATATATTGTCTTATTCTCGAAAAAAAAATATTACACACAGACCCACGTGTATATGGAATTGTAAATTTATAGCTCTACTTGGATTATTTATACCAACTTCATTGATTTTTTTTTTTTTTTTTTTTTTGAGAAACAACTTCATTGTTAATTTATGATTTTCATCAATTTTATTTTCTCCTGCAGGATGTTTTATAATTTTAGCATAATTAGGGATCCAGGGACTACCATGATTCTCAAAAAATATTTATATATATATATATATGTAAGGGAAAAAAAAATTCCATGCCTATAGTCACGTTTTTTGTAGTCATTTTGCAGAAATAGAAAAGGTTTTTGAGGTCTTTTGAGAAAGTATCCTTTATAAATCTTGCGAGTGGCATTAAATTTTTTTAAACTCTGGTGTTTGCTATACTTTTTGTGGGTGAGAAAGCCCGACGCCACATGATGGGCCTGAGGCCCAGTTCAAATACGACTCTCTGTCCGAAGAGGTTAAATGTATCAATGCTATGCCACCCTGGGGGAAGCGCAGCCCATAGGGAACAAACGGTCTGTCCGAAGACAACCTGGTTGGGCCGAAGAGACCCTACTCAACGGAGCCGCCCAGAGCTTGATCGAGTAGACATGCTAAAGATCTCCCTGCCAGGGCTGATCTTCGGACATGTCTAACTGCGTAACTATCATGAAATGTCTTGCCAATAAAGCTGCCACCGCCACATTTAATGCACTGCAGCAACTTTCCTGGCCGCATTTATGTGGAGAAGACACCTGAACAGTGCGTCTTCACCCACCACCACTCACAGCAAGTTAAAGCAAACGGCTGATGTGACTGGTACTGAAGTGGATGCCTAGATGAAGGACAAATGTGCGGTGAAGATGGGAAAAGGGTGTATATATAAAGGAAACAAGTATCACAGAAGGAGGGGGGAAGAATTTGTATTCACCCAGCCTTTAAATAGAAAACCTCTTCGGACTATAGAGATTGATCCCGTTGAAGGCTTGACTCAACCCATTTCTTATTATTGGTTTTTCTTCATCTGGACCGTTGCTAAATCCACCATTAGCCCAATTGTTCAGCCCATTCTCTACAAATTTATTGTGGGAAATTTGGTGGGCTCATCATATAGAGTGTTGGTGCCTGGCCCAACAAATTTTGACCCTACACTTTTATTGAACTTATTGTTTTCGTTTGGCCATATTAATTGCAGTATAGATACTTTTTTTTTTTTTTTTTTTTTAAGCCTCGTTTGGAAGAAGAAAATAAAATAGAATGAAAATGAATAAAAATAATAATTTTAGAATATTCTTTTATTCCCTTATTTGAAAGTTTTAATGGAGAGAATTTAAGTGGGAGTGAATAGAATGGGTAGGAAGGAACGCTCATTCCACTCTATTCTCTTGAAACCTTAAATTTTTATTCCTCTCGAAATTTGGAGGAATGGGAGAGAATAAAATTATATTTAATTAATTTTTTACTAAAACTCCTAAAATACTCCTATATATTCAACAATTTATTTTAAAATAAGGGTTTAATAGTAATATTGTCATAAAATGATTTCATTCCATTCTCTTTATGTTACTCCTAAACAAGATTACTTACATTTCATTCATTTTCATTCCTTTCCATTCCTTTATTTTAAAACATCTAACAATTAAGGTTACTTAATTTCATTCCATTCTTTTCCATTCCTTTTTCTTACTTAAATACATTTCATTCCATTCTATTCATTTCTATTCTCTTATAATCATTCCATTCCATTCCATTTTGTTCCTTATGAACTCTCAAACGAAGCCTAAGAGTTTGCATTCACTCCTGATGATACTTCTTTTATAAATACTTTTTTTTTAAGGGACTCTTTTATAGATACTTAAAAAATAAAAATAAATAAAAAGATGTAAGATTTATCAATAAAAACGTACTTAATCACAGTTAATAAGTATGACTACAAAATGATTCAACAAAAAAAAATGTAGTTTTGAAAAAGTTTGCGTGTAATTCATAACTGAATAATTATTAACAACTAATTAATTATTAAATTTAAAAAACTCATTGATTAAGGCAAGAGTAATTTCTTTTGAAGTGTATGTTGTAGGTTCGAAACTCATGACTAAAATTTATTATTCTTTAACCGTAATTTTGTTTTGTTTTGTTTTGTTTTTTGTCTTTTTTTTGTTTTTAACTAAATTACACTTTGGAGTTTGGGTTCTTAAAATTTGGAATTATTTTTATTTTGAAATTTTACATTTCAAAATTTTATTTTAGTCTTTCATGCTTGATTATATTTTCATATCGATTTTGTTGTTCATTTCCGTTAGTGTACATTGGTGGCACATGACATATACATATATACCATGCCATTAAAAACTATACCTTTGAGTTTCTCAACAAAAAATGTGGAATTTTTTTTTTGACAAAAAATTTGAAATAGATTTACAAAAAAGGGGAGAAAAATATATATTGTCTTATTTATGACAATATATATATATATACACACACATACACACATATACATCATTATATCATATCTTATACTATATAATAAAAGTTATGCTTAAAAACCATGGTTGTATCACAAAACAAGCCACGTTTTCTTTCTTTAGAAAAACCTTACATTTTGACTAAGGAATAAGATTAAACAATAATTTAAAACAAATTTAAATTTTATTCAAACTAAAGGTATATTATTGTAAGGACCAGGTTTGGGAGCCAAGCCCACGGTGGGAATGAACTTCAACCCAAAAGGCCCAAAACAATAAATTTGTAAAGAATAGGTTTGGATACTAGGTGTAACTAAGCAGACAGACTCTAGATGGGTCCAAATTACAAAAGAGTAAAAAGAGAAAGACACATACTGAAGAATGATCGTTCTCAACAAAGTCCGAGGATATCAGCTCTTTTGTATTTCTATTAGGTTCAATTACAAGTTTGTTTCTTACACACTACAGCCTTTCTTCCTCCCTCCTTTTGATCCCCAATTCATGAAGGATCTCTCTTCTTATATAGTTCCGTCTAAAGCATCCTGGTCCTACACTTGTCAATCATTAGGGGCTACCACTTGAGTACCTGTCTTATCAGACATCCTTATTGACCTTATTGGCATTGGGACAGCCCATAATACACTGTTCAGGTGTCTTCTCCACATTAATACAACCAGAAAATTAGCTATCTAACATTTAATGTAGTGGTAACAGCCTTCCTTTCAGATATTTTAAGGCACTTCCCCATCCAATATCTTGGTAAGAACTATTTACCTTCACAAGACTTCTGGGAGCTTTACCCTGATCATCGGCCAACCTTGGCAAGACTCAGCAGTAGTCAGACGAGGATTTATTTGTCCTCAGCACATTACTTCGGGCCATGGTGGTCAAAGTTAACCTTCGTGCTCCATACAGTCCTATCTAATAAAGACTTAAACTCCTCGGATAGCCCTATGTCCTCGGCTTGGACCATAGGCCCAATCAAATGGACCTACGACAGGCTTCCAGGCCCAATATCCCTACAATTATCAACAATTTCTAAACTTAAATCTCACACAACCCACGTTTTTGTTTTTGTTTTTTTTCCTCAAGTTGCACGATTTAACAATAATTTAAAACAAATTTAAATTCTACTCAAACTAAAAGTCTATTATAAAAAATTTATAAACTTAAATCCCTTAAATACCACACAACCCACGTTTTTGTTTTTATTTTATTTTTCCTCAAATTGGTTCTTATTAAATTAATATTTTATTGACATATTAAACAACAAAGCTCTTGACTAAGGAATAAGATTTAACAATAATTTAATTTAGATAAAACTTTAAATTCTACTCCAACTAAAAATCTATTATCAAAATTTTAAAACTTATTTATATATTCAATCATGACTTTTTGATACAATCCCACTTAATCAAAAGCAATAAGTCATCCCTATAATTAAATCCTACACAATAAACTCCACGTTGTTGTTGTTGTTGTTGTTGTTGTTGTTTTTTTTTTTTTTTTTTTTTAATGCAACGTACGCTCATATTTTAATTTAATAAATTTATCTTATTTATTTTTATTTATTTCTGAATTTGTGTGCATGATATTATGCTAAATGAAGTTTACTATAAAGAAGCAAAATAATGAACACTCATTTAAGTTATTAGTTATCGTATGTAATTTTTTATTTATTTTTTATATTCTCAATTTTTGAACTCTTTTTGTATATGTTTTGATTTTTGGTTTTGGTTGTTGTGGGGGCAGGTGATCAAAGCACATTTTTGGGCTACAAGCCCTGTTCGAGGATAATCAAATACCTGAGGACAGTTAAAAGATCCATGCATACATGGGCCGGAAGGCCGAGGAGAAAAGAGGAGTTCGACATGATAATCGAGGTTCCCGAGAAGCAAAGGCACCTCAGGAACACTTTAGGAAGTCAACCACTCTAGAAAGATAAGCTTCAGGGGAAGTAGCAAAGCCATATCAGCAACGGAAAGAATAAATAGCTGGGAAAGTGACTGCCACCACCGCATTAAATACACTGCACCAACTAAATTGGCTGCATTTATAGAGAAATGACACATGAACAATATTTTCTTAGCTCACAGTCCTTTCTATTACCTCCAGAAGAGTCTTGATGGGATAAGCATCCAAAGGATTTCCTAGAAATTGAATAGGTGGAAGGTTGTGATGTATTGAGGGGGACTATATAAGGAAATTGCCTTCATAAAAAGGGGCATGCAAGATTGGGAGAGAAAAGAGAGAGAGAGAAGAACATTTTGTAAATAGAAAAACTTGATCAATGTAAGAACATTTTGTCCTCGGATTGGTCCTCGGAAGGTATTTTGTTGAATTTGTGTGTCTAATCCTATCAACTTGAACCTAATCTATCTTGAGCCTGAACTTACGTGGCTTCGTAGTTCGCTTATAAGATCCATTCTCTAACAAATTTATTGTTTTAGGTTTATTGGGCCGACCTTCACTGTTCTCGATGGGCTTGGGTCGCAAATCTAGTCCTTACAGTTGTTGTACTTAATTTGTGAGTGTGTTGATTTTTTCAATTAGACTATTACTAGGAAAAAAACGCAGTATTAAGGAACTATTTTGTTTATTATTGTTTGTGCTAGTTAGAGAGTAGATTAAACATAACCTAAATACGAATAATCAAACTCATTCTATATCTCATATTAAGAAATTATCACAAAACACAAAGAGAATTTTAAAATATAAAAATAGATAAATACCCATATAGTCTAAACTCTAAACAATTATAACTTAAAGTAATTTTTTTATTAAAATTATTTAATTATTTTATCATTTATAATTTATTATCACTATTTATTTAATAATTTAATTTTAATTATTTTAAAATTTTTGAACTTATATATGAATTTTCATCAAGCCGTGTATTGCACAAGAGTAATACTAGTGTGTGTATTTATATTTGGAATTGTAAATTTATAGCTCTACTTGGATTATTTATAACAACAATATTATTAATTTATGATTTTTCATCAATTTCATTTTCTTCTGCAGAATGTTTTAATAATTTCAGCATTACTAGAATATTAATTAGGGACTACCAAGGCCCAAGGAAGTCAATATTAATGACCAATGTCTTAGGGAGCGTTTGGTTTGCCGTGATGTTACATTACACCATAAGATTACATTATTATAATCTTACATTAATGTAATCTCAATTTTAATCTCTTTTTCTATTAAAAAAAATATTAATGTAATCTCAATATAAGAATATAACATTATATTATTTAAGAATGTGATGAGATAAAATAATATGATATATTTCATAATTTTAAATTATAACAATATTAGAAAAAATAAACAAATCAAAAACTTTAATATCACATTAATGATACATTACAGCAAACCACTTCTCTTGAAACTCCTCACAACAAACCATGCCTCTTAATTGTAATGTAAGGGAAAAAAAACTCCTTGCTTAGACTATAGCCACGTTTCTCAACAAAAAAGAAAAAAAAAAAAAAAAGAAAAGTCACGTTTTTAGTGGTCCTTTTGCTGAATTGGAAGAAGTTTTTGTGGATTTTTGAGAAGGTGTCCTTTAAATTTTAAGCTTAAGGGCTGTTTAGTAATATTGTTTTAGTAATGTTATTTAAGTGTTGTGAAAATATATAAGTAAAAAAGTATTATAAAAATATGTATTGTTTTGTTTAAACAACAAAAACTATTGTTTAAACAACACAATCAAAACAGACTCTAAATCTTGTAACACAGGCCCCATATCTTGTAACTGATGTACTCACGCAGCCAGCAGATATTACAATTTTTAACTCTGCCGTTTGCTGTCCTTTTACTGAACTCACTGTTTGGCCATATTAAATTACTGCTTATATAATCAGCATTTTTTTTTTTTTGCAGTTTCGATACTTAAAAAAAAATAATAATAAGAAATGATTTTTTTTTTGGTTAGAAATATATAAAATGAAAAGTAAAGGTATAAGAAAGATGACTTTTGTTATCAAATGTCTAAACGGCATATGTTAAAAAAAATGTTTTGCAAATGTCTATATATTTTTCAAATAAATTGTGAGCGAGATTGGCGAAGCTTAGGGAATTAGCATCAAAATTGGTGGTGGATTTTTGAAAAAAAAATATGTTAGATTGTACACAATTTATCAATAAAAACATACTAAATCACAATCAATGTATGCCTACAAAAGGAATAATAAAAAAAAATATTTTTGAAAAAGTGTGCATTGTAATTCATAATTGAATAATTATTAACAACTAATTAATTATTAAGTTAAAAAATCATTGATTATGGCAAGAATAATTTTTTCGAAGTGTATGATGTATGTTCATTGTAGGGACTGGGCTTTGTTCCCATGCGATGCGGGAGTTCAGGATTTTCACCCCACCAAGGGCTGACCTTGTAGTGTAAGGCTTGACATCTTAGTCCCACATCGGCTAGGAAAGCGCCCCTAGGAGGCAGTGGGCTCAATCCCAGGTAACCCAATACAATGAATTTGTAGAGTATGGGTTCAAGAACTAGACCTTGATAAAAATTGCGACGGCTAAATAGGGTAGTGAATGGGTTGGGCGACAAGAATACAAGCTAAAGCATAAAATGTGGTTCCTCGCTCTTCTTAGGGGATGGAAGTTTCTATTGCTTTTTCAATGCTTGGTTACAGGAGTCATGAGAGTGATGCAGTATTTTCTGCCTCCTTCCCTTTTTGGAGGACTTCTTATATTATATATCTCCTTTCAGTTGATCCTACCTCTACATTTGTCGACCAGGCAGGTCACTACTTGAGTGCTTATCTCATCAACCGTTTTTCCATCATTCTGTGAGTTGCAGCTACCAAAACTGCAGTGTTCAGGGATCATTTCCTCATTAATGGGCCAAAACGCCAGCGGCAGGCATTTAATGTGGAGATGACAGTTTTTCTTGGGTTTGCTCTTCCACCGTCCTCTCATGATAGGCACATTATATTCGTCCATTCTTATGGGGTGCTCTAGGAGGCTGCCTGTGATGGGGCGTTGACTCTCCCTCCTCTGGTTGGGGTTGGCCGAGGACATGGTTGTCCTCGGCGGTCATCCTGGGTGATTCGAACCTTCTCACGTCGTCCTCGGAAGTTTCCTTCCTCCTCGGCATGGGCCTTGGGATTGGTACGAAGCAGGCTGGGGTTACCTAATCCCTTGGCCCCACAATAGCCCCTTAAAATCTTGCTGTCAGGCTCCTCGGGCGGAGATGAGGATTTTGATATCCTCAGGCCTTTGCCATGGCTTATTAAGTCTTGTCTTCCATTAGCACCAGAGTCTTTTCACCTGCCCAAGGCACGCTCCTAACGCTTCGGTGTACGAGATGCGCTCTCATTAGTGTCCTCGTGAAGTGGCGCAGATCCAATGGTTGGGAATTTCTTTGGAAATTGGGCGAGATTTGCTTCACCGTATCTTTCTCTCTTCGAATTTTGTGTGGATTAATTTTCACTGGATTTCACCTCCTATATAAGGCCTCCTGGGGGAATTATTCTTTTGATAACTCCTCACGTTCATCAGAAACTTCAAGCCTTTAACACTATAGGCCTTTCCAAAAACTTTGCCAAGACCGTGATCAAGGCTTAGGGAATGAGATGGCTCTGGATAAGGGCAGGGGCCAGGAAGCAAAGGATAAAGATGTCCCTTCCCTTCAACCGAGCAAGAAAGAAAGCCTTCCTCCTTCGGCCAAAAATCAAAGTAAGCGTAGGTCGCATCATATTCCCGGCGCGCCCAAGTTTGGGCCTCGCATTAATGGTGGGACCTCGATGGAGGTCTGCGAGATTGCTGAACGTTTGACGCTCGAGCGTTGTCCTCTCCTAATGTCCAGTTATCATGAAACTAAAAGAGAATCAAGGGAACACCCTAGGATGGGGTAGCCAGGCACCTCCGCTTCTTCTTCTTTTTCATTGCCGGTGCTGTCCCCATGGGCTCAAGTGTTGCTGGGACGAGGCGGGGCATCTACCATTCCCATGAGCTTTCTCTTTTTTTAGAGTTAGCCTTAAAACAAGCCTGCCTTAGCCTCTTCCGTCGTAGATGGCTTTAAGAGACAAGCCATCCTGGGCTTCCCCTATTGTAGCTTAGCTTTAAGAGACAAGCTATCCTCGGTCTCCTCTATTGTAGTTTAGCTTTAAGAGACAAGCCATCCAATGTATGATGTATATATATATATATATATTTTTTTTTTCAATAATAAATAATAAAGAAGAAGGCTGTTCTTCTGACTTTACAAATCTTTTTATTTTCTCTGCAATAATTATTTAATGTGTGCGTTATCTTTTACCTCCAATGAGACTTTATAGTTGATGCTGTTAGTAGTAATGAAGAATTGTTACCCTAACTTTGACAAAGCCGACGATAGCCCTTAATTGCTATCTCTAATTAAATTAACAATATAAGAATTACCAGGAAATGATTGGGTGCTCCGCCCCGTAGACTATGCGAACAGCCGAGCACGCTGGACTTAAATAAGTGTCTGATCTGAGGATCGTTTTTCATAGGTTTGAGTCCGAGGACCATGTACTATCATGGTTCCATCTAGGACTTAGTTTTTTTCTGAAGTAATTAGTTTCCCTATAGGCTTGAGTCTAAGGATCATGCAAGACCTTGGTTCTGCTTAGTACTTAGAATTTTCTGAGGTGCCTAGTTTCCCTATAGGCTTGAGTCTGAGGACCATGCAAGGCCTTGGTTATGTCTAAAACTTAATTTTTTTTTAGGTGCCTAGTTTTCCCACAGGTTTGAGTCTGAGGACCATGCAATACCTTGGTTTTGTCTAGGACTTAGTTTTTTCTGAGGTGCCTAGTTATCCCATAGGTTTGAGTCCGAGGACCATGCAATACCTTGGTTCTGTCTAGTACTTAGTTTTTTTTGAGGTACCTAGTTTTCCCACAGGTTTGAGTCTGATGATCATGCAATACCTTGGTTCTGTCTTGGATTTAGTTTTTTCTAAAGTAACTAATTTCCCCATAGGATTGAATCTGAGGACCATGCAAGACCTTGGTTCTGTTTAGTACTTAGAATTTTCTGAGGTGCCTAGTTTCCCCATAGACTTGAGTTCGAGGACCATGCAAGGCCTTAGTTCTGTCTAGGACTTAGTTTTTTCTAAGGTGCCTAGTTTTCCCACGGGTTTGAGTTTGAGGACTATGCAAGGCCTTGGTTCTGTCTAGGACTTAGCTTTTTCTGAGGTGCTTAGTTTTCTCACAGGTTTGAGTCCGAATACCATGTAATACCTTAGTTCTGTCTAGAACTTTTCCCGAGTGCCTTAAAAGGCTCAGCCTCGAGTGCACCACCACATCATAAGGTAGCAGTTTTTGGGACTTGCTCTACCTCGCATGTGTGGTAGTAGTTATGAAGTGCTAACTTCCCCTTAGTATCTGGTCCGAGGACTGTAGACATGACTAAGGTTTGCATTTAAACACATAGCCCAGGTGCCTTAAAAGGCTCGGCCCCGAGTGCACCACCACAGCATGAGGTAGCAGTTTTTGGGACTTGCTCTACTTCGCATGTGTGGAAGTAGTTATGGAGTGTTAACTTCCCCTTAGTATCTGGTTCGAGGACTGCAGACATGACTAAAGTTCGCATTTAAACACATAGCCCAGGTGCCTTAAAAGGCTCAGCGCATAGTGCACCACCACAGCATGAGGTAGCAGTTTTTGGGACTTGCTCTACTTTGCATGTGTGGTAGTAGTTATGGAGTGTTAACTTCCCCTTAGCATCTGGTCCAAGGACTGCAAACATGACTAAGGTTAGCATTTAAACACATAGCCCAGGTGCCTTAAAAGGCTCAGCCCCGAGTGCACCACCATAGCATGAGGTAGCAGTTTTTGGGACTTGCTCTACTTCGCATGTGTGGTAGTAGTTATGGAATGTTAACTTCCCCTTAGCATCTGGTCTGAAGACTGCAGACATGACTAAAGTTCGCATTTAAACACATAACCCAGGTGCCTTAAAAGGCTCAGCGCCAAGTGCACCACCACAGCATAAGGTAGCAGTTTTTGGGACTTGCTCTACTTCGCATATGTGATAGTAGTTATGGAATGTTAACTTCCCCTTAGCATCTGGTTGGAGGACTGCAGACATGACTAAGGTTCGCATTTAAACACATAGCCTAAGTGCCTTAAAAGGCTCAGTCCCGAGTGCACCACCACAGCATGAGGTAGCAGTTTTTGGGACTTGCTTTACTTCGCATGTGTAGTAGTAGTTATGGAGTGTTAACTTCCCCTTAGCATCTGGTTCGAGGACTGCAGACATGACTAACGTTTGCATTTAAACACATAGCCCAGGTGCCTTAAAAGGCTCAGCCCCGAGTGCACCACCATAGCATGAGGTAGCAGTTTTTGGGACTTGCTCTACTTTGCATGTGTGGTAGTAGTTATGGCCATTAAAATGGCCTTTTCCGTTGATGGGAGCTTGATCCTACCATGTTTAATTGTTGCACTTGCCAACGCATAAACTTTTCCCACAGACAATGCCAATTGTAGGGATTGGGCTTTGTTCCCATGCAACGCGGGGGTTTTTTCCATACGACGCGGGAGTTCAGGATTTTCACTCCACCAAGGGCTGACCTTGTAGTGTAAGGCTTGACACCTTAGTCACACATCGGCTAGGAAAGCGCCCTTGGGAGGTAGTGGGCTCAATCCCAAGTAGCCCGATACAATGAATTTGTAAAGTATGGGTTTAAAAATTAGGCCCTGGTAAAGATTGCGACAGCTAAACAAGGAAGTAAATAGGTTGGGCGACAAGAATATAAGCTAAAGCATAAGATATGGTTCCTTGGCCCTCTTCTTAGGGGCTGGAAGTTCCTATTGCTTTTTCAATGCTTGGTTACAAGGGTCATGAGAGTGATGCAATATTTTCTGCCTCATTCCATTTTTGAAGGACTTCTTACATTATATATTTCCTTTTAGTTGATCCTAGCTCTACATTTGTCGACCAGGATGGTCACTACTTGAATGCTTGTCTCATCAGCCATTTTTCCATCCTTCTGTGAGTTGCAGCTACCAAGATTGCAGTATTCAGGGGTCATTTCCTCATTAATGCGGCCAGAATGCCAGCGGCGGGCATTTAATGTGGAGATGACAGTTTGTCTTGGGTTTGCTCTTCCATCGTCCTTCCATGATAGGCACATTATATTTGTCCTTTCTCATGGGGTGCTCTGGGAGGTTGCTTGTGATGGGGCGTTGACTCTCCCTCCTCTTGTTGGGGTTGGCCGAGGACATGATTGTCCTCGGCAGTCATCTTGGGTGATTCGGACCTTCTTATGTTGTCCTCGGAAGTTTCCTTCCTCCTCAGCATGGGCCTTAGGCATGGTACGAAGTGGGCTGGGGTTGCCTAATCCCTTGGCCCCACACTTATAACTCACAATTATTATTATTTTTTTTTAGAATACTAACACACACACACACATGGGTAAAGGGGGAGAAGATTTTTTTAAGAAATTTTAGTGATGTATATCCAAAAAAACCTAATTCTTAGATACACAACATAAATTTCAAACCTTTTTGACTCACACTCATTTTCTAATGTGGGATTAACCCACTGTTTTTTCTTTTGCACAATTAAACTTTTTTTTTTTTTTTGGAGGAAGTTGCACAATTAAAGTTGATTATTCTTCAACAGTAGTTTTTTTTTTTTTTTTTTTGAACTAAAGTACACTTTGGAGTGTGGGTTCTTAAAGTTTGGAATTATTTTTATTTTAACTTTTTACATTTTAAATTTTCATTTAAGTCTTTCATGTTTGATTATATTTTCATATTGATTTTGATATTTATTTATGTTAGTGTACTTTGGTGACACTTGACATTATATGAGTGACATGGCTTAGTGGACATTACTTAATTATCAATCACTTTACGGTTAGGTTATTAATGGAAATGGACTGTTGAGCCAATAGAAAAATGGAATAAAAAATGAAGAGCTAACATTAAAACTTTGAGGGCAAATAACACTCCCCTCCCTTGAGGTTTGGAAAAATGACACTCACCCCCAAACTTAAAGGAAAAAAACATTTTCCCCCCTTTGACATTTATTTATCTAAACTCTGTTAAATTGGCGTTAAAAATGTTGTGCACTAACGTACCCTTTGGTTAATAATGTATTCCCAAAATTAACTCTGAAAGTTTTTTATATTGATAAGTGACTTTGAAAATTTCAAACTCATTTTTAAACAATAAAAGCTTAAAAGCTTCAGCAAATTGTTTTATTTCATAAATTTTGATCCAAAGTGTTAGAGAGAGGAGCGATTAAAAAATCTAAGAGGATCATCAAACTTTAAAAAATCAATTGAAAAGGTGCTATAAGAGACTAAAAAATCAACATAAGCAACATGTTTTATAATATACTTTATATTCCGTTACTAATATTAACAGAAGGGGGGGGGGGAGTGTTATTTTTTTTAAATCTCAGGGGGGGGAGTGTTTTTTCCTTTCAAGTTTGGGGGTGAGTGTCATTTCTCTAAATCTCAAGGGAGGGGAGTGTTATTTGCCCAAACTTTGAAACGTGAAGAGCCAAATGAAAATAATTCTAAACTTTAAAAGTTAAATAATTCTAAACTTTAAAAGTTAAAAGTCCATTTTAGTTTTTTTTTTTTTTCTTTCTATTTGTAGGAAGGTGAATATTGATTTGAGTTTGTTCCTCGTGGATACCAAAATCTCCTAGTACCAATAAATACAAAATGGCATTGTCTATAGATTTATGCACTCAAACTATAAATTAAGATAGAAAATATGAGTGATGTTATGGTCACAAATTATTTTACAACAATTTTATTTGTTGTTGTTGTAACCAATTTTTTTACTGGTTTACTTTAAACCCACCACTAACAACTTCTTACTCTGTTTGTATATGTAGCATCAGTTAGAAATGATTGAATGACTGTGTAAAAATTTAAAGATAGAGAAAAATCAGATTTGAAAACATAGGAGGTATATTTGCTGAATAGCTGTCAAATTCAATATCCTCTTGTATTATTGTATTGAAAATAGACTGCGATTAAAATTAGAATGCAACTGTAATTGACTTTGTCTTGATTACTTAAAAGTGGTTCAGTTCGATTGTTGAATATAAAGTATTTCATTTACTTTAATTGATGTATTTGAAGCCATTTATCTTCTTTAAAAAAAAATTTAAGGTTTGCTAGCATCTACAATTTTTTTTTTTTGTAACATAAATTAATTTTTTTTTAAAGAAATAAACACTCATACAAAAACAAATAGAATGGGGTTCAAATGTAATATCATACTACAAACTCCATTAAAAAATCATGGAAAATTTTGAGTCTGAGACAAGTTATATTACAAATAACATATATTACAACAATAATATTTTGCATACATATTATCTTTGTCACATCTATATATATGTTAATAGTCAAAACTGAGAGAAAATCCAATTAGATTTTAATTGGATTTTTAATTTTGTGCTACGTATCTTATTTAATTTTTAACTTTGTACCAAGTGAATTATTGAGTGTAAAAGTTGAAGAGTCTAAATCCAATTAAATTCCTAATTGAATTTGAATTGGAATCTAATTTTTTGCCACGTGTCCATCTAAGTTTTTTATCTATATATATATAAAATCGAAACTTTTGAACTTCCCACAATTTTCCACGTCAACATTTTTTATTTATATTTTTTTAGACTCAAATAATCATTAATTAAAATATAATCATTAAACAGACTCACATTAGGGTTCAAAAAAGAAGAGAGAGAGACTCACGTTATAACTCTTTTCTTCCCACCTCAAACCCTAGCAAACCTATCCCTGTCTCAACTGTTGTGAAAGACGTCTGCACTGATGGAGTGCCTTCCCAAGAGAAGATCCTGTTTGAGAGTGGTACAGATGAGAAAACTCTTTGCATCTTTTTGCCTGCTGAGAAGGATCAAAAGAAAGAATTGGTGAAAAAAAAGAAGATATTGATATGTCCATTCCAGATGCTTCCCAAGGATTTGATGACAACAGGGGAAGACTCCCCTCATACTATTTCGAATGATGTCTCCAAAGAGATGTTTTTGCCTGGAGAGAAGCTTCTAGTTTTAGATATGGGCACATATACTTCCCACTATAAGTCTTCGAACAATGATGAAGTTGAACAACAGCCTTTCCAGGTATTCATCTCTTAGCCAAAGTTTTTGTGTAGGAAGCCCTAAACGCTTTGTAGCATCACCCAATTATGGCTTCAAGATTTACCACACACCCTCATACACATGGTAAGTATTTTGCAATCCATCTTTTGCTTATCAGACCCTTGAAAGAAAAAAAGAAAAGAAAATATATTTTTGCAATCCATCTCTGTTATCTTGATATTTCTTTCTCCATGAACCTTAAACTGCTAAACGTAAACGTAATGGGTAAAGCAATGGGTTCCATGTCTGTTTTTTGTTTTTAATTTTTTAATTATGTGAAATTTTTTTTTTCAAATAATTGTTAAAAAATTAAAATAGGATTCATATGAGGAATAATCTAATCATATACTTTTCTTTTTCAAACAACAAACAATGATGAGGTATATCTGATTTTATATTTAATAAATAAATAAATAAATATATATATATATATATATATTTAATTATCATTGGCACTTGCCATCAGCAATTTTTGAACCAAATTGACTCATTCTCCGGTCACTACCATTGAGAAATCAAATCAATGTTGCAGTTAGAAATCAAATCAACGTTGCGGTTTTTCTATTTAGTTGAAAATTTTATTTGCTTATTTTTTTTTTTTTTTGTTTTTACTGCGAATCAATACAAAAAAAGAAAAAAAAAAGGTATGAAATTGATTTCTAGAGTTTTCATTTGTGATCTAATTCAACTAATCTAGGAAAATTTTTACATTACTTATAAAAAAAAAATCTAGGAAAAATCATAGATTATCTTATTTCTCAATAAGTATTAAAAAAATTTCTGTTGTCCATTTAAAAATTTCACATATAGATTAATAAAGTTATATTTCTTGGCTGTATTTGCTAGGTCTTCAGCAACAAATTTAACTTGGCATTTTGAACCTATGGCTGAAATTTATGCTGTTCTTTGGAAGTTCAAATTTGAAATCAATTCTTCATTCATTGTGGTTTTTCATTGCGTAATTTCTTTCTCTCTTACTCTTCTTGATGAGTTTTTCCTTTTCACTAAAATTTTAACAGGTTTGGTAATTGACTAGAAGAAAGTTTTTTAGCATGAAGCACCTATTTCATTCTATTTGTCCTCATCACAAGGAAAACATTAAGGTAAGACATAATCTATTTAAAATTTTTAAAGGATGAGCTTAATTATTTCTTATATATAACCGAAGCCTTAAAATTTTTTTAGACATCAGCATTATTTAAATAAAAGAATAAAAAATTCTGATAGGACTCAAAAAAAAGAAAAAAGAAAAAAGACAACACTTCCAAAATTATTGAGTGTGTGTATATATATAACTATTGAGAGTTTTGTTTTATTAATTTAAGAATTGTAAATTACTTTGTAGGTTCCGGTAACTATGCATTTGCAACTTAATAATATTCTATGTTAGACAACACTTCTAAACTATGGAAAAGCATAGAAGTTAAATATTTCTTCATTTTTTAAAAATATTAACTAGCAAAATGTTTATTTACTATTGTTGGATTTTTTTTTTAGTCAATAGCTTTTCCGTGTATCGCACGGGTTGGCGACTAGTTTTTGTAACAAGTAAATTATTAGGTGCAAAAACTAAAGAGTTTAAAACCAATTAAATTCTAAATCATATGTGTGTGTATATATATATATATATAATGAGAAATCAATAAATATTTTAGAAATGTATAGTTTAAAAAAATTTTAAACAATATCATGATAATTTGAACTCTTTTAAGATTTTTAATTGTACCCAATTCATATGCACAAAACTACACTCTTGTGGGTATATAATAGGTGAGGAAATAAACATTATTTTATTTTATAAATCTAATAGTGTATAAACTAACATGGTATTTTATATTAAATTTGACAAATCTAAAATTGAACACACTACAAATTGAAACATTAATTATTATTTTTTTCTATAAAAATACAAATTTTTTTTTTGGCCAAACTATAAAAAGACAATTGAGAGTAGAATAATTCAGACCTTAAATGTCACTGATAAAAATACTAACAAGTGCAAGTTAAACTATAAAACAATTCAATTATTTAAATTTGCATAGTCTTATTCTAGTATCTACTTTTTGTTTTTTATTTTGTTGCTGAGAATAATTAATACTCACTCCTTTTTAAAAACCTTGTACCGTTTCAATTTTTGGCAGGGTACGGTAATTTGGTTTTGCCTGATTATTAGATTCGAACTTTTGACTGGACTGGAACCTGTACTTGAAGTGACGCACGTGTTCACCCAATCTTCAATATACCCGCCTCTGCCCCTTCGGTCCCTACACACTCCCGAAAGCCGGCAAAATTTGCTCGACAGAATACATTTTTGAAAAAAATTTTGTAACTAGTATATGTTAAAATTTATTTAATAAGTTAGACTGATTTTTAAAAATCGAGTTTCAATTTAAAATCGAGTTTCTCAAACTTGATATACGATTGACCTTAATTTGAAAAAAAAAAAGAAAAAAATGTGAAACTTGAGTTTAATAAACTTGAGTTTCATTTAAAAAAAATAACAGACATTTGAGTTTTATTTGAGTTATTTTTTTTAAAAGCATACAACTCGAGTTTACTAAACTCGAGTTCTAACTTTTTTTTTTTAATCAAAGTCAAGCATAAATCGAGTTTAAGAAACTTGATTTTGGGTTAGAATTCGAGTTTCACAATCTTAAGTTTCAAAAAATAGTCCAATTTACTAAATAATTTCAAACACTTACTATCTATTTAATATTTTTCTGAAAAAAATGTTGTTGAGCAAATTTTGTCCCACAAAAGCCCCACACACACACGCAAACTGACAACAGTCTCTCCTCATGTAGGAAAAAGTATCTACTATTAGATAATACCATGTCTTTGACATGAGTACGAAAAAGAAGTGTGTGGCTTCTGTCCAATATTATATGATATGTGCTCATTTTCAAACTTTTATCACAATCGCACAGCGAGTCTAATACACTGAAGGCATTGAAAAAAAGTCACACCCTACAAAAAATTACCAACTAATACATAACTTTCATTTAATAACGGATAGTTATTTTTTTGCAACATGTCTTGCAAATATTAAATTTTGATACCAGTTCCCCTCGTGTAGGCCACCTAATTTTTCAACTACCTCATTTCCCACTTAAACCCCCTGTGTACCCATAGCCAAAACCAACCCGTACCAAACCACTCCAACTCTGCCCGCTTTTTCTTACATTAACTCATTCTCAAATTCTCAATATCTAGTGCACCTAGTTTTCTCCGCTTCCCTTCGTATCTCCAACACCACTAACATAACATAGCAACATTTTTAAAGAAGAGAGTTCTTTAGACTAGAACCAGTTGCCAGATAATCTAGCGGGCTAAGCAGACAACCGCTGCCAATCTATCCTTACAATGTACTTTCTGTTATCTCTCCACCGCCGCGGCCACCGCCATCTCTGCCACGTCAAACACCTTTCCACAACCGCGCATTCACAACTCCACGTCCCTCTCAACCACCCTACCTTTCTCGTGTGGGCCTCCAACACCTCCCTCGGCAAAACCCTAGTCTCCACGGGCCTCGCCGCCTCCTCTCTCCTCAATCCCATTCCGAAGCCTCGTAAATTCCTCTACCTCAAGCCCATCCAAACCGGCTACCCTTCAGACTCCGATTCCTCCTTCGTCTTCCACAGGCTCTCCCGCCTCTCTCTGCTCCGCCGCCGCCACCTCCCTCATTTCTCTCTCTTCTCCTCCAATCACATCCTCAAAGCCTCATTCCCCGCCGCCAATTCCGGCCTCGGCCAAGAAATCTCCGAGACCCCCCATTCTGGAATGCGTGACTTGGGCTACTACGAGGAGGCGAAGGCCGAGGGGGACGTTGGAGGCGGCGCGGCGTCCCAATTGGTGTGTAAGACGCTGTACGCGTGGCGGGAGGCCGTGTCGCCGCACCTGGCGGCCGAGAGGGAGAGCGGGGTGGTGGAGGACGCGGCGGTGCTCGAATCGCTGCAGAAGTGTTTGAGATTTGAATTGGAAGGTGGTGGGGAAAAGGGAAAGGAAACAGAGATTTTCTGTGTGGTTGAGACTTCCGGCGGGGTTGCGAGTCCCGGGCCTTCGGGGTCCCTTCAATGTGACTTGTATAGGTATCTGAATCTCTCATCACTATGATAGAGTTATGAATTCTGTGAAATTTTAATTGTTTTCAAATTTATATTGGGTGCTTTGCTTTCCTAATTTTATATTGGTTGACTGGTCAAATTATAATTCTTCTGTATTTTAAACTAAAGTAATCAAGATTTATATATATATTTTTTCAATTGAAGAAAATAAAATATAAGAATTCTTATTATAAATAAAGAAGATTGTGTGTTTGGGTGAGTTTATTTCATCAGCCTATTCAATTTATTGTGCAAAATACACTTGCTTTGCTCAGGTCAATGTTGCACATTCAACAGATTATCACAGGGGTCACACAGGCTAATATGGCAAGACCCTTTTTTTCTTAATAGTTTGCTAAATGTTTTTCTTATAATTCTGATCTTTGTTGCATATGCTGGCAGGCCTTTCCGTTTACCTGGTATTCTAGTCGGAGATGGGCGGCTGGGTGGTATTTCTGGAACCATTTCAGCTTATGAGAGTTTGAAACTTCGAGGTTATGACATTGCTGCTGTTGTTTTTGAAGATCATGGCCTTGTAAATGAGATGCCATTGCTGTCTTATCTGCGAAATAGGTAAATTAGCTTTTATTAATCTTTTCCCTTTTTGTGTATTATTATTTTAAGCAATTATATGCAGACTGCATAATGTTCATCACAGGTTATATAATTTGATTTCTCATGACCTGATATTGTTCTTCCATCATCTAACTAATTGTTAATTTTTCTTATACTTGTGTAGTAGGAGTGATCTATATGCGTATTTAATCTGTTGTCATTTTTTTTCCTAGGGTTCCTGTACTTGTCCTGCCATCAGTTCCGAAAGATCTATCAAATGACTTGATGGAATGGTTTGATGAATCTCGTGGTGTATTTGATTCTCTGAAGGAAGAGATGTTATCAGCTTATTCAAAAAGAATGATGAGATTGCAAGGCATGCCAAAGAAAGCAGGAGAGATTTTCTGGTGGCCATTTACTCAGCACCAACTTGTACGTGAAGAAGCTGTTACAGTGATTGATTCACGACATGGTGAGAACTTTGCAGTCTTCAAGGTTCGTGTGATAGCAACAGTCAATGGTTTTATATTTTCTCCTTTCCCTTTCATAATGTTTCTTTTTCTCTGTCTTACCCAACTGACTGCTGCTGTAATATGCTAAATTAACTTCATTCTATTTCCATTGTAGGCTCAGAATAATGAATTCATAACTCAACAGTTTGATGCATGTGCTAGTTGGTGGACTCAGGGTCCTGACACTACTTTACAGGTCAATCTCATTAGTAGTTTCTGAGCTTTTTTTTTCCCCCTATTGAATGTGAGTCCATAGGAATGAATTGGGTGATAGTTTTCTCTTATTAGGGGATCTAAACCATACAGTCAGTGTGCTAAACATCATTTCCCCACCATTTTAGTATTGAATGTTTGCCCTGAGTATAGAGTTATTGCAATTTATATTCTTCAGCGATAGCATTTCTGAAAATGTTAACGTGGTTTTTGTTTAGGTGGTTTCAGACTGAGCTTGCAAGAGATATGGGTTATGCTGCTGCAAGATTTGGACATGTAATGTTTCCTGAGAATGTTTATGAACCAGCCTTAGAATGTGCTGAGCTTTTGCTTGAAGGTGTGGGGAAAGGTTAGTATTTCTTTTCTTCTTTCTAGCCAAATAGGATTTTTTTGTTGTTGAAATTATTACTTCACATTTGTTTTTGATAGAAACTTCCAGATACTTTAAGCTGTCTATAAGGTTATCAATTGAATCCATATTTTAGTAATTGACTGTCCTCAAATATACTGTCCTCTTTAGTTCAAGGTTGGCCAGAGATTGGTCAATGAAAGATAATGCTGATGGTAGGAGAGGGGTTGCATATTGAGAAGAGCCTGTTTTTCTCATTTATTTCTTTTCTTATGTCATGTTCTACTGCTTATTTGTTTGCTGTATATAAATAATGCTTGGGCTGTTAAACCATGCAGGTTGGGCTTCCCGAACGTACTTCTCAGATAATGGATCTACAGCAATTGAAATTGCTCTCAAGATGGCATTTCGTAAATTCTCCTATGATCATGGAATCCTCTCAGATGTTCGCAAGGATAATACAGCTAGCCGAAGGGTTGAGCTTATGGTGGGCCTCACTAATTCTGTTTTAATTGATTACTTATAGTTTACATATTCTGTGATAAAATAGTTTTTTTAAGAGGTATACTCTCTGATGGAACAGTGCTGTTATTCTTTTCAATTGTTATAGGAGAATTTTCTGTTAATATTCAAATCGATAAGCTGGTAACTAAGGCGGCTTAATTATTTCACAGGTCTTAGCTCTTCAAGGATCCTATCATGGTGATACTTTGGGTGCTATGGAAGCACAAGCGCCATCTTCTTACACAGGCTTTCTCCAGCAACCATGGTATGAACACTTTTAGATACAAGCATGTATGAAAAAGTTCCAAATATATTTCTTTATATGTTTGGAATTTTGGAGTTTGTCTAGGTTAATAAATGGTGATATGTCTCTAGTTTTTTTGTGATTCCTAAATATTTATATCTATGGCTATAGATGAGCCATTTTGACAAAAGAAAATTCAATTAGGTCATCAAATAGTTTTTTGACTTTTTGTACCTTTTCACAAGAAGATAATTTCCTCATTCTAGTCTAGTAATAGCAAGTATCAATGAAAAACAAGCTATTTGTCATCAAACCTTGTTAATCATTGATTTATGTGTTTTCACAGGTACTCTGGAAGAGGCCTTTTTCTGGATCCTCCTACAGTATACATGTGCAATGGTGTTTGGAAACTTTCCTTACCTGAAGGGTTGCATTTAGAGATTCCAAAACTTGAAAATAAGGGTAAACCATATATTTTTTTTTTAAGTCTACCATTATTCTTAATTGCCATTTGGATCTCATTTTGTGTCTGTTTGAAAATTTTTCCACCTTTTTATATTTTACAGCCTTCAGTTCACGTGATGAAATTTTTCATAAGATAAGGGATAAGTCAGATCTTGCCAGAAATTATTCATCTTATATATCAGAACAATTATCACAATATTCAGGATCGGGAGGGTTTTACCATATAGGAGCATTGATTATGGAACCAGGTAAGATAAGCTTACTGATATTCTGTTTCAACCCTCTGTTAAATTTTCATATTATCTTCTTATTCATTTGGAAACTAAAATTAAATTTTTCTTGAACTTTATTCTATTGTTTGAAACTTGATGCTGCATAATGGATATAATGTCTGACTCTGAGTCCATCTACTGCATCAGAATTACCTGTGCTGGATGTGGTGCATAGAAATTTTGGTTCTTGCTGTATTACATATTTGTTGGTTCTCACTGTATCTCCAGTTTGTTGGTTCTCTCTCTAGAAGTCAATTTGATATGCTTACTGATATACTCACTGTATCATATATTTACATGTTTTGATTGTTAAAAAGTAAATGCAAGTAATTTCATAGAAGGTTAGGGCAATTCTTGTCTAGTTGAATTCTTTATAAGGTCTTCTTAGACTTGAATTATAGGAGTGCACTTGTAATAATTTGAAAATATTCCAAAAGGAAATCACCTTATCAAGCTTATTAATTTTAAATATTTATTCTTACAAAATCAATATTCTGCTAATTATTCTTGATTGGAAAAGGTTTGGCTCCAACCATCAATAGGAAGATGACATGTGTCCCGTCATGTGCATTGCACATGACTCACTTGGTTGGTTGGATTAAGCGAGTAATGTGCATTACACATGACAAGGATAATAGTCATCTTCCTATTGGTGGTTGGAGCCCAAGGCTCCAAACATGTTTGGAGCTGAACTTTGTCCTTCTCGATTTTATTGCACATCTTGCAATAATTTCTGATATGTTGGCAATTTTTTCCAAAATTGTGAATGACTCACTGAGAATTATATTTTCCACCCTCAATTTCTATGTGAATTTTCTGAAACCACAGCATAAATTTGTAATTTCACTGGTTTGATTTTCAGTTTTCAAAATTTCAACCTTAATAATGGGAAGGAAGGTTAGATCATTGGTTAAAGACTCTTTGGAGGCATGTGTTTGGTATTTTTATTTGTGATTTAGATGCGATCAATGATCATGTAATATTATATACCATATTTGCTGTTGGCATAGCTGCTTTTTCCTGGAAACTCTGCGGTTTACTCATTTAATCATTTTGACTGTAATGCAGTTATACTAGGTTCTGGAGGAATGCATATGATTGATCCACTTTTCCAGCGGGTACTTGTTAATGAGTGCCGAAGTAAAAAAATTCCAGTTATCTTTGACGAGGTTTTTACGGGTTTCTGGCGTCTGGGAAGAGAGGTTGGTTGCCCTTAAGTTACATTTCACTCTATATTTAATTTTTTTTTTTTAAAAGGAAAACAACTTTTTAGTTCACTTAATTGATTGGAAATTTGTGTCTCTTCTGGCAGACTGCAGCAGAACTACTTGGTTGTGTACCAGATATTGCCTGCTTTGCCAAGCTGATGACTGGTGGAATTATACCCTTGGCTGCTACATTGGCAACAAATGCTATATTTAACTCATTTATTGGAGAATCAAAGGTAATCTATGGGCTGGTTTTTTTATTTTTTATTTTTTTTAACTTTTGTGTTAGTTAGGGCTAAAATATAGAAGAAATTTTATATAGGAAGTTGACATGTTGGCTTCTGGTAGTATACTCTTGGATGTCACATTTGTTGCCCTTGATTGTATTTCACTCTTAGACTCAGAATGTGATAAAGGGAATGACAGGGACTGGTTAATAGCAATGCTAGAACACTCAAGGGTGAATCAGTTTATATGCGGTGAAGTCTTAGACACGGATATTTTCTTTTTGTGTTCTCACTTTACAAAGCTTTGTCATTACAATTCCCTGGTAGTTGCAGCATGTACACATTGGGTTCTACCACCTTTTTTTTGCCTTCTTTGATAAGTTATTACCTATTAAATGGAGTTCCAATATATTTGGCTGTCAATGCAGGATTATGCTTACAAAAATTGGTATAAAAGGGTTCATTTAACTAAATTCATTCAAGGAATCTAACTTTGAGGTAGTTTGAGCATATTTAGGCCCTGTTAGTTTTTGTGTCAAATGTTTCCTACAAAAAATATTTTCAGTGGAAAATGAGTTGTTTTAAGCTGTTTGGTTGTTACCTGGAACATAATTTTCTAGCTTTTGTTTGCACTAAACTCATTAATGACGATGGCGGTTGAGGGGAGGAAAGTGGTGGTGGCAGATGACTGGTGATGATAGCAATGGCAGGTGGGTGGTGGTAGTAACAGACTAACAGTGATCGGTGACTGATGGTGGCTAGTATTCTGAAGATCCCAAGCACCGCCTGTATCTTAAAAACTCTAATGTCCCTTGTTTTGTATGTGTTTGTGCTAAACAGTACTCTTGATATTTATTAAGGAATAAAGTGCTTAAATGCTGTTCATTCTTGTTGTAGCTGAAAGCCCTTCTGCATGGACACTCATACACTGGACATGCTATGGGATGCACAGCAGCTGTTAAATCCATAAAATGGTTCAAAGATCCCCAGACAAACCTAAATATCACTGATGAAGGAAGGTCGCTTAGGGAGGTATGTTGATTATGTCTTTTTTTAACTCATAATACAAATCTTCCATTAACTTGTATGTGTTAATAATTTATAAATGGGGCATTACAGTACTACAGATGGTAGCACCTCTTTTTTTTTTTTTTTTAAACACTCAAATTCAAACTATTCTCGATGAATTCATCAGTCATATTTAATTCTAACATTTAGCTAGCCACTCCCAACCCACCCCACACCCCCCCCCCCCCCCCCCCCAAAAAAAAAAAAAAAAAAAATCCACAGATCATCTTATGGTGAAAGTGCTATAAATATCATTATGGGATCTGTAAATTAATCATTTGTCTTTAAATGCTTGCAGCTATGGGATGAAGAGTTGGTGCAGCAGATCTCATCACATCCTGCAGTTGAAAGAGTGGTAGTACTGGGGACTCTCTTTGCCTTAGAACTCCGAGCAGAAGGCAGTAATGCTGGGTATTGTCTGATTGGCTTATCATTTGAATTATTTTAAAATTTCATCTTCAAGTAATTTTCATGGTAGCACTACATGTCACTGTTACACTTTCCAACTAATTAGCTGGAAGGTTACACTGAAATTTATTTCCTTAAGAAACTGTTACGTGAAGCATCTTGGACTTTCGCAGCTTCTCTGCCATAACCTTATAAACAGTAAATGGTGATCCTGTATGGTTCATCATATGTCTGAAATCATCGCTAGGATGATCGAGATCAGTCAAGGAGCTAATTTTGAGCTTGTCTGGCTTCAAATAGAAGGCAATTAATGGTTATTCAAACACCTTAATTCTTTTTCTTTTTTTTTTGAGAAACCCATAATTGTCTCATTGATCTGATGATTTGAGGATCTATGAGCAAGTGTAGGCAATGGTATTTGTGGCATGATCAGTCTCTTTCTGCTTTATGACTCACTTAAAAAGGTATTGCCATATGGCCCATATCCCTATTATAACAAACTCTTACTTTTGGTCTGTTTTTCTCTTCCTTGTGACCTGATTTTCCGCCATTGTGCATGCACTACTGCTTGTGTTCCAGTTCAGTCCTTATCTATGATTTAATGTTTATCCCCTCATTTAGGAAGTTCTGCTCTAAGCGCGTCTTTTACAGGTATGCATCGCAATATGCTAGCTCTCTTATTCAGAATCTCCGTCAGGATGGCATTTACACGAGGCCTTTGGGCAATGTCATATATCTCATGTGCGGGCCCTGCACATCTCCTGAGATCTGCAGCCAATTACTCGTTAAACTTTACAAAAGACTTGAAGACTTTGACCAGTTTCACCAAATTAAAGAGGAGAATTCTGAAAGCTATGGTGGTTGAATCATTGCTAGCTATTCAAAGTCTATTCTTTTTTGGGCCCATGTACAGCATCTGAGTTTATTATTTGTAAGGATTCACAATCATTAATTATTATTATTATTTTTCAGAAGCTATAATTAGTGATAATTTGATATTCTTGCCATTCTTCATCAATTATTTTGTGGTATTTTATAATATTTGTTCGACTGCTCGGCAGCTCCTTGACAAATATGGGCTTCAATAGAGGAATGAAGTATCTAAGCTAAATATTATTTTGAACACGCCCCCCCCCACCCCCCAACAACTAAACCCAAAAAAATATTTTCCCTGAGCAAGTGGAATCTTCATTTATCATGGTTTTTGATTAATATTCTTCCCACCATAGGCAATGAACAAAGTTGCATGAGCTCAGTCATATAATCTGAGCTATAAAGGCCCTTCGTCAACCACTTCTTGTACGCCTCTCCAATTATTGGTTGGGTTAAATTTAAACTCAATACAGCTATCTACCAAGTCAAAATTTGCATGTTCAGCCTGTCTTGAGAGGAATAGCAGAGTGAAAATTGTTGGTTTATGGGTTAAAATGCTATATGATACTCTGAAAATGTGAGCCTCTTCAGCTAAAAAAAAAAAGAAAAAAAAGAAAAGAAAGGGTGATAGAACCAATGTCAGTTACCCACACAAGGCTCCTCCATTTATACTTGTATCCATTTGGAAATAGCTTATCTAGTTTTTTGCTGAAAAATTTTCTATGAAAGTGTGCTAAAATATATTTTGTACTTTGAAAGAGTGAAGTTTTAAAAAGTTTAATATAAAAATTAAAAGTTAAAAACTAAAGCTTAAAACTGATATCACAAGTACACAAAGCAAGCTAGGTTTGCAATCTGAATGAGCATGATGGGGGTGTCAAAACAATTTCTCATTGTTCTCTAGTTTTAGGAACATTAATTGTTAGACCCTTGATCCTTGAGAGGGGTGTTTACATTACATGTGTCATGTGTGGCACTTTCCATCCATGCCAACCACAGAAACGCATGGACATGAAGAAAGCACATCATGGGCTGAGCAAGATTCCTCAGGGAAATAGAAGACTATGCTGCCTCACTCATTGTGGTGCATGCAAACTCGTGTTTGACTTTAGAGGCAATGTGTTTGTTGTCTTGCAAAGGTAATGAATCTGTGGTCGTGGTTTGGTAGACTATAAGCTATGTGTGTGTTGTGCCAGTGGGATGAGTCGTGACGGCTTTGTATGGGCTTCACCATGGCCTATGGGCATATTGTTGTGCAGTGAGTATAGCTCGCTTGTGTGCAGGGAAAAACATTTTTTGGGTTATGGCTTACATGACCAAGTGTGGTTGGGTTGCATACGGATGTGCATCAAACAATGCAAAATAGAAAAATGTATTAATTTTACACATCTAAGCCCTCAAATCATCTACGTCAGTCAAGCTAAAAATTGTGTAAATTTGTAAAATTGATACAATAATTGTGTAAATTTAAACTAACGTTATTCATTTTGCATTTAGTTTTATTATTTTTTTACGTATCTCGAGAATAAAAAAGAGAATGGATGATATCCGTTGTATATGAAGAAAGATAAATAATTAAATAAAATCAAGAAAAATTGATATTTTAATGAAATATAGTGTAAAAAAATAATCCGATGTGAGGTGTTTTAAAAAATGAGTATGTAAAATAGAAAAAACTAATTCTTATACTAAAATATACATAATTTTTTTGCATAAACTAATATGAATGCTTGATGTGTTATTTAGGCTATGGGATGTGTTGGCTAGACTTGGGGGTGTCATTGAAATAAGCCAAGCCCTCCACATGGCTGTGCATGGGCGAATACTAGGTGTCGGGCAGTGTGCTTTGGAAATCAGGTTGATAGACACGGCATGTGATGGGCTGGAAAATGTGCACAAACTATATGCATGTGTCTGATCATATAAAAAATAAAAAATAAAAACGATATGCATCTAATAGATGACAACTTGGTGTGACAGTTACCAAGTAGCTGCATGCATAGATCATAGGTGGTCTTTGTCAATGTGCTAGCTGCATGGAAAGGCTCCAAGACATAATATAGTTAGGCACAAATATTACTTACATTTTATGTTAGAATGGTTAATCAAATAAATTCTATCGTATTTTAATAACTTAAATTTTTGGAATAAATAATAATTTATCATGTTATAATACCTTTAAGCTGTTGGGGATGTTAACAAGATTTGTGCGAGGCAATTTATTATGTCGAAACATTATAAACCCTGTGGTATTGTAAGCTTGGTGGATGATTAGACAAAGACAATTTGAGTTGGGAAAAACCTTAAGTTCCTTTATACTTTGAGGCAAAGTAATAAAGGTTCGAAGTGTTTTCCCTTGAGCTTTGGGTTGACTGTGCATGCTTTAATTTGTGTTGTGCATACTTTTATTCACACAAACTGATTGATTGTTTCCTCAGGCTTGGCTGAGATTAAGTAAGACATACTTGGTATTCGGTAGCATCACACAGGGCACAAGGCAAACAATTGTGGTCAAAATATGAGATTTGACGCGACTCCTACTTCTTTTTTCTCTTTTCAAAAAATTTTTCTTTTTTATAATTCAATAGTTACCGTCACTTACTATGTGATGGGAGGGATTTGAACTTAATCGTCTTTGTTAAAAACATGTAAATGTGTAAATATTTATGAATGAAATTGGAGATTAGCGCTTAATTATGTTAGACCCATTGAGATAAAAACACATGTTCACTTTCAATAGACCTAAGCCTGTTCCTATACCTACCTACTGGCTAAGAATAAAATCCTATATATATGAAGCTGATTAGTTGCAGACCTTAGTATTAAAATATTAATAGTTTTCACGTTCTTTAATTGCCTTTTTATCCTGTTGTCTGCTTTTATAAGTTTTATTGAGGCGTCTTTTCTTTGTTTCCTTTGCTTTGTTGGATCTTCTTGCCGCAGTACGAACAGGATCAAAAGAAGAAGAAATGGGGAACAGATATTTTTTTTTGTTCTATTCTTTTTTCTTTTTCTTTTTCTTTTTTTGCTGAATAAGGCAATTTTTTTGTTCTATTCTTATCCGTAATGTAGGCGTTTCATGTATTGGCGGAGAGGGAATGATAATAATCTGATCCTCATAAGTTCCTTTTTTTTTTTTTTTGAATAGGACAGTACATCTGGATATTTGTAGTTGTAGGCCCTTTTTTTTAGTACTTTTCTTTTTGGTAACCATTCCACAATTGATCAAATGCAAATTTACGTTTGGTTAGCTTTAGATTTTTTTTTTTTTAAATGTCAAGAGTTTTGTAGTTGAATTAAAATTTAAAAAAACCCTCTTATATATATATATATATATATATAGTCTTACCCTATTCCCAGTGATAGATATTGGCACCCACCATATAAAATTATTAGTATCCATATAATTAAGTGGATTTTTTTATATTTCAAATTAATTAAGTAGTATTTATTTAGTTTTTTTATTTAAATGCATTCTTCTTAATTTTTGAAATGCAATATCCATAATTAAAATTTTGTATCTAGGCTTTATTAACATTTCATTTTCAATGATAATATGTCTAATTAATTTCATATTCTTATGACATAATCGATCTTAAATAGGATTTCCTCAATTCTACATTTGAAAAGCTTTTATAGTCGAACAAAAATAACAAATCAATAAAGTTTTGTATGCAATATATGCATTTAGGAAAAAAAATCTAGTCTTTTTATAAATAAAAAATTGTTATATTACATGTTTGAACATTGTAGGGTGTAGCAATTTGGAAAGGTAGCATTGCCACATGTTGTACCTGGGGCCGAGGAGGCCAAGGCAATTCCGAGGAGATTCCACCCTCGGGTGGAGGGGCCACGCCAGTGGTAGGTTACCAGAAAAGGTCGTACCGTAGTGAAATAGCTCAGGAGATGGATTAGCTCTGACATAACTGAGGGGATAGTAGCTGCCACTGCATTTAATGCATCCCACCAAACCTCCTGGCCGCATTTATGTGGAGAACCTGAATAATGCTGCCTTGGTCGCCGCATCCCACAGAAGGTTTGGGGAGGTGCCCGAGGGGAATAGCACTCAAGTGGTGGCTTGCATAATCAACAAATGGAAGACCAAGATCATCTGAAAGGGTCTATATAATGTAAAAGATCCTTTAGGGGGAGGGGGAGAGATTTAGGAAAAGAAAACACTGAAACATAAAGAATCAAAAGCTGTAATCAATTCTGAGGGTGATATATTCAAGAACTATTCTCCTCGGACTTTGCTAAGTATGAATTTCTCAGAAGAAGACAAGTCTTCTTCTGTATTTCTTGCCATATTTGGTCCATTATGAGCGTTGTCCAATTAGGGGTGTAATCGGTTCGGTTCGGTTGGTTTAAAGTGCGATTTTTCCATCGAACCGAAATTTCGGTTTTACCAAATTTGGCACCAACACCGAACCAAAAGGGAGGAACACTGACACAGAATTGATTGGATTTCAATCGATTCGGTTCGGTCGGTTTTCGGCTGCTTCCAATTTCTTAGAACCAAACAGATCAAAGACAAAAAAAAAAAAAAAAAAAAAGGCCTATTTCTCTTTACTTTCCCACATTTTCTCAGCAACCAAACACCAAGCAAACAAAAAAAAAATCAAAATCATGTATATAATAAAAAAAATACCAAAATAAGAAAAAAATATATATATTTCCTTTGCTTTCCTACGCTTTCTCACCAGCCAAACACCTAGCACCAAGCACCAAACACCAAGCAAGTAGCAAACACAAAAAAGAAGAAAAAAAAAAAGGGAATAGAGAAGAAGAATTGAAGCAGCGTGATAGTCTATATGTGTTTTTTTGGATAAATTTTCTAACCATCCAAACAAGAGGGACTATGGGGAGGCCAGCGTGGGGAGGTGGCGGCAGAGGCAGAGGTAGAGACCGTGAGAGAAAGGGATCGGAGAGTGGAGTGTGCTACCGTCTATGAGAGGGAGTACTGGTTGGAGCATTGGAGGGGGTTGGGGCGATCGGTGGGGGAGGAGCCGAAGGCGAGGGTGATGGAGCGGAGGAAGGCGACGGAATAAAATGCTAGGGTGAGAAAGAGAAAAAATGGTGAGAGACAAAAAAAATGGAGGAAGGGGCGGCTGGAATGAAAAGGGCAGAAGAGTTAGAACTTATAAATATAAGATGCTAGGGTTTTATCTTTTAATGGTTTTAAAAAATTAAAAAACTCAAAAACGTTTAGGCGAAGGCTCGAACAAGGGAACTCTTAGTCATTAAAGCCACATCATAACACTAGGCTACAAACTCTAACGTGACTTAGTGTTACATAAATATATATATATATATATATATCGGTTCGGTTCGGTGCATTAAAATTTACCACCGAACACCGAACTGAAACCAAACTGAAATTTTTGCATCAGTTCAGTCGGTTTGAAGTGGTTTTTTCGGTTCCTCGGTTTTTTGCACACCCCTAGTCCAATACACTAAAGCCTAGTTTTACAACCCACTCTCTAAAAATTCATTGTGTTGGGCTCTTTGGGTCTGAGTCCTTCCACCGTTTGGGCTTAGGAATCAAAACCTACCCCTACAATTGGTGCTGTCTGTAGGGATTACTTGAGTTTTGGTGAGTTTGACGTCTAACAATGGTAGATTCAAGGCCAAACTAGGAAGAGTCCATCGGTTCCCAGCATCAGGACCAGTTTCTCAACCTTGAGCAAAGGAGGGACCAAGAGATTAGTGTGCATACCACATACCAGCAAGAGTCAGTCTCGAGGTGGGAGTTATCTCTTTCATGAAGAGAACACTAGAAGCATGCATTGACCGCTTACGCAGGAGGTTAGGCCATGAGCGACGAAGAAGGACTTCTTCAAACTTCGACCCTTCTTCCGATGAAGATAAGGACAGTAGCTACAGGCCCAGGTCCAAGACTCCTTCTAGTGAATCTTTTTTGTACCAGGAGGAACCTCGCTATAAGTGCAGAAATAAGAGCCCGCCTTGCAAAAGTCTAGGAAACGATGCTATGAGTAGAGCATTGAATCAAATCTAGGTCACCTTTTATTGTAGAATTGAAGGGGGAAAACTTTCTCGGCGGTTCATTCAACCAACATTCACCATGTATAATGGCAAAACTGACCCTGTAGAGCATGTGAGTCACTTCAACCAAAGAATGGTTGTTCACTCTAATAATGAAGCATTAATGTGCAAGGTGTTCCCATCCAGTTTGGGACCTGTGGTGATGGGGTGATTCGATGGCTTGAGGGAAGGCTTTATTAATTCCTTTAAGGAGCTTACTCGGGCATTTGGGGCTCTATTCATTACTTGCAGTAGAGTTCCTTAGCCTTTGGACTCTTTACTGTCCATGACCATGAAGGAAAGGGAAACCCTGAAAACATATTCGGACAAATATTATGAGATGTTTAATGAAATAGATGAGGACTTTGATGACGTGGCCATAAGAACATTCAAGGTCGGCCTGCCTGCCGAGCATGACTTGAGGAAGTCTCTGACTAGAAAACCTTCTAAGAGTGTGCGTCAACTCATGGATCATATTGATGAGCATAAACAGGTTGAAGAGGACCAATAGCAAGGAAAGGAAAAGGCTAAGGTAGTTCCTCAGGATCGAAGAGATTTCAGGTCAGACAGGTATAACAACAACCAACCTCGGAGAAATTTTACTGAGCATTCTAGCCTAGCTGCCGCTCAGGTGGTTAGCACTGTATTTTGAGAACCCGTGCACTAGATTTTGGAAAAAATCAAGAATGAACCGTACTTCAAATGGCCAAACAAGATGGGGGGAGACCCCACGAAACATAACCAAAGCCTTCACTGCCAGTACCACTAGGAACGAGGGCATACTACTGAGGATTGCAGGACTTTGTGGAGTCACCTGGAGCAATTGGTCAAAATGGGAAAGTTGAAACAATTTTTGTGCCATCCCAATGGGTAGGGCGGCCAAGCAGGGTCAGGGACGCAGAGAGATGCTTCTTCAAGGCCCCTATTAGGCACAATCAGTGTTATTCTTGCTACTCCAAGGAGAAACAGATCCGTTCCATCTAGAATGTTGTCCATAGAACACCCATTTGTTGAGGACTTAACCCCTCATTTGAAGAGGAGCAGAGTGGAGGTCCGACCTACCTTAAGCTTTTCCAAGGACGAAAAAATAAGGACCGTGCAACCATATGATGACACCCTTGTGGTTACCTTTAGAATAGGGGGGTACGATGTAAAGAGGGTGCTGGTAGACCAGGGCAACGGTATAGAGATCATGTACCCTGATTTATACAAGGGACTTAGACTGAAACCCCAGGACTTGACTCCTTATAATTTCCCTTTGGTAGGTTTTGATGGGAAAATTGTCATCCTAAAGGGCCAAATCAGACTACCTGTGCAGGCAAGATCAGAAGTAGTGGAGGTGGATGTCATTGTAGTGGATGCCTACTCTCCTTACACCGCTATTGTGGCAAGACCCTAGCTTCATGCCATGGGGGCCATTCCTTCAACCCTACACTTGAAATTGAAGTATCCGTCTGGGGATTGGATCGAGGAGCTGGTTGGGAGCCAGTCTATGGCCAGGCAGTGCTTAGTGGCCCTAATCAGACATTAAGCAGGAGAGGAGCCCTCGGCCCTCGTCGGGCGGGATTTATAACAATCAAAGGTGCCGAAGCTATCCACAGATGCGATGGAAGAAGGGGTGGACTGCGAGCTACTGGAAAAAGTTGTTATTATCAATGACGATAAGAAATTTTTTCAGGTCAGAGTTTAGCTGCCTTCTTGGGAGAAGGAAGAGCTGATAGATTTTCTTATAAAAAATATTGATGTATTTGCATAGAGCACTTACGAGGCCCCTGAGGTGGATCCGGACTTCATCTGTCACCATTTAAACGTCAATCCATCTATCATCCCCAAAAGGCAACCACCTCGGTGCCCATCCAAGGAACATTCTAATGCTGTCAAGGAAGAAGTGCTCAAACTTAAGCGGGCTAGGGCCATAAAAGAGGTATTTTACCCCGAGTGGTTGGCCAACACGGTGGTGGTGAAGAAGAAAAGTGGGAAATGGCGGGTGTGTATGGACTTCACGGATTTAAATAAGGCTTGCCCAAATTATCCTTTCCTTCTGCCTCGAATAGACCAGCTGGTGGATGCAAAATGCAGGCCATCCTCGGTGAGCTTCTTGGATGCTTTCCAGGGATATCACCAGATACCGTTGGCTTTGGATGATCAAGAGAAGACTTCTTTTGTTATGCCCACGAGGAATTATCGTTACAAAGTAATGCCCTTTGGGCTGAAGAATGCAGTGTCTACTTATCAGAGAATGATGATCAGGATGTTCAAACCACAACTAGGCAAAAATATTGAGGTCTACATAGACGATATGGTGGTAAAGAGTAAGGTGAAGTCCGAGCACATAAATGACCTCGGAAACATTTTTGGAATACTGAGAAAACACAAATTGTGCCTTAAAGCTTCTAAGTGTTCTTTTGGTGTCGGTTTTGGAAAATTCCTTGGCTATATGGTCACCCATCGTGGAATTAAGGTCGACCTTGATCAGGTTAGAGCAATCAAAAATCTGCAACCTCCTCGGAACCCCAAAGAAGTCTAGAGGTTGACAGGAATGACTGCCACCTTGAATTGATTCATCTCTTGGTCAATAGATAGGTGCCAGGTGAGGTTCAACCCCATTTGCTCATTGAGAGCGTCTACACTATCTAGAATCCTAAATAGGTTGGGCATGCATTGGTGGGGGCACAACCTATGTGCGATCAAATAGTCCTTAGTCACATTACCCATGGGAAGCCTTATTCTCCCTTCTATGAAGGCGATCATGGGAATGACGACCTCCCCTTCATTCCTATGGGTGAGCCACTCACTCAGAAAGCAGTATCGCAAGGAAATGCCCCGAGGAATGTGATACAAGGCCCTAAACCCCTTCATACTAGCAGGAGAATCTACTAGGTGGGCGAACCTACCCATCTAAGCAAGCTAAGGTGAAGCGAAGGAAATTTTCGTGAGGAAAAGAGTTAGAGAATAGAAGGCCGATGAGACTGGCCAAGGAGAAAATAGCCTAAAAACAAAAAAAACTTACGAGAGTAAAGACAAGGGTAACTTCAGGAGCTTCTTGAAGATTTGAAGATTTGTAAAATGGGAAAAATAAAGCCCCCAAGTGCTTTATATAAGAGGTAGAGTTAGGCGGGAGTTACTCCGTCCAAAATTCGAGGAAAAATAACAGCCGTAGGATCTCCATCTCGTCGTAGGATGTGGGGGACAAAGCGCCGCCTAGAGCATTTAATGAAGTGTTGCAGACTTCGAAGTGCCAGGAATAGTTACGGGATAGGTGAAACGACATTCTCATGTGGGAAAAACAGGGAAGCGTGTGACATCAATCACTCAAGGTCAAAACCCCACATTTTCTTCTTGGATAAAAGGGAAAACCTAGAATTTTGAGGGGCTATTGTAGGGTGCAGCAATTTGGAAAAGTAGCATTGCCACATGTCGTACCTGAGGCCGAGGAGGCCAAGGCAATTCCGATGAGATTCCACCCTCGGATGGAGGGGCCACACTAATGGCACGTTACCAAAGGAGGTCGTACTGTAGTGAAAAAGCTTAGGAGAGGGATTAGCCCTGACATAACTGAGGGGATAGTAGCTGCCACCACATTTAATGCATTCAACCAAATCTCTTGGCTGCATTTATATGGAGAAGACCTTTGAACAATGCTGCCTTGGTCGTTGCATCTCATAGAAGGTTTAAGGAGGTGCTCGATGGGACTAGCACTCAAGTGGTGGCCTGCATGATCAACAAATGGAAGACCAAGATCATTTGAAAAGGTCTATATAATGTAAAAGATCCTCTAGGAAGAGGGGGGAGATTTGGGAAAAGAAAACATTGTAACATAAAGAATCAAAAGCTGTAATCAATTTTGAGAGCGATATATTCAAGAACTACTCTCCTTGGACTTTGCCGAGGAGGAATTTCTCAGAAGAAGACAAGTCTTCTTCTGTTTTTCTTGCCATCTTTGGTCCATTATGAGCATTGTCCAATACACTGAAGCTTAGTTTTACAACCTACTCTTTAAAAATTCATTGTGTTGGGCTCTTTGAGCATGAGTCCTTCCACCGTTTGGGCTTAGGAATCAAAACCTGCCCCTACAAACATCATTATGATTATTTTCATCTTAATATTTATGTTGTGTTATTTAATTATATTTTAACTCTTTTTTGTGAGTTTCTTATTTATTTGAGAGATTTTCATCCTACAAATTCTCTATTACATTTTTTATATTGCTAGTAGAAATTTATCAAGAAATCCTATTTGCGATTCTATTAATCTTTTGTTCTCTTTTGCTGTTTTTAGAATTTTTTTATATTCCTATTTTTATTTTCTATAAGACATTTTTTATTAAAAATTATTTACAAATAAAAGAAATACTATTTATGATATAAAGTTATAATATAATAAAAAATAAATTTGAAAGTGTAGCACAATAGAGTCTAATTTCTTTAATGTATTATTGCAACTTCAAGAAAAATAGAATCACCTAATAGTATCAACCTGCCCAAACAATAATGCAAAGATAGATTTACCACATAACTTGATAACTTGATACTAACCAAAGCAAGATTTATTCCATATGTCAAATAAAAAATCATGATTCGGGCATAAAACAAGTTTTACTTTCCTTGGCTAAGGCGATTTATGGTTGTGTGAGTTATGAGCATGGGTCATCGTTGATGGTCATGCATTGGCGTCAATTGTTGGTTAGCGACGTGGATTGCCTTTGGATGGCTGTTGATGGTTGTTGTTGATAGTTGTGGGTGGGTATGGGTTTTGTGGATTGTGTGGGTTGCAATCATGGGTCGCGAGGTCACCATCGATTATTCCTTTAGGAGTTCGTCGATTTGTGTGGGTTTACTATTCCCAATTCTTGTTGGCCATTACTTTTTTATTTATTAGAATAAAAGAAGGATTGATCTTAAAATATGAAAAAGAAACACAGACCCATTTGCAAAACAACTTTTTTTCTTCTTCTCTCAAAGTTTAAAAACAATGAAAAACATATATTGGAAACAAGTTTTGAAAACATATTTTAAAAAAAAGGCAATCAAATAGTTGTTTTGGATTATGAGAAATATGGTTAAATTTTTGTAAACTTTGCTCCGATGTTTGTAGACTATATATGTAATTGCTTTACACAATATACTTGCTATAATTGTTTTGAATTGTACTGACAGGACTAACTAGTTCGTCTATCATGGACGAGTCCATCAATGAGGACGAACTCAACCTCAGGCTAGGTAAGCTGATTATGTGCATTACTGACGAAGATATCCAGGCTATTCAATGCAGGTAATCAAACCCGAAACAGTTACAAGGACAACTGTACAATCCGTTAGAAGACATTGATGACACATCATACAACCCCAGACGTTACGGAAAGGATCATTAAGACCTCCATAATTGCTCCAACGGCTAGAGGCCATAAGAACATATATAAATCCCACACATTGCCGAGAATGAGGTACGTACACATACAGGAGTAACAAGAGATTTTCTTTCATTTTGTTTATTCTACATTGCTTTACTTTGAAAAGAGTTTTGTATACTGACTTTGGCATCGGAGGCGTTGTGGTAGGCACCACACCGGTGACCATCTTTGAAGGCTGAAGAATCGTCTCTGTCTGGCGAATGTGACTGATGAGCTTACGCTCCATCAGTTTGGCGCCGTCTGTGGGGAACGACATTTTCGTGTTCAAACTCGAGATAGTAGTTTCCGATCAATTATCTTTCTCAGATGGAGTCCAATCAAGATTTTGCAGCCTTAGCTCAGCAAATTCAAGCTCTTGCAGCCACAGTAGAAGAATTGACTAGGCAGAATCAGGAAGACAAAGGGGATAGTCATAGAAGAAGTAACCCACGAAGGCCCACCACTCTAATCGAGCAGAACTCAGACATACTGAGGGAGATGAGGAGGGAAATGGACGAGCTTAGGAACGCCATCAAGGAGAAAACAGAGCGGAGTGTGGATCGAATGGTCCGAGCGACGGATTCACCGTTTACAACAGCAGTCCTCGATTGTCCAGTACCGTCAAAATTCTGGCTACCTCAGCTCGAACCTTTCGATGGGTTGAAGGATCCTCAAGATCACCTAAATATCTTCAAAACAACCCTGGGACTTCAGCAACCCTCAGATGAGATATTGTGTCGTTCCTTCCCAACTACACTCAAGGGAGCTGCCCAAGAATGGTTCACAAAGTTGCCAACATCGACCATCGACACATTCGAGCAGTTGAGCAGCGCCTTCCTGCGTCACTTTATTGGAGGACAACGACCAAAGAGGACCGCGGACCACTTGCTCACCATCAGGCAAGGAGAAAAGGAAATTCTGAGGTCGTATGTAAAACGTTTCACAAGGGAAACGCTGGAGGTAGACGAAGCTGACGATAAGGTGCAGCTAACGACCTTCAAGGCAGGGTTGAGGTCTAGAGAGCTCGTTACCTCACTCGCGAAGAATCCCCCAAAGACAATGGCTGAAATGCTCCTTAAGGCGCAGAAGTACATGAATGCTGAGGACGTGCTAGCTGCTATCAGGGACGGAGATAGACCCGGGGACAAAGGAAGAAGAGAAGACGACCGTAGAGGATAGAAGAGAGACCGACCAGATCGTCGAACCAGTGACGAGGTCAGAAGGAAAGATGATAAAAATCCACGAACGGTAAAATTCACTACTCTCATTATGCCTGTTGACAAAATTTTAACGCAGATCAAAGACGAGCACTACCTTAAGTGGCTACGACCATTGCACTTGTCTCCTAACGTCCGCGACAAGAGTAAGTACTGCCGATTTCATAAAGATCATGGCCACTACACAGAAGATTGTAGGGATCTCAAAGAGCAAATAGAAGAACTGATACGGAGGGGGAAGCTGCAGAAATTCGTGAAGAAGGGAGAGCACAATAAATTTCGAGATGAAAACAAAGGCCAACATGAGTCCTCGTCAAGGAACGACGGCCGTTAACCCCAACCTCCTCAAAATGTGATCGGGGAGATACAGACGATCGCAGGGGGGCCTACCACCGGGGGCTCATTTAAGTCACTCAAGAAAACACACCAGCGACAAGTGAATAGCGTCCATATGACGCCCCTGCCAAAATACAGACGAACTGATCTGGATATGACCTTTAACGAGAGTGACGCTAGAGGAGTGAAACAGCCACACAATGACCCCTTAGTCATAATGCTCACCATAGAGTGGTTCAACACCAAAAGGATCCTCGTGGACAACGGTAGCTCTGCCGATATCATCTACTTTCCTGCATTCCAACAGTTGAAGCTGGATCCCAAAAGACTTCGTCTGTTCGATTCCCCCCTCGTCAGTTTCAGCGGCGACAGGGTATATCCCAAAGGCATAGTGACGTTGACAGTAACGATGGGAATGGACCCAAGGCAGCTGACTCGTCAGATAGAATTTTTAGTAGTAGACTGTCCCTCGTCCTATAATGTCATCATCGGAAGGCTAGCGCTTAACAAGTGGAAGGCGTCCACATCCACCTACTGCCTAAAGGTAAAATTTCCAACAGAAAATGGTATTGGTGAAGTCAAAGGAGACCAAGTTCTAGCTTGGGAATGCTACCAAGCTGTTTTAGCAGCTAAGGAGAACCACACGTGGATAGTAGAAGAAAAAGAGGAAGAAAAAGTGGAAGCTCTGGAAACAGTAGAGCTGATCGAAGGGGAAGCAACGAAAACAATCAGAATAGGGACGACCTTGAGTCCTGAGATGAGAACAAAGCTCATTCAGTTTCTTAGGGAGAACTTAGACGTCTTTGCCTGGAGTCATGGCGACATGTCAGGCATATCTCCAGAAGTCATCCAACACAGGCTGAATGTGGACCCAGAGAGAAAGCCCGTCAAGCAGAGACGAAGAACCTTTGCACCCGAGAGAGACCAAGCAATCGCTGACGAAGTGAGTAAACTCTTGACTGCAAGCTTCATCAAGGAGGTGTACTATCCAGATTGGCTTGCAAACGTCGTCCTAGTCAAGAAAACAAATGGGAAATAGAGAATATGCGTGGACTTCACGGACCTGAACAAGGCCTGCCCGAAGGACAGCTTTCCTCTTCCAAGAATAGACCAGCTCGTAGACTTCACGGCCAGGCACAAGCTGTTGACATTCATGGATGCATTCTCAGGATACAATCAGATAAAAATGGCTGACGAGGACCAGGAGAAAACTGTCTTCGTCACCAGTCAAGGGCTCTACTGTTATAAGGTAATGCCCTTTGGACTGAAGAACGCGGGAGCGACTTATCAGAGGTTGGTAAATAGAATGTTCGTCAAGCAGATCGGCAGGAATATGGAAGTGTACGTCGATGACATGCTCGTCAAGAGCAAGGAAGAGCTCACGCATCTGGACGACCTTAAGGAGACATTCAATACTCTTAAGCAGTACCAAATGAAACTGAATCCTAGTAAGTGTGTTTTTGGTGTTGCCTCCGGAAAATTCGTGGGATTCATGGTGTCTCAGAGAGGAATAGAAGCAAATCCTGAGAAGGTGCAAGCCATAATTAATATGGCTTCACCTAAGACTGTCAAGGAGGTCCAGAAGCTCACAGGCCGGATTGCAGCCCTTAACAGGTTCGTGTCTAGAGCAACTGACAAGTGCTTACCATTTTTTAAGACCCTGAAGCAAGCCTTTGAATGGACCGACGAGTGTGAAGCGGCATTCCAAGAGCTCAAGCGCTACCTTAGCAATCCACCCCTCTTGAGCCCGTCCAAAGAAGGTGAAAACTTGTACTTATATTTGACAGTTTCATCTACAGCCGTCAGTGCAGCCTTAATCCAAGAAGAAGATGGGAAACAGCTCCCAGTTTACTACGTCAGCTAAGCTTTCCAAGGAGCTGAGTCCAGGTACCCAAAGATCGAGAAGATTACGTTTGCACTGATAGTAGCCTCGCGTAAGCTCAGGCAATACTTCCAGGCAAACCCATCATAGTGATGACGAATCAACCCATCAAGAAGTCTATGAGCAGACCCGAAGCAGCCGGCAGGATGGTTCAGTGGGCGATTGAACTCAGCCAATTCGACGTAGAGTACCATCCCAAAACGGCCATCAAAGCACAAGCTCTAGCAGACTTCATCGCCGAGTTTACCTATACAGACGAGCTAAGCTTTGCCAGCAAGGACGAGACATGGGTAATGCAGACCGATGGCTCGTCAGCAAAAAAGAGAGGGGGAGTAGGGGTTGTCATAACCACTCCTAACGGAGAAATATTGAGATACAGAGTTCAACTAAAATTCCTAGCCACCAACAACGAGGCTGAGTACGAAGGAATTCTGACAGGTTTAAGGCTTGGAAAAGAGCTTGGGGCTAGGAACCTGCTAGTCCAGAACGACTCAAAGTTAGTAATCGGACAGATCAAAAGAGAGTACGAAGCAAAAGAAGAAAGAATGCAGAAATACCTTAGGTTGACGAAGCACCTGACTCAAGAGTTTGAAAAGGTGGAGTTCATCCAAATTCCGAGGAGCTAGAATATGGCTGCAGACGAAGTCTCAAAAATAGCCTCGTCAGAAGAAACAGAACCAAAGACAAACCTGATGATGGAGATACAGAGAAGCCCCAGCATAGAAGAAATTTCAACATTCGCAGTCCAGGGCACAAGTAGCTGGATGATGCCCATCATGTCCTTCCTCCAGGATGGCCACTTATCTCAAGACGCAGATGAAGCTAGGAAGATCAAGAAGAGATCCATCAGGTTCACAATTCTCAATGATACCTTATACAAAAGAGGTTTCTCCATGCCCTACCTGAGGTGCGTTGATGAAAGAGAAGCTGAATACATCCTGAGAGAAGTCCATGAAGGAATTTGCAGAGATCATGCAGGCCCAAGATCCTTGGTAAGAAAAATTATGTGAGCAGGTTACTTCTGGCCAACCATGCAAGATGACGCAACTAGGTTCGTCAAGAAATGTGACAAATGTTAGAGGTTCGGGAACATTCAACGGCTCCCATCAGAAAAGCTGACGACGATAACATCTCCATGGCCGTTTGCACAATGGGGAATTGACATCGTTGGCCCGCTACCTCAAGGCAAAGGTCAGGTAAAATTCTTACTAGTTGCTATTGATTATTTTACTAAATGGGTTGAAGCAGAGGCAATGACGACCATCACCGAGGCCAGAATCCAGGGATTCGTGTGGAAAAATATAGTTTGCAGGTTTGGGATCCCACGGACGATCATATCGGACAACGGACGATAGTTCGATAGCCAGGGTTTCAAAGACTTTTGCTCGGGCTTGGGCATCAAGAACCAGTTCTCATCACCAAGCCACCCACAGGCAAACGGACAGACGGAAGTGACGAACCGCACGCTACTCAAGATCATAAAAACCAAACTGGACGATACGAAGGGTGCCTGGCCAGAAGAACTACCCAACGTCTTGTGGGCTTACAGAACCACAGCTAGAACCCCAACGGGAGAGACCCCTTTCAGACTTACTTACGGTACAGAAGCAGTGATCCCTGTCGAAGTGGAAATAACCAGCACCAGACGAGAAGCTTTCAATCAAGAAAACAATGACGACCTACTACGAGTAAATCTAGACTGCCTTGACGAAGTTAGAAACAAAGCCTTTAGTAAAATGACAGAATACCAGAAGAAAATGACAGACTATTACAACAGAAGGGTGAAGCTCAGGCGACTCAACATAGGAGACCTCGTCCTGCGCAAAGTAACCCAGGCAACCAAGGACCCAACTCAAGAAAAGCTCGGCCCCACATGGGAAGGACCATACAAAGTCATTCACTACTCCAGACGAGGTAACTATCATCTAGAGTCCCTAGACGGGAAAAAGCTTCCAAGACCGTGGAACATCGAGCATTTAAAGAAATACCATCAGTAGATGTAACAAAAAGATGTATTCGCCATTACCAATCAATAAATGAATTATTCAGCTAATATTTGTGTGAAAACAGGTTGACTATGAAGAAATTCAAAACAACTAAGTAACAAGATTCCGCTTGGACGGATGTAAGTTACTGACGAAGGAGTCCACCTAAAGCCAAAAATGGCCTAGTAACAAGATTCCGCTTGGACGGATGTAAGTTACTGACGAAGGAGTCCACCTAAAGCCGAAAATGGCCTAGTAACAAGATTCCGCTTGGACGGAAGTAAGTTACTAACGAATAAGTCCACCTAAAGCCAAAAATGGCTAAGTAACAAGATTCCGCATGGACGGATGTAAGTTACTGACGAAGAAATCCACCTAAAGCCAAAAATGGCTAAGTAACAAGATTCCGCTTGGACGGATATAAGTTACTGACGAAGAAATCTACCTAAAGCCAACCAAAAATGGCTAAGTAACAAGATTCCGCCTAGATGGATGTAAGTTACTAACAAATGTACGCACGACAAAGTGGCCAATTCAACCTTGACGAAAGCACACTACTGACGATTAAGCAACAAACATAAGATGCTACCAAGGCAACAAGTACGGCAAGCATACATCAGATCAAATACAAGTAAGTACCAAAGAAATGAAATTAAAGCCTGAAACCAACAGGCAAATTACCACTGTTTTACAACTAAGGGCCCATAAACGCTGGGCCAAAAGAGCTGTTATCAAAATAAGTAAAATTGTTCTGCAAATAGATTTACAAACACCCAAAACATGACAGGCATAACATAAAATAAAAAAAAAAAATTTCTAAGTATTAGATTCGTCCAGAAGCATCTTCGGCAGGGGCATCCTCGGGGTGAGTAGTGTCAGCAGGAGCATCAACTGGAGCATCAGCCTCGGTGGCAGACGATTGAACAGCCTCGTCAGCCGCCATCTCTTGATCCACTTCTTCGAGATCCAGCGCCTCCATGTTCACTCCGGAAGGGTGCTTGACAAGGTATCTCCTCAGGAGCTCAAAACCCTTGAAATACCAACTGAAAAGCACGGTGTTGTACTCGTCAGTGGTCTGGAAGGCTTCAACTGATCTGGCTGCAATGGTTTTGAGGCTCTCCTTTGCTGCCATAATCTGATCGTCCTTGTCAGTAGTCAGTTGGCGCTCCACCCTAAGATCGTCTGTAAGCTTCTTGGCCTACTCCCTCAAGGCATTTGCTGTACCCATGGACTCGATAAGATCCTTCTTGAGGCTAGATTTCTCCGTCTCCAAGGCCTCCACCCTAGAAGTCAAAGACGCCACCTTTGCCTCTTGGGTAAGATACTCAGAAGAAAGATGAAGACTCTCCCCTAGCACCTAAAGAAATTTTTCTAAGTGTCAGTCGTCCAAAAAAAGAAAAAAAATGTTGAATAGGAGCCCGGAGCAAAAGTACCTGAATGATCTTATGAACATGATGAGCGGCTACCCCGCTGGAAGGGACGCCCGACAAGGTTTTCAGGTCAGCAGCTGTTATTACTTCATGGGCTCTGTCCACGGCCATCTTCTCGTCATTCCAAATGGTAAGAGGACGAGAGTCCATCTTCTCCTTCCCTCTCTCAGATAAAGGTGGCCTTTTGGAGACAGGGGTGCCAACTATCTCTTCCAGTGACACAGTTGGAGAAGCTGTCCTCATCGTCTCTCCCATAAAAACGATCGGATGGGCGGAAGCAGGTGGAGCAACGGGAGTGCCTCTCCTGGTAACACGCACTGTCTTCTTGCCAAGGTTGGACAGTGGCTCGTCTTTCTTCGACCTCATTTTTGCATAGAGGTCCTTGTTAAACTTCATCATTTCTGCCAGGGACGAGCAACATAAAAAAAAAAAAAAAAAAGAGGGGGGGGGGGGCAATGGAAGAATGAAAGAAAAACGCTGACGAGTTCAAACACTTACTCTTTTTTCCTTCAATTTCAACGTTTTGTAATACAAAAGAAGAAGGGTCTGGGCCGAGATTGTAAAAAGCAAGCGTCCTCGGGTCTACCAGGTCGTCCCAATTCTCAATCGACCAGGCGTACTCGATTGCTCGCTCAACTCGTTCCTTATACCTGCTCTTGAGCTTGGGCCGTCTCTTCACTGAAAAAAAAAAAGAGGGAGAATAGCAAAAGATGTAATGACGACCACAAACGAATAAGTACCATCAAACGTAAACGACAAAGAAGAAAACTGACGCACCTAGGGTCGGGGTTCCCCACCGACGGAGCAACCTTGGGATATCACCCCATTCCTGACTGGAGGGAGTCTCAAAATCATCCCCGGACATAAAGAAAAATCTTGACTTCCAGTATCTGAAGGACGAAGGCTGCCCCCTAACAATCCTGGTCCTCCTCTCCCAAGGTACCAGTTCATAATACCCATATTCTTTTGATTCTTTCAAACGATAAAGGTAGACGAGTTCACCCACCTTAATCATATCCCCATTAGCAGCCAACCATATCTTTATACAATTGACTACTATTCTCCACGAGTTAGGCATTAGCTGCCTGGGGGCAATCCCAAAATGGTCTAAAAGTTCCATCAAGAACGGATGGACGGGGAACCTAAGGCCACAAGTAAAGGCAGCCTCATAAAAGCACACCTCACCTGGGAAAAAGTGACAAACTCTATCCTCGTCACTAGGCCGACGAACGCGTACCCTCTCTGGAAACTGAAACCTATCCTTAAATCTACTCGCCGTCTCAGCATCTAGCCCACAAACCTCCTCAAGGGCATGAAAAGCCCTAACAACACGAGGAGAAGAAACGGTCGTATCCCCCTCCGCTGGATTGCCGCTAGACGACAACCCAGTCTCGAGATCACTAGATCTAACCTCAGACATTACCTTCTTCTCCTTCCTCACCTGACCCTCGAACCAATCAACAGATTGCCTAATCAAAGGCAATAATTCGGCTAATGCCACACTAAGGCCGCTACCCTCAAAGACAAAATGTTCAAAATTTGAGAAAGTACCTAAACCCCCCCCCTAAACGCGCAAAAAGAAAAGAAACCGAAGGACAAACAACTCTAACCTCAGAATTGCCAACTATGAAAACCCAACAAAGGCACAAAAAAAAAAAAAACAGTACAACTGAATCCCAAGTAAAACAAAAGCAAAAAGAAGAAAAATAGAGGAAATTAGAAATGATGCCATAACGAAACCAAGAAAAAGCAAGAGGAAAGCAAAAACATACCTTAATCAATGGCGGATTGAGGAAGCTCTGCTTAACTAGCGCACCAGTTCGAAGAAGTGTAGCAGAAAAAAAGCTAAAGAAAAGTAATAATTGGAATGCAAAGAAGAAAAGTGAGGAAAGAAGGAGGTTAAAAGTAAAGGCTCGAAAAACGGAAAGACTGGCGGGAAACCCAATAGTCTCATCAGTTGGAACATTAATTGAACCAATCAACGCATGCCATGTAGACCACGATCTCTGGAGCGCCGCCACTTCGCACTTAATACGGAGTAGAACCCCAAGAGCCATTTACAACTTGTAACCCTTCGTATTCTATGATCGTCACTAAAGAGACGAACACAGAATCGGGGGGCAACTGACAGGACTAACTAGTTCGTCTATCACGGACGAGTCCATCAATGAGGACGAACTCAACCTCAGGCTAGGTAAGCCGATTATGTGCATTACTGACGAAGATATCCAGGCTATTCAATGCAGGTAATCAAACCCGAAGCAGTTATAAGGACAACTGTACAATCCGTTAGAAGACATTGATGACACATCATACAACCCCAAACGTTACGGAAAGGATCATTAAGACCTCCATAACTGCTCCAACGGTTAGAGGCCATAAGAACATATATAAATCCCACACATTGCCGAGAATGAGGTACGTACACATACAGGAGTAACAAGAGATTTTCTTTCATTTTGTTTATTCTACATTGCTTTACTTTGAAAAGAGTTTTGTATACTGACTTTGGCATCGGAGGCGTTGTGGCAGGCACCACACCAGTGACTATCTTTAAAGGCTGAAGAATCGTCTCTGTCTGGCGAACGTGACTGACGAGCTTACGCTCCATCATGTACAACAAATATTTACTAATTTTCAGCACATCCCAAATACCAAAAAGCGTTCTTGAACTCGTTTTTAAGTTCATTAATAACTAAACATAAAAAATTGAGTCAGCTTTCAAGAAATTTAAAATAACCAAAAAAAAAAAAAACGTTTTTATCAAAACAAACGAAGTGTAAAAAAAAAAAAAAAAAAAAAAAAAAAATTTAAATTAAAGGTCAGATTTTGGCCGACTAACTTTCTTTAATGTGAATGATTGAATTGAATTACCCAAGTAGGAACATTCCAGGCCGATGTAAAGCTTCAAAACTTGGTCACGCACGTTTGCTCCCATTAAGACATTTACACTACTCAAACCCTTTTACCAAAGTTGCATAAAATGCAAAAAAAAAAAAAGAAAAAAAAAAAAAAACTTTTTTATCAAAACAAACGAACTGTAAAAAAAAAAAAAAAAAAAAAAAATTTAAATTAAAGGTCAGATTTTGGCCGACTAACTTTCTTTAATGTGACTGATTGAATTGAATCACCCAATTAGGAACATTCCAGGCCGATGTAAAGCTCCAAAACTTGGTCATGCACGTTTGTTCTCATTAAGGCATGAAAATCATTGATTCCTTAAAAAAAAAGGTAACCAAATACTTGTTTTAGATTATGAGAAGTATGGCTGAATTTTGTAAATTTTTTATAATGTGTGTAGACTTTATAAGTAATTGCTTTACACAGTATACTTATTATACTTATTTTGAATTGTACAACAAATAATACTAATTTTCATTTTTCAGCACATCCCAAATACCAAAACGCATTTTTGAACTTGTTTTTAAGTTAGCTATAATATCTGAACATAAAAAATTGAGTAAGCTTTCAAGAAATTAAAAAAAAAAAAATCATTTTTGTTAAAAAAAAAAAGTGTAAAAAAAAATAAGGACAAAGTTTAGTTACAAAATTTGTTGTAACATAAGGTTACAATCTAACTTATTATCTTTTTATTAAGGGTGAATTTTAACAAATCAACTATTCGATTACACATTCTTCTTATATACTCTATACTTGCAAAATTTTTAAAAAATGGAAGATCAATAGTTATGTCATCAATAAATTGTTTAATTTTCAAGTTTTTATAGTTTAAAATTATACATAAAATATTAGTTTATATATTATATAATAAATAATATCTGATTAAGATAAAATTTGATATATGTATTAAGAACGTAAAAAGAACATGTAATTCAATAGTTAGATTTTTAAAATATGTAATAATATTTATTTTACTAAGTAAGACTATAATTTTGGCTATAACTAATTTTGTAATTAAACTTTGTTACAAAAATATAAGTTAGATTTTAGCCGGCAAACTTTCTTCAATTTGAATGATTGAATCACCTAATTAGGAACATTCCAGGAAGGACGTAAAGCTTCAAAACTTGGTCATGCACGTACTTATGGCATGAAAATCATTGGTTCCTTATACTTTCCAAGTCCAATGGGAACTACTTATCATATGTTGTTTTTCTCTTTCACAAAATTTACCATTATTGATAAAATGAGTATTTTAGTTACTCTTTGAGCAAAAAACTTCGTTTTTATTTGGCAAATATTTACGTCCCAAATTCTCAACCAATGTTGAATTTTGGAGAAAAAGTATTGGAAGTAGCAGCAACATTTTATTAATCATTATAATGATTAACAATAACATAATAAAAACAACAACAACTTCCCTCAAAAAGAAGAAAAAAAATAAAAACAAAATAACAAAAATACAATAATAAATTGGGTTAGTACCATCAATTTAATGATAGTTTATTAATCATTATTATGATTAACAATATCATAATAAAAACAGCAACAACTTTCCTCCCAAAGAAGAAAAAAAAATAAAATAAAAACAAAAGAACAACTATACAATAATACATTGGCTTAATACCATCAATTTAATGATAGTAATAGAAAAGTAGGCCAGCCAAAAAGGAAAAGGTAATTCTTTTGTTTTTAAAAGAAAACAAAAAAAACAAAAAGAAGTGGCGTCAGCTCAGTAAAAGGAAGTGACGCCAATGACAAAATTATATAAAATTTCCAGGTGACGTGGCAAGAAGCTAACACATCTTGGTAAACGTACGGTCATGATTTCATGCTCGTTTGTCCTTCGGACGATCCTAAGGCAACGACCAATACGGGATTGGGATCTAACACTCATTCTACGAGAAACTATCCACTGCTAGTCTGCTACACAGGCCACGCTGCTCTCACTTACTTTTCCACCATTTGATTAAAAATTCATCAAGGATTTCGGTTATTTACACTCACATCTCCCCTCTAATCAAGTGTCTGTTTGGTATTGGCTTATAAGTCAATTTTATTGTTTTTAACTTTTATATAGAGCATTTTAAAATTTTGCTTTTAGTAAACTTTCAGCAAAAAAAAAACTAAATAAGATATTCCTAATGGGACATTTGAAATAAGAGAAGCACCACATCCTTTAACGCGTTTATCTCGTAGTAACATATTTTCAAATGTTTTTTTTTTAGTCAAAATATTTTCAAGTATTTAATGTGACATAAAATTTTTTAAGAAAAAACCACCAAAACTAATGCCATCTAGCTATCATTAGTGACCCTAGCCATCATATCAATGGCTCAAACCGTCAGGCTAGCAACACCACAACAACATATTAAGGTGGGGGGAGTGTTGGCGAGTGTTTTTTTTTTCACCAAAGCTTTTGTTGGTATAACATTTTACAAAATTTTACAATGATTCTATAGTTAATCCAAAATGTTTTTAGTTTGACTAATGGTGACAATTTGTGTTCACGTGTTGGGTTTGTGTTATGTCGATTTATAAGTATCCCGACTATATGAGTCAATACTAATCTAACATGTTTATTAAACAGGTCAAGATTCCTCAACCCTAAGTTGATCCATTTATAAAATGGGTCAGTTATGTCGATCTGTTTATTAGATTTTATCAAAACAAAAAAAAATCTAAAAAACCAAAAAAATAAAAAAAATTTAATATAAAATTCAAAACTAATAAATAATTTTGTCACAAATAATCATTCAAAATTAAAGCATATCTCAATATCACAAATAATCAATTATAATATGTCAAAAAAAAAAAAAAAACCATAACAACTAATAAGTTTATATACCTGGTTTCAACAAAAAAAAAAAGTTTATATACCTAGGTTTAAAAGGCATATTGGTAAAATATTATTTAATTAAACATGTCAAACAAGTCAAACAGGTTATATAGATTGGACACTAACTTAACTCGTTTATTAAATGGGCTAGTCATGTCAACCCGAATATGACACTAACTCATTAAGTCTCAACTTATAACTTGCTAATTTAGTGCTGTGTAGTGTTAGATTCACTAATCGTATCCAATTTTGCCACCCCTAAGTTTGACCAATATTTTACAATAAAACAAACATCTTAAAATGCTACAAAAATATTTCTTGTAAAATACAAATTATTTACATTGGTCTCTTTTGACAAATTGAAAAAAAGGTTTTAAAGCTTTTTGAATTTCCTTTTTTACCCTTCATTTTTAATATTTAAGAGCTATCAACGTAAACAATTTGTACTTTAGAGAAAGTTAGTCTGATAAGTGAGTCTGATAAAAAAGAGTTTGGCTTAAGTTCAATACTTTTTTAATTGGATATGTTATTTTGTTTTAAATATACAATGACTAATAGTAATGAATTTTAATCCCATCTTTTATGTAGTTTTTTTTTTTTTTATAAAATTTTTTATGTAGTTAATAAATAATGTGACAGTCTCTCATTCAAATAAAAATAGATTCTTTTTAAAAAGTAGGTAAGCCAAATCCAATAAAAAAAATATCTGAGCTAGGTCAATGCAAAATTGTTCTTGAGAAAATCATTCACCAGTTACTACTTACCCACCCACCAGTCCACCACTACCAGAATTATAAAGTCAACAAAGAGTCGTACTGATGTGTGGAATCGGTTGGCGTAGAAATCGGAGTACTGTGGTCTGAGAAGCAGGAGATTGTGGCACAGTTGAGCTAAGTTAGTCGCCAGAGTAGACTGTAAATATAAAAGAAGTCTTTTAAGACCAATCCTAGACTTCAATCCTATCTATCTACCTGTCTGACATACATATCTTTCGATTTTCTCGCTCTTTTCCCAAACACGCCAAATTTTCTCGCTGATTTTCCCGCACTTTCTCGCCCTCAGAAAATTTTACCAAAAAGGGAGAACTTTTAAAGGAAATATCTCAGTAAGTGTTCATGTTATTTGTTATTGGTCTCTAGTTCAAGTTTGGTTTTTTTGTATTTTGTTGAGATTTGGGTTTTGGAAGTTCAAATTTGGGGGAATTTGTGGAATCTGAGCTGAATTCGAAGGGTATTGTAGATCTGTGTTGAGGAACTGGTGTGTTCTTTTTGTGTTTTTGCGTTTTGTGTGTGTGTGTGTGTGTGTGTGTGTGTGTGAGTGGAGTGTTGGTTAGGTTTTTTTTTTTTTTTTTTTGTGAGTTTGGCTGTAAATTTGGGGTTCTTACCTGTGGAAATTTGTTTTTTGGAAGTGAAATTTGTTGTGCTCTTTGGTGTATTGCAGATCTAGGAGGCTAGGGATTTTGGAAGAGTGGGTATCAATGCAGACTAGGTTAATGGAGAGGAATAATTCCATGAGAGGGAAGAGGAGTTTAGATGGTGGTGGAGGTGGAGGAGACGACGAGCAGCCGGAGCGGAAGCGGCCTGCTCTTGCTAGGTAAATTCTTGAGTTCTTGAGTGTGAATTGCTTTTATCTTGTTTGTTAATTTTTTCTGGAAAATGTAAATTGTACAAAAATTAATATGGGTCTAGTTGAACTATTACACACATGGGGTCTCCAATTGAATAGTTTAGTAGGTAAGATGACTACTTGGTTATGAGAGAACAGTCACTAGCTGTTACTTCAGTAGCTCTAGAAGCTTGGTGTGAGCTTGTCTTTATAAATGGAAAGGTGATAACTGATAACTACCTTTAAAAATTGTTTTGAGAAACTTACCAATAAAAAAATGGGTTTCCTTGTTGGTAGGAATATTGAAATTTCCTCAAAAAGTGGCCTATGTCATCACCAAATGCACTACCACCACAAGTTAGTAATTTTGTTTAGGGGTTGTTTAAAGGTTAGGTAATTTTTCCTTTCTAAACCTGGCTAGCCATGAATGATGCTATCTTAATAATATGTGTGGCAAAAATCTTAATTTCTAAGGTCTATCACATGATAGTATTTGTCCACTAGTGCTAATATAACTTATTTCTTATTCTATTCTCTTTATTTAATGTTGCTTAGTATGTGCATTCTGTTTGATTTAAAATCATATATGTCATGCAGTGTAATTGTTGAGGCCCTGAAGGTGGACAGTTTGCAAAAGCTCTGCTCGTCTTTGGAACCTATTCTTCGTAGAGTTGTAAGACTTAAGGCTTCTACTCACAGTTTTCATACAAACTGGTTTTTCTTCTGATTAGTTTGAGCTGGCTATTAATTAATGCTTCATCACTTTGATTTACCTAATACAAAATATCTGCTTTAATCACCAATCATAGGTCAACGTGCTTATCTATGAGTCTGATCCTTTGTGGTTGCCATCTTTCTTTTAGTGTAAAATGTCTTGACACTATTTTGATCTCTAAGAATAACCCAGGTATCTGTAGAGCATGGAAGGAGAATAGTCCATATGTGTGGAGCACAGGAGGGAAATAGTCAAGTTGGCTACTTCATTATGCCTAATGTTTGAAGTGGTTGTATTGTTGGCTGTCTAATGCTTTTACTTATTCCCCTTCTCATTTGGAGTTGTTTGGATAGGCTGACTTGAGACTTTAGCCTTTAAGTTGTTGGTTGTGTGTTTTGGATTAATCTTCTCTGTGTAGTCTTTCAATGGAGTTTTGCTTATCAACTGAATGAAAATTTTCTTCCTTTGGTTGTTTACAAATTTCGACCTATTAAATCATATTATCCAGTGAATTGGTCTAACTTCAAAAATTTATGTTAAATAGTTGTGCTGAAATTCATCACTTAAAGTTCCCTTCCTCTTCTTTATGCGTAATTCTCTAGTCAGATATTTGTGTAATTTGCATTTTTTTAATGAATATGAATAATTTATTAAAAAAGAGCAGTTGGATTGAACAGGGTGTGTATCAACTGCTAACTATCTTAAATAATTATAATATGAGGGGAAGTGAACGGTCTATACTCGAGATTAAATCTCTCCTTCTTCATTCTTTGCTAGATTGGAGTACTGCTTTTAATTCTCTTCCCTGTTCAAATTTATTATGTTTTTTGGAGTTTTGTAATTTGAGAGATTGATGTACTGCTACTAAAGTACACATCCGGTGTCCCTGGTTATTCTTTTATTTTTTTTAATTAATGAACTTTCGTTAATTATAAAAAAAAAATTACAATATGAACGTTCTAAGAAAGATACAATAGGGAGATTGCCTAAGGCATTCATCCAATCATACAAAGATCGTAGCAATAAAAGTTCAATAACATTATATGATGTTCTGCAACATCAAAGGTCCTGTTATTCCTTTCTTGCCATATAGTCCATTAAATACATAAAGGAGAAGCCTACCAAACTTTTTTGCTCATGTGCTTATGAAACCTTCCTTACCAACATGCCAACATTTGAGCTACTGTCTTTGGCATGATCCAACCAAGATACTCCAAAGAAAGAAACACAAGGGACTGCAAATCTCTACCCACAAACAACTAAGCAAGAGGTACTTGACCATCTTTCTACCATTCTTACACAGACAGCACCAATCCAAAATCAGTGAGTGTCACCTTCGTAAATTATCACAGTCAAAATCTTATCCAGAGCTGCTGTCCAAGTGAAAGGAGAAACCTTAAGAGGCACCTTGGCTACCCAAATGCTTAGCCAAGGAAAGGAAACTCCCCTTGAACCCCTTAAGGCTTTGTAATACAATTTAACATTAAACTTTCCACTCTTAGTTAAGCTCCAAGATAAAAGATCCTCACCCTGGATAGTAGGGAGACTAGAGTATAATAATAATAATAATAATAAAAAAATCTTCATCGAAACCAGCTCCAATCTTGAACTTGTCTCATAACCTGAGGATTCCAATGCCTTGTACCACTATCGACCATCTTTCCTAAAACATGAAGGATAGTGATTTTCTTATGAACAAGCAATTTTTCCCTGCATAAAAGATTATAATTACATTGGTTGTGATTTGTATATGGTGTATGTTCCTTCTTTCTCACTAATTCAGTGCAATTGATACTTAACAGGTCAGTGAAGAAGTGGAACGTGCTTTGGCAAAGTTAGGCCCTGCTAGACTCAATGGAAGGTTTGAAATATTCTCGATGATTCTTTTGGAAGTTGATTTTATTTCTTGCGATTGTCTTTTCCCCCCTGAATCTTACTTGGGTATGTTTTAGTTTTATAATTGTCTATGGTCAATTTTACATATTTTCTTGAAACATAATTAAGCTTTAAATGTGAAACAGTTGAATTGCACAGCATCTCTTTTGTGTTGGGGGTGTTGGGAGGGGGGGGGGGGGGGGGGATGTTAGAGTGGTTAACTTGTTGAATGTTTATCTAAAATGGAAAAAAAGATAGGGCAAAGGAAGATGATTTTTTGAATTATATTATGGTTTAGGTAAGAAACATACCAGCTTTAGATTATTGACTGATGTACTAAGGAACAAAGTTGTTATAAAGAAAAATCATAAAATTGGTTGCAACGTGCATGAACAATCTCATGTATATAAAAGTCACTGTTATCAAGTTTGGATGATATTTCTTTCACATTTGTATAGTTCTGATTGCATACATGTGTGATATGCCATCGATAATAAGCATACCATTTCAATATTGGGCCACAGAATGGTCCTTGGACTTTCAAATACAAGCTGATGTTGGTGTTCAAAAGCTCACTTGAGTTGATCCTTGTTGTAACATCTGAACTCAAGGACTAGGAATGACGTTGCCTTGCCTTTGAGAAGTTGTAGAGTTGAAATAAAATGCCAGGAAAATTGTTAGATGGTTTTCTTTTGTTCACTATAAATGATTTATCCCCCAAAAAAAAAAAAATTGTTTGTTTCTTTATCTTCCTTATTTGATGCTATGGCTCTATCCTAGTTTGTTGGTTTAGTTTATTAATAGCTTCTATGGCTATGCTATTATATTCAGAGAATTATGTCGTTATTGGTAGCTTATATTTCTGACCTATTTTCTCTGATCCAATAGTATCCCATCTACGTGGAAAATATTGGATAGTTTGGTCTTTGGGTAATATCAACCTCCTATTCAGTCTTTATTTTTGATTTCTAACTTCAGTGGTCCCCTATTTTTTCATCATCCTGCTTGCGTAAACTTTTTGTTTTACACCTGTGGTTGTGGTAAATTCTTTTCATGCATTTGATTTCAGGTCTTCCCCAAAACGAATTGAAGGTCCAGATGGACGAAACTTGCAGCTGCACTTTAGGTCCAGATTGTCTCTTCCTCTCTTCACAGGAGGGAAAGTAGAAGGCGAGCAGGGTGCTGCAATCCATGTTGTTTTGATTGATGCAGGCACTGGTGGTGTTGTGACATCTGGACTGGAAGCCTGTGTCAAACTAGACGTTGTTGTGCTTGAAGGTGATTTTAATAATGAGGATGATGAAGACTGGACTCAAGAAGAGTTCGAAAGCCATGTGGTGAAAGAGCGTGAAGGTAAGAGGCCTTTGTTGACTGGAGACCTACAAGTGACACTCAAGGAAGGGGTAGGGACATTGGGGGAGCTCACATTTACAGATAACTCAAGTTGGATAAGGAGCAGGAAGTTCAGGCTTGGCTTGAAGGTTGCCTCTGGATTTTGTGAGGGCATACACATACGTGAAGCAAAGACAGAAGCTTTTACTGTTAAAGATCACAGAGGGGAATGTATGCTTGTAACCTGTCATTTCAATTCTTCCTTTTCCTGTTTCTCTTGTTGATTCCTCAATTTTCTCTGGACAGTGTACAAGAAACACTATCCGCCTGCATTAAATGATGAAGTATGGAGATTAGAGAAAATTGGCAAGGATGGGTCATTCCACAAGAGGCTAAACCAGGCAGAAATATTCTCGGTTGAACAGTTTCTTCAGCTTGTGGTCCGAGATCAGCAAAAACTTCGGAATGTATGTTTGGGTTTTTTTCTTGAATTAAAATAGCATGCTTTCTAGCTGTTTGCTGATATTTTATGTGTTTTTGTAGATCCTTGGAAGTGGAATGTCAAATAAAATGTGGGAAGCTCTCTTAGAGCATGCAAAGACCTGTGTCCTGAGTGGGAAGTATTATGTTTACTATCATGATGATACAAGAAATACTGGTGTTGTTTTTAACAACATCTATGAACTGAGTGGCCTTATTAATGGGGAGCAATATTTTTCTGCTGATTCTCTTTCTGACAACCAGAAGGTGGGTATGATATGTGTGATATGCTTTATTTCTGTAATTAATCCTGCCATAGGTTGCATTTATACTAGTGGTGCCATAGTAGCTTTAGCTGCCTCTCTCTCTCCCCTTTTCCTCCTTTCTATTGGTTAACTATATGTGAGGTATGTACTCTAAGAAATCAAATCCTTCTCTGCTGTAATTCCTTAGTTTTATTGGCCAGATTCAATGATTTTATGTTTTCTAATGAATAAAATCAACATAAACAGATCAATCACTGATTTTTCCCTTTTTGGGCTGATTATCATGATTACATGCCTCATTTTCTGTCAATATGGTGCTTGTTGTGTCAAAATTCTTTTACTTTAATTCTATTTTGGGCTCTTGATTTTTTTTGCCTCTATAGTACACTGCCAGTGTACTTGGAGTGGCTTTGGTTAATAAAAGTTTTTACATTACTTATCGAAAAAAAGAAAAGAAAAGAAAGATATTTATATAAAAAAAGAGAGTTTATTTTACTTTGATAGGCTGTGTCAGAAAGATAGTCAACAATAAACTTATTACTTCAATGATTAAACTTCCCAGCAGCAAATAATCTTCCTGTTCCCCTTGGTCTTCACTGTATGGCCTTCCTGTTCAGGAAAGTTTGAAGTATGTTCCCTCAAATTAATCTCTCATTTAGCTCCCCAGTTGTACAAGGAAATGAAGAAAATAATTGATCATTAGCTAACTTTGTTTGGCAACTAAGAAACCCCATAGTTTTTGTAAATCTCTCCAAATATTTTTTTTATACCATTTTAAGAGGTTTGGAGGAGTTGGATCAACTCAGTTCTGTTATTAGTTGGCCTTTTATGCTGTTGCCTTAATTAATCTCTTCGTTTACGCTGAACTCCCCTCATTCTAGTTTAAGACTTGCTGTGCAGAAATCAGTAGAAAGAAAAAAAAAATTACAAAAGACAAAAAGGAAGGACAATGACATCATATGCTGAGAAGCTATGTAAGTTGACATGAGCGGCATGAGATACTGAGATGTAATTGTGATATTTACTGCAAATAAAGATATGCATGAGAGCGCCCATGACATCCAATCTAATTGCATATCTCGCTCCCATTTGTTAGGTTTGATCCGGGTTTTGAATCCTCTCACCTTCATTTAGTTCCCCCCACCCCCCACCAACCCAAAAAAAAAAAAAAATCACCAACCAACTTGATTGGGCCATGCATAATTTTCTTTGACTAGTCCATTATGAATACAATAAACTACTTATCAAAAAAGAAACAAAGGATTGTGTATTAGTATTGAGTACAGGTCATTTAAACTAATGAGACATTACACTAACATTGCTGGCCATGTTTATAAACATGTTGGTATATGTAATTTTTAAAATTATTGGCAGTTGAATGCCATTGAGTTTCAAACATTGCAGGATGTTTGAGTTTTCTCTGGTAAAACTAATCATCAAGGTGTCACTTTTGTAATTGCAGGTATATGTAGATACATTGGTGAAGAAAGCTTATGACCATTGGGACCAAGTTGTAGAATATGATGGCAAGTCACTTATGAGCTTCAAGCAGAATAAGAGGTCCGGTACATCGCGGAATGACCAAAATATGGGGATAGTTGATTACTCTAATGCATTAGATCATCAACTGCCACTACCACGCTTGCCAGTTCCTTTGGAGCAACCTCCAGTGGATTCCAGCTTACCAGTTGGAGGTAAGAATTGGTGGTTATGTTAAATCATAGGTTATTTGGAAATAAGTGTGTGGCCTTTGTTTTTGCCTCTTTTTCTGGCTGTGTGCGAGTTCAGTGAAGCATGAGAGGTGGGGTTGAGATAATTAGCTTTACCATACTGAATTAATGTTATGCTAAAGTCAATCAGCACAGTTTTGATTTTATCCCCACTTCATAGGATTTGCCTTAGGAAAAAGAAATATATCTCTTGTCAATACAGATAAGCTGAATTGGTAGTAAGTAGTAACCTATAATTTGTGGTTAGTCTGTTTCTTACACTTCGGAAAATTTCTTGGAGAAGTCTTGCACTTCTCTTTTCAGTGTTTTGGCACATTTCTTTCGTTTCTGTCTGTTAGACACATAATTAAGTAAGATGGCTGAAAATAATTGGCGCCTACCTAACAAATTAGCACTTGCTTGTACCATTTGTAAGTTAGGTTGTAGTTGGGTCCGTAGGTGATAGTAAATTTTTGTTTTGTTGATCTCTCTCTCTCTCTCTCTCTCTCTCTCTCTCTCTCTCACACACACACACACACACACACACACACACACACACACACACACAACACACAAAAATGCGCACACCCAGACCCTACTATATATACTCACAAATGTGTGCATTATTTCACATGCTGCCACCCAATAGAGATGGTGTTTGGCTGAAGATGATGCTTGGTCTAGATTAATTGCTCTGTTATGATTTTCATTTTTATTCTGTTACTGTTTTGTGAACTTCAGGGTATAATGATAACCTGGCAACAAGGTATCCAACACAGCTGCAGATTGTAAATTCAAATTCTCGTAGCCAATTTGATAGCACTTCTTTTGTACCACATGACCATATGATCACCAATTCTCACCAGCCCCAAAGCACAAGAAATAATAACAGCGCTGCTGGGCTTGCCCTTGGTCCCCCGCAACCATCTACATCAGGATTTCAGAATATCAACTCTACACTTACACCGGCTACTCTTAATCCTTTTGATGACTGGTCACAAAACCGGGACAAGGGAGTTGAAGACTTCTTTTCTGAGGAAGAGATTCGCATTAGAAGTCATGAGATGCTCGAGAATGAGGATATGCAGCACTTGCTCCGACTCTTCAGTATGGGAGGTCATGCCTCCATTAATGTGCCGGAGGATGCGTATCAGTTCACACCATACGTGCAATCACCAATGCCAAGCTTTGATGAGGATCGTGGCCGATCTGGAAAAGCTGTTGTGGGGTGGCTGAAGATAAAGGCGGCTATGAGGTGGGGCTTCTTTATCAGGAAGAAAGCAGCTGAGAAGCGGGCTCAGCTTGTTGAGTTAGATGATGAATAGACGTTGCCCAGAGATTGCAATTAGGTTTTCTCCTCTAACCTTTGCACTAGTTTACTATGCAAATCACGCAAACTCTTCATGGTTGGTAGCAACTCCTTGAGGTTCGCTTCTGGGACTGCTTGAAATCATTGGTTTCGGAAGTCTTGAGGATCACTGATGTTGTTTGAGTATTTAGACAGCAGGGGTTTCTCCTCTTGTACAGTTTGCCTGTACAGTTGTTTCTGTTGATTACCCATCTTTCTATTAAGATGCTTCTCTTATCACCGCTGTTGGTTTTTCTGAATGATATATATATATATATATATATTTTGGGGTTCCAAGGGGGTAAATGTGCTTTTCAATTAATGGCCCCTCTGATGTTGTTGACTGATTGGGGGAACATTTTTAATATTTATGACTTTAATTTGTTGTTTCAATCATTTTGTGTACAAAAATGATGGCTTCTAATATCTTGTTAGCTGTTTCTATATTTTGATAAGTTCTTTGAGCTATTTTTTTTGTGGTTATCTTGTCCTACTTAAGATAAAAAGTTCAATGTCATCGACACGGGTAACAATCTTATTTATTGATATGAATGATATTTCTGGGCTACTATTTGATGGTTGGTACTTTGTAGGACTCTAAAATTGAGCGAAGTTGTTGAACGTAACTCTTTTCTTTGGTGGGTTCATGTCAAGTTCAGTGTTTTGATTCTAGTTCATACGTTCGTTTATTTATTTTTACTCGTATTGGTGTCCCCAAAATTTTCCATTGCCGACCACACAGGTAGAAGACCCCATCATCCTACCCCCACCTTCTCCTCCTTTTTCAGTGCTTTGTCTTTCATGGAAGTCGAATATTTACACACTGCACTGCCACCAATTAGAGAAATCTTTCTCAAATGCCGTTCATCCTTTCTGGGAATTGAATTTGACAAAGGAAAAAGTGGTGTTGAATACGACACAGCCTGTTGTATTTTACTGTTTATTTATTTATTTATTAAATTCAACACTATAGTTTAAAAGTTTTATATTAATTCCTGAAGTTTAAGATTGTTATAAATTTCAGTAGATTCTTTAGTTTCTCTAGTTTCAATTTAAATTCTAAACTTTTAAAACCTTATTATCAATTTAATCTCCTACTCAAACCAGAAAATCAAATCCAAATACCGAGGATTTAAAGTGATACATTTCTGAAATTGCATGATGCGATTAAAAATAAAAGTATAAACTATAAACCTTAGTTAATTTGTTAGTCTTAAACTTTAAGGTTTAATTATAAAGAAAAAGTTAAATATTTTTTGGAACTATTAGAGTTTAATATCAAACAATTCAAAAGATATATGCTTTAATATGTAATTTTTTTTATTAATTATGCTTAAGACTCTAAATGATCACTTCTGTTCTATACTTTTTCAGAAGCGATATTTTATTTTTATTTTTTTTTGGTTTGTATATTTCTTTCACAAATTAACAAGGATTTAAAGCGAAATATGTTTGATGATCTTCCAACAAATCTATCTTATCTGACAGAAGATGAATATGTCATCACCAATCACCGAAAGGGTGAAAGATAAAGGCTCTATTCATCAAAATTTTTTTTTTTTGTTGAGAGTCGTATGCTTTTAAAAATGCTGATGATTACGTCCACATTCCACAATAAACATTCCAAAACTGAAAAAGCTGACAAAATCCATTATCCCTTTGTCTTACTCAGTTATTAGATTACTCCCACTTTCTCTCTTATTATTATTAGCGTTTCATACTCATTGAAGAATTCTAAGACTAGTATTTTTATTTTTATTTATTTCTTCTACTACGTTAAAAATAAATAAGTTACTATTCACTTTATAATCATTTTGTTTCCCTACATGTCTATGTGAGGTCTTTGATAAATACGGTATAGGTACTGTATCTAATTTGTAAAAACCTAAGGAAATATAAATGAATTAATTTCACTTTACACATCAAAATTTTTGTACAAGTAGGGACCTCTCTCTCTCTCTCTCTCTCTCTCTATATATATATATATATATATTGATGCCTTGATGGGACTCTAATATTATATTTGATTAGGCGTAAATTGACAAATCTTGCAAATTGGTGAATAATGACCGGCCAATTTGACTGAAGTTGTAAACAGTAAGTGTGGGGCCCTATTACATTAACCACGCTGGCCCACTACGTGCGGCCCAAGGCCCGCGCCGAGGATAGTGCTGAGGCCGAGGACAACGGAAAAGAGCCCACAACATCCAAGGCCTAAACCGAGAATGACCTGTCCTCGGCACACCGACATCACTAAAGGGAAATATCCTCCATCTATCGAAAATATCTCACCAACATTCTGACCGCTTTAATGATGATGTGATCAACGAATCCAATTGCCTCGATTACTCCGACTAATAGAAAAGCCTGCAAAGACGGCTGAGAACTAACGTAAAGTCTACAAAAACAGATGATGGGACAAACTCTTATCTAGAGTGACCGAATAACCGACAGATGGACGACTGAGATTAACTAAAGCAATACTATATAACCAAGAGGACTCCCACCAAAAGGAGGAGGAGAGGAAAAACTCTAAAAAAAATAGATCCTCGGCCTGGTCCGAGGACAAACAGGCACTTTAGCTACATAACCAAAGTGATGATCATTCCCTACGAAAATACTTAACCAAATTCATTTGATGAGATTCTTATTAATTTCTTGTCATCTATTACTTATCGTAAATACCAAATTAACCGTTGTTTACTTCGGTGATGCCAAATCCATATACCCACTTCTCTACAAATTTTTATTGTGAAGGGTCCATTACAAACTGGGTCCCTACAGTAAGCATTGAGCCAAAAAAAAAAAAAAGATTTGCTTTTTGTTTTATTGAGAGACCTTTAGTTTATTTGATTTTTACTTCAATTGTCAAATTAATAATTAACGTTTAGTTGTTTACTTGTTGTCAATTTAATCCATCAATATGTCAAAATGAGTCAATTTAGTTATTTTGTTCAACTTTATTAACAAATTAAGTCGTTTAGTTTTTTAAATGAAATTTAAAAATCAATTAAATTAACATATTTGAGGGAATGACCAAATTGACTCATTTTTAAAAGTGAGATTAAATTTAAAAAAAAATGAAACTTTGAAGAAAAATTTGACTTTTGAAATAAAAGTCAAGAGATTAAGAGTAATGTTAAAGTCAAAAACTACTATTTTGTAATATTTTTACAAATTATTTTTGTGATAAATTTTTATTGGTTTTCATTTTGATTTATCAATTATTTTTGTTATAAATTTTTATTGGTTTTCATTTTGATTTATCACTAAAATTATCTTTTCACTTACTGCTAATTATTTACCACATTAATAATTTGTAAAATATTTTAAAAAATAATTTATATTTTTAGCATTTTTCATTAAATTTTAGCAATTTGTTTTTCAAAGGCAAGAATCTAGTAATCTAGCGATTACGTGGCTTTTGTATACCGAATCGAGTGGAGAGCTATGACTGCACCTGTGAACACAGTAAGCCTATAAATATAGAAGATACGCGGAGATTAGAATTGGGGTTTAGGGGTTCCATTTCCCACAAGAAAAAGGAAACCCTAAGCCCCCAGGAAGCCCCCTTTTCACTCCAAAAATTTATGAGGTATTTTAAAATACCTCTCGTGCAACCAGATTTCAGCCAAGCAAGCCTATATCTATATGATGGTCCTGCACTTGAAGCTAGTGGTGATTAAAAAGTTCGATTCAGTTTCCTTGTCACCTTGTTGATGAAGTTTCTATCAGGGCATGACATATGAAAGTAGTGATGGGCCTTTCTTTCTTTCTTGCTCTTCGTTCTTGATATGTATCTTCCTTTGTTTTATCTTATTTTGGTGAATAAAAATGGAGTTTGTAGATGTTACTCAAAACCCTTTTCGTGTAATTCTTGACATGATCATATAACTGTATTTACATTGCCTACACGTCTCTCTATATATGTATCTCTTGTTGGAGGATACACAGGGCATAATACAGATCTAGCTATTTCTATTTCTTTCTTTCTTTTTGATAATCATGGGTCGTTCTTGATATATCTTCCATTCTTTTATCTTATTTTGGTGAATAATAATGGAGTCTGTAGATGTTACTCAAAACCCTTTTCATGTAATTCTAAAAAGGATTAATAAATATACGTTTCGCTTGTTTTTGCTCTCTTTTTGCCTTTTGTGGTATAGTATATCTATCATGATAATCTGGTGACTGTTAACTGTGCATATTTCACAGCCTATATTGATCGATATTTCACTCATGGGAAGATTAAGGACATTTTTATTTTTTAAATTTCTTCTAATTTTTTATAGTTAGATAGTGAGGAGGGTGATGTGGGTTCAATCACATGGAAAACCATAAAAGATTATAGACTTTGACAAAACTGGTAAACTTTTATTCACCCTTACCCTCTTTCTTTGGAAGGAAAGAAATCAAGAACTTATTTTTTTTTTTCAAGAAATCAAGAACTTGGTTAACTTAATTGTTAAGACAATCAAGAGGCCAAAGAAATGCTCGCTTGGCTGTTCTTCTATCCTGCATTGGCATAATGACATTTTGTATATATTTGTGTTAAAGTTGTTGAGCTAATTAATAGGACTTCAAGATGGCAATAAATTCTGCAAGGTCGCAAGAGAAGGTCATAACCATTTACTTAATAATCTACAGTAATAGAGTTTCTTTGGATGAAAATATTATTTGGTGTTTCAATTATATAGCTATCCGTTCCTATGCATTTACAGAATAACAGTTCTTCGTCATCTTAGAAAAGTACCAATAAGTGGTTCAGATAACACGATTTAAAAGGGTTGATGATATTGGGGATGATTGATATACTGTATGAAGTATTTAAATTGATGAAGAGTGAAGTAAAAAAAGAAAAAAAGAAGCAAAGAAAGTGTAGTCTACTCCATTTAGTTTTCTATAATTATTATGTCATAATTTAGACTTTATTATGATCAGTGATCTTCAGATTTACTATAATTGTGAAACTAAGCCTCTGTTTGGATACCACTTAAAATGAAAATTATTTCACTATTTAGCTCATTTTTGCTACTATTTATGGGTCTTACTGCACTTTTTGCTACTATTTATGAACTTCATTATACTATTTTAATTAACTTTTACCTTTATCTACAGTATTTCAACAATAAGTTTTTAGTTTCAGCAAAATAAGCGGTATCTAAACAGACCCTAATTCATTAATACTTTGGAAAATCAAATTGTTTTGCATGAAACACACATGTTTATAATCAATGAAATTAAAAATAAATAAAATAACCTTTTTCCTTCTTGGAGAGAGTTTATTTACTTCTAGATAAGCTTGGATGAAATTCCCTCTAACCTATTACTTTTTTTCTTTGAGGAACCTCTAACCCATTACTTGATGACTCAAATGAGTATCCATTTGTATTTAGCCATTTTAAAGTTATGTGACTTGTTTAAATAATTTAATGGATCATGTAATTTTTTTTTTGAGAAAGAATGAGTCATGTAATTTCATACACACTAGTTGAAATTATAAATCCTCAAGTATGGGTTATAGAAGATTCCTCTAATCCTATTTGGTAGAAATCTTTATTCTTTCTTCTTTGTAGACATTTTGACATAGAGGGATATCCACCATAAGTAAGAACGTATTTATCTTAAAAAATGCATACAAGTCTAAACCATCCATGCTTTATGTTTGAAGTTGAAACTTTTTCCAACATTTGATACCTAATTACGAACCGCCTTCACCAAAAAATTGATTGTTGTCTTGATTTGATGATAAAATACTACCATTAGGAGTGGATGCCATAAGTTGAAACTCTCTTAAAAAAAAGAACAAAGCTTAAAAAAAAACATAATTATGTCATAATTTAGAACTTTGGATGTATTAAGTAATCTTTATATTTGCCATAATTGAGAAGCTAATTCATTAATACTTTGGAAAACTAAATAATTTGCATGAGACATGCATATTTACTTGTCGTGACATATTTATAATTGATGACAAAATAGATAAAGTAGTATTTTCTTCTACATAGATATTTTAATGCAACAAAATATCCACAAGAAGTTGAACACATCTACCTTAAGAAATGCATTTGAGTCCTAAAAAAAGAGAGGAAAAAAGAAACCCTTTGAAAATATTATTAATAAAATAAATTGATTTCAATGCTTGATTAATGTTTTTAGAGGAATTTGATTGTATTTGAATTATATTTCCATATATGATGTAATCTCATTGTGGGGTTTACTTCCTTTCCAGCTTTATGTAATTTGGGGACTTCATTTAAAGCGTCCAAAGTTCATTATTATAACCAATGTATTAATGAAATTTGGGTTGCAAGTTTTCTTCTATTGATTGGTGTTGACTCTAATTAAGCACATTTATGCACATTTACGTTCTCTTTTTCTTGTTCGATTTAGTGTTGATTACATTTCCAAGCAAACCCTAAACGTTGATTCTTAAGTTATATCCCATTGTTTTATTCTTCTTTTGTTTCCCAAATAGTAAGTTCCATTCTTAGAGTTTATTATCTTGCACCATTAACCCTAAGCTAACCATAGATTGATCATTGGAAGTAGTATAAGTTAGGGTTTGTAATAAAAATGTTGTAGTTTGTACGTTTTTAGACTCCTTAAAACACAAGTTGTTTAACCTAGTTATTTAGCCAAGTGATTACTTAGATAAATTATTCAAATCTAGGTTAACACATTCAAATCATATCATGTAAATAATACGGAAAAGTACATAACACAATGATATGATAATCTAGGAAAACCAAACCGGTAAAAAACCTAGGGAGGATTTAACCTTACTATCCTCAAGGTAAAACAAATCCACTATGAAAGAATTGAAACTTGTATAATAGAACTTAGACCACTAACATCCTATTGCTACCTTGTGTAGAAAACTTACTACCATGATTACGTGACAGTTCTGAGTCTATGAACTACTTTTTTCTTTGATCCATTGCAACCACAAGTATTCCCACTTGTGACTTTGAGACTTCACTCAAAGGTTTCAGATCTCCTTTAAATTCTCTATACAACAATTGAAGCGATCACCAAGTTATTGACATGAATCTTGATAACCTTAAGTATGTATGAAGGTGAATACATCTAGATCTCACAAGAGATTCAACACACAGCATATCAACAACCTCTAAAACTTGGTTGAGGTTTTTTCTTTTATACTTGGAGTAAAATATAAAACCTTACACGTCAAACCGGGTTTGGGCTGAGTTGGAAAAATCTGCAGAAAATTAATCTGCATGAGGTTTGATCAATTGAGCCTAAGTTTTGAATGATCGAGCCTTGCAGATTTAGCCAATAAATCCTGCAATTCACTCGATTCTAACTTTACAAATAAACATACTTTGAGCAGCCTATATCTAGACTCTAAGTTTTGATCATGGTTTGTCAACGCATTACACATTGAAGTTCTAATACATTTAGTTTCTAAAGTCTTAGAACATAACATAGTTTAATAGTTCGAGTGGCATGAGCACATTGAACTTGATCTAATATCTTAAAAATCTATATCCATATAGGGTTTTGCACTTTTACTAACGTATACCCTAAGGGTATATATTAGTAAACTATTTAAGGAAAATTTTTATGGAAAAATGAAAAAGTTACTAACTTTTTTGACAAGTTTTTCAATTTTTCATAAAAAGTTTCCCAAAATGAATGATTAATGTACACCTTAAGGGCATATATTAACCGGACCCATTTATATATAAGGCTAAAATGCAAATTATACTATTTTAAGTTTGACTGAATTCATTTCAGTTTTTTAATTTTACTTTAGTTCAATTAAGTCTTTTAAGTTTCAAATTTATTCCGTTAAGGCATTATGTCAAATTTCTTTAAAAATTTCCATTTAAAAAATGTTTTTCTCACATGAAAAAATATCTATAAAATTAATAAAATATTTTATAAATTTTTTATGTGAGAATTCTTTTTCAATTTTTTTTCATTAGTTAATTGCATACTTAATAACAATTTTTTTTAACAAAGTTAAAAAAAAAGCCTAAACTGAATAAATTTGAAACTTGAAGACTTAATTGAATGAAAATAAAGTTAGAAGACTCAAATGAATTTCAGTTAAACTTAGAATTTGCATTTTAAAGTTAGAGTTAGAAGACTTGAAGGTCTAATTTGCATTTTGGCCTATATATAATATCTAAAAGTTGAAGTGTACATGTAATATTTATTGTTGCTATGTTCTTGTTGAGTCATATTAGTGTAACATTTCAGTCTAGTTTGGTCTATTTCAATCCATTCGGTCCGGTTCGGTCTATTTTGGTCTAATTTAGTCCATATAGTCCAGTTTGGTCCATTCGGTTCATACCGGTCTGTTTGGTCTAGTTTGGTCCATTAGGTTCACTACAATAAAAAGTTAGTATTCTGAAGTTATTTTATGTTTAACAGCTAGGAGGATTGAAGTACAGAGAAAATTTGGAATGTGATTAATATCAACTTCAAATACTGTGGCAAGTCAGCCCTAATGGATAACACAATCTTTGTTCCACTCTAAGAAATTTTAGCTCATGTCATCATATGAAGGCTGGTCCATGGCCTTGGGTGAATTCTTAATTAGTGGTTCGTTCGTGATTGTATTTTTGTTTTACAAAAATATTGTAGTTGCTTTGGTCTCATATCAAACACTGCAATTTTTTAGGCCCTTACATGACAATGACATAGACTGGCTCAAATTGGGAAGTATGGTATGGATTATGAAACAATCCTTTCCCCAGTAATTGCTAATAAACAAGAAGGTCAAAGTGCTATCATTGAACAGGAGACAATTCCTGCAGTTAACTGGTCATGAGTTTGGGTCAAATCAGTATAAAAGTTTATCTTTAATTAATTTTATTAAACAGTTATAATTCTTCTGTGCAAAGTAGAGGTACAAATCTGATTAGATCAAATTCAGATTCATCATCAGCATAACAATAATTTCCTTTTTTTTTTTTAAAAAGAAGCCCAATGGTTATCTGATTGTTGAGACAGCCTTGGAGCATCTATAGTAATATGAAATTTTGATGCAATTACAGAGTACTCTGTGATGCTCTGTCTTGCCATATACTTTTAAAGGAAAATGTTAGTGTTGGGAAAAATGCAGATACAGAAGTAATGCAAACTATATCATGAAGGAAATGTGGGCACAAATATATAAGAAAAAACAAGTCTTCTCTATATGTTTCTGAAATCAAAATGGTCTTAAAATTTCATCCACCATATTCTGTTTGGTATTTTTTATTTTACCATGAGACAGTTAATTTTGGAAAGTTCATTGGGAAAAAAGAAAAAGAAAGATAATGACCATGGTTCATTAAACATCACAAATCGGTAGTTAGCTTCTTGTTAGCATACTTTTGTACATCAATCCCTTATGATTCACATTTTTGTCAATTTGCTTCAAGCTGAATCATTAGCAGTAGCACAGTACATAAGGTAACTTATTTTTGCAATATATGCCTTAAATAGTGAATAACATTTTTTGGACATGTTTGTTTCAGTATAATATGTAATCACGTAATGTTGCCAAATAAGTTTGGTCTTTGAATATTTTAGTTTTATCCATATATTTTTCTCATGCAATCCCATTGGGTAAATGTGCTTCATTATTTTTAATTTTATATGGGCAAAAGTTGGGTACAATTCCTCAGATTTTGTATGTTCGGTTACCCAATTAAATTCATACATATTGTATTGGCAAATAAAAAAAAATTGTTATATTTTCTAAGAAAAAAATCAATGAAACTATTAGCTTGAATTTAGTTGGAGAATCTAAATGTACTGCTACTAAAGAACTAAACCTAAAATTTACCCATTTTATATTTTATATTTGGTAGGTCTTGGTTAAAGCAGCTATATTAAGAAGCACAACAGTGGCTTAAAATGGTGTAGTGGGCTACCTAATTGATCTAGCATTTCCAGATGTAGGATTTAAGAAAAATAACTGGGACTTTTTCTATGCATTATTCCTAGTGTTATAGAATATCTTGATCACACCATTGCAGTGCCGACACCATTGCAGTGCCAGCATTTTACAGGACTTTTAATTTTTTTTAACTTGCTGTAGAAGACAGAATGGATTAATTTTGCTTGCCACTTAAAATTTCACATTATGCATAAGTTCATGTGCTTAACATTGAAGTACCATTATTATTATTATTTAATTTTTTTTTAATGGATACAAGTCAATATAACCATAAGCTCGCCAAGAACCAACAGCACTGGAATTTAGTGGAGAAAACAATCTCTTGTATTATATAGGCATATACAACATTACAGGATTACATTGCAAATAAGAACAGATTTTGGCCAACGTAGCGATGACAAAAACGCAAATAATGAAAGAATTGAATCCTAGAAAATACATGAATAGCCTAATATAATATTAAAAGAATCTATATATGTATAGGATGTTCCTTTTCTCCATCAAGCACTGCATTCAGGAGGAAGGCCCTGGGGAAACCTCTTAGTGTCTGAGCAGTAATTATATATCATGTAGTTCTTCTGCACCCATTTTAGCCTCTCTTGACTTGCACTGTTCAGCTCTTGTGAAAGCCATGAACTACTATTGGAGGAAGGTGAAGGAGTAGTTGAACTACAAGAAGATGCTCCAGAAGACCATGTGCAAGCATCAGCTTTGAAGTTTCTGTATGAAGCAGTAAAGGGTGCTTGGCTCCAGTCTGTCTTGACAAGTCCACCTCGTGTTGCCCAATCATCAGCATTCCAGAGGCTAGAGTATATCCTCATTGGCTGGTTCTTTGGAAATGGAACCCCAATTGACTCTGAGTTCTTGAACTCTCTAATAGGAGTGCCATCCACAGAGTATCTGAATAACAGTTTAAAAATGTAAGACTATGTATACTGGAAAGGAAACAAAAGGACAACTCATGTATTGGAAAATAATAAGGAGAGCTTACATAATGCGCTGAGGATTCCAAAGGATGGAATAGGTATGAAAATCTGCAGTTGGGTCAAACCAGAGATAGAACTGTTGCTCTCTGTTGCCTTTGCCTTCGCTGAAGACATTAGTGTGAAGGATGTAAGGATCACCGCTAAGATTTCCCAAGAACTCAAAGTCTATCTCATCCCATGTTGATCCTTTAGAAGATAACTGTAAGTAAACACAAACATTCAAAGGGATAAATATTCGTAAATGAACATAAATTTGTGTTGATATATGGTTTTGGATAATACTGACTCTACAAGAAAACTTACATAGTAGGCAGTAACAGTGCCAGCAGAGTTTCCAGGAACTAGCTTGAGCTGCATATCTATCTTTCCAAAGAGATACTCATTCTTGGATTGGAATCCTGAGCCAGAGGCTTTGTCAAGTTTGAGAGTAAGAAGCTCACCATTGTTAAGTATGTTAGCCCGGCCATCTCCCCATGTAATGTCAAAGTTTTGGTTCAAGTTGCCAACAGTAGCAACTATCAAAGAACTAACAAGAATAGGCAGAAGAAGTATCAATTTAACGCTTGAAGAAGTGGAAGAAGAAGCCATGGAGGATTTGTAGTGGGTTGTAAGCAAATACAGGTAGTAGTAGTAGTAGTACTTTGAGGTATGGAAGTGAAGGATGAGTGTGCTTAGGAACTTGGATTGGTATTTATAGTAAGGACATAGGAGTAGTAGACAGGTTACTAATTAAGACGTGTATCCAAAAGTAAAGGAAAATGCATGGGAAGATCCAGTCAGCAAAGCTGTAGACAGTCGTTGCCTTTAAGAAAGTGTAAAAATTAGCTGTCAAGATCGCACTACCAAATCAATATCATTAATATTTTCGTACAATATTATACGCGGATTGAATTATTTTTGAGAAGAAAAAGTTGGTGAATTCACATCTCGCCCTTTCTTTTTGTTTAGGCACCAGCCCAGCTTCATAAAGTTCCAATTAATACTCCCCTTTTGGGTGCTAGTGTCTGTTCCAACTAATACTCCTAAATCACAACAACCTCCACCACTTGATACTTTTAAAGTTGACATAATAGTAGCACCTGGAAAAATAAAAATTCACACGGTTACCTTTACTAAGGTCTCCACTCTCCATCCTTGATATAAATACTGTCCCCATGCCTCCATCTGCTTTCCAAAATAAATACAAAGTACCTTCCTGGATATTACATAGCACAAGATTCTTTAAAAGAAGCAAACAATTCCTGTTAACCTTTATCTTAAAATTCAATTTAGTTTCTTGATTTTTAATTCAACTAGTCACAAGTCCATACAATACGTGAGAATAAATAATTATTTTGTAATTGTAATATAATGTATAATTTATTCTTTCTAAAAATTAAACAATTTATATTTGGTCCAATTAGGTCTATTTCAGTCCACTTAGTCAATTTCAGTCCCCTTCAATCAATTTTGGACTAATTGTGCTCAATTGATTCTTTTATAGGTTGCCTTTTCAAGTTTAGCTCAAAAATTCTTTTTTTTTTTCCCCTTATTTTTTGGGTTGAAAAGTATAAAATTTTATTAAATTTGGGCTAAACTCTTTAGTTTTGATTTAAAAAGTATAAACAAAATAGAAATTAGAAATTAGAAATAGAAGTCCTAAAAATGCAATAAAAATAATAAATATTCAAAAGTTTTATACAGTCCACTTCGGTCATATTTGGTCCACTATGTCCTCTTTGGTTCATTTGGTGCATTCAGTCCACATTGGTCCTATGTTGTCCACTTCAATCCTATTTGGGCTATTCAGTCCATCTTGGTCCTATTCGGTTCATTCTGTTTACTTTAGTTTATTTGGTCCACATTGGTCTTATTCCGTCTATTTTGTCCACTTTCTTCCTATTCAGTCAACATTGATCCTATTTGGTCCACTTCTGTCCAATTTGTTCTTATTCGGTCCTATTTTTTTCTATTCGGTCCATTATGCCTAGTTTGGTCCTAATCTATCCATTCCGTCCTATTCAATCCACTTTGGTCCCTTCAGTTCTATTCGATTCACATTAGTCCATTTCGGTCCACCTTGTTCCCATTTGGACCTATATTGTCTATTTGGTCCACTTCAATCAATCTGGTATAATTCAGTCCAGTTGTGCCCACTTTGGTCCATTTTTGTGCACTTACATATAAAGGGAAAAGAATGTTTGGGTTGAGAGTACCAAAATCTAAATTTATTATATATATATATATATATCTCAAACTCGTAATATCTAAAATCCTTAAGCATGGCATTTATTATTACTATATTTTTTGTTAAGTCACATTAAGGTAGCATTTTAGTTCACTTCGATTCAACTAAATTTAAGTAAAAAAGTCTTTTTTAATATGAAGGTTATGAATATACAAATCTAATCTTTAGGGCAGTTACTCATTATGTCCACTTTGGTCTCAATCTGTCCATGAATTCTTATTTGGTCCTATTCAGTCCACTTTGGTCCCTTCAGTCCTATTCTGTCCACATTGGTCCACTTCGGTCCAAATTGGTCCACTTCGGTCTTAACCGGTCCACATTGGTCCACTTTAGTCCTATTTGGTCCACCTTGTTCCCATTTAGTCCTATTTTGTCTATTTGATCCACTTCGTTCCATTTGGTCTAATTCGGTCAATTTGTGCCCACTTCGGTCCATTTTTGTGCACTTACATATATAGGGAAAAGAATGTTTGGGTTGAGAGTACTTATTCTAAATCTAAATTTATTAAAAATATATATATAAATCTTAAACTTGTAATATTTAAAATTTTTAAGCATAACATTTATCATTGCTACACTTTTATTAAGCCACATTAAGGTAGCATTTTAGTTCACTTCAGTTCAACTAAATTTTAGTGAAAAAGACTTTTTAAATATGAAGTTTATGAATATACAAATCTAATCTTTAAGGCGGTTACTCATTTGTTTTAAAATAATTTCTTTTAAATGAATTGCATGTGGTTGATTATACCTTCAAACAAAAGTATATATAATTTTTATTTAAATAAATTATTCAAAATTTTCATTCTTTTAAATGAGATTATTATGCCTATCAAAACTCATAACAAACTTATACTAAATATGTATAGTCTATTCTCAAAATTTTATTGTACAAAAAAATTTGTTCTCCATAAAAATTAAACAATTTCAAAATGTAATTTTCATCACTCTATTTTTACAAATATATAATTTTATCATTTTTGATGTTTTTTTTTATTGATATTATTCTTTTTTGAAATGGTCTATATTCTTCTAACTACTATTATTATGCATTATATTTTCCTAGTTTCTTTTGTAACAACTAACAGTTTTATGTTTCAAAGTAATAATTGATATTATTCAATAATTGTTATTTTTTTTGCCACTTAAAATTTCACATTATGCATATGTTCATGTGCTTAATCATTGAAATACCATTTTTATTTTATGAATACAAGTAAATGTATCCAAAAGTTCCCCAAGAAACAACAGCACAGGAATGTAGTGGAGAAAACAATATCTTGTATTATAGACATATATAAACATTACAGGATTACAGTGCGAATAAGAATAGATTTTGCCATTGTAGCTATATAGTGATGACAAAAAGGCAAAAAAATGAAAGAATTGAATCCTAGAAATTACATGAATAGACTAACTAATATAATAGTAAAAGAATCTATATACGTATAGGATGTTCCTTTTCTCTATCAAGCGCTGCATTCTGGAGGGAGGCCCTGGGGAAACCTCTTAGTGTCTGAGCAGTAATTATATATCATGTAGTTCTTCTGCACCCATTTCAGCTTTTCTTGACTTGCACTGTCCAGCTCTTGTGAAAGCCATGAACTACTACTGGTGGAAGGTGAAGGAGTAGTTGAACTACAAGAAGATGATCCAGAAGACCATGTGCAAGCATCAGCTTTGAAGTTTCTGTATGAAGCAGTAAAGGGTGCTTGGGTCCAGTCTGTCTTGACAAGTCCACCTCTTGTTGCCCAATCATCAGCATTCCAGAGGCTAGAGTATATCCTCATTGGCTGGTTCTTTGGAAATCGAACCCCAATTGACTCTAAGTTCTTGAACTCTCTAATGGGAGTGCCATCCACAGAGTATCTGAACAACAATTAAAAAAATATAAGACTATATGTACACTAGGACGGAAACAAAAAGACAACTCATGTATTGAAAAATAATAAGTCTAGGGACAACATTTTTCACCACTGTTGATACGTACGTGATTTGTGTAAAATGAAAGTGGTGGAGTCAGTAAATACATAGAAGGAGAGCTTACATAATGCGCTGAGGATTCCAAAGGATGGAATAGGTATGAAAATCTGCAGTTGGGTCAAACCAGAGATAGAATTGTTGCTCTCTGTTGCCTTTGCCTTGGCTGAAGACATTAGTGTGAAGGATGTGAGGATCACCGCTAAGATTTCCCAAGAACTCAAAGTCTGTCTCATCCCATGTTGATCCTTTAGAAGATAACTGTATGTGAACACAAATATTCAAAGGGATAAATATTAGTAAATGAACATAACTTTGTGTTGATGGATTGTGAGAATACTGACTCTACAAGAAAACTTACATACTAGGCAGTAACAGTGCCCGCAGAGTTTCCAGGAACTAACTTGAGCTGCATATCCCGAAGAGGTACTCATTCTTGGATTGGAATCCTGAGCCAGAGGCTTTGTCAAGTTTGAGAGTAAGAAGTTCACCATTGTTGAGTATGTTAGCCCGTCCATCTCCCCATGTAATGTCAAAGTCTTGGTTTAAGTTGCCAACAGTTGCAACCATGAAAGAACTAACAAGAACAGGCATTAGAAGCATTAATTTAACACTTGAAGAAGTGGAAGAAGAAGCCATGGAGGATATGTAGTGGGTGGTAAGCAAATAGTAGTAGTAGTATTTTATGTATGTGTATATGAGGTTTGGAAGTGAAGGATGAGTGTGCTTAGGAACTTGGATTGGTATTTATAGCCAGGACATGGTAGACAGGTTACTAAGACGTGTATCCAAAAGGAAAGGAAAATGCATGGGAAGATCCAGTCAGCAAAGCTGTAGACAGTTGTTGCCTTTAAGAAAGCGTAAAAATTAGCTGTCAAGATCGCACTACTAAACACAACCAAATCAATATCATTAATATTTTGACCTATAATACGCGGATTGAATTATTTTTGAGAAGAAAAGGTTGCTGAATTCACATCTCTTCCTCTCTTTTGTTTCGGCGCCAGCCCAGCTTCATAAAGTTCCAATTAATACTCTCCCTTTGAGTGCTAGTGTCTGTTCCAAATAATACTCCTAAATCACAACAACCTTATGCTCAAAAGAAAAAAAAAAATCATAACAACCTCCACCACTTGAGACTTTATAATAGTAGCACCTGGAAAAGTGAAAATTCACACGGTTACCTTTACTAATGTCTCCAACCTCCATCCATGATATAAATGCTGTCCCCATATATGCCTCCATTTGCTTCCCAAAATAAATCCGAAGTACCTTCCTGGATATTACCGGGCACAAAATCCTTTAAAGAAGCAAACAACTCGGGAAATCATGTTAATTTTTCTCTTAAAATTCAATTTTGTTTCTTGATTATTAGTTTTAGTTTTAGTTTTTATTTTATTTTTATTTCTACTTCAATTGTCAAATTAACCATTGATGTTTAATGTGGTGGTACGGCCTACAATGATATAGGGATCGTTGGGCCTCGACCCCCAAATAATTTCTGTTACTTTGGGTATAGCCCATAATGGAAGATCCCAAGGGAAATTTTGGTAGGTGGATGATGGTGATGAACGGTTATGAGGTGGTATGTTACTAGAAATCTACTGCCCGAGGAGGACCTTTGGCAGCTAAGGTGTCCCTAAGGCATCCTGAGTTAGATCACATTTCCCAAGTATTGTTTGATGATTTCTCACTCTCTCGTGGTTTCTCTTCCCTAAAAAATGTTCCAACCCCTTACACTGACCTTCTCCTTTGTTTTAATATCTTTTTGTTAGTGGACCCATCATGATGAGAGAATATTCTGTATGCATGTGAGTCCCTCCACCTGTAAAGTCTAGGTGGCCCTTTAGGTTTGGGCTATTGTTCCAACGAATTTGACCTTGTACCAGGGAGTGGGACCCATAGTTTTGCTACTGAAATGATTTTCTAGTAACTTGTGCCCGAAGCTGAATCTTGTGCTTGGCTAGCGGAGTACTTTAAAGATTACTTTCCTTTCTTAGAGGATAGAGGGGGTTTTCTCAGATGCTATAGAGAATGCAATGGCCTGGGTAATTCAGCTCGGGCCTTCTATTGGTGGAACAGGCCTATGTCTGATGGTTCTAGGCCCAGGTTTGGTATGGGCTAAACTATTTTCTTCCACATTTGATTTTGTCAATTTAGTCCACCAATTTTCTAAACTGAGTCCATTTGGTTATTTTGTTCAAATTTGTTAACAAATTAGCTCATTTAAATTATTATTTTTTTAATAATATAATGTCTATTAAGTAATATATCTCATTTATTTTTTAGTTAATTTGTTAATAAAAAAATGTTTAAGCTATTTGTTTACTAATTGATTTTGAAGGAAGGATTAAATTAACTCATTTTTACAAAGTGAGAGATTAAATTGACAAAAATGGAACTTCAGAATTAAACAATTTATATCTATATATAATATAAAAGAGAAATGTTTGACTTTTTATTGACTGCTCTCTATTAAGCTACATGGCTATATAAATTAAGCCATGTATACATTTAAAAACACAGCACAATTGTACTTTTTCATTTTACTCGTTAAGTTTTAGTATCTACTTACCGCTTCATATAAGATGTATATATTAAAACAAAAAGCTGTCATTGAGAAGAAAAGCATTGGTAAGGCATAAGAAAGAGAATGAAAGTTTTAGAAAAAAAGTATTCGTAAGGCGTTTAAAAAAACTGTTTAGTATTATTGTTGTTATAGTCGTTGTGGCTTGATTTCTGGGCCTAAATCAAATTGTCCAAACTGTTGGGAATTTAGAGGAGTAATATAATGAAATAACAAAATAATCTAGTAGACAAACGAAAAATTTGATTAGCATGGAGGCACAGTTGAATGTTATCTTTAGACAATATTTGCCCCCATACAAGAGTTGCTAAAGGATTATCACAAATTTGTCCCTAGGATACTACCTAATTTATTGGGTTTTACAGATAACAATTTTGGAGAAAACTCACAAATTTCTTGTGTTTCTAAGAAAGATGAAAGAGAAGAATTTGAGAAGAAGTTACCAAATGAATATGAACTATTATTTACACCCAAATGATTATGACCCTTTAATAGACGCATTTTCATTCAATATGCACATTTTCAATCAATAGAAACATCTTCATTCAATAGGCACCTTTTCAGTTAATAGGTACATTTTCATTCAATAGGCACCGGTTGGTATATCCAATCAATATACACATTTTTGGTTAATAGACAACTTTTCCTTCAATAGGCACATTTTTCGGTCAATAGACACATTTTCATTCAAATAGGTACATTTTTGGTTAATAGACACATTTTCGTTTAATAGGCACATTTAATATATATCAAATATAAAGGTTTGTGACTTTTTAATAGGTATCTTTTGGTATATCCAATATGAAGGGCTATAACATTTCAATAGGAACCTTTTGGTACATCCAATTTGAAAGGTTATGACATTTCAATAGACACCTTTTGGTATGAAGGGTTATAACCTTTCAATAGACACCTTTAATATATATTTAATATGAATGATTATGACATTTCAATAAGTACCTTTTGCTATATCCAATATGAAGGGTTGTGACCATTTGATAGGCACTTTTCGGTATATCCAATAGGGTTGTTCACGGGTTGGTCCGGGTCAGGTTTGTGCCCAACCCAAAATTGACTTGATCACTTCGGGTCTCCCATACCTAGACCCGTCGTTGACCGGTAGATGTAGACGGTTTGGGTGGTCAGATGCCTTCGGTTTCCAGTTGGGTCTCGGTCAGTTTCGGACTATGCGAAATGTCTCTAAATTTTGCAAAAATTAATCTGTTTATGTCAAAATTTGTTGATTTTTTTTCGAATTTGGCTGGATCTTGATGAGATCTTATTTGATCTCAAAGAGATCAAGCCAGATCTCGACGAGATTTTGTCGGATCTTGAAGAGATCAGGTCGAATCTCAACAGATTGGACAAAACAGAGAGGCCAACCACTCCAATTGGCAGAGAACAACAAGTTTATGGTGTATAGCTGGACGAGTTGATGGAAATTAGTTTTCTAGGCTCAAACCTGTCAACCAACCAGTTGGTGTAGGGTTTTAGGGGCAAAGACCTATTGCCGACCGTCATTGACATCAGGTTGGCTGGTTTTCGGGCCAGATCGGCTGGGTTAGTTGGGTACTGGGTTTGGTTGGACATCCTTAATATCCAATGTGAAGGGTTATGACCTATCAATAGACACTTTTTGGTATATCCAATTTGAAGGGTTATAACCTTTCAATAGGTATATTTTGGTATGGACATTACAACGTATCTTGTATATACCTATATGTGCAACACAAATTAAACTAGAGAAGTAACATTTTTTCTCTTATTCATTTCCACAAAAAATAATAAATAAAACAACATTGCTTTTTCCTGCCTAACTAATAAAACTTTGTGCTATTTCTTTCAATATTATTATTATTTTTAATTTCATGCAGTTTTGTATACTACTCCAACTAACAAATAATGGTTTTTTTTAACTTATCCAATAACTATTCCCGTGCTTCGCATGGATTAGCAACTAGTATATGTAAAAGTTGAACCGTAGCATGTATTATTATTACACTTTTATTGAGTCACATCAGAAATCATGTTATTATTTTATTTCCACAATTTCTTAAAAAAATATGTATATAAATATTAATGTATGCAATAATGCATTATGCCTTTACTTATTCTCAAAGTGCTTGTAGGGTGTGGGGGGCAAGAGACGGAGTTTAAGTCTGTAGAAGAGAGCTTTCACACACTGTTAGGTTCTAAAGATTTAGTATTGAATATTTAGAATCATTGTTGTATTATGTTGGCAAACCGAGAACAAAACATGTCTAGTCTAGGTGTTTAAGCAATGCTTAAATAAGGGTGTTTCAAGGTTTGAACTTCAGCTGATTGCAGAAAAGGAAGTGAAGTTCTGCCTTTCTTGACCAATCGAGAATAAGGTTCGACTGATAGAAAATCACAGGCACAGTTTTCTGTAGAATTTTTAAATAGGCCCAAAGGCCATCAAAACGTTTAGGGTTTCATCTAAACTCTCCACATATAAAAGGGAAGCTTTAAGCAGGTTTTGAGGGTACTGAAGAAGACTTGTGTGTTACTCTTTGTGAAATTTGAGAGGTTTTGTACTATCTAACTACACAAGAATTTATTGGAGCCAAAACTACAATCAAGAATTGGTAGAACATAGTTGCTGCATCAAGATCATTATTGAGGGTGATCTGAAACTTTTGAGTAGGATCTCAAAGTCATAAGCAAGGCGGCTTCTGTTGCTGTAAATTCAAGAAGAGGAGTCTGTGGATTCGAAACTTGCACGTGGTCGTGTCAATAAGTTACTACATGAAATAGTATTAGATTTAGGGTTAAATCTTTTGTGAAAACTTCAATTATCTTATAGTGGATTTGGTTTACCTTGAAAATAGTTAAGTTAAATTTTTCTCAGGTTTTTACCTTGAAACGGTTAGTTTCATTGGTTTTCCTAAGTCATCATATCGTGGTACTATTTACTTTTCTGCATCTTTGCATGATATGATTTATTTGCTTTTAACTTAGATCTGAAAATTAATCTAAGTAATCACTTGGTTAATATATTAGGTTAAACAATCTCTTTAAGGGGTCTAAAAGAACATACATATATATATATATATGTATGTATACACTTAGATTAGGATAGAGTAGAATTTCTATCTTGTATAAAAAAAAAAAAAAACTAATTATAAATATTCAATCATGATATGACTATCACTTTTACCTACCATTACTTCGCACATTCTTGAACCTAAATGTAATTTACAATAGAAAATATATGTAATCACTTGCATGATATGATTTATTTGCTTTTAAGCTAGATCTGAAAATTAATCTAAGTAATCACTTGGTTAATGTATTAGGTTAAATAATCTGTTTAAGGGGTCTAATGAACATACATATATATATATATATATACACTTAGATTATGGTAGAGTAAAATTTCTATCTTGTATAAAAAAAAAAAATTATAAATATTCAATCATGATATGACTATCACTTTTACCTACCATTACTTCGCACATTCTTGAACCTAAATGTAATTTATAATAGAAAATACATGTAATATAAACACCTTGGGTGGATAGGTCATTTATTTATTTTTTAGTTTATACTCACCAAAAAAAAAAAATCTTATTCCATCGTTGTATTCATATCCGTATGCTAATGAAGTATTCAATGCTAGGTTGAAAGGTCCAATTCGAGAGAGATAGAGATAGAGATAATAAAGGATTTTTTTTTTTTGGTGTGCCATATTTCTCTACATGGTACCGAGTTCAACTTGAATACAACTTTCAACAGGCACATAAAATCATAAACACATGCATAATAATTAAGTTAAAAATATTAATGTGATAATAAATCTGATCGAGACAACAAACCACTTCCATACTGAATGACTATTAATGGACTAGGATAATGGACTAGGATACAGGAAAGGAGGAAACCTATAAATAGAGGGTATGCGCAGAATAGAATTGGGGTTTAGGGTCCTTTTCCATTTTCAAAATGTAGCAAACGAAAAGGAAACCCTAAGTCCCCAGGAGCTCCCACTAAAAGTTCAAAAATCCAAATAATCTATGAGGTATTTTAAAATACCTCTCAACCATATTTCAGACTAGCCTATATGATGATCATGTTGAAGCGGAAATCAAAAGGTTCGATTAATTCATTGCTATCAAGGCATGAAATATGTGAAAGTGATGGGTATTTCTATTTCTTTCTTTCTTTTGAATAATCATGGGTCGTTCTTGCATATTCCTTTCTTTTATCTTATTTTGGTGAATGAAATTGGACTTAGTAGATGTGGTTCTGCGATCAAAACAGTCTTAAATTTAATCAAACATAATTAATCAGCTGGGTATTTTACCATGGGACAATTAATTTTGGAAAGTTTATTGAAAAAGAAAAAAGAAAAAAGAAAAAAAGATGATGACAATTTTATTCTGTATCTTCCAAGTCAAGGATTTCTATTTCCTATGTGAAGCAAGGGATCCATTGACCAATATAGCATAAGTAATATTCTATGTTCTAGGAATAATTTAATTTAATATAACAATATATTTGAATTTAAGTAGAAAATTTAGGGTATTATTGGGAACAAATTGCACCTAAGAACATGTCAATTAAGGAAACAATTGAGAACATAACTTTAGATAGAACATCTTTTAATTGATTTTAACTAATTTGCTGAGGATTCATAATCAAACCCTAAAATTTTTTGGAACTAAAGGCTTTTTTGTTGTTTTGCATAGTATTGGCCCAGAACATACAGCACAACAATTTCTTCTGAACCAACGTTTAAATGATTGCCACTAGATTATATTACTTAATAAATATCGTCATTCCTAGTGCTATATATAGAATAACTTTGATGACATTATTGCAGTGCCAACATATTACAGGACCTTTAAATTTAGTTAAATTGCTGCAGTATGGATTAATTTTGTTTGCCACTTAAAATTTCACATTATGCATATGTTTATGTGCTTAATCATTGAAGTACCATTTTTATTTTTTATGAACACTAGTCAATATAACCATAAGCTCGCCAAGAACCAGTAGCACTGGAATGTAGCGGAGAAAACAATCTCTTGTATTATAGACATATATAACATTACAGGATTACAGAGAGAATAAGAATAGATTTTGGCCAATGTAGTGATGACAGAAAGGCAAATAATGAAAGAATTGAATTCTAGAAATTACATGAATAGGATGTTCCTTTTCTCCATCAAGCGCTGCATTCAGGAGGGAGGCCCTGGGGAAACCTCTTAGTGTCTGAGCAGTAATTATATATCATGTAGTTCTTCTGCACCCATTTTAGCCTCTCTTGACTTGCACTGTTCAGCTCTTGTGAAAGCCATGAACTACTATTGGAGGAAGGTGAAGGAGTAGTTGAACTACAGGAAGATGCTCCAGAAGACCATGTGCAAGCATCAGCTTTGAAGTTTCTGTATGAAGCAGTAAAGGGTGCTTGGCTCCAGTCTGTCTTGACAAGTCCACCTCTTGTTGCCCAATCATCAGCATTCCAGAGGCTAGAGTATATCCTCATTGGCTGGTTCTTTGGAAATGGAACCCCAATTGACTCTGAGTTCTTGAACTCTCTAATGGGAGTGCCATCCACAGAGTATCTGAATAACAGTTAAAAAAATATAAGACTATATGTACACTAGGAAGGAAACAAAAGGACAACTCATGTAGGAAAATAATAAGTCTAGGGACAACATCTTTCAGAACCTGATGATTTGTGTAAAGTAAAAGTGGTGGACAACAGACTAGGTCAAAAGTTATGAAAAATTATGAAAAATGTTGGGTGTCTAAGCATTAATTACTAATGGGAAAATAAATACATAGAAGGAGAGCTTACATGATGCGCTGAGGATTCCAAAGGATGGAATAGGTATGAAAATCTGCAGTTGGGTCAAACCAGAGATAGAACTGTTGCTCTCTGTTGCCTTTGCCTTGGCTGAAGACGTTAGTGTGAAGGATGTAAGGATCACCGCTAAGATTTCCCAAGAACTCAAAGTCTATCTCATCCCATGTTGATCCTTTAGAAGATAACTGTATGTAAACACAAATATTCAAAGGGATAAATATTAGTAAATGAACATAAATTTGTGTTGATGGATTGTGATAATACTGACTCTACAAGAAAACTTACATAGTAGGCGGTGACAGTGCCAGCAGAGTTTCCAGGAACTAACTTGAGCTGCATATCTATCTTTCCAAAGAGGTACTCATTCTTGGATTGGAATCCTGAGCCAGAGGCTTTGTCAAGTTTGAGAGTAAGAAGCTCACCATTGTTGAGTATGTTAGCCCGTCCATCTCCCCATGTGATGTCAAACTCTTGGTTCAAGTTGCCAACAGTAGCAACTATCAAAGAGCTAACAAGAATAGGCATAAGAAGCATAAATTTAACACAAGAAGAAGTGGAAGAAGAAGCCATGGAGAGGATTTGTAGTATTTCTTATGTGTATGAGGTTTGGAAGGAAGGATGAGTGTGCTTACGAACTTGGATTGGTATTTATAGCAGCAGAAAGGTTACTAAGACGTGTATCCAAAAGGAAAGGAAAATGCATGGGAAGATCCAGTCAGCTAAGTTGTAGACAGTTGTTGCCTTTAAGAAAGAGCAAAATTAGCTGTAAAGATCGCACTACCAAACACAACCAAATCAATATCATTAATATTTTGTCCTATAGTACGCGGATTCAATTATTTTTGAGTAGAAAAGGTTGAAAGCTTTTGTTGCCCAATTCTCATCTCTCCCTTTCTTTTGTTTAGGCACCAGCCCAGCTTCGGAGAGTTCCAATGAATACTCGTTGTGGGTCTAGTGTCTGTTCCAACTAATACTCCTAAATCACATCCACCCCCACAACTTGAGACTTAAAAAGACATAAAGTGAGCACCTGGAAAAGTGAAAATTCACACGTTTACCTTTAGTGATGCCTCCATCCATGACATAAATACATTTCCTATGCCTCCATCTGCTTTTCAAATTAAAATAAATACAAGAGCTTCCTGGATATTGCCTAGCACAAATTGGGCCGTTTTTTTTTTCTTTCTCATTGGATTCCTTTTTACCTCCGTTGTGGTAAGAATAAAAGAGAGAAAAAAGACACTTAGAACAAGCTAGTATTTTCATGACTGATGTTTGTGAAATTTTTTTTTTCCAAAATAATGTTGTTTCTGTCTTACTGTTATTTTTTTTTCTTTTTAATTTTTTTTAAAACTTTTCTGGATTCTTCTAATTCAAGTTTACAAAAGATTGGTTCTTTAAACGACTAATAACTTATTTATACGCTAGTAATAATTAATTAATTAGTTTGAAGAAAAAAAATTTCAAACTCTTTTTATATCTTTTTATTGGTTGTAAATTTTGAAAATATAATCGTTAGATTGTATGTTTTTTATATTTTTAACATTCATGTAAAATTTTATTTAAATAAGATTTTATTTATTATTTGGTTAATAAACTTATTTTTTATGCATAATTTTAGACCATAAAAACTGGAAACTTAAACATTTGATTATTGAATAGGCATTGATCTTTGATCTTTTTAAAATTTTGCAAATATGGAGAACATAGTAAGAACATACAATCTAATTGTTAGATTTTCAAAATTCATTTCTAACAAAAAGATATAAAATGAGTCTGAAATATTTCTCTTCAAATTAGTTTGAAAAGAAACTTTTTCAATTACAACCCCACCCCACCTCTCCTTTTCTTTTGTTTATCTTTTGTTTAGGCACCAGCCAAGCTTCATAGAGTTCCAAGTAATACTCCTTTTTCGGTGCTAGTATCTTTTCCAACTATTACTCCTAAATCACAACCACCTCCACCATTTGAGACTTTAAAAGAAATAATAGTAGTACCTGGAAAAGTGAAAAATCACACGGTTACCTTTACTGATATTTCCACTATCCATCCATGATATATACAATTTTTTTTTTCTTTCAGAAACATCTATGATATAAATACTGTCCCTATGTTTCCATCTGTTTTCCAAAATAAATACAAAGTACCTTCTTGGATGTTACCGATCGAGCACAAAATTCTTTAAAGATGCAAAAAAAAAAAAAGAAGAAGGGGGAAATCATGTTAAATCTTTTTTCTTAAAATTCAATTTAGTTCTAGATTTTTACTTCAATTATCAAATTAATCATTAATGTTTAATTTTGTCAATTTAGTCCACCAATTTGCCAAAATGAGTCATTTTGGCTATTTTGTTCAAATTTGTTAATAAATTTAGTCATTAAACACATATATTTAAAATAATATAATATCTATTAAGTAATATCTCATGAATTTTTTAGTTAATTTTTTAATAAAAAAATGGTTAAGCTGTTTGTTTACTAATTGAATTGGATGGAAGGATTAAATTAACTCATTTTTACAAAGTGAGAGTATAAATTGACAAAAATGAAACTTTCAAATATTAATTTAACATTTGATCTATATCAGCATAGCATTCGGTAAATTCAGTCCATATGATCTATTTCGCTAAACTTTGTTTTATTTGGTCAATTTTGGTACATTTAGTCCATTCTGGTCCACTTCAGTCCATTCGATTAAGCTTAGTCCATTCGGTCTAGCTCGGTCTGTTAGATCCATTTCAATCCATTTTGGTGATGCTTTGGAAGGAGAGGTTTGTGTAGATAGAGGAGTTGCATCATTGACAATTAAGTCACATTTTTAACGTAATGTTGGTAGGTTCTTGAAAAAATTACATTTTTTAATGTATTATTAAAGTCATGTATTTTATTCTAATATAAGTAATGGATTTACTTTTATATATATATATATTACATTTTTTGGTCATTCAAGATGTATAGAGGATGAACCGTTCGTAAGAAGTACTAGAAATAAATTCCAACCACACATTATATTATTTACAAAATATTTCGTTTTATATAATAATTGTATATAAAATGCTTTCTATTTCCTTGAAGAAAAAAAAAAACTTACAAAATTTAAAATACTTTCAAATAATAAATATAGATAGATTAATTTAGGAAATCTAATATATTGTATTAACTATAGTTTATTAGAAAATAATCATAACATTTTAAGAAGGATTTGAAACTAACACTTATGAGTCTCATCCAAGGTTTTAAAAATTGGATCAAATCGTCTAGTCTGATTGGTTGAACTGGGAACTGGAGACCAGTTTGGTCTGTGAAAATGCATAAAACTAGTGAAAAACTAGGAAAAACCAGAAACCGAAGGCAAATCCGGTTTTTAAAACCATGGTCTCATCTACTATTTTTAGTCTTTACTTAACAATTTTTTTTTTTTTTTTTTCTGCATATCCCACAGGTTTGGGACTGGTAAAATGAAAGTCAAGAGATTAATTAAATTCTAGCCAAACCTTTTTTATTTTTTAAAGCAAAGAATTTACTGTTGCTAGCAAGAACCTAGCGTTTGCAATTTGCATACAGGGGTAAGTGGGGGCTACTAATGCAACTGGGAAACTGGAATCCTATAAATAGAGAGGGTACGCGGAAAATAGAATTGGGGTTTAGGCCTTAGGGTCCTTTTCCATTGTCCAAATGAAGCAAAGGAAAAGGAAACCCTAAGCCCCCAGGAGCTCCCATTGAAAGTCCAAATAATCTATGAGGTATTTTAAAATACCTCTCAACCATATTTCAGCCTAGCTAGTAGGCAGCTAGCCTATATGAATGATCATGTTGAAGTGGAAATCAAAAGGTTCGATTCAATATCCTTGTCACGTTCTTGATGAAGTTGCTATATCAAGGCACGAAAGTGATCTGGGAATGATATATATGAAAGTGATGGGTATTTCTATTTCTTTCTTTCTTTTTGATAATCATGGGTCGTTCTTGAATCTTGATATCTTCCTTTCTTTTATCTTATTTTCGTGAATAAAAATGGACTTGTAGATGTTGCTCAAAACATGAATCTTCTCAATGTGGTTCTGCGATCAAAATGGTCTTAAATTTAATCGATCAAACATATTCCGCTGGGTAGTTTACCATGAGAAAGTTAATTTTGAAAAGTTCATTATTGAAAAAAGAAAAAAAAAAGAAAAGATGATGGCAATTTGATTCTATATCTTCCAAGTCAAGGATTTCTATTTCCCATATGTGAAGCAATGGATGCGTATGCCTAAAGCATAAACAATGTTATATTTTCTAAGGAAAATTTAATTTAATTAAACTATGTGATTGAATTTAATTAAAAAATTTAGTGTAAGTTGCTAAAGAATTGTACTTAAGTTTTACTTTTTTTGTATTTGTAGGTGTCATGCCCCGAACCCAAGTAAGAGCTAGGCACGTGACAACAGTCACACACTTATAAATTTTACACCCTACAAGTGTGTAAGGCCCTCTCAACAAATAAAGAATTATCCTCAAGAAAATTTCATTAATAAATTTAAAAATATCCTCAATAAAGCAATTCTCAAAAGATCTCCAAATAATAATCTTCCAACTTCAAATAAAAATAAACTAAATCCTTTAAATCCAAAGGACAACACAAATGATAATCTTAAACATAAAAGTTCAAATCTTATTCGATTGATTTCCTAAACTTCACTCATGCGCATATCCCAGCGAAAGCCCAAATATAGGCTACTCTTCCTGATCAAAATCTGAAAGGAGAAAGAGAGGGGTGAGTTGACAACTCAATAAGTAACCAAAATTTGAATAAGTTTTATCCAGCAATGTAATATGAATCTTCATAAGTTATAATATGCTATGGGTTTAAAAAAAAAAATAGCTAAAGAAGTTTCATAATCTTAAAATAATACTTTGCAAATAGATCACATACTTTAATCTTACTATTATATCGTAGATGGTTTAGAAAGTAGTTAGCTTTTCATATATCAAAAGCTATAATTTATAATAGGTTCCAAAAAAGATATATAAAAAGTTTTAATGACTCAAAATGGTTCAAATACTCAAATATTTCCAAAATCACATATGTAGTTTTAAAGACTCAAAATAGTTCAAATATTCAAACGTAATTCTTATTCTTAACAATCTTATGACTATGGTCACGTTATATCCCTGTGACTAAGCATCAGAGTACCAATGAATAAGCCCCTATTGGTTTGGGTATCAGAGTACCAATGAATAACTCCTATTGGTTTGGGTATCAGAATCAAATCATAGTCAAATTATCCATAATCATATATATGAAGTCATAATTTCTAATAAAAATCTATCTTATTTAAATACATATATATATATATATAATCATATATTCAATATTCAAATATATTTGTGATATTTCTAAATTTGTTTACTTTAAATCAATATAGCTAAAAACACAATTAAATAAAAAAATAAATCTTATATTCAATGCTCATATTCATTGGTGGAATTCTTTATTCTTTATTTTGAATAAGTATAGCGAAAGACAATTAAATAAAATACATTATATATTCAGTAATCAGATATATTTGTGATAATTCTTTACTTGAAATCAGAAATAAAATAGAAATAAATTGTAACAACTATAAACAAATTTTCAGTAGTTAAAATACACAAAGATAAAACCTATCTCTAAAAGCTATTTCAAAAGAAATTTTTCCTTAACACTTCCTCTAAAACTCTTAAATATCATCTAGAACAATTTTCAAATACTTTTACTTAATAATCAAATAATTAAAAAATGACTTATAACGATACCCAGCCGACAAGGAGATTACCAAAATATCCAATAATTTTTGTTTATTATCTCAAAATAAGAAGTCCATGTATTCAATATACATCATCTACTACCACTGACAGAACCTAGTAGTCTACAAATGATCATTTAGAGTCAAAAGCACCGCTTAGACCAACTTCTACAGTTCTACACGCGTTCTTTTTTTTTTTTTTTTTTTTTTTTTTTTTTTTCTCTCTCTCCTGCCACTGCCGCCTCTGGTTTTCTTTTTAGCATGAAGAGAAATCACACCATTCAAGCTCTGACACAAGCTTTATTGAGACTCTATTCTTCCATTCTTTCTATACCAAGTCAATAAACAACTAATAATATATTAGAAAGAAGTTGGTATTCCTCCTTTTCGTCAACGTCTTTTTTTTGTTTTTTTTCATCAATCCGATTCAATTCCTTTAAGAAAATTACGTTGAACACACCCATGCGGCGCTAAAAAAAAGTCTCGTTATTAGCCAAAATACTCATATAAAAAAATATTCTAAACTTCATAAAGTCTAAATTTAACAAAAAAATAAGATTTTTTATGTTCTTACCTCAAAATTGTAGTCAATCCTTCTCTACCTCAATCATTTGAATAGTCTCTTTTCTCAAAATATCTCTACCAATATATGCTGACTTAAAAAAATTAGACTAGGTAAACTAGGATTTCAACTTTATTTTCTAGAAAATTCCTTAGTAATATTAATTATAAAAGTTGACCCATAAACAAATTTTACTTAAATACCCCACCTTTTATTTTTATTTTTTTTCCGGCTATTACAGTAGGTGTTGGTTGAAGCAGCTACAATAAGAAGTATACCAGTGACTTGATACGGTGCAGTGGGTGCAGTGGGTTATCTAGTGGGATCCAGATGTAGGAATTTTTTTTTTTTAAAAAAAGGGACTTTTGCTATGCATCTTAATCTCTAGTTCTTAACTAAACTGTTTTTGCTATGTCTCATTTACACATGATAGAGCTCTTGCGGTTTCAGTTAATATCTAAGAAAAAAATGAGAATACCTGCTGCTCTTGGAGGTACCCAAAGAATGTTATGAGATTATGGAACTATGAAGTCTATCCTAAATATTTAAGTGTCCATGTAGAAATACCCTGCTGCATTTGAGACTTTGTATGGACTTGTAACCATTAAATTTGTTTTGCTTAGTATTGATCCATGTTGATGAAAAGATGGGTGAGTTGTTTGACATGGTTTGGTCATTAGAAGAGAGTAATTAATGCATTGATAATAAAAAAAAATGTGTTAATTCAAGTCGAGGGAATAGAAAAAGATAGAAGAAGATACAAAATAACATAAGTAGTAGTAAAAAAAGATGTGTAAAATAAGGAAATAGAACACATGCAACAAATTCTAACTAATTTGTTGAAATCCATAACCAAACCTAAAAATTTTGGAACTAAGGTTTGTTTGTTATTGTATTGCATAGTGTTGACTCATTATGAAGAACATACAACACATTAATTTCTTTTAAACCGATGTTTAAATAGTGGGAAATGTTAACAGATGCCTTAAAGATATTGGTTTAGTAATATTTTTAGAAACATTTTATGGGAAAATAATAAATCAATTAATTTTTTTATAACTTTTTATATTTTCCATGAAAGTGATGTCAATTTCTCTAAAGATATATATTAACATGACCCTTAAATGATTGTCATTAGAATTAATTAATAAACATCTTCATTCCTAGTGCTATAGAATAACTTTGATCACTATTGAGGTGCCAACATTTTTTAGGACCTTAAAATTTGGTTAAAATGTTGTAGAAGATAGTATTAATTAATTTTGAAGAAAAGTTAACGGATGCCTTAAAGATATTGGTTTAAGAAACAGTTTTAGAAACTTTTTGTAGGAAAAGAAGAAGAAAAAAAAAAACTTTTTTTGATGGTTTTTTTATATTTTTCATAAAATTAGAGTCAAAACTTTTTAAAAATAATTTATTAATAATTGCCTTAAAGGCACCCGTTAATATAACTCTTAATTTTGTTTGCCACTTAAAATTTCACATTAAGCATATGTTTATTTGTTTATTCATTGAAGGGTCCTGTTAATGATGCTTAAGACATTTGTTAATGAACAATTTTAGAAATTTTTTTGATATTACTCCCTCCGTCTGATGTGAACCACATCAAGAATAACGAGACCCAATAACGAAAGGGAACTTAAGATCGTTCTATGGACAGATTCGAATGGAAGACCTCGACCCGTTGTTTATGACAAACAAGAACCTCGGTATAAGGAAGACGCCACAAATGGTGGTGGAAACTCCGTTTGATAAGTCAAGATGAACGCCACGGGAAATTCCGATAAGTTCGAATAGTTCTTCAAAGAACCAAAGAGAATAAACCTCACAAGTTTTTTATGAATATTCAAAAATGTCATCCAAAAACGTTTACAGACTTAGGAGCCTATTTAAGGGCTCTATAAAACTTGACAGACAAGAAAATATATTCTAAAAAAACTCCTAATTGATACCTAACCATATCAGGAATCAAATTTGACCTAAAAAGCATTAAATGCACCTAAAAACAAGGAAATAAATCACATAAACCTACAATAACGTTTTTTTAACATAAAAATACCAAAAATAATAAATTGCAATAATTAAATAGTAAATTGTGTTGTGTATCACGATCCTTCTAGAATAGGCCCAAAATATTTCTTGCCAATTCTTAGCCTTGACCGGATCCTTCTAGAACTTGAATCAAGGTGACGATTCTTTGCTGCCCACGTGGATCATGCTCAATGGGCCTCCACGAATTTGCTTGAGCCCAAAACTCTTGGATGAGTCTGTTGAGTACATCCTTGAACTTCTTTGCTTGTGCTCTCGTAACCGGCCCAATTGGTACTTGAACGAGATCCTTCGAAGCGGTGCCTTGGTCTCCATCATTCCCCTCCTCTTGAAAAGGATTTGCCCTCAAATCATCACCTACATCAAAAGGACTCAAATCAGTAACATTAAAAGTGGCACTTACATTGTACTCACCAGGTAAATCTAGCTTGTAAGCGTTGTCATTGATACGCTTGAGGACTTGGAAAGGACCATCTCCTCTTGGGAGCAATTTGGAACCTCTTTTTGCCGGGAATCTTTCTTTTCTCATATGCAGCCAAACCCAATCTTCGGGTTTAAAAACCAGATTGCGACATCCTTTGTTGGCTTGTGTGGCATATTGCTCCGTTCTACGCTCAATGTTGAGTCTTGCTTTCTCATGAATCTGCTTCACAAAATCAGCTTTCTTTTTGCCATCTAAATTAATGTGCTCCGTCAAAGGTAAAGGAGATAAATCCAATGGAGTTAAAGGATTAAACCCATACACAATTTCAAATGGCGAAAATTTGGTAGCAGAATGAACAGCTCTATTATATGCAAACTCAACATGTGGTAAACATTCTTCCCATGTCTTGATGTTCTTTCTAATGATTGACCTCAATAGAGTAGACAAAGTCCTATTTACTACTTCAGTTTGACCATCTGTTTGTGGATGACAAGTAGTGGAAAACAATAGCTTAGTACTTAACTTACACCACAAAGTCTTCCAAAAATAGCTCAAGAACTTAGCATCTCTATCTGAAACAATTGTCCTAGGCATGCCATGTAATCTCACAATCTCTCTAAAGAACAAATCAGCAACATGTGAAGCATCATCCGTTTTGTGACATGGAATAAAATGTGCCATTTTAGAAAATCTATCCACGACCACAAAAATTGAATCTCTTCCATGTTTAGTCCTAGGCAATCCTAACACAAAATCCATTGAAATATCAATCCAAGGCTCACTAGGAATTGGTAAAGGAGTATACAAACCGTTAGGCTGCACTTTGGATTTAGCTTACTTACATGTGACACATCGACCACAAATCTGTTCGACATCTCGTTTCATGTGAGGCCAATAGAAGTGTTCCTGCAAAATAGCTAAAGTATTTGCAACTCCAAAATGTCCCATTAATCTCCCACCATGTGATTTCTGCACTAATAACTCTCTCATAGAACAATTAGGCACACATAGCTTATTTTTTCGAAATAGGAATCCATCAAGCCTAAAGAACTTATCAGAGGCGATTTTCTCACAAGCTCAATATTCCTCACAAAATTCGTGGTCTTCAGCATATAATTCTTTAATGTGTTCAAAACCAAGCAATTTTGCATCAAGTGTGGAGAGTAAGGCATACCTGCGAGAAAGTGCATCGGCGACTACGTTCTCCTTACCTTGCTTGTACCGAATGACGTATGGAAACGTCTCTATGAACTCCACCCATCGCGCATGCCTTTTGTTTAGCTTGTATTGGCCCTTCAAGTGTTTCAAGGACTCACGATCGGTGTGAATCACGAACTCCTTAGGCCATAGGTAGTGCTGCCACGTCTCTAAAGCCCGAACTAATGCATATAACTCCTTGTCATAAGTTGGGTAGTTTAAGGCTGCCCCATTGAGTTTCTCGCTGAAGTAAGCAATTGGTCGACCTTCTTGCATAAGAACGGCGCCTATACCAATACTTGAAGCATCACATTCAATTTCAAACGTTTTAGAAAAGTTAGGTAAAGACAACAAAGGTGCGTTAGTCAGCTTCTCTTTGATTAATTGAAATGCCTTCTCTTGTTCTTCTCCCCACCGAAACCCAACGTTCTTCTTGATCACTTCGGTAAGCGGTGCGACTAAGCTACTGAAGTCCTTCATGAACCGCCGGTAGAAACTAGCAAGTCCATGAAAACTACGAACATTAGCTACACTTGTGGGGCTCTACCATTCTTGGATTGCACGTACCTTCTCTTCATCGACCTGTATACCTTGTGCACTAACAACAAATCCCAAAAATACAAGCTTATCGGTGTAAAAAGTGCACTTCTTTAAATTAGCAAACAACCTTTCTTTCCTTAGCACATCTAAAACGGATTTCAAATGTACTACATGATCGTCTATGTTTTTGCTATAAATGAGTATATCATCAAAATAGACAACAACAAATCTGCCTATAAATGCACGCAAAACATGGTTCATAAGTCTCATAAAGGTGCTCGGAGCATTAGTCAAACCAAAAGGCATAACTAACCATTCATACAAACCATATTTTGTTTTGAAGGCAGTTTTCCATTTATCTCCTTCTTTTATCCTAATTTAATTATAACCACTTTTAAAGTCAATCTTAGAAAATATGCAAGAACCATACAGCTCATCTAGCATATCATCTAAGCGTGGGATAGGGTGACGATACTTTACCGTTATGTTGTTGATGGCTCGGCAATCAACGCACATTCTCCATGTCCCATCCTTCTTAGGCACAAGTAAGACCGGAATCGCACATGGGCTCATGCTCTCCCTCACGTGCCCTTTCTCCAACAATTCACTTACCTGCCGTTGAAGCTCTTTTGTCTCCTCAGGATTGCTCCTATAAACTGGTCGGTTTGGAATGGTTGCACCGGGAACAAAATCAATCTGATGTTTAATCCCTCGGATTGGAGGTAACCCATGTGGTGTTTCCTCGGGGAAGACATCCTCGTACTCCTGCAAAAGAGAAACAATAGAACTAGGCAAAGCAAGGTCAAGTTTGTTAGTGTTTAAAAGTGCCTCTTTGTACAAAAATACAATCATCGGCTGATTTGAAAACATTGCTCGCTTAATCTCACTCACTTTTGCATAGAAATTCTTTTGTTTTCTCTCTGATTTTCTCTCAAGGGCCGAACTTTGATTTTCTTTTTCTCTCTCATTTTTCTTGGCCTCTCTCTGATTTTCACTCTTTTTCTTTTGCTCACTCTCTTTCTTTTGATCACTCTCCTTTTGTAATCTCACTTGATCCTCGTATACTTGCTGCGGTGTCAATGGTACAAGAGTGATTGATCGTTGATTAAGTACAAAAGAGTACTTGTTCGTAAAGCCATTATGCTTCACTTGCCTATCGAACTGCCATGGACGCCCTAGCAATAAGTGTCCTGCTTGCATCGGTACTACATCACACAACACTTCATCTTCGTATTTACCGATTCGAAATGCAACTAACACTTGCTTGTTCACCCTTATCTCACCACTATCATTTAGCCATTGCAACTTGTATGGTCTAGGGTGCTTTATCATGGGCAATCCCAATTTCTCTACCATAATTATGCTTGCAACATTAATACAACTACCACCATCAATAATCACACTACATACCTTGTCTTTAATGTAGCACCTAGTGTGAAAAATATTCTCCCACTGTACTTCATCAACTCCTTTTACTTGCAAGCTCAATGCTCTCATTGCCACCAATGTCAATGCGTCAGGGGCTAAATACTCCTCCTCGGAAATATCTTCCAATGGCGGCATGTCGTTAGTGTCGGAATCTTCATCATCGGTCACAATTTCACCATTGGCTTGCAACACCATGACTTGCTTGTTTGGACATTGACTTGCTATGTGGCCCCTGCCTTGGCATTTAAAACATTTAATATCACGATTCCTAGAGGTAGAGGCTTCAGTTTTACCTTGAGGAACGTGGTTGGTGGTTGCGGACTTGGGCTCAGGTTTGGGCGTTTGTGACTTGTCTAGCGGCTTGGCATGACTTGATTTTCAAGAGGTAGAACTAAAGTTATGGCTTGCACGTGTCCCACTCCCTCTCTTGAGTTGTTGTTCCACTTTGATAGCCATATGCACCATATCTTCCAATTCCACATAATGCTGCATCTCTACCTTATCATGGATCTCCCGGTTTAAGCCAAGTAAAAATCTAGCCATTGTAGCCTCCCGATCCTCCTCCACATTAGCGCGGATCATAGCAATCTCCATCTCCTTGTAATAATCCTCTACGCTTCAACTCCCTTGTCTAAGACCTTGTAGCTTTTTGTACAATTCTCGGTAGTAGTAACTTGGAACGAACCGCTTTTTCATCACTACTTTCATCTCCTCCCATGTGTCTATTGGGTGTTCTCTATTCCGCCTCCTGTTTATCACAAGCTGATCCCACCAAGTAATAGCATATTCAGAAAATTCAATCACGGCTAATTTTACCTTCTTTGCCTCGGAGTAGTTGTGGCAATCAAACACGAACTCCATCTTTTTTTCCCACTCAAGATATGCCTCAGGATCAGATCTACCTTGAAAGGACGGAATTTTCATCTTAATACCACCCAAGTTGTTATCTTTGCGATTCCTAGCTCTTCTATATCTTCCTTCAGGTCTCCTATTGTTAACAATGGAATCTCGATCTTCTTCTTCATCAAAACTTGACCCATAAAGCTCTTCATCCTCCTCCCTCGATGGATATCTTTCCCTTCTACGCAAATTATGACATTTTTGTGGTTGCTCCTCACGTCTATTCTCCATTTGATCTATTCGTTCATGAACCTGCTCCATCTCCATCTTCATCACACGCCTCATCTCACTCATCATGGCCTCCATAAATACCTTTGGATCAACCAATTTTGTTTCATCTTCGGTAATGCTCTTACCACTATCGTGAGACATGATTTCTACAAAACAAAGGTTAGAAACAAAAAAGAAAAAAAAGTACCTCACGAATCACTCCCTTACGTGTTTACACTCAAGAATGTGGATCACTCTCCACTCGTGTTTCACTCAAAATAATATGGCTTTTACCCTCTGATGTTCTCACCACTCTTGCCTTTTTCCCCTCGATAATTCTTTTTCAGTTCTTTTGAAACTAAACAAACAACTCAAAAATTTCCAGCAACAATTTACCAAGAACTAATCAAGGAATTTCAGATTTGAATACAAGGAATATGGAAATTTTCAGAATAGAATTAGAAGGAATATGGCAGATTGGAATTTCCACTCGTTTTTTTTTTTTTTTTTTTTTTTTTTTTTTTTGACGATCAACAATTAGCTTTTGAGAATAATGAAATAAAATTTCGGAATAACTAAGAGATGTGAGACCAGACCAAGAGTTTAGATATCAACAAGAACAAACAAAGATTGAACAGATAGGGTAAAGGAAATTCGGTTAAGAAGAAACAAAGGAACGAAAGATGTTAAAGGATAGGCAAACCTGAATTAGAAACCTGGCTCTGATACCAAATGATGTGAACCCCGTCAAGAATAACGAGACCCAACAACGAAAGGGAACCCAAGATCGTTCTATGGACAGATTCGAATGGAAGACCTCGACCCGTTGTTTATGACAAACAAGAACCTCGGTATAAGGAAGACGCCACAAACAGTGGTGGAAACTCCGTTTGATAAGTCAAGATGAACGCCACGGGAAATCCCGATAAGTTCGAATAGTTCTTCAAAGAACCAAAGAGAATAAACCTCACAAGTTTTTTTATGAATATTCAAAAATGTCATCCAAAAACGTTTACAGACTTAGGAGCCTATTTAAGGGCTCTATAAAACTTGACAGACAAGAAAATATATTCTAAAAAAACTCCTAATTGATACCTAACCATATCAGGAATCAAATTTGACCTAAAAAGCATTAAATGCACCTAAAAACAAGGAAATAAATCACCTAAACCTAAAATAACGTTTTTTAACATAAAAATACCAAAAATAATAAATTGCAATAATTAAATAGTAAATTGTGTCGTGCATCACGATCCTTCTAGAATAGGTCCAAAATATTTCTTGCCAATTCTTAGCCTTGACCGGATCCTTCTAGAACTTGAATCAATGTGACAATTCTTTGCTGCCCACGTGGATCATGCTCAATGGGCCTCCACGAATTTGCTTGAGCCCAAAACTCTTGGATGAGTCCGTTGAGTACATCCTTGAACTTCTTTGCTTGTGCTCTCGTAACCGGCCCAATTGGTACTTGAATGAGATCCTTCGAAGCGGTGCCTTGGTCTCCATCACCGTCCCAGTTTATTTGTCCTCTATTTCATTTTGAGATGTCCCAAAATATTGTTCTGTTTCTAAAAATAAAAGTTATTAATTTATTAATATTCCTATTATACCCTTACTTTATTTTCAAAAATATTTGAAAAGAAAACTAAGAAATATTTAAAAAATTAATCTAATTGGGACACATTTTTAGTTGCCTCATTAAGAATAAATTTTTTTTTTTAAGTTGATAAATTTATTTAAGGGTAGTTTTGTAAACTTATATATTTTTATAAAACAGACAAAACAATAAATAATATTCTCTTAAAAAATTTGACTTTTAAAACAGAACAAACAAATTAGGCCGGATAGACTATTTTTATAGAAAATATAAAAATTATAAAAAAAAAATTTACTTTTTTCTTTTTCAATAATTTTTTTTAAACCAATACGCTTAAGACATTTATTAACTTCTTTCTATCATTGAAATACCATTATTATTTTTTTATATGGATACAAGTCAATTTAACCATAAGCTCGCCAAGATTCAACAACACTGTAATGTAGTAGAGAAAAAAATCTATTGTAGTTTTCCATAGGATTGATGACAAATAGGCCAATAATGAAAGAATTGAATCCTAGAAATTACATGAATAGATTAATATATAATAAAAGAATCTATATATGTAAAGGATGATCCTTGTCTCCATCAAGCACTGCATTCAGGAGGGAGGCCCTGGGGAAATCTCTTAGTGTCTGAGCAGTAATTATATATCATGTAGTTCTTCTGCACCCATTTCAGCCTCTCTTGACCTGCACTGTCCAGCTCTTGTGAAAGCCATAAACTACTATTGGAGGAAGATGAAGGAGTAGTTGAACTACAAGATGATGCTCCAGAAGACCATGTGCAAGCATCAGCTTTGAAGTTTCTGTAGGAAGCAGTAAAGGGTGCTTGGCTCCAGTCTGTCTTGACAAGTCCACCCTTTGTTGCCCAATCATCAGCATTCCAAAGACTTGAGTATATCCTCATTGGCTGGTTCTTTGGGAATGGAACCCCAATTGACTCTGAGTTCTTGAACTCTCTAATGGGAGTGCCATCCACAGAGTATCTGAATAACAGTTCAAAAATGTGAGACTATATGTACACTGGGAAGGAAACAAAAAGACTACTCATGTAATGGAAAATAAAGTCTAGGGGAAACATTTTTCACAGCTGATAATATGGTCTTGTGTGATTTATTTATAAAAAAAATGTGACACCAGTAGTAGACTCATGTGAACGTGACTTGATCAGATCACATCAGGCAGACCATGTTATGCGTTTTGAGAAATGTTGTGTACATTGTATTACTCATGAGAAGATGAATAGGTAGAAGGAGAAGGAGAGCTTACATAATGCGCTGGGGATTCCAAAGGATGGAATAAGTGTGAAAATCTGCAGTTGGGTCAAACCAGAGATAGAACTGTTGCTCTCTGTTGCCTTTGCCTTGGCTAAAGACATTAGTGTGAAGGATGTAAGGATCACCACTTAGATTCCCCAAGAACTCAAAGTCTATCTCATCCCATGTTGATCCTTTAGAAGATAGCTGTATGTAAACACAGACATTCAGATGGATAAGCAAACGAACATAAATTTGTATTGATAGTATGTGCAAATACTGACTTTACAAGAAAACTTACATAGTAGGCAGTAACAGTGCCAGCAGAGTTTCCAGGAACTAACTTGAGCTGCATATCTATCTTTCCGAAGAGGTACTCATTCTTGGATTTGAATCCTGAGCCAGAGGCTTTGTCAAGTTTGAGAGTAAGAAGTTCACCATTGTTGAGTATGTTAGCCCGTCCATCTCCCCATGTAATGTCAAAGTCTTGGTTCAAGTTGCCAACAGTAGCAACTATCAAAGAACTAACAAGAATAGGCATAAGAAGCATCAATTTAACGCTTGAAGAAGTGGAAGAAGATGCCATGGAGAGAATTTGTAGTGGGTGCGTGGTAAGCAAATACTACCCTAGTATAAGTAGTAGATTTTATGTATGAGTATATGAGGTTTGGAAGTGAAGGATGAGTGTGCTTAGGAACTTGGATTAATTGGTATTTATAGTAAGGGCACAGTAGACAGGTTACTAATTAAGACGTGTATCCAATTGTAAAGGAAAATGCATGGGAATGTCCAGTCAGCTAAGCTGTAGACAGTTGTTGCCTTTAAGAAAGTGTAAAATTAGCTGTAAAGATCGCACTACCAATTTACCAAACACAACCAAACGAATATCATTAATTTTTTGTACTATAGTACGCGTTTTGAAATATTTTTTTTGGCTAACCACGCGTTTTGAATTATTTTTGAGAAGAAAAGGTCAAAGTTATTATTGCTCAATTCATACCTCTCTCTTTCTTTTGTTTAGGCGCCAGCCCAGCTTCATAGAGTTCAAAGTAATACTCCTTTTGGGCGCTAGTGTCTGTTCCCAGTCCAACTAATACTACCAAATCACAACAACCTCCACCAATTGGGACTTTAAAGACATAATAGGAGCACCACCTGGAAAAGTGAAAGTTCACACGTTTGCCTTTACTGATATCTCCATCCATGACATAAATACAGTTCCTGTGACTCCATCTGCTTTTCAAAATAAATACAAGTACTTTCCTGGATATTACCTAGCACAAATTGGGCCATTTTTATTTTCTTTCTCATTGGAAGCATGTGAAATTCATTATTGCCAGAATGATGGGGAAGCCTGTCTTATTGTCATAATGGAAAATAAAAAATGTAGGTACAGGGGAAGAAAGAAAGAAAGAGACACACTGAGCTTTGTAGTTATGAGTGTGGTTCCTTGTAACTTTTTTCATAGCTTGTTAATGTGGTTGACTATGTCTTTGGGTGGTGGACAATTACTTTACATATATCCACAACTTTTATTTTCATCGTACACAATCAATCATTTTAGCGAGAAATAATAAAAGTTATATCTCTGATTTATTGTTTCTCATTTAAAAGAGAATTTGAGTTGGATTCCTCTTTACCTCAATTGATGTCAGAATTAAAGGGAGGAGAAGGCAGTACAAAAGAGTATTTTCATGATTGATGTTTTGAAAAATAATTTTTCCAAAATAACTTTGTTTCCGTTCTAATGTTATTTTGTTTCTCTTTTTAATTTTTTTTTTTTTTTAGAATTTTCTAATTCAGGTTTACAAAAGATTGGTTCTTTAAACAAATAACTTGTTTGACTACTTCGCTTAACTAATTAACTTTTGGCTAATATCTCTTATTCAAACGCACTTACATTAGTCTTTTTTGGCTAAAATTGTACTTGAAGTCATGACTTCCAATTCCAACTTCTCCAAGTCGAACTTGAAAATTGTGATTTAAAGTCGTGATTTCTGTACAAAAGTGGCATGTGTGTATGGTTGTGTGTGTGTAAGACTAGTTTTTCTTGATTAGTCTTGCACTAAGTTCTTGATCCTACGCTCATGTTTTGTACTCCACACGTACCTGATCATGCTGTTGTGCTGGTCTAAATGAATTTTGGGCTTGGTTGCAGCTTTGGGCTTATTACAGGACCTAGCTTACGAATTGAATCAAAAGAATTATGGATAAAGTTTAGTTATAAAATTGGTTGTAGCCTAAGGTTACAAACTTACTTAATATCTTTTTAATATCTTTTTATTGAAACTGAACTTTGTCCTTTTGATAAATCCATCATTGGATTATATCTTCTTCTTATATCCTCTATGTTTGCAAAATTTATAGAAAATTAAAAATTAATAACTATGTCATCAATAAATTGTTAAATTGCAAGTTTTTGTAGTTTAAAATTAAGCATAAAATATAAGCTTATAGATCATATGGTAAATAATATCTGATTAACATAAAATTTGATATGTGTATTAAGAGGGTAAAAAACATGCAATTTAATAATTAGATTTTCAAAATATGTACTAATATTTATTTTATTAAATAAATTTGTTGTTTTAGGCTACCATTAATTTGGTAGCTAAATTTTGTCCAAGAATTATTTTGAGAAATCCTTTTTAAAAACAGTACAAGCTAGAGTATTATTTTAGGAAAAACTTATTATAACACTCGAGAATTACCACCCAGTTAGTGATGATTGTTGTCCATTAGGTGGGGAGTATGTTCCATGTAGAATACTACCAAGTACCAAATCAAAACAGATTCAACAACAGTCATTGAAAAAAAAAACATGATTCAAGGATTTCTATAGAAGTGTTGATTCCAGGATTTTAGTGTTTTGGAATGATTCCTTTATTTGCATATTTGAAATTTGAAGGTCCTCTCCCTCATATCTCATATATGTTTTTTGATAGTTCGTTTGCTTACCCTCTTTTTTTGGAGAGAAAGGTCATTTGCTTATTAGACCGTAGGAATAGATGTCATCCATCTAAATATCGTAATTAATTGACAATCCCAATGATGTAAAAACTAAAAAGAAATTTTAAATCATAAATATAATTTGACGAGGAATAAGTAATTACACGGTAGATATAGTGATGATGAACTCAGAAGAAAGACCTTAGAACACCTGAAAATGAAGAAGGTGACTTAGGTGGCATTGGTGCAGTACTGGCCTATATAAATACTACAATGTTTAAGTTAATAGCTTTGCAAAGGTATGCTCTACATTGCTTTATAACTTAACTGACATCTTATGATATTTTTAATGAAAATGTTCAAGAATCAAATCTCTTATTTATTGGTGTAACTATCAAATTATAAAATAATAATAATTTAAAAAAAAAAAAAGTATGCTCGACCCTCCACTTTTTGTTGGGAAGCTATGCTCCACAGCCTCCACCCTGGTAAATCTTTGTCTGTTTAATGCAATTTGATCAGTAATTCATACGTTTACTCTGGTTGATTTTATTTTTGCTTTTAACAAATGGGAGATGAGCATTTAAATCTAGCTTGATATCTTCTCTCTATTGTAAAGATGGGACAATGCCATTGCTTTACAATAGTACTCTTACTGCCTCCATGATTTGGAGATAGCTTTAAACATTTCAATAGTGCTTTACAATCAGTTTAAAAATACAATAAATTTACCACTCACTCTTGTAGATAGGATGGTACCTTTTTATGCACAAAGTGCTAATGGGTTTAGGGGGCAGGGATTCGAGTTGCAGAATTAATAACATATCAAGGTAGTAATTAATGTACAAAAAAGATGATGCCAACAGTGAAATTCCATATAAGAGTGATTCTGACAAATCTCAATCAACCATCGCAACAAATTAATAAAAAAAATTTGTAGAACTTCTCGTGTTAGCAGCATTGTTGTAGTCTTTAATGGTCCTCTGCATTTATTTTGTCTTACCATTTTCAATAAACATGAATTAAAAGAAGCAAACAACAGCCCATAGCGTGCAACTTACAAATATGTCAAAAAGAATAAAAGAATTACTAGTATATTATACGTATGTTACAACTTGCATAGAGAATATGAAATTAATCAAAGAGTTACAAAGTGGGTTCCAGTTAACTCAACTGGTAAAGTCTCTGATAGTTGTATAAGAGATCTGAAGTTTAATCCCCGCCTACACCAAAAACTGATTGATGTCTTGGTCTGATAATAAAGAGCAATTATCAGGAGTGGACGCCATAAGTTGAAACTCTCTAAAAAAAAAAAAAAAAAAAAAAAATCAAAGAGTTACAAAAAATAAAAAATAAAAGAATTGACACAAGGTTCCTAGTCCTATTTTTGTCTAGGATGTGGTACATTCTGTAGGAAGGCCTTGGGGAAACCTCTTTGTGTCTGTGCAATAGTTGTATATCATATAGTTCTTCTGCGCCCATTGCAATCTCTTCTGACTCGCTGAATCCAATTCTTGTGAGAGCCAAGCATTATTGCTAGAAGTAGAAGAGGGAGAGTTTGAACCGCAGGAGGATGCCCCAGAGGTCCAAACACAAGCATTTGCATTGAAGTTTCGATAGGAAGCAGTGAAAGGAGCTTGTGTCAATCTGTCTTGACGAGTCCACCCCTTGTGGCCCAATCATCAGCATTCCAGAGGCTAGAGTATATCCTCATTGGTTGATTCTTTGGGAATGGAACACCATTTGACTCCAAGTTCTTGAACTCTCTAATGGGAGTGCCATCCACAGAGAAACTGAGATGAAAAAGGAAAAAGTCAATACACTGTATAGGGAAAAAACTGGAACAGCTACATAAATTTTAACTAGTAAGAAATTGGTGCAATACTTACATAATGCGCTGGGGATTCCAAAGTATGGAATAGGTGTGAAAATCTGCAGTTGGGTCAAACCATAGATAGAATTGCTGCTCTCTGTTGCCCTTGCCTTGGCTGAACACATTAGTGTGAAGTATATAGGGATCACCACTCAGATTCCCCAAGAATTCAAAGTCTATCTCATCCCATGTTGATCCTTTCGAGGACAACTGCAGACACAGACATAAGCATTAGCTATTGAACACGTAGTCCTGTTTAAAATAGAATGAAGCACTAGTGTCAGAAAAGCTTACATAATAGGCAGTGACAGTGCCAGCAGAGTTTCCAGGGACAAGCTTGAGCTGCATATCAATCTTTCCAAATAGATATTCATTCTTGGACTGGAATCCTGAGCCAGAAGTTTTGTCTAGTGAGAGAGTAAGGAGCTCACCATTGTTGATTATATTAGCACGGCCATCGCCCCATGTAATGTCAAAATCTTGGTTCAAGTTAGCAGCAGAGGCAACCGTCATTGACCCAAGAAGAAGCACTAGAAGGATTAAAGGAGCACTTGAAAAAGCCATGGAAGCCATAGAAGCCATGAATTCTATGTTAATGGGAGATAAGAAAATTGGAGTATTTCTGTGTTTGACTATTTGTAATGTAAGTGAAGTTTACTGAGTGAAGAGATTGGTGTTGGCAGAACTAGTTTGGGCTGGTATTTATACTAGGCAATTAGGGTGTGAAGACACAAAGCATAGGAAAGGCCATAGGAAGGTCGAGTCAATAAGCTGTAGCCAGTTGTTGTCATGAAAAGTTACTACAAAGATAGCTGTTTGAATCGCACCAACACCACCAAATAAACCTTCAATTATACATATAACACGCTATTTTGCATAAGTTTCCCATGAAAGTTCCTAGTTACTGCTGTCCAGTTGTTATCACCTGCCTTGCCTCTTTGGATTTTCCTACTTATAAATTCACTAGTCGCTAACCCGTACGATGCACAGGATAGTTAAATAAAATGACAATTAACCAACATCACGTTAAGGTAAAAGAATTAGTGAGAGACTGATTTGCCCACTAAGAATTTAAAAGAAAAAAAGATTGATATAATAAAATCTAAGAAATTTAGAAATAGAAAATTGGGTTAATAATATGCATATTATAGACATTTTGCTAGTTAGCGTTTAAAAAAAAAATGGATCTGTCATAATTAAATAAAATACAATGGAAATAAATATTTAACTTCAATGCTTTTCTATAGTTTAGAAGTGTTGTCTAACGTAGAATGTTATTGAGTTGTAAGAAAGATTTTTATAAAATATTAATACCATATATATATGCTTATATTGTCAATGTCTTACTGCAGGTGCATAGTTACTGAAACCTACAAAGAAATTTACAATTCTTAAATTAATAAAGCAAAATTCCCAAAAGTTATATATATACATACACTCAAAACTGATATAAACTACAAAGATAAAAACAAATCTTATTTAATCGTATTAATAACAATATAAACAATTCAAAATATGGAACATTATCAAATTTATAACACATAATTCCATTATCATTTACATTGAATCCAAACAAATAATTAATTGAAATTAATCCAAACAAATAATTAATCAACCAAAAATCAAAAATTTAATTAAGAAAACAAAAAATCACATGAACCCAAAATAAAAATTCTCAATAAAGAAAAGACATATAAGGTAAAGAATTAAGATCAACCTACTAAGACGCAAATACCAAAAACCCCAAAACTTAAACCTTCCAAATTTTATAGAATCCCCAAATTCTACTTCAAAACCAAACAAAACCCTTCAAATTCAAAAAATTCATATATAATATACCAAATAAAAATTTACCACACATTTGGTTGGAAGATATAGGTTACAACTTTGATTTTTCTCTAAAAAAATAGAGATGCTTCATCTCCCATATACAATATAAAATAATTATTAGAAATTTCAACCCAAGAACCAAACCCACAAAGACACTATCAAAATATAGAGATTAACCCAAACACTTAGAAGAAAATAAATTCTAAACATAACAAAACAATAAGATAGAATGAAAATTTCAGGCACATATGAAAGCAAATAAAAAAGACAAAACCTACGTTATTTTTTTTTTTTTTTTAGTTGAGTCTCTCTCCTTCTTATTTTTTTAATTTTAAAGTGAAGTTAAGTTTAGGGTTTTGAGATGGTAATTGCTAGGGTTTTAAGGAGAGAAGAGAGAGTCCTACCAGGAGTCTAAATAATATAAACAATTCAAAACATGGAATATTATCAAATTTATAACACCTAATTCCATTATCTTTTACGTTGAATCCAAACAAATAATTAATTGAAATTAATCCAAACAAATAATTAATCAACCAAAAATAAAAGCTTTAATAAAAAAACAAAAAATCACATGAACTCAAATAAAAATTCTCAATAAAGCAAGAACATATAAAAATTTACCACACCTTGGGCTGGAAGACATAGGTTGTAGTTTTGATTTTTCTCCAAAAAATAGAGATGCTTCATCTGTCATATACAATATAAAATAATTATTAGAATTTCAACCCAAAAACCAAACCTATAAAAACACTATCAAAATATAGAGATTAACCCAAATACTTAGAAGAAAATCAATTCTAAACATAATAAAACAATAAGATAGAATGAAAATTTCAGGCATATATGAAAGCAAATAAAAAAGACAAAACCTACGTTTTTTTTTTTTTTTTTTTTTTTTTTTTTTTTTTTTTAAGGTGGGTCTCTCTCCTTCTTATTTTTTTAATCTTAAAGTGAAGTTGAATTTAGGTTTTGAGACGGTAATTGCTAGAGTTTTAAGGAGAGAAGAGAGAGTCCTACCGGGAGTCTCTCTCTTTTTTTCTTAATCCTAAAGTTTTTTTTTTGGTGAGTCCTTTAAAAAAAAAAAAAAATTCAAACCTAAAGTTAGTCATTTTTTTTTTTATTTTAATTCTAACGTGAGGTATCTTAAAAAATTATAATTAATTTTTAATCTTCAATTTTATATTATATATAGATAATAATAATGATGTGATAGGCCAACAAAATATATCTAATCGAGTTTTACTTAAACTAAACTATTGTAACACTAATAAATATAAGAAGATATAAAACCTAGAATAAAAAGAATCTAAAATAAAAAGAAACTATTTGGTATTTTTGTGATAAGTTGATGTAGGATATTGTTATTTTGGTATTTTTATGCAAAAAACGTTATTTTAGGTCTAGGTGATTTATTTCCTTGTTTTTAGGTTCTTTTAATGTTTTTTTAGGTCAAATTTGGTTCCTATTATGGTTAGGTATTAATTAGGGTTTATTTTAGAATATATTTTCTTGTCCATCAAGTTTTATGGAGCCCTTAAATAGGCCTCCAAGTTTGTATACGTTTTTCAATATTATTGATATTAATAAAAATTCAAACTTTTGTCTATTGTTTTTCTGGTGGATTCTATATAAGATATAAAACCTAAAATAAAAAGAATCTAAAATAAAAAGAAAAAAAAATAGTGATGATATGAAAAATTGTGAGAGTTTCAGAGGTTTCGATTTTATATAAATATAGATGAGAAACAGGGAATTGAAAACATATATAATAAAAAAAATTGCAACTCCACGAGCATTACCACTAACCCAAGTACCAAAGACTGTACAAGTCATAAAGAAACCATAGGGAAAGTGAGTATCACATGTATACTCTAATCGGTCACACGCTGTTGTAAAGTTATTAAATAACAAAAGTCAACATAATAATAATAATAATAATAATAATAATAATAATAATAATAATTAGTCGCTAATCCGTGCGATGCACGAAAAAGTTATTTATATAATAAAATCTAAGAAATTTAGAAATAGAAAATTTGGTCAATAATATGCATATTATAGACATTTTGCTAGTTAGCCTTTTAAAAAAAAAAAAGATCTGTCATAATTAAATAAAATACGATGGGAAGAAATATTTAATTTGTATGCTTTTCTATAGTTTAAAAGTGTTGTCTAACATAGAATGTTATTTAGTTGTGAGAGATATTTTTATAAAATTTTATACCATATATATATGCTTATATTGTCTTGCATAGTTACTGAAATCTACAAAGTAATTTACAATTCCTAAATTAATAAAGTAAAATTTCCAAAAGTTATACACACACACACACACACGCACACACACCAAACTAATATAAACTACAAAGATATAAACAAATCTTACTTAGTCATAGTAATAACAATATAAACAATTCAAAACATGGAACATTATCAAAATTATAACACCTAATTCTATTATTTTTTAAGTTGAATTCAAACAAATAATTAATTGAAATTCATCCAAACAAATAATCAATCAACCAAAAATCATAACTTTAATTAAGAAAACAAAAAATCACACGAACCCAAATAAAAATTCTCAATAAAGCAAAAACATATAAGGTAAAGAATTAAGATAAAAAAATTCATATATAATATACTCAAAAGAAAATTAATTCTAAACATAACAAAAGAATAAGATAGAATGAAAATCTCAAACACATATGAAAGTAAATAAAAAAGAAAGAACCTACGTCTTTTTTATTTTTATTTTTACGTGAGTCTCTCTTCTTGTTCTTTTTTAATCTTAAAGTGAATTTAATTTTAGGGTTTTGAGATGGTAATTGCTAGGGTTTTAAGGAGAGAAGAGAGAGTCCTACCAGAAGTCTCTTTCTTTTTTTCTTAAATCCTAAAGTTTTTTTTTTTTTTTTCTTTTCTGACGTGAGTTTTTTTTTGGAAACCTAAAGTGAGTCATTTTTTTTAATTCTACCGTGAGGTATCTTAAAAAATTATAATTAATTTTTAATCTTCAATTTTATATTATATATAAATAATAATAATAATGATGTGATAAACTCTGGAGAGGTCAACAAAATATATTTAATAGAGTTTTACTTAAACTAAACTATTGTAACACTGAAAAGATAATTACATGTTGAAGAGAAATAATAAATATATAAGATATAAAACCTAGAATAAAAAGAATTTAAAATAAAAAGAAAAAAAAAATAGTGGTGACATGGAAAATTGTGGGAATTTCAAAGGCTTCGGTTATATATATATATATATATAGATAATAATAGATAAAACAGAGAGAAGATCCAATTAAATTTCAAATTGAAATTCAATTAGAGTCTAACTTTTGAGTCACGTATCTCATCTAATCTAAATTTAAGAATTTTGTGCCAAGTGAGTTAATTTATTGTAAAAATTGAATTTCAATTAAAGTTTAATTTTGCGTCACATATCTCATCTAATCTAAATTTTTAAATTTTGTACCAAATTAGTTAATTTTGTGTAGAAAACAAGGAGTCCAATATAATAAACCATAAAAAACATAATCATATAACTAAAAAAAATTCAAATTTATAAGTCATATATATATATGTAGGGTCAATTTTTGATGGGCCAAGTATGGACTTTGTAGACTCAGCCCAATGAAGCCCTTGACAATAAATTTTGTAGAGAGTGGGTTGAACAACTGGGCTGGAAATGGATTTAGCAACGATTCAAACAGAAACAAGGAACAAAATAGTGCTCAGACTAGCATTCAGTAGGAACCCTCTTGAATCCGAAGAGGTTAAAAGTTTACAGATAAATTAATACAATTTTCTTCCCCCCCCCTTTCTGTGAGACCTATTTCCTTTATATATACACCTTCCATCTCATCTTCACCGTACACTTGTTCTTCGTCTAAGCATCCACTTGAGTACTAGTCACATCAGAAGTTTACTTTAGTCTGCCGTGAGTGGTAGTGGTTGAGGTTGCACTGTTCAGGTGTCTTCTCCACATAAATGCGGCCAGGAAAGTTGCTGCAGTGCATTAAATGCGGTGGTAGCAGCTTTTTCTTTAAGATATTTCATGATCTTCTCACCTTTAGGCGTGCCCAGAGTTCACTCCATACCGTGGAATCTTCTGGGAAGGTTGCTGGGGTCTTCAGTATATCTACTTGATCAAGTTCTCCAGCGATCCGATGAGTGGAACCTCTTCGGACCAACCAGGTTGTCTTCAAATGCTACATTCGTCCTTTCTTGATTGCATTTTCACCAAACGGACTAAGCGCTGATCCTTCTCACCTCTTCGGACAGGCGGTGATACTCAAATTGGGCCCCAGGCCCAATACGTGGTGTTGAGCTTTCTCACCCACAATAGTCCCTCAAAATTCCAATTTTTCCCTCGTATCCGAAGAGAAAAAATGGGATTTTGACCTTTTGCCAAATAAAGGCATTGAATCTCTGACTCCACACGTGCATACACACATAAATCTAGGCGCTTTTTTATTGCCGCTGTTGTTGCATCGCTTCCGAGGCATCATTAATTGCTCCAGGCGGCGTCTTGTCTGTGGAATCCAATGGCGAGCTATAAATCCAACGGACGAAATTTTTCTCAAAATTTTTGGGCGGGATAAATCCCACCACCTCGCCTACCTCTATATAAAGTCCCAGAGGGGGTTACTTTCTCTCACTTTGCAAATTTCAGACTTCTCAGCGAACTCAAGCACTCACGCTCCCAAAGCCTCTCTTGTCATCTACTTCAACTCGTCCTAGAATCTGCTACGATCTTCCTGCGAATCTAAAAGACATTCACCAATTCGATTCTGCGTAAGTTCTTCATTTGAGATTTTCATATTCTTTTCAGTTTGCCTCTTCGGCGTTTGGGCAGTCATTTCCTAACCACCGTTCTGTATCATTCCCTACTATCTTAACCGAAAATGGGTAGGTTTAAATATCTGGTGAATAGTCCTTCCTAGATAGAGAAGTTTAGGGCTACGTACCGCATTCCCCAGGATGTGGGCTTGAAATATTGCTCCACGGAAGGGTTACTAACAGATTGAGAGACGGGCGAAGTTGCAATCCCCATTATTGCCTTCCTGGAAGGAGGGATGACCATCCCCATAGGTCGGGTCACCAGAGATTATCTCCTAAACCATAGGCTCTGCCCTGAGCAGTGTGCGGCTAACGTGTTTAAGATTTTAGGAGCAGTCGACGATCTGAACCAACATATGGGGTTGGGGCTCACCTGGCTCGACGTGGTACACATGTACGAATGTCGTTCCAAACAAGGGTCGGGATGCTATCTTAGATCCCGATTCGATGAAGTCAGACTCCTCTCTTGCCTTCCCAAGTCTAACAAAGGGATGAAAGACGACTATCTGATCGTCTCGGGCGCGTGGCATGACGGGCTTCATTGCCCTACCCGGCCAGGAGAGCCAGGTGGGATATCCCCTACATAGGTTTCCCCACAATAAACTTAGGGTTTTTGTTCTCAATAATCTGGCCTTCTCTATCATGTTTTAAGTTTTTTGACAGTTCCATTTTGATGTCACAGATAGGGATCACGTTGCTCTTCGGCTGAGCCTTACAAACACCGTAGCACTTAACTTCCTTCTTCGGTTAGAGATCTTTGCAAGTGAAGACGGGCAGCTTAGGGCCGTGCATCTCATCCTTGGCTATACTTCGAAGACAAAGGATTTCCAGCCAGTTGGCAATGCGATAACACTTGGAGACCCCCGCCTTAAACGCATCGACGTTGCTCGGAAGGATTTTTTGGCTCCATTTGACCTTGCCCTTGTGCCACATCCAAACCCACAGGGCATTCCGTTGCTCGTCCAGCCTGTTCAGCAGGTCCCTCTTCAGCCGGCAGCAGAGGGAGAAAAAGTAGCTTCTTCGACCCCTTCGCTTGACGAGCAGATCGATCAGTTCAGGTTTGAAGCGGAAACCTCGGAGGAAGTTCAAATTTTGGCCGCCGACGAGGTGATTGACAGGCAATTAGTTGCTCCACCCTTAAGGATAGCAGTGCCTGACGACTCCTCTGAAGAAGACATGCAGAGTCTAATAGACTTGATGAAGAACAGGAGGCCGAAGGCCGTGACCAAGGGTACTGGTACATCCCAGCCCACGGTCAATCTTCCACCACCTCCTCCTCCTCCTCAAGCCCCAACAGATCTCGGCCTAAAGCCACTGCCGGATCTGAAAAAGAAGAGGGTAGTGACGGAGACTGAAGAGGGGGAGGTGGTACCTCCGAAGGGGCCCAAGCAGCAAAAAACGGCCCACGACACGAAAAGCAAAATGGCTGCTTCTACTGAGAGCAGGGAAGAACCCTTGGCCGCAGACGTGCGGCTAGGAACTCGGGTATGGTCCCCGAAGCTGACACTGGATGGTGCAGCCATCCCATATGATGCCTCCCTCAGAAACTATGCTGGAGGGAAGGCCGGACACATTGCAGAGGCACTGGAGCAGCCTTTGCTCCTTTCGAAAGACATGGAGTCCTACCTGCGATTTAACCAACAGGAGCTCTTTCTATCCCTCAAAAGGGATATAGCCATGGTAAGACAAGTGACACTCTCTTATAGCTCTTATGTGCGTTCACAACTAACATAAAATTCTTTGTTTGCCATGCAGATTACCCAACAAATTTACGTGGCTGAAGAATGGAATAAAAAGAAACATATTGAAGTGCAAGTAGAGGCCCATTCTAGGGAGGAGGCCGAGAAGGCATTGGGCAGTATAAAAGACGAGTGTGCCCGCATCTCCGAGCAACTGAAAGAGGAGACGAAGGCAAAGAGGAGTCTGGAGGCAGGCCTGAAGAGTGCTGCAAAGCAAGCCGAAGACCAACACCAAAAACTGCACATTACTGAGATCAATCTGGAGACAGAGAAGGCGTTGGTGAAAGTGATGATGATATTAAGTACCTCCAAAGCATCGTCCATGTGATTCGTCCCTGAGGAATGAACTACTTGAAAGCATCCCGACAAAGGCTCGTCCATCGTTAATGAAGGACGAGCATAGCCTCGTCCGTCCCCAGTGACAGACGAGGCAAATAATAGAGACGGCTAAATTTGGGATTACAGGGAAATGGGTTTCTACTCATGAACCAATACCTCCTTTGAAGCATCGCTCTAGATAAAATAACTTCCATAGAAGTTATGGAAGTTATTTTATGCTCTGATAGTTCCCTCAACAATAGAAACGGTTTTCAGAATGAATAACCGCTCCATGCGAACTATATAAGCACTTTCCTACGAAGAGGTAATTCATTCAGACTTTTCTCTAAAAAAGAAGCCTTAAAAAGATCTTTCTTCCAAGTGACTGACTTGACCATCGGAGGACCATAGACCGGCCTCCACCGGTCTTTCTCCCTGATTGTGTTTACTTTTTTCAGGATTTAACCTTCAAGGTCGCCAAAGTCCGGAGACTTTCAATCCACTGATTTCTAAGTAACATCAGAAAGAACTTCGGGCCGAGCTTGAGAAAGCTAAGGATTCTGCTAAATTGGCCAAAGAGGACGCTCAATTGGCCAAGGAAGCGGTGGAGGTTGAAAAGCAGGCTGCCTATATGCTGGGGGTGCAAGAGACCCAAACGAGGCTGATCGAGGAGTTTGCAAAGGTCTGCAGGGAGTATTGCGACATCACGTGGGGCAAAAGCCTTGATGCGGCTGGAGTCCCCCCAGAGTCTGCCTTGAGGCAGCCTAGGAGTGTTTACTACCACCCTGACATCTGCGACCTGCCAGATACCTTGGAAGCTTCATCGGCCGACCAGAACCTTCCAGTCCTAGCTGAGACAAGCCAGGCACCTCTTTAGACCGGTGATGTGGACGATCCGTCGAAGACTGACCCAGTGCCTCAGAAAAAGGCTTAGGTGTCTAAAGGATGCACTTTTTGTACTTGTAATAGTTAGGCCCTATTATCATTTATTTTGTAACAAAATTACCTCTTTTTTATTTTATTTTTTTATTTTTTATTTTTATTTTTTTATGAATGAAATGGTTTACTTTTTGTCTTTGTTGCTTTTATGGTATATGTTAGATTGCGCTATCACAGCTAATAACAACAGTTTGATAACGGAGAATCAACCAAAACCATGGTAATCGCTTAAACATGGCTAAACGGGGCCTCATGATAATAACGGTTGATGTAATTGAGCTCAAATTCACATATTCTGCCAAACACCAGACTAGACTGATAACGTAGACAATAACACTTGAGAAAAACTGTTCGTAGAATCACGTTTAAACACTTGGGAAGATCATAAATGAGTGTTAGCTAACCCAAATCATCTGGTCCGAGGACTACAGGCATGATTGAATTTAAGTTTAAACACTTTAAGAGAAACGTAAATGAGTGTTAACTAACCAAAATCATCTGGTCCGAGGACTACAGGCATGGTTGAATTTAAGTTTAAACACTTTAAGAGAAACGTAAATGAGTGTTAACTAACCCAAATCATCTGGTCAGAGGACTACAGGCATGATTGAATTTAAGTTTAAACACTTTAAGAGAAACGTAAATGAGTGTTAACTAACCCAAATCATCTGGTTCGAGGACTTCAGTCATGATTGAATTTAAGTTTAAACACTTAGGAGAACTGTGTTAACTAACCCAAATCATCTGATCCGAGGACTACAGGCATGATTGAATTTAAGTTTAAACACTTAAGAGAAATGTAAATGTGTTAACTAACCCAAATCATCTGGTCCGAAGACTACAGGCATGATTGAATTTAAGTTTAAACACGAGAAACAGAAATGTGTTAACCAACCCAAATCATCTGGTCCGAGGACTACAGGCATGATTGAATTTAAGTTTAAACACTTAAGAGAATAGGAAATGAGTGTTAACTAACCTAAATCATCTAGTCCGAGGACAACAGGCATGATTGAATTTAAATTTAAACACTTAAGAGAATTATTAGCACAATAAAATGGCACCATCACAGAAGGAAAAGTACACTTAATAATAATACATTTTCAGGTTATTTACATTCCACAACCGGGGTACTACATGATTATCCAAATCTTCCAAGAAATATGCTCCAATGCCAGCTCTTGAAGTGATGCGGTATGGTCCTTCCTAATTTGGTCCGAGTTTTCCCCAAGCTGGATTCTTTGCAGTACCTATCACTTTCCTCAACACCAGATCTCCAGGCTCTAAAGGTCTCAACCTTACGTTCGCATCGTAGCCCTGTTTGAGCTTTTGTTGGTAATGCGCTAGTTGGACCATCGCCTTTTCCCTTCGTTCTTCGATCAGATCCAAGCTCTTTTCCAGCTGCCTATCGTTGCTGATTGGATTAAAAGAGCTAGTCCTATACGTTGGAAACCCCGTCTCCAGAGGTATGACAGCTTCAGTCCCATAGGTCATTGAAAAGGGGGTCTCCCCTGTAAACCTACAAGGCGTGGTTCTATATGCTCATAACACGTGAGGCAATTCTTCTACCCATCTACCCTTAGCTTCGTCTAGTCTTTTCTTCAATCCGTTAACTATGACTTTATTAACAGCTTCTGCTTGCCCATTTCCCTGGGGGTAAGCAGGGGTAGAGTATCTGTTTGTGATTCCCAGCTCACTACAATAATTCCTGAAAGCTTTGCTGTCAAATTGAAGTCCATTGTCCGATATGAGGGTATGGGGGACCCCAAACCGAGTGACGATGTTTTTCCAGATAAATTTCTTCACATCTACATCCCTGATGTTTGCTAGAGGTTCAGCTTCGACCCATTTAGTGAAATAGTTCGTGCCGACCAGGAGGTACTTCTTGTTTCCCGCTGCCTTAGGGAATGGGCCCACGATATCCAAACCCCATTGAGCGAAAGGCCATGGGCTGGACAGTGGATTAAGAATGCCTTCAGGCTGATGTATGTTCGGCGCAAATCGCTGGCATTGATCACACTTTTTAACGTACTCATGGGCCTCTTTCTGCATATTCGGCCACCAATAACCTTGAGTAATGGCTTGGTGAGCTAATGATCTCCCACCAGTATGGCTTCCACAGATCCCTTCATGCAATTCCTTTAGTAGTGATTCAGCTGCTTCAGGATGCATGCACAATAAGTATGGACCTGAATAGGAGCGCTTATAAAGTTTATGGTTCTCGGATAACCAGAACCAAGTAGCTTTCCTCCGTACTTTATCTGCTTCCCCTTTTTCTTCGGGCAATACATCATCTTTCAAGAACTTGATGATAGGGTCCATCCAGCTTAGGGCGGCCCTGATGTGATGAACCTGGACTGCCTCTTTTCTTAATTCCGTTGGTCTTTGCATGTCCTCAATGAGGATAACCCTTAGTAATTCTTGCGCCGAAGAGGTGGCGAGCGTGGCCAAAGAATCAGCATGCGTGTTGCTGTTTCTGGGGACGTGCCGCAGGTTAAAAGATTCAAACTCTGTCTGCAGTGATTTGACTCGACTCAAGTACCCCTGCATTCTTTCGTCCTTTGCCTGAAATTCCCCTTGTACTTGACCGACGATTAATCTTGAGTCTGAGAACATCTGGACTGACTTTCCTCCCATCTTTCATACCATCATCATCCCTATTAAAAGAGCCTCATACTCTGCCTCATTATTCGTTGCTAAGAAATCTAGCCTTAACGCTTTTTCAATGACAATTCTTTCTGGGGATATTAGCACTAGCCCCACCCCTGAACCTTTCTGATTCGACGCGCCGTCTATGTACACTTCCCAGGGCGACGAGCTCTGTAGGGAAACCATGCCAACAGGCCTTCCATCCAGACCCAGTGTTGGTGTTACCTCCTCTAAATGGGGCTCCGTGAACTCGGCGACCAAATCCGCAAGGACCTGGCCTTTCACTGATGTGCGAGGCATGTACTTGATATCAAAAGCCCCTAGGATCGTACCCCATTTGGCAATCCTTCCAGTGTAGTCAGTGCTTTGGAGTATGGCCCTGAGCGGGAGCTGGGTGAGGACTATAACGGTGTGGGTTTGAAAATAGTGAGGCAACTTCTTCGTCCCCAGCACTACAGCCAGGATGGCCTTTTCTAGCGACAAATAACGAATTTCAGCTTCGTGCAATGACTTACTTACATAGTAGATTGGTTTTTGTATACCACAGTCTGTCCGGATCAACACTAAGCTTACTGCATTAGGAGCTACAGCGATGTATGCAAATAAGACCTCATCTAGCTCAGGACTGGACATAATTGAAGGACGAGCTAGGTAGTCTTTAAGTTGCTAAAAAGCAACAGCGCATTCCTCAGTCCATTCGAAACCCTTCCACTTGTTGATTAGTGAGAAAAAAGGTCTACACCTGTCAGCTGATCTGGAAATGAACCTATTAAGGGCAGCAGTCATTCCCGTCAGCTTCTGGATTTCCTTGGGGTTCTGAGGAGCTCGTAAGTTGTTGATGGCTTTTATCTGATCGGGGTTAACTTCAATCCCCCTATGAGTCACCATATATCCTAAGAACTTGCCTGATCCCACACCAAACGAACACTTGGACGCGTTCAAGCGTAATCTGTGTCCCCTTAGAATTTCAAAAACCTCCTTGAGGTCCCCAATGTGTCTTGCAATGAACTTGCTTTTTACCACCATATCATCAATATAAACCTCCATACTTTTACCCAGCTGCGGCTCAAACATTCTGGCCATCATCCTCTAATAGGTAGCCCCTGCGTTTTTCAGGCCGAACGACATTACCTTGTAGTGGTAATTTCCCACAGGGGTCACGAAGGCTGTTTTCTCTTGATCACCGCGAGCTAGTGGTATTTGATGGTAACCTTGGAATGCGTCCAGGAAACTTATTCTAGGGTGCCCAACGGTTGCATCAACTAGTTGGTCTATCTTCGACATTGGAAACGGATCGTTCGGACAAGCCCTGTTAAGGTCTGTGAAATCTACGCACACCCGCCATTTTTCGTTTTTCTTCTTTACCACCACTGTGTTAGCCAGCCATTCAGGATAAAAAATTTCCTTAATAGCTCCTGCTTGCTTGGGTTTCATCACTTCTTCCCTGACTGCGTCTGCGTGTTCCCTTGATGGACGCCGGAGCGGTTGTCTCTTGGGGACAACGGTAGGATTGACGTTCAGATGGTGGCAAATGAACTCTGGGCTTACGCCTGGGGCTTTTGCTGAGTTCCATGCAAATACATCGGCGTTGGCTCTGAGAAACTCTATCAACTCTTCCTTCTCTTGAGGAGGCAGCATGGATCCAACTTGAAAGAACTTCTCGGGGTCGTTATCAACTACTACTCTCACTAAGCTTTCACATTCAGCCTCTTCGACAGGGGTTTCGGTGTCCAGCACCGAAGATTTTAACTGCTATAAGCCTACATCGCTACGATCCGAGGATTCGGCTTGAGGTTGGTGCTGGATAGCTGCCACTAGACATTGTTTGGATGTCGATTGATCTCCTTGGATTTCCTCAACTTGCCCTTCGAACGGATATTTAACCTTCTGATGAAGTGTGGAGGATACGGCTTCGAGGGTGTGAAGCCAAGGTCTAGCCACAATCGCGGTGTAAGGTGAGTAGGCGTCCACCACTATAAAGTCTACCTCCACCGTTTCAGATCCAGTTTGCACAGGTAGTCTGATCTGGCCTTTCGGGATGACCACTTTACCATCAAAACTCACTAAAGGGGAACTGTAGGGCGTCAAGTCTTCGAGAGCCAAGTTCAGCCCCTTATAGAGGTTTGGGTACATTATTTTTGCAGCGCTGCCCTGATCCACCATTACCCTCTTCACGTCGTACCCCCCTATCCTAAGAGTAACCACTAGAGTATCATCATGCAGCTGTATAGTTTCGATTTTATCTTCTTCCGAAAAGCCCAAAACGGGTTGAGCCCCTATCCTAAGCCTCTTCGGCTCTTTGTTAACACTCTCCGAGGGCAGCCGAGCAACTGACAATACTCTGGATGGGCAAGACCCTATCCTCCCTAGTGCGGCAAAGATAACATTTATCGTGCCCAAAGGGGGTTTCACAGGATCCTTTCTCCGAGACCCTGCGTTTCCCTGGCTTCCCTGACCATAGGAGTGGCGTAAAAGTTGTTTTAACTTGCCTTCGCTGACAAGTTGATCCAAATGGTCCCACAAACTTCTACAGTCTTCAGTAGTATGCCCATGGTCAAGATGATATTGGCAGTAGAGATTGTGGTTGCGCCTTTCAAGGTTTCCGACCATCTTGTTTGGCCTCTTGAAGAAATGCTCATTCTTGATTCTCTCCAGAACTAGGTGCACGGGCTCACGAAATACGGCATTGACTGTTTGAAAATTCGCCGAACCCTGTCCAACCCATTCCTTTCTCTGCCGGTTATGGCTCTGTCAGTCCGACCTGAAATCCCTCCTCTCCTGAGGGATAACCTTATCCTTTCCCTTACCCTCTTGTTGATCTTCTTCTACTCTTTTGTATTTGTCAATCCTATCCATCAGTTGGCGTACACTGGTAGCAGGTTTACCCGTTAGAGATGTCCTTAAGAGATGTTCAGTGGGGAGGCCTAGCTTAAAAGAGCTGATGGCCACCAAGTCACAGTCTTCCTCCATCTCATTATACGTTTCTCAGAACCTATCTGAGTATGACTTCAAAGTTTCGCCCTCTTTCATGCTGACGGACAATAGGGAGGCCATGGACTGCGGAACTCTTCGGCACGTGACAAAACGTGACCTAAATGCCTGAGTTAGCTCTTGGAAAGAGCTAATAGTGTTTGCTTTCAGACTATCAAACCACCTCATGGTGATCGGGCCCAAGCTAGACGGGAAGACCTTGCACATTAGAGCCTCGTCCCTGGAATGAATGGCCATCCTTTGGTTGAAGTGGCTCACATGTTCCACTGGGTCTGTCCGGCCGTTGTAGATGGTGAATGTGGGCTGGTGGAAACGTCGAGGAAGTCTTGCATTCTCGATGTTACGTGTAAAAGGAGATTTGGAAATTTGATCTAGAGTTTTACTCATAGCATCATTCCCTACGCCTCTAGGTAAGGGGCTCCGAGGGTTCTTCTCACGACGGTGCATTTCCTCATAGGGAAAAGGCTCATTGACTGGTGTTCGAAGTTTCTGCCTGTAGACAACGTCCTGTTCGTCCTCAGAATCCTCATCAGAGTACGAGGAAGTGCGTTTCCTCTTTGCATGGCGCAGCTCTCTCCTTAGCCTTTCAATTTCCAACTGCATGCTTTGGTTTTTCTCTGCATGGGACATGTGACTCTCTCCGTGTGACTGATTTCGATCGTCATATGCGGTGTGTACGCTGCCTTCACGATCCTGTTCCGTTCCAGATTAAGAAAAGGGTCGGTGTGCTGAGATGATCTGGACTCCATTGATCGTTGCCTCGGTTCAGCCATTTATAAGGTGTTGCTTCCACCTTTGCTCAAACTGTTCTCACAGACGGCACCAATTGTAGGGTCAATTTTTGATGGGCCAAGTATGGACTTTGTAGATTCAGCCCAATGAAGCCCTTGATAATAAATTTTGTAGAGAGTGGGTTGAACAATTGGGCTGGAAATGGATTTAGTAACGATTCAGACATAAACAAGGAACAAAATGGTGCTCAGACTAGCATTCAGTAGGAACCCTCTTGAATCTGAAGAGGTTAAAAGTTTACAGATAAATTAATACAATTTTCTTCCCCCCCCCTTCTGTAAGACCTATTTCCTTTATATATACACCTTCCATCTCATCTTCACCATACACTTGTTTTTCATCTAAGCATCCACTTGAGTACTAGTCACATCAGAAGTTTGCTTTAGTCTGTTGTGAGTGGTAGTGGTTGAGGTTGCACTGTTTAGGTGTCTTCTCCACATAAATGCGGCCAGGAAAGTTGCTGCAGTGCATTAAATGCGGTGGTAACAGTTTTTTCTTTAAGATATTTCATGATCTTCTCACCCTTAGGCGTGCCCAGAGTTCACTCCATGCCGTGGAATCTTCTGGGAGGGTTGCTGGGGTCTTCAGTATATCTACTTGATCAAGTTCTCCAGCGATCCGATGAGTGGAACCTCTTCGGACCAACTAGGTTGTCTTCGGATGCTACATTCGTCCTTTCTTGATTGCATTTTCACCAAACAGACTAAGCGCTGATCTCTCTCACCTCTTCGGATAGGCGGTGATACTCAAATTGGGCCCCAGGCCCAACACGTGGTGTTGGGCTTTCTCACCCACAATATATATTAATAGGTAAAACTTAGAGAAAGTTGAATTAGAATTAGAAATTATAATCCAATTTTGCACGTGTCTAAATGTATGTGAGGACTACACCATAATTATCCACTTAAGCATGTGCCATGTGTTTACTTAAGTGTTTTAATCTTTGTGTCAAGTGAGTTAATAAGTGCAAAATACTAAAAATCTAATACTAATGAACTATAAAATAAAAAAAAAAAAAAAAAAAAACAATTACATATACTCAATAAAAATCACCACATGTTCTCTCTTATTTAAAAAAAAAATAATCATAAGTAGTATTAAATTTAGGTAAGAATTTTAATATGTGACTAATTATATTTACTTTAAAAAACAATTTGACTAATTAGCTATATTTTATGATAAAAATTGCGTTTAATTTTAAATGTATCTATACGTATGCATGAATGCATGTGATACATGTTTTTTTTTAAAAAAAAAAAATAATAATTTGACTAATTATTTATATTTTTATAATAAAAATTTTGTTTAATTTTAAATGCATCTATACGTTTGCATGGAGTTATATGTTAGTATAAATTAAAAGAGGAGATTAGATGCCAATCTTAAATGCTATAATGCTGGTCTTATAAGGAATAAAAACAGGCGGTAGCTCAAATTTAAATATTGTATAATCGTGAATTAGAAAATACATACTACGTACTATGTATAATTCTACATTGTTGGGTTGGGTTAAGATTTTGAGCACCGGTAATTAACCAATAACTTGAGTTAATTTTTAGTTCAATTACATGTAAAATCAATACAATCAAATCACCAAACTAAAGTTGAATGCAGCGAAAAAAAAAAAAAAAAAAAAAAAAAAAAAAAAAAAAAAAAAAAAAAAGAGTTTGACATAGTGATTTGATCATGACGGGAAAACTTTTGCTTGCAAAACCCCATCTGGAAAGTATTTAGGTCACCACTCCCGAAGAATCTACTAACAAAAATAGAAGTTACAAGTACAATGAATCTTACTCTATTTCGAAGCACTTACCTACAATAGAAGATACTAATCTATGAGAAAACTTAGGTCCAATCCCAATTGGACTACTTCCTGTAGCAAACTTCTTTTTTGTGCAAACCTCCAGTTAGGACTAACACCACCCCAATCGTTGTTTAATGTAGCTTTATGCAAATTTCTTCAATACATACCTTGATGAAGCGGTAGCAATTTGGCACAAAATCGTAAGAGCAAAATGTCGAAGCAGCTCCATAGTATGTGCATCTCTCTGTGTATATGATGACAAACATAAAAATTTACCTTTTATTTGTCTACGAACCCTAGTGTATGAAATCAAGACAAGTCAAATCATTATGGGCTGAAACAGAAATTATTGTTCAATTTTCCCGTAGCTCGATAGATCGAGAGTTGTCGAGCTAAGTATCGAGATTCATTTATTCTCAATGGATTGACAAGTATCAATAGATTTCAAAATCCTATTTTTGGCAGCTTTACTTGAGCTGTCTTGTATTTTCAAATTATATTGCTTGTTTATATATTTGAACATACTTAAACTAAGATTGAATTACATAAAGAATTCATTTTATCACATGTTTACCAACATCAAGAAATATGACCCTAACATACATGTATGAAATTACAAATCTCGTGTTTGCATAGATTTTGTGTAACTTTGTGTTAGAACCCTACATTCTCTCCCCTAATGTGTGCGTGTTTCTAAAGAAAAAACTTCAAATGTTTTTCTGTTTTAAATGGTCTTTCTAGAAGTAAAGGAAACACCAATGATCTTTAGGTCAACTAACATCTCATTTTATTTTTAATATGTTTCAAATCTCTCCTACTTAAATGTATTGAAAAAAAAAAGAGTAAAGCAAAGGAAGCAACTAACATTAGGATTTAAAGGTTGAAGTCTTAGTCCAAGTAATTTGTCACTTTAAAAAATGAATTTGGTAAACAACCATTATTACTTTACCACCAACTGGACTATTATTTCAATCTAGGGGCCAAAGTATAAGGAAAAAAAAAAAAAAAAATCAAATAGTTATCTATATATAGTATTAAGTATTAACAAACTATTCATCAAGATAAATACACAAAATAATTATTTCTTAATACATTTAGATGAAATCATCTACCAACAATAAAAAAATACAAAATAATATTGTTTCTTAAGAGCATCAGTTGTTGCAAAAAACAATTTATTTTCACAAACCAAAACTTACTTTTGCCACTCTAATTTAGCATTTGAAATGTTTCGTACAATAGTGTTTTTGGTATTTGGTATTCTAAATATTAAATATTTAGCATTTACAACACCTTTTGCTAGAACTCTAATATTGAGTTGACTAGGATTTTTTATTTTAAAGTTTTGTTTTTGTTAAGTTTTTGAGTTGGGTAGTTGCTAGTTGGGTTAGGCTAATTAAAAAGGAGGAGTCTAAGGGCTCGTTTGATACGTATGTTTAAACAACAGTTTTCAGTTTTTTTGAAAATACGTGTGGGTGAAAAAGTGTATAGAAATACGTGTAATGTTGTTTAAAAACTGAAAACATGTGTTTAAGTTGATGTACTAAACAAACCCTAAGGGCACGTTTGGTAGACTGTAATAGCTACTGTAATGTAATAGATATTCCTATGGCATAACTATTCAGTTGTTTGGTTATGTTTTTATTACAATGAATAGTTATTCCTTATGAATAGCTATTCTTCAAAATAAGGAATAACTATTCCTTATCAAAAGCATTGAATATCTATTCCTTTACCTTATGTAATAACTTTTTTTAAAAATTTCCTAAAAAGCCATTAGTTGCTACATCTTCAAAAGGAAAGAAAATAAATTTTCCTTCTTGTTAATTATTAGCTCTATTTTGAATATCCTAAAATAAGTGTATTTTAAGAAATTTGATTTAAAAATGATTTAACTACACCTTCTTTTTATACTCTAGTAAATTGTGGATGTATATTCAGAATTTTATTCTTGAATGGCCACCAAACTAATGAATAGTAATACTTATTACATTCTAACTTAATATATTCCTTGTAATACTTATTCCTATTCTTATGTAATAATCATTACAGTGTACCAAACGTGCCCTAAGTTTTTGGAAGAGGGAGGTGCAACTCTAGAAAAAAAAAAATATAACCAATAAATTTTTTTTTCTTTGGGTTAGGGGGTCGAGCCCCCTTGGGTCCGTCCCTGCTACCAACCCATTTATAAGACTATGAAGAGTCTTATGAGACTTATGACTCAACTGACTCCTTATGATATTTTAAACAGAACTCCAAGGTTCAAATCATTCACTCCCAATTATTGAATTATAAGGAAAAAAAAAAAAAAAAACCTTATTTATAAGATTAACAACAAAAATAATTTGAAAAGTGAAAACAAGAAAAAAGAAAAAGAAAAAGGAAAAAGAAGAAACATAACTAAAATACCCAGGCTGAAGGTTTGTAAAAACTCCACAATCTTTTAGGTTATAGAATTATGACGTGATCTCCATTTTTTATGCCCGTTAACCTTATAGGCTAATAGTAGGCCTATTTAGCAAATAGGACAGGTTTTGCATTATTGGTTTTGACTCATTAATGTGAAAAAGTTTATAGACACACGAAATTTGACAAAACTTGTTTTTATAAACAATAATGTGATATCAAAATAAGTGGCAAATGCCAAAGAATAAAAGAATTTGATTATATAAATGGCATACAGATTAATTAATCAATTGGGAATGTCAAAAATAAAAGAATTGACTTACGAGCTATCTTCTTCTCTCTAAGACATGGTGCATTCCGGAGGGAGGCCTGAGGATAAACTCTGTGTTTGTGCAGTAATTGTCTTCCTATTTTGAATGCTGTTACTCAGGAGAAAATACAAGTATTTCGGATGCATGCATCCTCACACTCAAATAAGGGTGGATCCTACATTTATGGGGCTCACCCTCATGTGAGTGTGAGGATGCATGCATCTGAAATACCTTATATCACCTCGTTACTCAGGATGTATTGACACATTTCGTATAAAAAATAAGAGAAATGATATGTTTAAAACATGTTTGCAATAAATCCTAAGTGACAGGTTTTTTTTTTTTTTTTTTGAGAAAGAAGACATCTACTATTATTAGCTAGAGTCGACAAAAAGAACAGAATAAATGTGGGGAGGAGCATCCTCCATCCATATAGACAAACCTCTAACATGTCTAGCATGTCTAGCTAGGTTATGAGCAACCTTATTACCATATCTATAAGCATGAGAAAAGGAAATACACTCATTGGTAACTAAGGTGGATTTAGCCAAAGAAATGATGTGAACGAACGAGGAAAGAGATTCTTTTGCAGCCATGAAGGTTTTGATCACCAATTCCGAATCGCCTTCGAGGATGAAAGGTCTAATGCCGAGCTCCTTAGCAAATGAAATCGCCCTAGCAGTAGCCATAGCTTCAAAAATATCGGGAGAGAAAGGAAGTGGAGCTTGTTCTGAAAGAGAAGCCATAACATTCCCTTCCCAGTTTCGGATTACAACACCCAGCCCTGCCTTACCCAGCTCAGGAAATGTGGCCCCATCAAAATTCACTTTGAAACAATCCATGGGAGGTGGAAACTAGTGAGACTGAGCCCGTAGCTGCCCACTAACACCCTGCTGCAATGGAAGCGAGATATTGTGCTGTTTGAAGTCAGACAAAGCTTGTGAAGCTTGAGGGAGCACCTGAGAAGCGGGAAAATCCAACTGTCTCGTTCTGATCTGATTTCTATGGTATTAAAGAGTCCACATCACCATGACCATCAGCTACGTATTTTTATTCTCTAAAAAACTAAAGTCCATCAATTCCCAAAAAGTAGAGAAGCTATGGACTTGCCGAAACTCACACCCCGGAATTGCTTCCCAAACTTCCGAGAATTTTGGACACTCCTATAAAGCGTGGTAAGTTGTCTTAGGGGCAGACTAGCAATGCTCACATACATCATCCGTAAGGATTCTCCTCTTCCGTAAGTTCCTTTTGACCGGTATCGCATCACGACATGCACGCCAAAGGAAGTTCTAGACTTTATTTGGAACAGGGAGACTCCATATTCTCTTCCAAAAATCTTCATGGTGGTGCTGGTTGGCCTGCAAAGTTGAGAGATTGGCTTCGTTAGCTAGAAATCTTGAGCCCAATTTTACCGAGTAGACACCTGAGGAATTAAAAGGCCATATAACCTTATCCTCTACGGGAAGTGGACTTAATGGGATACTAAGTATAAGATCAACCTCATAAGGGTGAAATAAGCCACGTAGGAGGTTCGTATCCCATCTTTTAGTAACCGGGTTGACAAGCTCCGAAACCTTGGCTTCTTCAAAACCGGGTACAATCTGTGATTTGATACTAGGACAGTCTAGAGATGGCAGCCAGGCGTCATTCCAAATGCTGATAGACTCCCCACAGCCAACCCTCCATCTAACACCTCTCAAAAGAACATCCCTACCCTGAAGTATACTCCTCCATGCATGCGAACCGGACATAGAACCTGTGGCCTCTAGTATAGAGCAATCTGGAAAGAACTTCGGTTTGAAAACTTTATAAAACAGAGAGTTTTTATTGTGCAACAACCTCCAAGCTTGTTTGGCCAATAAAGCATCATTAAAATTTGCTAGATCTTTGAAACCCATACCACCTTGATTCTTGGGTTGGCAAAGAGTATCCCATTTGACCCAATGGATCTTCCCCCGTTCTCTATTTTGTCCCCACCAAAATCTCCGGATAAGACTTTCAATTTCTAAGCAAAGACCCAATGGGAGTTTGAAACAACTCATTGTGTATGTTGGTATTGCTTGAACCACCGTCTTAATTAAAATTTCTCTTCCTGCCTGTGACAAAAGCTTTTCCTTCCACCCTTGAATTTTCTTCCAAACCCTTTCCTTGATATAGTTAAAGCTGGCTTTTTTATTTCTTCCTACAAGAGAGGGCAACCCCAAATATTTCTCATATCGGATAATTTTTGGAACTCCCAAAGCCATCTTTATATGATTTCGAGTATCCTCACAGGTAGCTTTACTGAGGAAGATTGTTGTTTTGTTCCGGTTAATTTGTTGGCCTGAGCATCTCCCATATACCTCAAGGATATCCAGAATTTTTTGACATTCCTGGATAGTGGCCCTACAAAATAATAGACTATCATCTGCAAATAAAAGATGAGTGAGTCTCAGACCATTTCTGCAAAGTGAGTAACCCTTAATATCTCCCTGTACTGTGGCTTGAGTGATAAGCCCATGAAGACCTTCCGTGCAAAGCAAAAAAAGGAAGGGAGAAAGAGGATCACCCTGACGAATGCCTCTGGTAGGAGTAATCATGCCTTTTGGTTCGCCATTAACAAGGATCGAGTAAGAGACAGATCTGACACATAGCATGAGCAACTTGACCCATTGATCTGAGAACCCCATCTTCACCATGACTGATTCAAGATAGTGCCACTCCACTTTATCATAAGCCTTGCTCATGTCAAGTTTTATGGCCATAAAATCCTCCTTCCCCTTGTGTTTCTGCATGCTGTGAAGAGACTCAAAAGCTACCAAAATGTTATCAGAAATAAGATGGCTTTTGGTAAAAGCACTCTGATGTTTAGAAATAATATTAAGTAAAATTCTCTTAAGTCTATTTGCTAGGACTTTTGAGAAAATTTTGTAAAATACATTGCACAAACTGATGGGTCTGAAATCAAATGCAAACTCCGGATTTTTCTTTTTTGGAATGAGGGTGATAAAAGTATGGTTGAGGTTTTTAGGAAGAGATGCAGTGTTTAAAGAATGGAGAATAGAATGAGAGACATCATCACCAATTAAATCCCAATAACGCTGAAAAAATAAAAGAGGCATACCATCAGGACCTCGTGGCTTAAGAGGAGCCATTTGCTTTATTGCCTGCTGCACTTCCCATTCTGAGAAAGCTTTGGAGAGTTTGGAGTTCATTTCCGCATTAATAACCTTTGGGATGGTATTTGTGGCTGAATCACAAGGAAATGTGTTGGCTGACGTGAATAAGTCTTTGTAGTATTGCACTAAAGAATTAGCTATTTTGTCCTTATCTGATATCCACTACCATGGTTGTCTCTGATTTTATGGATCAGATTCTTCCTTCTTCTTTGTGAGGCGTGGCAGTGGTAAAACTTGGAATTTCTATCTCCAAACTTTGCCCATAAGACCTTGGATCGCTGAAACCATAATCTATTTTCTTTGTCAACCAACGTAGCAATCTCCTGTTTAAGGCAACGGACTCTCTCATTACAACCAGTTCGCATGGCTATCTTTTCAGCTTCAACAAGTTGTTTTCTTTTCTTGGTCAGCTCTTGTCTCACATTCCCAAAGTGGGTCCGATTCCACTGAGTTAACTCTTTTCCACATTTTTTGATTTTAGGAGTAACCTTCATTACCGGATCAACCATCTCAACCCTTGAGCACCATACCGCCTCCACAATATCAGAACAACCGCGATTCGAGAGCCACATTTCTTCAAATCTAAAAGGCTTAGCAAATGAAGGGATTTCTAAGCCTTCAGGTGTGATCCATAATGGACTATGGTCAGATGAATCCGAGTGGAGATGATGGACCTTAGTACCCGAAAACTTTAGGAACCACTCATGGTTTGCGAGCCCACGATCCAACCTTTCCCATATGGAGTGTCCGTCAGCAAAGTGCTTCCTCCAAGTGAATTGAGAACCAATAAAACCAAGGTCGATGAACCCACGTTCGTCAATGACATCTCTGAAGAGTTGCATTTGAGCTTGGCTTCTATTGCTACCTCCCACCTTTTCCGACATGCGGGTCAGTTCATTAAAATCCCCAGCACAAAGCCAAGGATGCTGAAAACTACTGTTTAATAGTCGAAGACGATTCCATGCTTCACTCCTCCTGTGCGTGGCTGGTTCACCGTAAAAACCAGTGAACCGCCAAGCCCCATCCCTACCCTTATTGATGATGGAGTCTATATGATTCTTAGAAGAAGACTCCACCCGTAGATCAAGTGAATTCTTCCAATAAAGAGCTAAACTACCTCCTCTGGTATTTCTCTCCACAAAAAATAGGTTCTCAAAATTAATATTTCGCTGAATATCTTTTAGCCTAGTTTCATCCGCTCATGTTTCGGCCAAGAACACAACGGAAGCATCTTTGGCTCGAATCAACACCTCAAGCTCCTTTCCTGTGCGTAGGATCTCAAGCCCGCGATAGTTCCACACTAGTAGACTCATTGTGGATGGCGAGGCTGCTGTACAGCCTCCACCGATGATAAGTTGTATACATCCACCCTTGAAACCTGTTGCTTTTTTGTAGGTAACTCGGGTTGGGTTTCTTCATCCTCTTCTCTGCCACGCTTAGCACCTGTACTGAGAGACAAAGGATAATTTTGCATGGGAGTATCACGTGCCAACTTTTTCCACTTTCGTAAAGTCATGCACTCTGCGGAGGGAGGATCATTAGAGTTATTCACGTGAGGGGTGAGATCCTGAAAAGTGGCTTCACGTGCATTCAAAGAAATCTTCAACTCTTTCTCTGGAAAGGCCGAGATATGTCGCATGTTGACTGTCTTATGATTCAGCTCAGAGTGTTGGTGGTCAAATTTTCCAAGCTCCGTGTCTATTTCCTAGATTTGACTTTCAAAATCCTGAAGATTAGTAGGGTAAGTAAATAAATTTGGAACATTATCATTTACCTCATGATTTGGTGCATTAGGGATATCAATAGGCTGCGTGAAATCCTCCCTAACTTCCGTGCTTTCCATATTTGATACATGAGGAAAGTCCACACCTCTGCCGCCCTCGGGGTTTGCCTGAACTTCATCATCACCGATCAGCGTGTCCGCCCTGTTTGGTTCAGGGTTGAGTGTGAAACTTGATCGTTTTGATAGGTTGTTACTGGTTGTTATTGTTGGGGTAAAAAAGTAATCTTAGTGTTAGTTTCAAATTTGAACCAATAACAACTAACCACCTATGATTTGTTGTAAAAATATTGTAAAATTGTTGTAGACGTAGCATCTCTTAAAAAATAAATAAGGTCGTTGGTATTAGAGCATTTAATACCTCAAAATTTTTTAGCATTTAATAGCTCAAAAAACTATTTTATTTATTTTAACACATAATAAGTGATAAAATAGTGATAAAATAATATATATTTTTTATGCCTTCCTTGCTATCGTGAAGGGCTAATCTTGGCAGTTTACTGTAGTAAGAAGGTAAAAAAATTTGCCTTTAGCTCCACCAATATTGGGTACTAATTGGAGTTTGAGGTGGTAAAAGCTATTTTACCACCATGGTGATGCTCTTAAATAAATAAGTTTCTTGGTATTTTTGGTCTTACAGGTACTAATAAAAATGAATTTTATCTAGAGTGCAAAGTGGGTATGCTTTTTTTTTTTTTTTTTTAAATTTTTTTTTATGTGAGTATGTAAACTTTTTTGTTCTATGTAACTGACAAATGTCTAAAAGAATAAAAGAATCGAGATTAAATTCTATAAAGACGTGGTGTAAAACCCATATTTTATCCCTCCATTTCCAAAATGCCACATCATCTTATCACATATTTAAGAATAAACACAATCATACTCAATCAATTATAATACTCATATATAAATCCAACCAAATTGAGAATCTATCAAGATGTTATTAGGTATGGTAGGATGTTATAAGGACGTGGTGTAAAATCCATGTTTTATCCTTCCAATTCTAAAATGTCACATCATCTTATCACATATTTAAGGATAAACACAATCACACTTAATTAATTCTAATACTCATATATAAATCCAACCAAATTGGGAATCTATCAAGATGTTATTAGGTATGGTAGGATGTATTGAATTTTAAATAAAATGTTAATGTGGCAACATAAGTTTTATATCCTACCCTTATAGAATTTAATCTAAAAAGAATTATATTACGTACTTTACATCTTTCATAGAGAACACAAAAATAACCAGAGAGTTACGAAAAATTAAAAAATAAAAGAATTGACACAAGGTTCCGAGTCCTATTTTTGTCTAAGATGTGGTACATTCTGTAGGGAGGCCTTGGGGAAATCTCTTTGTATCTGTGCAATAGTTGTATATCAATATATCATTTAGTTCTTCTGCGCCCATTTCAATCTCTGCTGACTTGCTGAATCCAATTCTTGTGAGAGCCAAGCATTACTGCTAGATGTAGAAGAGGTAGAGTTTGAACCGCAAGAAGATCCCCCCAGAGGACCAAACACAAGCATTTGCATTGAAGTTTCTATAGGAAGCAGTGAAAGGAGCTTGTGTCCAATCTGTCTTGATGAGTCCACCCCTTGTGGCCCAGTCATCAGCGTTCCAGAGGCTAGAGTATATTCTCATTGGCTGGTTCTTTGGGAATGGAACACCATTTGACTCCAAGTTCTTGAACTCTCTAATGGGAGTGCCATCCACAGAGAAGCTAAGATGAAAAAGGAAAAAGTCAATACAAAATGCATATATACGGGAAAATTGGGAAAAGGTACGCGAATGACAAATTGGTGCAATGCTTACATGATGCGCTGGGGATTCCAAAGTATGGAATAGGTGTGAAAATCCGCAGTTGGGTCAAACCATAGATAGAACTGTTGTTCTCTGTTGCCCTTGCCTTGGCTGAACACATTAGTGTGAAGTATATAAGGATCACCACTCAGATTTCCCAAGAATTCAAAGTCTGTCTATCTCATCCCATGTTGATCCTTTTGAGGATAACTGTAAACAAAATATTCAAAGAGAAAATTAGCATTAGTTATTGAACATGTAATCTTGTTTAAAATTGACTAAAGCACTAGAGGCAGGAAAGCTTCCATAATAGGCAGTGACAGTGCCAGCAGAGTTTCCAGAGACAAGCTTGAGCTGCGTATCAATCTTTCCAAATAGATATTCATTCTTGGACTGAAATCCTGAGCCAGAAGTTTTGTCAAGTGAGAGCGTAAGGAGCTCACCATTGTTGATTATATTCGCACGGCCATCTCCCCATGTAATGTCAAAGTCTTGGTTCAAGTTACCAGCAGAGGCAACCATGATTGACCCAAGAACAATGGGCACTAGAAGAATGATTAAGGGAACACTTGAAGAAGTCATAGAAGCCATGACTATTTATAATGTAAGTGAAGCTTGCTGAGTGAAGAGATTGGTGTTTTAAGTATTAGTTTGGGCTGGTATTTATACTAGGCAATGAGGATGTGAAGACAACGCAAAGGAAGTGCCATAGGAAGGTCCAGTCATGTAATTAATACGCTGTAGCCAGTTGTTGTCATAAAAACTTATTGCAAAGAGAGCTGTCTGAATCGCACTAACACCACCAAATAAACCTTCAATTTATACATATAGCACACTGTTTTGCATATACTACTAATGAAAGTGCCCAGTTACTGCCGTCCAGTTCTTATCACCAACCTGCCTCTTTTATAGGAGTACTTATTTTTTGAAAGCACCAGCCCTGCCTCTGCCCCTGCCTCTTAAATTCAAGAGAAAGAGGGAATAAACTAAAATTTGTAATTCCGCCAGCATTTCAATTACCAAAGTACCAAAGACAGTGTATAAATCATAAAGAAACCTCAGGGAAATTGAGTATTACATGTATACTCTAATCTGTCACGCTCTCTTGGAAGGTGGGATTTTATTATTATTTTTTTTAAAGGACCTTATCACCTACCTAATATATTATGGCTCACAAAATTTTTACACCACGTTTATTCAATCCTCTCTCATACAGGTAATTAATGTAACCAAAATCAAACTATAAACGAGGAGATTAGCTGCCAATCTTAAATGCTATATTGGTCATAAGGGAATGAAAGCAAGTGGGAGCTCAAATTTAAAAATGCATAATCATTAATTAGAAAATGCATACTATGTCGATTAATTAGAAAATGCATACTATGACTATTGTAGATCAACTAGTTGACACCTCTTGATATTTTTAATGGAGATATCCAATGTTCAAATCCCCTCTTTACCAACTATTGAATTTTTAAAAATGAAATAAAAAGTGCATTCTATGCAGTATCATTCATGAAGAATTTTACGAGTCTGATAAGTGATACTACAAACATATTATTTTTGTTTTTTAAATAGTCTTTCTAAAAGTAGAGGAAACACCAATTAATAACCTTTAGGTCAACTAGCATCTCATATTCTTATCATTGTTAAGAGAGACGTTTCAAGTTTAAAACCTGCCTCCCCCTACTTGAAATGTATAAAAATAAGTAAATAAAAAAATAAAAAGCTAACATTTGGATTTGAAGGTGGAAGTCTTAGTCCAAGTAATCTGTCAATTTTGAGTAATGGTTTGCTCTTACAATTAACTGGTATAATAACAAATTGACAAACCATGCTACAACTAAGAATAGTGTTATACCAGGAAAAATTTCTATTGGACACTTTTTAAAAAATGAATGTAGGAAAATAGACCACCATTCTTTTTTTTTTTTCTTTTTTTTTCTGAATACAAATCTTCTGTAATTTTTTTTGTATTCTATATTATATTCCATCATTCACAATTTATCATGTATTCTAAACTTCCCTTTATATAAGCTCTCCCATAAAAAATTAAAAAAAAAAAAAAAATCTGACTGATGCACTACATTATAAGATTATTTAGCCAAAAAAGCCATCTATAAGATTAACCAAAAATAAATAAACTTGTTAAAAAAAAAAAAAAAACCCTTCGAAATGAGGGTTTGTAAAAACTCCACAATATTTTATAGGTTATTTGAATTATGATATTATCTTTACTTTATAATGCATGTACACCTTATAGGCTAACAATATGCAAATTTGGCAAACGGGTTAGGTCTCGTGTGTTTGGTTTTGACCTTTTAAATATGGGTTAAAATGTGTATGGGCCATACCATATATCGTTGGGTTTGGGTCAGTCAGCCGAACTGCGGTTGGCTATACCTGGGTTAGTTCAATCTGTTAGGTCATTTGGGCTGACTATTGGACTGGGCCTTAAACGTGTTTTTTAAGTTAGAATGGGTTGGAGCCTAAATGTGTGTGTTTTAACTTGAATGGGTTGGGCCTCAAAATTTTATATATATAATTTTGTTTTCTTAATAAACCAACCAATTCATGAGTATGGGACATTTTTAAACCATTAAGTTTTGCACTCAATTAATATTTGGGTCTCTATTAATTGAATTCATTGACAAATTTTTAACACCTAAAGCAAACTGCTCCATATTTACAAGAGTTCCAGCTAATTCCATAATCATCATCGTAGTCTACGAGGTCTTATTTTGATAGCTAGCAATAATCTAGATGCAGTAATTCTCTTTTATTAATTCCTAGATGATCAATTAAAGCTAAAAGACATAGGAGCACTCAAATATTTCCTAGGCTTGGAGGTTGCAAGGTCCTCTAAAGGTATTATTGTTTGAATCTGGCTATTTTGGGTTGCAAATCAGTAAAATTTTCGATGGAGGAGCTTTTGAAGTTTTCAACTCATGAGGGAGAGCCACTAAACCCCTAAGCACCAATTAGCTGACTTATTCACTAAACCCTTCGGATTTTAACAATTTACTAATCTACTCTCCAAGATGGGCATCAACAACATATATGCTCCACCTAGAGGGGCTATTAAGATTTTGTTGTTATACGACTGGTAATTTAGTGAATAGGTTTAGTAGACTACATGTATCTTAAAATCTCTTATATTTTGTCTCATACACGTGGATTGCCAAGTGTATAGATATGATTGGTTCTTTGTAGTTAGTGGATTGCCAATAATAATTTTCCTAGTTTTTAACAATTCTTGTTTTTTTTTTTTTGGTCACACTGTTATCAATAAACAAGAATTAAAGAAGTAAACCGAGGTTCATAGCTTGCCGAGAATGTAAAAACTATTATGCAAGGGACAAATGTCTAAAAGAATAAAAGAATTATATATTCTGTGGTTTATAACTTACATAGAGAACACAAAAGTAATCAGAGAGTCACGAAAAAATAAAAAAATAAATAAAAGAATTGGCTTAATAGATGAAAGAATCGACACAAAATTCCGAGTCTAGGATGTGGTACATTCTGTAGGAAGGCCTTGGGGAAACCTCTTTGTGTCTGTGCAATAGTTGTATATCATGTAGTTCTTCTGCGCCCATTGCAATCTCTGTTGACTTGCTGAATCCAACTCCTGTGATAGCCAAGCATTATTGCTGGATGTAGAAGAGGCAGAGTTTGAACCACAGGAGGATGCCCCAGAGGTCCAAACACAAGCATTTGCATTGAAGTTCCTATACGAAGCAGTGAAAGGAGCTTGTGTCCAATCTGTCTTGACTAGTCCACCCCTTGTTGCCCAGTCATCAGCGTTCCAGAGGCTAGAGTATATTCTCATTGGCTGGTTCTTTGGGAACGGAACACCATTTGACTCCAAGTTCTTGAACTCTCTAATGGGAGTGCCATCCACAGAGAAGCTGAGATGAAAAAGCAAAAAGTCAATACAAAGTGTATACGGGAAAATTGGGAACAAGGTACATAAATGAGAAATTGGTGCAATGCTTACATGATGCGCTGGGGATTCCAAAGTACGGAATAGGTGTGAAAATCCGCAGTTGGGTCAAACCATAGATAGAATTGTTGTTCTCTGTTGCCCTTGCCTTGGCTGAACACATTAGTATGAAGTATGTAAGGATCACCACTCAGATTCCCCAAGAATTCAAAGTCTATCTCATCCCATGTTGATCCTTTAGAGGACAACTGCAGACACAGACATAAGCATTAGCTATTGAACATGTAGTCTTGTTTAGAAATTGAATAAAACACTAATGGCAGGAAAACTTACATAATAGGCAGTGACAGTGCCAGCAGAGTTTCCAGGGACAAGCTTGAGCTGCATATCAATCTTTCCAAAAAGATATTCATTCTTGGACTGGAATCCTGAGCCTGAAGTTTTGTCAAGTGAGAGAGTAAGAAGCTCACCATTGTTGACAATATTAGCACGGCCATCTCCCCATGTAATGTCAAAGTCTTGGTTCAAGTTACCAGCAGAGGCAACCATCATTGACCCAAGAACAAGGGGCACTAGAAGAATTAAAGGAACAATTGAAGAAGTCATAGAAGCCACGAATTCTATGTTAATGGGTGATATGAATATTGGAGTATTTGACTATTTGTAATGTAATTGTAGCTTGCTGAGCTGAGTGAATAGATTGGTGTTGTCAGAATTAGTTTGGGCTAGTATTTATACTTGGCAATGAAGATGTGAAAACAAAAGGCAAGGGAAGGGCCATAAGAAGGTTCAGTCATGTAATAAGCTGGACCCAGTTAATTGTTGGCATGGAAAGCTGTTTGAATTGCACTAAAACGCCACCTAATAAACTTTCAATTATACATATAGCCACGCGGTTTTGCATTGATTTATAATAATAAAAAAATATGTGGAGTTATTGCAGTCACACGGTTTTGCATTGTATATTAGTCTAATCGATCTCTCCCTCTCTCTGCGGAAGGTAGGATTAAAATAAAGGGATGGACCTCACCTAGCTAATTAGATTTTCGGTTCACACTGTGGACGACTAAATTTCTCGGTTCGAAATGAGTCAAACAAGCAAAATAGTTTCACAAGTGCGAATTTATATTGATGATTGTGTGGTACAATTCTCTGTGATTACAAAATAGTGATCCTCTGATTCGATCTCCTTAAAAGATTTGTTGATTGGATTTGTGGCAATGTGATTTTGATTTGAACACAAGATATCCTTCAATTTGGCTAAAGAATGGATCGAAGATCTTTGAAACAGAATTACAATGAATCTCTGGCTATAAGCTTGTTAGAAATCTTTTGTTCTTCACGTTCTTCGCGTTCTTCATGTGTTCTTCGTGTTCTTGGTGTGTTCTTCGTCTTCGAAGGTTTGTGGTGGAAGTTTTTCGGGGCTTTAGAGGCTTGAATCCGTAGAGCTTCGCTGATTTGTGATTTGGTGAGGTTTCTGGAGGCTTTTGAGCTTGATTCCAGTGAGCTTTGAGATCTAAGAATATGATTTGGATGATTCCTCTTTGAATGTTCTTTGTATTTGAAGGCTTGTGGTGGAAGTTCTTCGGTGCTTTAGAGGCTTGAATCCGTTGAACTTCACTGATTTGTGGTTTGTGAGGTTTCTGGAGGCTTTTGAGCTTGATTCCAGTGAACTTTGGAATCTAGGAATATGATTTGGATGATTCCTCTTTGAATGTTCTTCGTATTTGAAGGTTTGTGGTGGAAGTTCTTCGGTGCTTTAGAGGCTTGAATCCGTAGAGCTTCACTGATTTGTGATTTGTTGATGTTTCTGGAGGCTTTTGAGCTTGATTCCAGTGAACTTTGAGATCTAGGCAGGTAGTTTGGATGATTCTGCTTCGAATGTTCTTTGATTTTGAGGGTTGAAGTTCTTGAAGTTGCTAGAGGCTTTAGAGCTTGATTCTAGCAAAGCTTCTAGACTTCTGAGTGTTTCAGATGGCTTGATGTCCTCTCTTCAGCCTTTCAGATCTCAGATCCCCTTCTTGAAATGCCTTAGGAAGGCTTCTATTTATAGGAGTTTGGAGGTGGGTGAGCGACACGTGGCGGAGTTTGATTGGTGACACGTGGCAGAGCTTGATTGGTCCGCTTGGGTCATCGCTTACACGTGCGAGGCTGATTGTGTCATTGCTTACACGTGCGAGGCTGATTGTGTCATCGCTTACACATGCATTGATGTGTGATTGGTTCTTGCATGACACTTGGCAAATTTCTGTTGGCTTCTGAGCAGTTATAGCAAAACCTAACAGCAATACGTGGCGTTTTGTAATTGGCTGTATTTTGTGGACTTGGTAGTGTGACGTGTCAGCTTGTGATAGGTCGGGAATTTTCCCTCTCTACACACACAAATTTTATCCCACTTTTATTCATTGTCAGGTTATTAAATAACAAAAGTCATATAAACGAGGAGATTAGCTGCCAATCTTAAATGCTATCAAGGTCATAACTCATTAGCAATAAACGTAAGTGAGAGCATAAAAATTGTTTTTTTTTTTGGTTCACGTGGGAGCTCAAATTTAAATGCTGCATAATCGCTAATTGGAATATGCATATTATGTAGTGCTATCATTCATGAAGAATTCTACATGTCGGAGACCAAATTTTTTTTTATTTATAGTTTTAATAAAATAATCTTTTTTAAAAGCAAAGGAAACACCAATGACCTGTATGTCAACTTGTTTTTAATGAAGATGTCTCCATTTTGGATTTGAATCTCTCATTTTTTACAATATATAGAGGGTTGGGTCAATATATTTAAGGGTGGCAAAATTGAATATGACTCGCGAACTTGATATGACACAATATAAAATTAGCAAGTTATGGGTTGGTGCTTAACGAGTTAGTGTTATATTCGGGTTGACATGACTGAGTCATTTAATAAACGGGTTGGGTTAGTGTCCAATCTATGGAACTTGTTTAACCTGTCTGTGACCCGTTTAATTAAGTGACAATTTACTAATATATCATTCAAATCCTAAGTATATAAACTAATTAGTTGTTGTGGTTTATTATTATTATTTTTGACATATTATGATTGATTATTTGTGATATTGAGATACTCTTTAGTTTCAAATGATTATTTGTGTTGCAATTACTCGTTAGTTCTGAATTTTATATTAAAAATATTTATATTTTTCAATTTGGTTAATACTAATTTTTTTCTTTTCCATTTTGATAAAATCTGATAAACAGGTTGACACGATTGACTCGTTTAATAAATGAGTCATGTTAGAGTTGAGGAATCTTTATCCTTTTAATAAACATGTCGGGTTAATATTGACTCATATAGTCATATACTCATGAGCTAACACGACACGAACTCGAGCAAACACGAATTGCCACCCCTAAATATATTATGAGATATAAAGTAAAAAAATTTAATGGTCTTTTTCTTAACACTAAATAAGTAAATATCAATTAAATATTATTTATAATTTTTTTATTAAAACTGTTTTTTTGAATGTAAATTTGCTAATTAATTTTTCGTATTTAAATTTTATTTATCTCTTTCACATGTTAGAAAAATTTTATCAATAATTGTTCCACATAGTCATAATAATTTTTTTTTTTTAGTGAAAGAGTTTATAGTTTTAATTGAGTTGAATTTTTATTGGCTCAATATTTTGGGAGTCTTCTTGGAAGTGGGGGAAAATATAAAATCCAAACTGTAGTGGAGTGAATATTGTGCCTTATTATAATGGGATAAACGTTGGGCCTATTTCAAGCATTGGCCCTAACGGAGGAAATAAATCCAACATTGACTAGTCCATATTGATAAAGAACATAAAACCTTGGATCATTAGTCAGGCCCAATACCCTTCTAGGCCCCACGTTTGAGGCGTGTCCAAGCTACTAAGGTAAATCCCATACAAGATAAACTTCTCTAAGATAGCTTTCTGAAATTTCTTGATGATTCCACAACAACTTTTGCATTAATGAAACTCACCTGTCTCGCACCACTGCGTTTAATGCAAAAGGACAAGGCTGAAGAGTAAGAAAATTCTTAGAAATCTCCATTCATAATGAAAACTCAAGAAAGAATAGTCTAATAAGACTAGAAGTTATCTAGGTGGACGCCTGAACAGTAAGGAAGACCTTAGAAGTCCCCGTTCATGATGAAAAACCAATAAAGAAGAGCCCGATATGACCAGAAGTTATCCAGATAGATAAAGACAAAATACGAAGAAGAAGGGGATAGCTCATATAAAAATGAAAAAAAGAAAGAAGAGAGGGACAACACAAAATATATATATATATATATAGAGAGAGAGAGAGAGAGAGAGAGAGAGAGTGTGTGTGTGTGTGTGTGTGTGTGTGTATGTGTAAACATTCAAAAGCAATATCCTTGTAACAACATATCAAAATAAATAAAGAATAGTTCATTTTGGATGATTTATGTGTTTTTGCCCAAATTTTCCATTATGGATAAATATCAACCCATAACACAAATTAGTTGTGTCCCATGTCTTGCTTAGTGTCCTAAATCACAGAATTAAGGAACATGTTCCTATACAAACTATATTTTTCTTAAAAAAAAAATTACCATTTTACAATTTAAGACATTTTAATAAAATTTTGGGGGTCTTATCGCCTTTTAAAATATTTTGGTATAATATTTGGGTATAAGTGGTACCTTAGAGCTGCCCATATATATAGAAAGTAAAGGAAACAACTAACATTTGGATTCAAAGGAGGAAATATTAGTCCAATTAATTTGTCAATTTTGTGCAATGGTTTTACCTTTCAATTAATTACTATAATAACAAAGTGGACAAATCATGAACAACATTCTTCTTTTATCTAACCTCGACCACCAAGTGGACCGTTAGAGCAACTGCATCAGTCCAGCCAAATTTGTCCATTTGTTTTATACTAAGAACCTATTTTTTCTATTTTACACTACCACTTTTTCAAAGCACCCACATCACTTCATTTATTTTACAATCTTTTCTATTTAAATAATATTTTTTATTATTATTTTATTAATATCTATCTTTTTAATATCTTTTTCATCTTATCCTCCTCTCAAGTCTCAACTGTGTTTCTGTCTCTCTCTATATTCTTCTCTACCTTTAGGACTCCCTCAACTCTCTTCCCCTTTCATGTCTCAAACCAAAAGGTCTGGTACTCTCTTCCTCTCTTCCTCTCTCATATATCAAACCCAAAACTCACACATGGCAGAAAATCTGGCGGCAGAAGCAAGTAGATCTAGGCAGCAGCAAGGCAGATCGGCAGCGGCAGCAACGGTGGTAGATCTGGTGGGTTTGGCTTGATTTTAAGTTGGGTTTTTTGATGGTTTGGTTTGATTTTCAGTTAATTTTTGGTCAATTTTGTGGTGGATTATCAATTGTTGAAAATGGGTTGTAGTGGTGGTGATTGGGTGGTGTTGGGTTGGTGGTTGGGTGGTGCTCCTCATCTTCTTTTATTCTTCTTTTGCTAGATTGTTGTGTTTGTTGGGATGCTGTGTATGTTCTGTGTTTCTTTTGCTGGGTTGGTGAATGGTGAAAGAGAGAGAATATGAATGGTGAGAGAGAAAAAATAATAAAATATTGTTATACATAACTATAGTAACCGTGTAAATATTCACGGTTATTGTAGCAAGGGTATAAATATACACATCTTTACACCCACTGATGTAGGTAGTTTTGGAGAAAAATTGTATAAATTTGGACACTTTTTGTATTATACACATCTTAACACCCGTTGATGCGGATGCTCTTATTTTCTCTTTATATAAGCTTCAGTAATAAAAATTACCGATTGATGTACTATCAACCCATTTATAATCTCTCTCCAAAAAAAAAAAAAAAAAAAAAAACCATTTATAAGATTAACCAAAAAAAAACTTTTAAAAAAATATAAAAGAAATATACCTAAAATAGCCAAGTGGAGGTTTTGTAAGAACTCCACAAACTTTTGAATTATGACATAATATTTACTTTTCATGCATGTTGGCCTTAATAAACTATATATCCAAGAGTTAGGCCCTTTTGGATATACACCATTGTAAGTTTTTTTTAAAAACCTTCTCCCCTCTTTCCATGTATGTGTTAAAAAATACTTAGTATTCTAAAAAAAAAAAAAAGACTTGGCAAATGGGTCGGATCTACATGTTTGATTTTGACTTATTGGATATGGTTTAACAATTAACATATGTATGTATGGACCAAAAATAGGTCAGACTAAAGTATGTTGTTAATCTCATGACCCGTACTTGATTATTGATGGGTCGGGTCTATTAATGTTCATCGGGTCTAAACTGTTGGTTATTTAGGTGTTTATTGTTAGTCTATGAAGGCTGATTTTTTTTTTTTTGGTAAACTGGAGCTTGCATTAAAACTTAAGTGGATGAGCCCACTTAATTACAAATACGATCTTGGGTCGTGCCCATTTTGTCCAAAAATAATAGAGGTACAATAATAGGGGGAGGTGCATCAAAAACAAAAAAATTCTCCTCCATTTCGGTTCCAAGTCGTGCAAGTCTGTCAGCACATTTGTTGCTTTCCTTGTAGCAATGCTTTAATCGAGCTTGAGGGATTCTCTTCAACACGTCCCTGTATTCATCAACAAGAGAAGCAATCTCACTATTAGTTCCAGCTGCGTTGGCAAGTAATGACACAACAGAAGAGGCATCCACTTCCACTTTCACAGCAGTAATCCCAAGGCTCAGACAAAGCCTTAGACCGACCCTCATTGCCCAAAACTCAATAGCAGAACTGGAAGTAATTCCAATTGATCTAGTGAAACCACTAATCCATTCTCCATGGCAGTCTCTAATAATGCCTCCTCCACCAGCTAGACCAGAGCTACCTAGCACAGACCCATTGGTGTTTCAGCTTTGTCCAAGCAACCTGCGGTTTGGTCCATCCCACAGCAACCCGCGCAGCTCTTGTGACCGTGGCTTGGTCCAACACACAGTAAAAATACTCCGCAACTTGGTTATCCATTGTCTTACGGAGGTTAAATGGGGATGGTTTAGCAAATAATCTCTTGTTTCGAAAGAGCCAGAGATTCCATATTCCAAAGAGAAAAAAGGTGGCCCACTGTTGATCCTTGCCAAGCAGGTGGGAGGAAGTGCAGGCATTCTGCTTCAACCACTAGCAAAATCAAAATCAAAAGAACACCGAAGATGTGAGGGGCAGTCAGCCTCGACCCAGAACCTAGATGCAAATGGGCACTCTCTAAGAACGTGGGTGATGGTTTCTTGATCCTCATGACACCAGTCACAGGCTGTGCCTCCATTAAAGCCTCTTAGAGCTAAAATGGATTTCGTGAGAATGCTTTTTAAGAGACATTTCCAAACAAACAGTTGGATTTTGGGCAGAATTTTTAGCTTCCAAACCCAGTTACCAGCAAATTTAGGTTCACTTGGGTTTAAACCTGTAGCTAACATATACGCATTCTTAGACTCAAACTCTCATTTCGAACTAGAAATCCAACAGATGTGATCTTCCTTGCCCGAAGCAGCCTAAATGGGAATGGCTCTGATAGAATGAACCAGAAAGGGGGGCAAAACAAAAGAAACACTATTCAGATTCCAGATACCATCATTTTGGACATCAGAGACCCGAAGGCCTTCCTCTCCCTTATTCAGGGGTCCTTCCACACAGCTCCTTAATGACCCACAGTCAAGCCACTTGTCTGTCCAGAAGGAGATTTGACTATTGTGGCCAATCACCCATTTAGAACCTTTCTCACACAGATTGGCACCCTTAGTGATCGCAGCCCAAGTTCTCGACTTTGGCGCTTTGCTTGTATCCACTCTCCTGCAATATTTATGCCTTAGAACTTTAGCCCAACCTAAGTTCTCGACTTTGGTGCTTTGCTTGTATCCACTCTCCTGCAATATTTATGCCTTAGAACTTTAGCCCAAAGATTTTCCCCCTCATTCTTCATTCTCCAACACAACTTTGCAGCTAAAGTGATGTTCCTTTCCTTGGCTGCATGAAGGCCAAGACCCCCTCTATCTTTTGGTTTTGTTACTTTGCTCCAACCCACCATATGAATCTTCCTTTTTTCTTCAGTGGATCCCCATAAGAAGTTTCTACTGATCCTATCAAGACTTGTGTGAATTCTCTTTGGCAAGTAGCACCCCTGCATAGCATAAGAGGGGATGGTTGAAAGGACTGATTTAGTTAAAGTTATCCTCCCTGCCATGGAGAGCAGATTGGCTTTCCAACCCTGGAGTTTTGCCTGAACTTTTTCAAGAATGTAGTCAAAATCATGTGTGGAGGAGTTATTGAACTTAATGGGAAATCCCAGATACTTCCCAAAGTTGTGGGTAGAGGAGATTCCTAGAAGATTGCTAAAAGTTTCACAAGAATCCAGGTCAACATTGGCAGAAAAGAGGACCTTAGACTTGCTCAAATTGACTTTCTGTCCCAAAAGGTTATAGAAAGTATCCAAAACATCCTTCACACTTTGGCAATTCTTTCTATCAGCCTTCGCAAAGAGGACAAGATCATCTGCGAAGAAGAGATGAGAGAAGGCAAGCCCAGATTGGGATGTCTTAAGGGGGTTCCAAAGGTTATTTGCACACATATCATCAATCAAGAAACCCAGTAACTCCATACACAAAATGAACAGATACGGAGAGAGAGGGTCTCCCTATCTGATACCCCGAGAAGGAATAAACAGCTCAAGGCATTCTCCATTGAAGAGCACAGAGATGGAGGAACCTGAAATACAGCTCATGATGAGACTAATCATTTTTGGAAGAGACTTGTACATGTTTAACATATCACGGATGAAGTGCCATTCCATTCTATCGTATGCCTTTTCGAGGTCCACCTTGATAGCCATGTACCCTTGCTTTCCTTTCTTCTGTTTCAAGGTATGGATGAGCTCTTGGACAATAATCATATTATCCATGCCTTTCCTACCCATAACAAAAGCAGTCTGGAGAGGAAAGACAAGGTTATTCAACATGGGCCTTAATTTGTTAACCAGGACTTTAGTAACAAGTTTATATATAGTATTACATAGGCTGATGGGCCTAAATAATCCCAAGCAGTTAGCCCCAGGGCATTTAGGGATCAACGTAATGAGGGTTTTGTTTAAATAACTTGGCATTGACCCACTGTCAAAAATATCTGCAACTAGTTTTACAACCGAATCTTAAACAATATGCCAATTCCTCTGATAAAACCCAGCATGGTACCCATCAGGACTTGGAGCTTTGAAAGGCTTCATACTCCACAAACTGATTTCAATCTCCTTCCTTGTCACCTCTTCGTCAAGCACCACTCTCTCTTCCTTCGACAAATTACTAGACCAACTTGGAATGTCCCAAGGTACCCTCTGAGCCATGCACTGACTAGTTTCAAAGAGGGCAAGGAAGCCTTCTTTTAATAGTCCAGCAATCTCCTCCTTACTATGAACAAGATTCCCCATCCTATCTTTAAGGCATGAAATTTTATTTCTTTTTCTTCTAATCAGAGTGGACGTATGGAAAAAAGCAGTGTTCCTATCACCTTGGATTAGCCAGTTATACTGAGACTTGACAGACCAAAATTCCTCTTCTTGCTGACTGACTTCCCAATACTCCTCACTTAGTTGCTTTTCTAACCTAATGAGGAAGCTACTGGGGCCATTAGCTAAAGCTATCTGGATACCCTTAAGCCTTGCTTCAATTCTTGATTTTCTTTGGATAATATTCCCAAAGACCTCCTTATTCCAAATTTTCATTGCAACAGTGAAATTTTGCAAGTTGCCTTCCAGCTCATGATTGTCCGACCAGTTATCTGACAATAACTTCCCAAATAAAGGGTGAGACATCCACACCGGTTGAAATCTGAAAGGTCTGGGAAGGTGTAACTCTAGGGGGTTCTCTAAGGTCAAAAGGATTGGACAGTGATCAGAGTGTATCCTGGTTAAATGTCTCACAGTGGCTTCTGGATAGAGATTGGACCAAGCACAAGTAGCAAAAGCTCTATCCAACCGTTCCTAAATAAACTAGCCATCATCCTGCTTATTGACCCAAGTATATCTAGCTCCATGGAACCCCAAATCTATCATATCACAAGAATCCAAACAATCTTTGAAACAGAGTGCTCTGCTCATATTAACTGGATTACCACCACACTTATCCTCATTTGAGAGTAATTCATTAAAATCTCCCAACATCACCCAAGGTAGGTTATGAAGTAAAGCAACATATGAAAGATTACCCCATAGCAATTTACGCTCAGCAAATCTAGGACTAGCATAAATACAAGTTAAAACCCAGGAAAGGTCAGAAGCAAGTACCTTAATAACGACGTGGATTTCCTGCTCAGTTTTAGCCAATAGAGTGACTTCCACCTCATCAGACTTCCACAAGAGCCACAGACTGCCAGCGTAACCAATGGTGTCTATGTGTATTGCTCCATCAAAAGGCAGAGTGTCAGTGATGTCTTTTGCTCGGTTGCCTCCAACCCGAGTTTTAGTAACAATAACCATGGGTGGGTTGTGCTTATTGATAAGATTATTCAGCGTAGGTTTGAATCGAGGGTTCATAGCCTTTCTACAATTCCAGCATATGATATTCATTAATACTGGAGGAAAAGAAGTAGGCTCCTTAGTACCTTGGAGTTGGTTCCTTGCTTGATTCAGCAACTTCCAACTCAGATTCCTCATGTTGGCCTTGGCCATTCCCTTGATCTTCGACAAGCACATCGCATGCTCCAATATCCCCATCGGTACTTCCCTGGACATTACTAGGAGACTAGTTTGGATGTTTTCCCCACACATTTGAATTAGCTTGATGGCTTCCAAACACCCAATCAAACTTGTTGCTGAAACCGGAAATCCTAACATTTTCTTTATTTGTATTTCCTCCGGAAGGTTTGATTTTGGCAAGATTCGCTCCAGCAAATTTGGAGACAGCGCTCTCCACCCCAGGATTCTTCCTTCCTCCCTTGATGGTATGTCTGTTGGAAATCTCCACCAGGGGTTTTCCCACTCCAACCAAGCCGGGTTTGTCAGGTGTAGGAACCCCATTTTCTTGCTCTTGGGAGTTAACGGGAAAATGTGACTCCATGCCACCATTTGATTCGGATCGAACCAACCCCAGATCATGGTGGGGCTTGATCGGATCTACTCCAGCGTAGACGGGCCTAAAGTCATGATTTTCCCGTTGATTTGGGGGGGCCGTGGCCCCTGCAAAAAAAAAAAAAAAAAAAAAAATTTCCCATTAGACTATGAAGAAAAAATAAATGCCCCCCCCCCCCCCCCCCCAACATTAGACAGTCGGCCCCCCTACCCATTTCTCACCTATTCTCCCAGCCCACTCCCAACCAGTGGCGACCACATACAGGTCAGGGTGTTCCCAGGAACACCTTGACCTGAAAAAAAAAATTATATTTAAGCTGAATCAGGAACACCCTCAATCAAAAATTAGGAACACCCTCAAATAAAAAAATAAAAAAAAAATTATTTGTTCTGCTTTCAAGCAAAAAAAAAAAAAAAAAAAAAAAAGCCCAAAAAAAATTTAAACTAAAATCTGAAAAAAAAAAAAAAAAAAATTTGTAACAGAGCCAAGCCCATGGCAAGCCAAGCCCACGACGAGCCCAATAGATTACAGAGGTAGCTCACCCACGGGAAGCCCACAGATTCTCAACCAAAAAAAAAAAAAAAAAAAAAAACCAATACAGAGAATCAGAAATCAAACCCATCACGTCACTGGCAGAGAAATCCAAACCCCAATACTGTCTATACAGAGCAAAAGCAAAACAAACTCCAGCAAACCAAATACAGAGGTGTTTATCAAAAAAAAAAAAAAAAAAAACCCCAATACAGAGCAAACCAAAACCAAACCCTAGCAAACCAAACCCATGGTCACGTCACCGTCGTCGTTGCCGCAGCTCGCTTGTCGTCGTCGTCGTCACTCGCCCTGTCACCCCTCATCGCAGATCGCAGATCGTAGATCGGAGATTAGAGATCGCAAATCGCTCTGCCTCTGCTCCGGTGCATGGTGCTCGGTGCTCCCTCCGGCCCTCCCGCAAGGTATTTCTCTCTTTTTCTCTCTGACTCTCTCTCAATCTCTTTCTCTTTATCTCACTGAAATGAAAAAATGAAATGAAATTTTCATAGATCGTAGATCGAAGATCGGAGATCGCAAATTGCTCTGCCTCTGCTCCGGTGCTCGGTGCTCCCTCTAGCCCTCCCTCAAGGTTTTTCTCTCTAACTCTCTCTCAGTCTCTCTCTCTTTATCTCACTGAAATAAAAAAATGAAATGAAATTTATGAACGAGTCTCTCTCTTTATTCTTTAATAGCCTATCTCAGTAAGTCTCTCTTTCTTTTGAATTGTGAGTCTCTGATTGGTTGGCTATTTTGCCTTTTTCCTGTTTTTGACTTTTTGAATTTGGCTTTATCTTATCCGTTGGTGTTGGTGAGATATTAATTGTCATTTAGTGTAATGTGTGTTGTGATTTGTGATTGGCATTGTGAAATTTTCTGATTATAGCTGGTTATTATGATTGGGGCGCATGTTGTGCTTGTCTGTTGAGTGGGGTGGGGAGGGGGTAGATGGGCTCATGGGCTTATGGGGCCGGGTAAACAATAATTAAAGCAATGTAATGTGTAGCACATTACACTGCTTTAATTATTGTGCTGCACATGGAATGTATAATGTTCGGCTCTTTTAGTGTAATATGTACAAGGGGCTAAACAATATAACAAATTAAAGCAGTATCATTAATGACAAATAAATTAAAGCAATATAGTTTATTGTTATGCTAAACAACAATAATTAAAGCTATATAATTAAATTAACCAATAAATTATAAAAGACAAATTAATTAAATTATTTTTGTTTTTGTTTGAAGGGTTATTATTAATTAAAGTTGTATTAAAAATGGGTTGACTGTTTAAATTATAGTGAAAATTTTGTTTTTTTCTTGAGTATGAATAACATTCATATAACTAAGTAAAAATTTCTAATTAAAATTTTATTTTTCAAAATTCTTTTCAGGTTAATTTTTGAGTCATATTCTTAAAGCTAAAAGAATTATGAGCAAACGAAAAACAATTGATGCATTCTTTAAGAAAAAAGATGTTAGCAATTTAGAAATTAGGACACCTGTGGCTGTAGAAAAAAATGTTAATACTTCAATGCTTGATGAACACCCCTTCAAATGTCCAAAACTTCAATTTGAAGAGATAAATTGTGATCCAGGATCACGTAAACAAATATGTAAATTCCCTATCAACAAACAAGATGAAATCCGATGAGCTTATCTCAAAGAAGGTCCATATCAACCTAAAAATATAGACTATCCATACAATGATGATACTCATCATCGTCGATTTCAACCTTCATGGTTTGAATCACATAAGGATTGGTTAGAATACTCACCTTCAATGGATGCGATATATTGTCTACCTTGCTACCTTTTTAGTAAGAAACCAATAGGTTGTTCCGGATCAGATGCATTCATTTCAACAGGTTTTAATAATTGGAAAAAGGTGAAAGATGGAATGAATTGTCCTTTAATTTGTCATGTAGGGAAAGAACCAAACTCCCCACATAAAATTGCTGTGAAATGTTGCGAGGATTTAAAGAATTATTCATGACATATTGACAAGCTAATTGAGAAACAAACGTTAAAGGAATTAGAGAATAATCGGTTGCGGCTCAAAATCTCAATAGAGTGTGCTCGATGGCTAGCATTCCAAGCTTGTGCTTTTAGAGGTCATGATAAAATCCTTGATTCAAAAAATAGAGGTAATTTTATTGAATTGTTAAAATTCACATCAACTTTCAATGACAAAGTAGCTAGTGTTGTCTTGGAAAATGCTCTAGGAAATGCCAAATATACATCACCCACAATTCAAAAGGAGATTTTGCATATTCTTGCTAGTAATGTGCGAAATGCTATTCGTGAAGAAATTGGGGATGCAAAATTTTGCATTCTTGTTGACGAAGCCCGGGATGAGTTGAAGAGAGAGCAAATGGCCATCATTTTGAGGTTTATTGATAAAGAAGGTTTCATTAAAGAGCGTTTCTTTCATGTTGTGCATGTTAGAGACACTACTGCATTGACTTTAAAGAATGGGATATGTGCTGTCCTTTCTCATTACAACCTCCACATTGAAAATATTCGAGGTCAAGGATATGATGGGGCTAGTAACATGCGTGGTGAATGGAATGGATTACAAGCTCTTTTTCTTAAAGATTGCCCATATGCTTATTATGTATATTGTATGGCTCATAGGTTGCAATTAGCTCTAGTTACAACATCTAGAGAAGTAAAAGATGTTCATCAGTTCTTTGATCATTTAGTTAATATTATCAATATTGTTGTTGGTTCTAGTAAGCATAATGATGAATTGCAACATGCTTAAGTAGAACAAGTTGAGAATATGATTGCTTCTAATGAAATTGAGTCTGGAAGAGGTGCAAACCAGATTGGTACTTTGCAACGAGTTGGAGATACTAGGTGGGGATCTCATTTTCAATCTATTTGTAGTTTGATTAAAATGTTTGATGCTACTTGCAAAATTATTAACACTATCTTTGAGGAAGGGGCTAACTATAAACAACGCTGTGATGTCGAGGGAGCTTATCAGGTTTTAACATCATTTGAATTTATTTTAATCTTGCATTTGATGAAAGAGATAATGGGAATTACTAATGTTCTTTGTCAAGCTTTGCAACAACATTCTCAAGACCTTTTAAATGCCATGCATTTAGTTTCAACTACAAAATCACTTATTCAAAAGTTGAGAGATGATGGATGGGAGACTTTACTTGCTAGTGTTATATCATTTTGTGAGTAACATGAAATTGATATTCCTGATATGAATGCTCATTACACTAAAGGTCGAGGTAGATAACGTTGTCAAGATGAAGATTTAACAATGGAACATCATTTTAGAATTGGCATATTTACAGTTGCAATAGACTTTCAATTGCAAGAATTGAAAAGTAGATTTTGTGAGCTAACAATGGAACTTGTCATTCTTAGTTCAGCTTTTAAATCCCAAGGATGCTTTTAGATTATTCAAAATTGTTCATATATGCAATTTGGTTAAGAAATATTATCCTCAAGATTTCACTGAACATGAACAAGAACTTTTGGAGTCTCAATTGCAACATTATGAGCTTGATGTGATAAAACATCCAGATTTTCAGAATATGAGTACAATTTTCGAGCTATGTAGGGGATTAAAAATTTCAGGAAAGTCTAAAATCTATTTTTTGATTGATAGACTTATTCGTCTTGTGTTGACCTTTCCAGTTTCTATAGTAACTACAGAACGAGCTTTCTCAGCTATGAAGTTGTTAAAAACAAGACTTCGCAATAGAATGAAGGATGAGTTTTTGGCAGATAATATGATAGTTTATATAGAGAAGGAAATTGCAGGGAATTTCACTATAGAGATGATAATGGATGAATTTTATTTCATGAAAAATCGTCGTCAGGCATGATTTGATCCGGTTGATGACCTGACCTGATCCGAATAATGTTGCGTGGTTTTTAATGGGAGATTTACTGAGGCTTAGTCCATGGAGCAGAGACTTGGGCCGACAAAAAATTTTGGCCCATTTTGTAGCCCATTGTGAATCTTGTGCGCAGGATATGAAAGCTGTTTTTTATTTTTATTTTTATTTTTTTATTATTAGGGTTTTGTCTTGTTGTGTTTTTTGAGAAAGAAAAACACTGTAGCCGCACATTGTAATTTTCTTTGATAATAGTGAAATCCCTACAACTTTGTGGATGTAGTTAAATTGCCGAACCACGTAAATACTGTCTTGTGCGTGTGATTGTTTTTCTTTTGGTGTTTTGTTTTCTCTATTTTTTTGTTTCTCACAGGTTTGGAATTTCGGTTGAATTCCCAACATGTTCAAGTATATGATGATATATGAAAGTTGATAATTTTGTATCCAATAGACTTAAGAATTATATTTAGTATATCTCTGTTACAACCCGGCCCCCCAAGTATTTATTCCTGGCTACGCCCCTGCAATGGATAGAATAGTTGTGGAAATCTTAGTTGGGTCAAACCAGGGATAGAATTGCTGCTCTTTGTCGCCCTTGCACGTGACCATCAAGTGGAGGTTATAGATAATTCAATGATGTGATGGTTAATGTGGTTAGGGGAGTAAGTCTGGGTATTAACCATACTCCTTGCACGTGACCATCAAGTGGAGGTTATAGATACAAAGAATTTGGTCCTCTCTCTACTTATAAAAGAGACATTCAGCTATCTTATCAAATACATTGAATAGTAAAAGAGAAAAGAGGGTTAAGAGAGAAAAACCAATCCTATAAGAATTAAGTGCCTTTTATACTAAAACTTGATCTTAAGAAAAGTTTAGTAATGGATCAAGGTAAGTTTTATAATTAATTTGTATAGTTGTGAAATTATGATAATTCAAGATCTTAGAATTTATATTATGATTGTTTATAATCTAACAACATAAAGAAAACATTTACATGGAATACAGAGCCAGAGGCCTTGTTAAGGGAGAGAGTAAGAAGCTCACCACTGTTGAGAATCTTAGCACGGCCGTCACCCCGTGTAATATCAAAATCTTCATTGGTACAAGTTACTAGCAGAGGCAGAGAATCCCAAGCATGAGAGTACTGATCAACAGCATCACGGGAAATGTTGAAGGAAAGAAGCCTTGGAAATTTGATAGCGGATAATTGAAATTATGAGTAAGAAGCTTATAAAATGGATGGGTGTTCTCGAGAACTTGGGTTGATATTTACGGTGTAGGAGGAAATGCCATATATAGGAACTAGAAGTTCCATTATTCAAGTCAACTGTGGACAGTTGTTGGGTTTAAGAAATGCACAATATATATTGGCTGTCAAAATGAAAACCGCATTTCCTAGTCCTAGCATGGCACCACCAACTGTTAAAAGATTTTTTTTTTTTTTTTTTTTTTTTTTTTTTTTTTTTTTTTTTTTTTTTTTTTTTTTTGAGAAAGAACTGTTAAAAGATAATTAGAGAAAACTAGCCTCATCACATGTGAGATTACAAAAAAAAAAGTGTTTTTATTTTTATTATATATATATATATAATTTTTATTTTGAAATTTTAATTTATAAGTGAATAAATCAATTTGAAAATTAATAGGGGTGTAGGGGCATTTTAGTAGGAGTCAGGGTTACATTTTTACCGAATTGTCTTTTAGTTTTATTTTTACTTAAACATAGGGGTGTAGGGGTATTTTTGAACTAAAAAAATGAGGAATCTAAACAGGAAAAACCACTTAAATAATAGTATAGTTATATTTGTCTATCATGTTGCTCACCAAAATTTTTTTTTTTATTTAATTTTTGATGACTCGTGTGTGAGATGATAGGCAATAGTTTTTCTTCCAATTTTGTTTTCTTTCACTCTAGAGTCTAGAGCAATCTGGTTATGAAAATGGATTAGGCATCATCTTCTGTATGCACGCTACATATACTGTAGTCTTAAACTTAAAAAATAAGTTATTATAAAATAAAAATCAATATGTATTGTTGGTCCTTAAAATTTAGTTAATGGGTGATTTTAGTCTATAACATTTAAAGTGATAACTTTTAATTCTTTTGATAACGTAGCCAAACTAAAAACAAACACCCCTTAAGACCTTTCATTTCACAAGGACTTAAAGTGATCACTTTAAGTTTGTTAAAAACTAAAATCGATCGTTTATAATTTTTTTGGAACTAAAAACAGAATACAATCTTCTGTACCACATTTTGTGTTGCACTTTATGTTTCACCAATCACAACTTTGTATATATTTATTTTTTTTTTCCATTTTAAAATTTGACTATTTTATAAAAAAAAAGTTAAACAAATACATAGTAAGTTGTGATTGGTGGAATATAAAGTAGAATACGAATAATGGTAGATGATTTGTATTCTTAAAAGCAATCATTTTAGACTTCAATACTAAAATTAAGATGATTTGTATTCCTAAAAACAATCATTTTACACTTCAATACTAAAATTGCTTATGGGCTAAGCTTTTGGTTGTGCCTGAGTGTGCATGTTTTACTCAGAAAGGGTTTGCTGCTTTGAACAAAGTCAATTAATATACTATACTGTGATACGAAAATCAGTGACAACTGGCAAAGAATAATAAAAAAAAATTTGGAAGAAAGAATAAAAGAATTTGATTATATAAATGGCATACAAATTAATTAATCAAATGGGAATGTCGAAAAAATAAAAGAATTGATCTACGAGACTACAAACTATATAATATGTTCATTTCTTTAGGACATGGTGCATTCTGGTGGGAGGCCTTGGGGGAATCTCTTTGAGTCTGTGCAGTAATTGTATATCATGTAGTTCTTCTGAACCCATTTCAACCTGTCTTGGCTAGTTGAGTCCAATTCTTGTGATAGCCACTCATTGCTTGTGGATGGAGAAGAGGGGGAGCTTGAGCTGCAAGATGATACTCCAGAGGACCAAACACATGCATTGGCATTGAAGTTCCTATAGGAGGCAGTGAAAGGAGCTTGTGTCCAGTCTGTTTTAACTAGCCCACCCCTTGTGGCCCAATCATCAGCATTCCACAGGCTAGAGTAGATCCTCATTGCCTGGTTCTTTGGGAATGGTACACCAATTGACTCAAGGTTCTTGAACTCTCTTATGGGAGTGCCATCCACAGAGAAACTGAAACAGAGAACATACAATTTCATTAGTTTTTACAACCTATCAAAAATAAATAAATAAATAAATGATGGAAGACAATTTTGAAACTAGGAGTCTATGAATACAATAGTTTTTCACAGCTGTTAATATGAACTGTTGTGATTGGTGCGCAACAAAAGTAATATTTAAGTCAAAGTGACATTGCTCCAATCACAAAAAATCATGTTCAATTGTGAAAAATAGTGTCCTTAATATTAACATTTTGGAAAGGTGGATTTGTAGGTACTTACATGATGCGCTGGGGGTTCCAAAGGATAGAATAGGTGTGGAAATCTGCCGTTGGGTCAAACCAGAGATAGAATTGCTGCTCTCGGTTGCCCTTGCCTTGGCTGAACACATTGGTGTGAATGATGTAAGGATCACCGCTCAAATTGCCCAGGAACTCGAAGTCTATCTCATCCCATGTCGACCCTTTTGAGGATAACTGCAAATTCACACATAAAAGGATGATATATATATATATATTAGCATACCTTTAAGCATGGAATTTATAAATAAAATCGTATTATAGAAGACTGGGACAAATAGTGATATGGCAAGAGAACTCACATAGTAGGCAGTGACTGTGCCAGCAGAGTTTCCAGGAACAAGCTTGAGTTGCATATCAATCTTTCCGAATAAATATTCATTCTTGGATTGGAATCCAGAGCCAGAGGCTTTGTCAAGGGAGAGAGTAAGAAGCTCGCCACTGTTTAGTATCTTAGCACGGCCATCACCCCATGTGATATCAAAATCTTGGTTCAAGTTACTTGCAGAGGCAAGCGATATTAAAGTGCCAAGCATGAAAGTAATGATCATCAGCATCACTGGAAATGTTGAAGGAAAAGAATCCATGGAAATATGAAAGAGGGTAATTGAAACAATGAGTAAGAAGCTTATGAAATGAAGGGATCGATGAGTGTGGTTGAGAACTTGGATTGGTATTTATAGTGATACGTTTCGTTAGGCCAAAGTGGGAGAGGAAGTAGCAAAGGAAGGTCCATTAGTCAAGTCAGCTATGGACAGTTGTTGGGCGAGTTACAAGATATTGGCTGTCAAATTGAACTCAAAATTCCGCCTTAATTTCCTAGACTCCTAGCGAGTGATGGGACGCGGTTTTGCATTACGCGATAATTTGACACTAATGAGACGAGTTGGGTGTTGCATCACTAGCAGATATTTGCTTGTTGCTAGTTGAAAAAAAAAAGTCAAAAGAAGAAGATATGTGCATGCGTTTACACCGACTGCTGCAGTCAACACCGGCTAAGACATTAAAAAACAGATGATCTTATCTCATTGCCAAAAAGTTTTCATTTTTTATTATTTTTTTCGTTTTGGTTAAGGGCTGGGGCGTTTCAAAATCAAAATTTTATTTGGTATAAAATTCAATTTTTAATCCTCTCACTTTACCTCCGTTCAAATCAATTATTTAATTTTGTTAAATACAAAATAATGTCATTTAATGGTTCTTTGACCACTCAATTTGGACAGAGACTAACCGAAAGACTTAATTGAACAAAGTTAACAATTAGATAATTGGATTGAATAAAAGTAAAGTTAAAAAATTGTATTTATGCAAATTCAAATTGTATAATTTGTATGTTAGATTTTTATTTAATATGATGTATACTCCATATATATCAAAATCTAGTTTTGATTATGATTTTTTTCCATGATAAACACCAAGTTTATTTAAAGAAAAAGGATACATTAAGCAGACTCTATCTCTAGCTAGGTCCCCAATTACATTAATAGAAGATGAAATTGAGATTGCAACTAGCCTAAAACTTGTCTTAAAAGCTTAAACTAATGAATTTAGACCCAATTATGTATCAAAAGAAGAAATAAACTAATCACACCTCTCATACATGAATTTTACAGCAACATTAATATAATATAAGCAACTTTACAGTTTCAAATAGAGTATAGAGATTAGTTAATTTTACAGAAAACATCACATCACCACGGGAATTAATTATATGCTGCACATAGATTGCCCTCTCTATTTAATATTTTACTTGAGGTAGAGGGTCAAATGCTTCATTTAACCGTCCCATTGGCATGTGCTTTGATCAATAAAAAGATGAGGAAGTGGCTTTGGTGTCTATGGCTGGTTTCTAGTGTCACTGGTGGGATTGTGATAGCCATTTATTTGGGTGCAAGGATTAATATTAGCAGTCACCTTTACTTGCAATAAGGATAAACATTAGTAGTCACCTTTACTTGCAGTGACTTTTTATTAATTATTGCCTAAAAAAAAAAGTTTGGGATATAATGTATTTGGCTATTTATACATTATACTCAATACATGTGGGTTTGGAATTTGCTTAATTCAAATAACTTATTTGTATAGTACTCAATACATGTGGGTTTGGAATTTGCTTAATTCAAATAACTTATTTGTATAGTGCTTATCAAAAGAAATGGTTTTTGGTCATTTTTATGTTAAATGTGTTACACAAAACAAAAAAACCAATTTATTTAAAATAAGGTACAAGTTAGATTATTTTCAAAAGGTTGATTGCCGTTCAAATCCCAAATGCACACTGTAATGCAAAATGTTCAAAATCTCTAAACTCTTGTACTATATGAATCACATCCGCGATTATGACCAGAAAGTCTGACCAACTTCAAGAACCTTTTGAAGCTTTTTTTTACAGCAACAGGTTTGTATAATAGCAACGTGGCTTCACCGTTGATTACTATTCACCAAGAATACCATCTTCAGGTCTACTTCTTCAATATCAGTATGATAGTGAAATAGATAAAAACACAAATAGCTCTCTCTCTCTCTCCTGTTTTAGTCGTCCCTCGAATCTGGGCTTAACTAGATCATTTGCAAGACCTTATAGGAATCTAGTTCAACAATTTTTGATAGATCGAACAACTGTTGAACATAACAGAAACTCCTCTTTCTTTGAGTTGAACCTGGGTCTTCTTCAATGTTGACTGTTGACTGTGTTAGTCCCTTATATAAATATTGAAACCTTGTATGCTATTGCCAGATGTAATTAACATTTTTCATGGCTAGTCATTTGCTTAAAGTACAATTTTTACTATTTAGTGAATATTCCTGTTTTTCCTTACAATTTCTCATTGATTATTTTAACTTATATATTTAAAGAAAAAAAGTGGTTTTTAATTTATTTATAGAAATACTATAAATTTCTCCGATTCTGTTTATTTACAAAGTTCCAAGTTTTATTTCAAGCATGGATCAAACAAGAGTGTAAATTTATTGAAAGGAATCAAAGAGTTGAATGTAATATTTGTTTGAACTGTAGTATTATGATACGTGGTCTTTGATAATGGACCGAAATAAATTGGATATATTTTGGAAATTAACTGTGTATAATTTAACTGTGCTTTGAATGAAAGAAAAGTATTTTAATCTTTATTACTTTTTATGCCTATTAATGTTAACTTTATGGACTAACAATAGGCAGACATTTTTTTTTTTTTTTTGGGTCGAGGAAAAACAACAGGCAGACTTGGCAAACAGGTATTAACTCGTGTATTTGGTTTTGACTTATCAAATATGGGTTAAATATGTATGCACCAAGGTCAGTTACCACACGTTAGAAACCATACTGCACCATTAGGCTTGAAGCCTAGGATCAGTCGGCTAAACTATGGTTGGTTATCCCTGGGCCAGATTAACTGTTAGACTGGCCTTAAATGTGCTTTATTTTTATATTTTAGGTTAGAATGGGTTGGGTCTAAATGTGTGTTTTAATCAGAATGGGTTTGCAGCTTTGAACAAAGTCAAGTTATAGACAATACTGTGACATGAAAATAGGCGACAAATGAAAAGAATAAAATAATTTGATTATATCATTGGCGCATACAAATTAATCAATCAAATGGGAATGTCAAAAAATAAAAAGAATTGATGTACAAGCTATATATTTTCTTTTCTGTTCCCTATGACTGGGTACATTCTAGAGGGAGGTCTTGGGGGAATCGCTTTGGATCTGTGCAGTAATTGTATATCATGTAGTTCTTCTGAACCCATTTCAACCTGTCTTGACTAGTTGCGTCCAACTCTTGCGAGAGCCACGCATTGCTAGTGGATGCAGAAGAGGGGGAGCTTGAGCTGCAGGATGATACTCCAGAGGACCAAACACATGCATTGGCATTGAAGTTCCTGTAGGAGGCAGTGAAAGGAGCTTGTGTCCAGTCTGTCTTGACTAGCCCACCCCTTGTGGCCCAGTCATCAGCATTCCACAGGCTAGAGTAGATCCTCATTGCCTGGCTCTTTGGGAATGGTACACCAATTGACTCCAGGTTCTTGAACTCTCTTATGGGAGTGCCATCCACAGAGAAACTAAAACAGAGAACATAGAATTTCATTAACTTGACAACTTATCAAAAATAAATAAAATGACGGAAGACTACAATTTTGAAACAGTAAGTCTATGAATACAATGGTTTTTACAGCTGCTATTATGAACAGTCGTGATTGGTGCACAACAAAAATACTATTAAGGTAAAAGTAACGTTGCTCCAATCACAAAAAATCATGTTCCACTGAAAAATGTTGTGTCCTCGGTATTAAACATTTTGGAAAGGTGGATTTGTAGATACTTACATGATGCGCTGGGGGTTCCAAAGGATAGAATAGGTGTGGAAATCTGCAGTTGGATCAAACCAGAGATAGAATTGCTGCTCTCTGTTGCCCTTGCCTTGGCTGAACACATTGGTGTGAATGATGTAAGGATCACCACTCAAATTGCCCAGGAACTCAAAGTCTATCTCATCCCATGTTGATCCTTTTGAGGATAACTGTAAATTCGCACATAAAAAGATGATATATATATTAGTATACCTTGAAGCATGGAATATATAAATAAATTAGTATTATAGAAGATTGAGGCAAATGATGATATAGCAGGAGAACTGACATAGTAGGCAGTGACTGTGCCTGCAGAGTTTCCAGGGACAAGCTTGAGTTGCATATCAATCTTTCCGAATAAGTATTCGTTCTTGGATTGGAATCCAGAGCCAGAGGTTTTGTCAAGGGAGAGAGTAAGAAGCTCGCCACTGTTGAGTATCTTAGCACGGCCATCACCCCATGTAATATCAAAATCTTGGTACAAATTACTAGCAGAGGCAGACAATATTAAAGAACCAAGCATAAGAGTACTGATCATCAACATCACTGGAAATGTTGAAGGAAAAGAAGCCATGGAAATATGAAAGAGGGTAATTGAAAATACGAGTAAGAACTAAGAAGAGCTTATGAAACGAAGGGATCGATGAGTATGGTTGAGAACTTGGATTGGTATTTATAGTGAAAAGTGAATAGTGATACGTTTCGTAAGGCCAAAGTCGGAGTGGAAGTAGCATAGGAAGGTCCACTAGTCAAGTCAGCTACGGACAGTTGTTGCCTTGTTGGGTTTAAGAGATAGCTGTCAAAACTCAAAAGCGTTTTTCCTGGTCCTAATAGTAATAACTCAATTACAAATTTTCTACCAAAAATAAAACTCATAAAAAAAAATGAAGGACAAGAATTTTTTGGTTGTCAGAATCAGACTCAACCTAACCCTTTTTGTTTTTTTTGGGTTATATCATTGTGGGTGATGGGACGCGGTTTTGGTTTTGGTTTTGGTTTTGGTCTTGCATTGATACAATGAGACGAAGTAGATGGGTTGTTGCTGCACAGTACGCATTACAAAGCTGCTTCTTAGCTGGGTTAGCATTAGCAAATTATTATTATTATTATTATTATTTTTTAGTGAAGCATATTATATATTGTTATGTGTGCCTATTTTAAATTGTTCTCTTTCTGCGACATATGTGATTGTTTAAAAAATGAAAGTCAAAAGAATAAGATATGTCCGTATCAAAAAGAAAAAGAAAAAAAAAGAAGATATGTGCATGCGTTAGCGCCGACGGCTGGAATCAACACCGACAAGGACATAAAAAAACAAATTATCTTATCCCATTGCACAAAAGTTACTTTGTACTTTTTTATTCTGTCTTTTTGGTTAAGGATTAGGGCGTTTCAAAAGGAAAACTCAAAATTTTATTTAGGAGAAAGTGAGATAAAAAAAAAAAAAAAAAATCATTGGAATACATTAAATCCTAGACTTTTAAATGGAAAACTTGAGAAATTTTGTTCTCACTTCATACTTCCTAAATTTTGGGATAGTTTCACTTACACTTGAACTTTTATTTTAGTCAATTTAATATATAAATTGAGTAATGCTACAATTATAAACTATTTTACAATATATTCACAAAATGTTGATGTGACAAATCTCTTATTAGTTTTCATTAGTCCTATCCAACCCACCAGCCAGATCGACCCACCCGCCTAGGCTGACCAGATTGACCCAAAAACTGCCGAATCTGAGGGAACTTGACCAGTTCGACTCGAGTCCTTCACCAGTCAACGGTGGGTCTGGAAATTGCACACCCGATTTGGTTGAGTCAGTTTCGGGTTAGGCACAAACCCGATTTTGACTGATCCGTGGACACCTGATGTAGGACAGAATATTCTAATTAATTTCTGTAATCTTTTATATTTGGTATTTTTATGTAATTTTCGTTCTTTTAGGTTTAGGTGGTTTATTTCCTTGTTTTTAGGTGCATTTAATGCTTTTTAGGTCAAATTTTATTCCTGTTATGGTTAGGTATCAATTAGGAGTTATTTTAGATTATATTTTCTTGTCTGTCAAGTTTTACGGAGCCCTTAAATAGGCCCCTAAGTCTGTAAACGTTTTTCATAGTTGATTATTAATAAAATTTCAGACATTTGTCAAATTTTCTTCTGGTGGATTCCAGTTTTATCTCCTTGTGGATTCAGGGAAACCCCTCGTGGATTCGAGGTTTACTACCAGAAACTAACAGTTTAGTTTCTGCTTCATCAAGAGAGCATTGTGTGTGCTTTTCTTCAGGCTTCCGCGACATCAGTTGGTATCAGAGCCTTGACTTACCCTGGTCTGATGGCTAACCGGCGAGACGGTGACCACCACAACAATGACGGCGGTGACGACGTCAACAACCCAGTCCTCACTAGGGCTGAGTTCCTCAAGTTTCGTGAAGAGGCTCGTGCTGAGCAACAATTTCATGAAAAGAGTCAGAAAATTATGGGTGAAATCCAGCAAAAGATTGCTACTCTTCTTGCTAGGAAATTGTCTCACAACAACAATGTTCAATATATTCAAAGACGCACTCCTAACTACAAGAAAATTTCATTCTTTGATGGAGATATGTGTAAGATGGATTTTATTGACTGGCTTCTTGATTTGGAAGAGTATTTTAATTTTTGGAAGATTTGTGATGAAGAAAAAGTGCGGCTTGTATCTAATAAATTGGACGATGAAGCAGAAGAATGGTGGGAAGACATTCAAATTGATAGAAAGCGACGAGGTAAGCATCCAATTCGCTCTTGGCAAAGAATGAAAAGAGTATTAATTGATTTATGGTTTCCTAATGACTATTATGATATACTAGATTATACAAGTGTTGATTATAAATCTGTATATTCATATGAAAAGCAATATATTCAAAACCAAAATTATGACAGCCAAGTCCATGTATCAAGTAAAGGAAAGAGTTTGAGGGTTGAGAAGAAGCAACCTATTTCTAGAGAAACTTTTGAAGTGGTTAAAAAAGGTCAAGACTTGCAACAAGTTGTTAAATTGAAACTTGAAAAGAAGATTGAGTTGATTGTGGAAGATCACAGAAATCAAGAGATAGTAAATATTGAGAATATTGTGGAAGATCCACTTGAGGTCCAAGGTGAGGACGAGTCCATTACCCACAACCCCCAGGTTCCGATTGATTTATTGAAGACGACTACACAATATGTTGATTTTCTTGGAGTAGAAAATTTTAATTTCATTGTCAACCCATTTTTGATTGATGTTGCAAATAAATTGAAGATTGATGAGAAGAAATTTTATGCTACACTTTATAACAAATTCAAGTTTCAGAACCGGATCAAGTTATTAAAACATTCAAAGTATTTGTTTATTTGGAGTGGAAGATTTCAGATTTCAAGAATGAACTCGAGGACGAGTTTATTTCAAGTGGAGGGGTCTGATGTAGGACAGAATATTCTAATTAATTTCTGTAATCTTTTATATTTGGTATTTTTATGTAATTTTCGTTCTTTTAGGTTTAGGTGGTTTATTTCCTTGTTTTTAGGTGCATTTAATGCTTTTTAGGTCAAATTTTATTCCTGTTATGGTTAGGTATCAATTAGGAGTTATTTTAGATTATATTTTCTTGTCTGTCAAGTTTTACGGAGCCCTTAAATAGGCCCCTAAGTCTGTAAACGTTTTTCATAGTTGATTATTAATAAAATTTCAGACATTTGTCAAATTTTCTTCTGGTGGATTCCAGTTTTATCTCCTTGTGGATTCAGGGAAACCCCTCGTGGATTCGAGGTTTACTACCAGAAACTAACAGTTTAGTTTCTGCTTCATCAAGAGAGCATCGTGTGTGCTTTTCTTCAGGCTTCCGCGACATCAACACCCCTAGTTTTCATTTAGCCCACCATTAGTATTATTTTTTCATTTACTAATAATCACTCACCACATCAACAATTTTTAAATTTTTTTATAAAATAATTTGTATTTTTAGCATTATTCATATAAATTTGGTAATGTAGTAAGTAGATCTCTTAACTTTTTCTTTTGCCAATTTAATACATAAACTTTGATACTTTAGCAATAAAACGCCCTTAACTTTTTTGCTATCATCAATTAAAATTTTTTTTGGACCAAATAATAAACAAAAATATAATTAAAGGGATATTAGTACAAAAACATAAAAATATAGAGGGTCTATTTGTTATAGTCCTAATGTTTATATACTAAATTGGCTAAAATAAAAATTAAGGGGTGTAAATGAAATTGCCCAAATTAAGTTTAGGAGGTGTTAAGGCATTTTATCCTAGACAATTTAAACTAGACTTTCATATGTATGCATTTTATGTGTGAGGGTCAGACTTGTTTGGAGTTTTTTTAGGTATTTATGAAAGTCTAGGTTCTACAGTGTCATATTAAAAAGAGTACGGTTTTTTTGGTACTTTCCCCTTTTATTTAACATGATGTGTACTCCATGCCAAAATGTGGTTATAAATACGGTTTTTTCCCTTGATAAACAAGTTTATTTTAAAAAGAGGGTTACATTATAAAGCATGAGCCAAAGTCCATCTCTAGCTAGGGCCCTAATCACAATAGAAGGTTTAGCTGAGATGGCGATTTTGGACCAGGCCAATTACAGTTTTTTTTTTTTTTTTTGACAAAATAGAAATTCTATTCTAGTATAATCTAAGTGTATATATGTGTGAAATTCCTCCTGAAGACTTGAATCTCGACCCTTGCCCCTCACTCCCCACAAGTACTCATACTTGTAGAGTGACCATCGCACCAAGGATATGTGGTGGTAGGCCAATTATAGTTGAAGGCCCAACTTATCAAATAGTGAGTTGGCTCATTCATGTCATGGCTTTATATCAATAAATAAATGTTTGTTGGGGAGAGAACACATTGGAGAAATTTTAATTTAGCAAATAAGTATAATATACAGAGACACTACTTCACTTAAAAACTTAAGCCAATGAGTATGGGCCCAATTATTTTTTATTAACTACTTATCCTTCTTATTAGTATCTAATATAGGCTTTACTACTAAATTAACCACATCACTTACATGTAAATATTACAACACTATAGGAATAGTACTTATACTTGTAGAGCGACCATTACACCAAGGGTGTGCGGTGGTAGGCCAATTATAGTTGAAGCCCCAACTTATCAAATAGTGAGCTCATTCATGTCATGGCTTTATATCAATAAATAAATGTTTGTTGGGGAGAGAACACATTGGAGAAATTATAATTTATCAAATAAATATAATATATAGAGACACTACTTCACCTAAAAACTTAAGCCAATGAGTATGGGCCCAATTATTTTTTATTAACTACTTGTCCTTCTTATTAGTATCTAATATAGGCTTTACTACTTAATTAACCACATCACTTACATGTAAATATTACAGCACTATAGGAATATAGTATTAATATAAGGTATTTATCATTAAAACTATTTGATGGTATAAACAGTTTCAAACAAAAGTTGATTTTACAGTAAAATAAACAGATGAATTATGTACCCTACATAGATTGTCCTCTCTGTTTCAATTGCTAAGATGGATATTGAAGTATTTTACTTGTGGTTGAGGGTCAAATGCTTCATTTAACCATCCCATTGGCATGTGCTTTGATCAATAAAAAGATGTGGAAGTGGCTTTGGTGTTTATGGGTGCAAGGGTTAATTAATATTAGTAGTCGCCTTTAGTTGCAGTGACTATGTATGATTGCCAGAAAAAAAAAAAAAATGGTTTGGATGTGATGTATTTGCCTATTTATACTAAATATAATGTAAGGTAAAAATGTTCACAACTATTTATATTAGATGAATGTATGAGTGTAATGTTCAACATGTGAAATTAATCTCAAAATAATCATGCACTTCTTGTTATGACTTAAGAGTGTTATGTTCAACCTATCACTAATTGCATAATAAGCATGCACAATATCCCACAATATGCCAACAATGATAAGCATGACTTCACTGTAAAAAAAGCATGTCCTGTTACAGTCCAAACAAAATTAAGCAAAATCAATTCAAAGTTGAAGTGTCGATCGGCCAGCTTTTGGTATTTTATATAGTCACACAACTTGTATTTGCAGGCTAGATTTCCTAGTGGTGTGCTACTTATGTGTGAGTCGGTGAGAGAGATCTTTGGATGCATTTTTGGGTTTGGGTATTGTATCGAGTGTCTTTATGTCACCTTTAATATGCTTGGAGCACCAGCATTTACACCCCCGGTTACTATTTTACAATCTAAGACCACAAAAACTCACTCCATCCGAGTTTGTATATTTAAAAAATTTGCAATCTATGAATAGTAAGGTTGCATATATACAACTTACTATGTAAAAAAAATAATATTTAATCTAGTGGTTGTGTAGGAAGAGAAAAAGATAGTGAGAGAAAAGAGAGAGAAGAATACTTTTTATTATTTTATTAGATGATTTATATTATTTTATTGGGTTGTATGTAAAAATAAAAACTGGTATGTAGGGTAAATTGTAAAATAAGTTGGTAAAATAAAACAAGTAGTGTTTGAGGATGCAAAATAGATTTTTTTTTTGCATCCCGGATGCTGGTGCTCTTATATTGTTAATGAAACTTTTATCTTCAATGTCACCATATATATATATATATATTTTAGCCTTAAGCTTAAGGTAAAGCCATGTAAAATTTTGTGCTAAAAGCCTAAAACTTAAAAATAATTGGTTGTTTTATTTTTCTATTTCTATTTTGCTCACTATAATAGTATAATACCCACATTAAGCATTTTTTTTATTATAGGAAAACATATATTATACAACTTTGGACCTAGATTTAACCCTAACACAACTTTATTGATACAACCAAATTTCAACATGTTTTGACACTAGCATTTGCTGACACATCTTGAACCTTAACAAATTTGACGAGCATATTACAACCTTTTGCCCATCCGTTGAAACTATAAGCAATGCACAAATGTTTTCAATTTTGGAAGAGACCTCCAATTAATTTTCTCAAAATCAATTGTAATGCGGCTACTGATGGAGAGCTGATTAGTCTAGCTTCTGTCTCAATAAATTCATAAGGTCATATGGTCAAGGCCTGGTCAAAAATTGAATTTGGATCAATTGTAGATTTTTTTGTTGGGTTAGAAGACAATCTAATGTCTCTGCACACGAACTTGAAAATATGGTTCTTAGGAAAAAAAAGTTGGAGACTTTATGCCTAATGACTTCCTAGATCTGGGCTCTCTTATGACCATTAGTGAAGTGTGTTTAGTTTAAATGAAATTTCTCTGTTTCTCCTGCAAAAAAGGTCTTGAAAGTCATTGCTAGCCAAAATTTTGCGTAAATTGTTGCCTACAAAAAATAACTAAATTTAACTTGCGTGTAAATGGCGAAGTTGGATTGAATTCATTGATTAAGATTCACACAACTTTAGTCTAGCATCTGGCTTAAATCTTGTAATCTGAAGGACCGTTATTTTTTCTTTTTTTAAATAAAAAGAGTAAAGGCCTAAGGGTGTGAGTAGTAGTAACAACTCAACTCTACATTGGCATGACCAGAGTAGTTCATTTTTACTCCTATTTCAGTATAGACCCTTCAATTACAGTCTCTTTAATACTCAAAATGCAATTTGGGTGACATTTTGTTTCAAAAATAAACTTTTTAGTATTTAGTCTACAATTGGTGCAAACAATTGGATCATTTAAGTCAATTGAAACCCATTTTAATGCTTCTCAGCAACTTAACCATTTCATCCATATCCTCTTTACGCATGAACCAACCCCTTTTCTCCATTATCAAAAGTGCCACTGCCACCTCTGCCACATGATTATCACCACTTACCAGCACTTTGCTCTGCACTGCCTCCACTAACATTGCTGCAACAATCGACTTCATAACAATACATTTCATTCTGTTTCATTTAAAAGTATAATTTCAGCACAAAAGTTCACCAAACGTGGGAAAGAAGGGAGCAAATAAATTCCTCGTCTTACTCCTAGCAAGTATTACTTTTGAGGTAGTTCAGGTACTTAAAAGGTTTATGCTTGGCAAAAAAGTGTGACATTCAATGTCACTATATTGGCAGAAACTTCTTGACATAGAGCTACAAAACTGGGCATAACGAAGCCATATCAATGTGTACATACGCTCGCTTGAATAAAACTTGGCAAAGTGTTCTTCAAAAAACTGAAATTTATAGGGTTTTCAGTATGAAACCTACAGTCAATTTCTATTTGCTTTTGATGAAGCTTTATGATAATGCATCTCCAGGACTGTTATGTACTCTCTCAGAAGCTTTGTTCACCTACAAAAGAAAGAAAAATGAACCGTCACAATGAGATGAAATTGACAGATGATGATATATATGCTTAATGTTATTACATCACTTCTTTCTCACAATCAGTGCATAGAGTTATTTTCCCAAGGGATAATGCTTGAACGAAAAGTGACACCATGATTGCCATCCAGAGTCCCTGTAGATTAGATTGAAGATAGACACTCATTAACGTTCCTTTCTTGTTTTTGACACTAAAAGAATATGAAAAGAGTAACCAAAAAAAAGGAAAAGAAAGGGAAGGATATGAAGTCACTTTTCCACGAATACGGTAGACAAAAGCCAACAATATAGCTATGGGAATGCCTATAAGATAATAAGCTCCCAGATTAACAAAAGCCCCAATATTTTGCCATCCACACCCTCTAGCAGTGCCTGAAAATTTCAATCAAATCATAACCAGAGGAAAATTCAGTTGCGGTAACCTCGAATTCTGTATGATAATGTCATCAAAATAAAATTTTAGAGGATGAGAATCCATTTGGAAAAAGTATTTTGATGGATGTCTTGTATCAGCAAAGTGCTTTCACCTGCTGGAAACAGTCTAACAACTGGTGGAGCAGAGGCTGTATTAAGGAGAGATTGTATAGGTTCATATGAAATGAGAAGTGGAGACAGTTATTCCCACATGCTAGCATATCTCATATGGTTGCGAAAGGCTTGAGATTCAAGTCTTTTCAAGATCCCTAAGTTTAGTATTAGTGAGAAAATTTCAAGTGTCAAGGAAAGAGTTCAGTGATTGAAACAAGAAAAGCTTTAGGTTTTGTTAATTCAAAGTGGGACCTCATGGATAAAATTTAAAAGCTCTAAGGTGCTGATCCTTTAGCATAGAATGTGGAAGGTAAGAGGAATGGAACTTAAGGTAAGAATTGATTTGAGAACTAAAATGGCGTGAATTGTGCTGAAGGTGATCTGAATTATTTCACATTTCCACAATCATTAGAAGAAGCATGAATTTTATCGAAGCTATTAAAGATGATAATGGGGCCTGACTATGGGAGAGAATGGAATTTGGGCAGTATTTTTTGAATCACTTTCAAGGTTTATTTAGCTCTGCTTGTTCAAGCTTTCCACTAGACCTTGAGGAGCTAATCCAGCCATGTACCAATCAAATAGAAATTTAAAATTTTGTGCGGCATCCCTTCAGCTGAAGAGATCTAAAGAGTGGTGTTTGAATTACATCCTCTAACGTTCCGTTGGCATGTCAAGTATTTTTTTTATTAGCATTATTGGTTAATTGTGGGAAACTAGTCTATCAATATGGTACAAAATTGTTTTCGTGAAGGTTAGTTCCTAAAAAAAATAATCCAAACCTTCCTAGTTTGTTTGTGAGTCTAAAAGTTCCATTTCTCCAAGCCAATAAGCTTTTGTACCAGGTCGCTGCATGGTTGAATACATAGTGATAACTCATGAATTGCTGCACACTTTTTAATACCAGCAAATGGTGGAGAAAAGCTGAACTACAGATGGCTTATGACCCCATTGAGTGTTACTTTTTTTTTTTTTTGAGAAACCATTGAGTGTTACTTTCTGTTGCAATTTTGAGAATATTAGGGTTCAATGAAAAGTTTGTAGGTTTGATCTATCATTGCATCATCAAGGCGCTTCTCTTTGCTTCTAAATGGCAGGTTATTTGGCAAATTTAGCACTCCAAGAGGTTTAAAACAAGGGAATCCTTTATCACCATAACTCTTCATTTTACATTTAGAAGCCCTATCACGGTTTGTAGATAGAGAAATTCATTGAATGAGAATTAGAGGTACTAAAGATTCTCGAGTGGGGCCTTTAATCTCCCATTTATTGTATGCTGATGATGTAGTTCATTGCTGTAGAGACAAAATTTGAGAGATTTGTGTTCAAAAGTACTGCAGGCAAGCTATAAATTGGATGGGTTTAAGCCAAAGCCCAACCCAAATACGCTAAGACAAGTTAACGTGGGTGGGCAACAAAAGTTGAGAGTTCATAGTAAAGTCGATAACAATTGACCTAGACTCAGCCCTAACAACATAGATTCAGTCAAAGGTGCAACTGAAAGTGTGGAAAATCTTGTGGAAATCTAAGATTCGTGAAATCATTGATCTGCAGGCTTGCTTATGTTATTCTCCCAATAAAAGTAAAATTGTAGAATTTTGTTTCGATTTAGTTATAGATGGGCATTAATGTTGACCCCCTTCAAGTTCATTCCCCCTTGATCTGATGAAGTCCATTATATTAACCCCCTGGAGGCTATTAGCACTTTAGCAGCTTAAGTTTCAAAAGAGCATTTATCCAATTTTGCAACCACCATGTTTAATTGAAATTCAGAATTTAAGTAATCAATGATCTAGTTGAAGTTGAGGTAAATGATCTACTAATTATATTGTTTGGCAAACAATGTTAGTTTCCAATTTTTGCCTAATTATATTGTTGGGCAAACAATGTTAATTCCCAATTTTGGCCCTAAAGTTCAAAGTTAGTACACAATGTTCTTGTTGAACTCCCACAAAGTGAATTTAAACAACTATCTTGGTTCAATTTTCATCTTCTTCTTCATCCTCAGATTCAACATCTTCTTCTGAACCAATAGCTTCGTCCTCAAATTCAACATCTTCTTCCATACCAATAGTAGCATACTCTGATGGACAAATTTTGGCCTCTTCAACAATTTTCTCTATCTCTTCATCTCTTTGGAGGGACAATCTTGGATTTTCTTTTGTAACTTGAGTTGCTTCTGGTTGTTTCCTTTTCAACTTCTTCTTACACCACTGGTGTTTCTTGACATCCTCAATGGTGATCCTTAGACAAGAGGAATAAAATAAAAAAGAAAGAAAGCAAACATGATATAAACAACCTCTCAATCTATTTATCATAAACTAGTTGAGTTCCCGCATGATGTGTGGTGCAACTCATTTTAGCTTTCTCCAATATTTCAATAAGATTTAGTTTAATTGGTTGGTATCTCAATTTCTAATAGAGACATTCAGATTTAGATCCCTCACCCTCAACTATCAATGTATATTAAAAAAAAAAAAATCAATAACTTTCCTTCTAAAAAAAAAGGTAATCTTTAGTTATTTTATAGACAAAATAGAAAGACATTAAGAATAATGGAGTGATTTGATCATAGTATATATATGTGTTTTTAAATTGAAAATTGCATGATATATTGGGTCATATAATAGGCATGTTTCATGCCTACAAAAAAATGCAAATATCCTTCAATTATTATTTTTTTTTATATTCTGGATTTTGTGTTAGTAAAGTAATTTAATTTTCCCTTTTTGTTGGACATTTTTTCAATAGTTGCAAAGATAACTAAAATTTTAGTAAGAATACCATATTTCAAATCAATTGTTTCTTACATAAAAAAAAAAGAAAAAAAAAATCAATTGTTTCTCATATAAATCTTAGAAAAGTAATATTAAAATTTCATTATGCTTAAAGTAATTAATATAACAAAATAAACATATTCATTCTATTAGTTATCTTTCTAATTTCATAAAATAAATAACACAATGTTAGTTCCACATACATACATACATACATACATACATACATATATATATATATATATATATCACATCTCACTGAAAGGAATCAGAAAATTTAAAGGGTTAAGATTAATTTTTATTGAATTCACAAATGTTTAATTTTATTTTATTTTATTTTAGTTTTTGTGTCAATTTTTGTCAAAGCAACTAAACATGAGGAACAATGTCATATTGTAAATCTAATATTATTATTCCAACTAAAACTATTTCTTAAATAAAGTCTGTAACTAATCGTGAACAAAGAGTGTTCTTATATTTTAATAAAATCGCATACTTAATAATAAAATAAAATAAAAAGTAAAATCCAACCAGCTGGACTGGAATCTAATATATGGAGATTTTTCAAATCACGCAAAAGATCCACAAACTATTTTTCTATTCTTCCTACACATTCTCAGCAAACAAACATGATACTACAAACCCACAATCAGAAAACCCGAAGTTTACAACATTGGAGCTTGCTAGCAGTCAAGAACAATGAACAAACCATATTTTCACCAAGCCCTTCGTCTGGATTTCTTTTGAAAATTAAATCATCTAGATCTCCACCCTTAGCGTACTCCATCACGATGCCGAGATAGGAAGAAGTCAAAACCACCTACAAATTCAAAAAACCCACAAATTACATCATCAAAATTAATAATAATAGAATTCAAATTGTTTTTTTTATAAGTAATGAAAAAATATTATTGGGATAAAAACAAACCAAGTACACTGTGGGCGTACTCAAGGAGTAGTACAATCAATCTCTCAAATTACAATGCTCAACCAAATCTAAAAAGGTCAAACAAGGAGCAAAATGAAAAGCAACACTCCAATCCAACAAAGTACGAAGAAAAAAGGGAAAAAAAGGCCTTAATTTCAAGGATAGACCATTCCTATCCCTCAAAACTTCTAGCATTTTGTTCCCGCCAAAGACACCACATGATGCAATGTGACACAACATTCCAAAAAGCTATTACGATGTCTACCTAAAGTACCTTGCCAAGCTAAAAACATATCAATAGCCATCTTTGGCATAACCCATTGGAGACCAAACAAATAGCACACCATTGTCCACATCTCATAAGCTATAGGACAATGAAGGAGAAGACGATCAATTGACTCCCCACTTCTTTTACACATGTAGCACCAATCCTATACAATAATATTTCTCTTCCGGAGATTGTTTGTAGATAAAATCTTCCCTAGGGCAGCAATCCAAGAGAAGAAGGCAACCCTAGAAAGGACCTTTGAACACCAATCCAATTTCCATGGAAACGACATGTCGTTAGACAAGGACAAAGAATGATAATATTCTCACAACTCAAAACCCCAACTCATAGCTGGACTCCAACAAAGTTTATCAATTCCCTCACCCCTAACAAACTTTGAATAGATTAGATCCACAAAGTTAACCAAGGATTCCAACTCCCAATATTGGACGGGTGATGTAGGACAACCACACTATTTCAATGGGATAATTAATCAACAACAAAACAAAGGATAAACCCTAAGAGTTAACGCTTAACTTAGCACCAAGCAAAACTAGAGTCGGCACTAGTGTAAAAGAAACACACGTTTATAATAATTTTCAAAACTGTCTTATAATAATCAGAAAAAAAAATGCTTAAATAGCAAACAAGAAGATGCATAAAAAAAACCCTAATTATTAAATGCTCTGCTGCTAAGTAATCTTTATAACAACTAATTCTATATAATTCGTGGAAGCCACTTTAAGAGGGCAATCACCACACCATGAGTCATGCCAAAACTTCACTCTAGTACCATCCCCACGTCAAATTGAAGAAACCAGGAAAAATTCAACCATTCCCATCTTATGAATTTACAAAGACTCACACCATCACGACACCCCCCCCCCCCCCCCCAAAAAAAAAAAAAAATTCACGCCCATATTTTGCTTCTATAACCCTCCTCCAAAGAACCTTCCTTTCAGTTCCATATCTTCACCAACCACTTCCCTAAATAATAGAATTCAAACTTAGCCATATACACTCAAACAAAACCCATATATGTGTATTCAATAAAAGAAAAATTGGCACTTGCAAAACAAGCACATACCTCCATGAATTGAATTATGTTGGGATGACAAAGTGATTTCTGGATTATGATTTCTCTAGCCATGTACCTTTCATAAAGTAGTTGTCAAACCAACAGATGTATATACACTAAGCAGAGACATACAAAGAGCTATGTATCATTGAGCTCTAAAAGACCAAACTTTGGTTTATTTTAAGTGTGGGTGTGTGTCTATATATATATATATATATTGAGGCAAAATCAAAAATGTTTTTAAAAAAAATATATTTATGGATTGGGAAAAAAGGTATGTACCTTTTGACCACGCTGAATGCATTTCATGGCAAAGCGTTCTTTGGTCACTTTGTTTACCACGAGCCATATCTCTCCGAAGCTCCCAGACCCTAGATATGTCACACGCTTGTACTTTTCTGTTGTTTCTTTTTTGTTCATTTCATCTGACTCTGAGGAAATGGAACCTAATGTGTCCTAAGTAGAATGAAAGCAAATAATCAGAGAGAGATAGCTGCAAAGTAGTTTTAATGTGTTTTATGTAGGAGGTAAAATATTTTCCTTCAAACAATCACTCAAAACAAATAGAAACCAAATAAAATCAAAACAAATCAAAAACCCCAAAAAAGAAACAAGACTTGAAACATAAATCATAAAAACTAACTCATATCAAACAATCAATTCATCGCACAAAGAAAATAATGTCACAACCAAACCCGCCACCCCCCCCGCCCCCCCCCCCCCCCCAAAAAAAAAAAAAAAAAAAAAAAACCAGTTCCGAAATCATTAAAATCGAAAACCATAGCTCATATCAAACAACCATTTACAGTCCTTTTTTTTTTTTTTTTTTTTTTTTAAGTTCTAGTTTTAAAAGGCTGAAATTGAGTTTTTTTTTTTTTTTTTTAAAGCAGCGCGTTCGGTAAAAATTGTCAAAAAGTGTTTTTGAAAAAGCTGAGTGTTTGGTAACACTTATAAAAATTGTTATTTGAGGTGCAAATTACTACAAAGGAATATATATATATATATATATAAGAGAATCTTTTCATACTTATGGCTTTACCTTCTTATTAATAATTTATAGTTTTGTTGAGAAGGCCAACAAAAGGGATTCAGCTTGGGTCTAGTGTTTTGTGCATTGAACCCAATAGGATCCTGTCATGTGTTCAAAAATTGTCATGTAGTAGCATCTCATCGGGTCTCATGCACAGGAAGCACTAGACCTAAGCCTCTCCCCAACAAAAGTACCCAACTTTTTTTTTTCCCCCAAACATGGACCATTATACTATTCAAATTTACTTATGTAGAGGCTTAGCCACTCTCCATTGGAAATGTAACAACCCAAAATTTTGAATCTAGCAAAAGTACCCAACTCTTTTTTTTTTTTTCAAACATGGACCATTATATTATTCGAATTTACTTATATGGAGGCTTAGGAGCTCTCCATTGTAGACATCGCCATAGTTTTAAAAACCAGACTAGACCGGCCAGTTGTGTAATACCCCGATTTGATTTTATGATCATCACCGTCATCGGTATTATTATTATTATAGAGTTGGAGTACAATATGCGTGTGCACAGTAAGATGGGAGTAGACAATTTTATGGTGCTACAAAATAGGTGAGAAAATTAAAGTTTTAGTGCATAAAATTTAGTGCAGCAATTAAAATAAGAAATAAATTAATAAAAGAGGTAAATGTTTTATGGGCCTCTTGGAGACTAAAGAAATAAGTTTAAGTGGGTTTTAAACTACAGCCCACTATCCCACTAAGCCCACATCTCTGATGCGTCAAATATAAGGTAGAGGAAAAGATAAATTAGGGCTTTCATTAGAAGGGTTTCTTAGTTAAAGTGGATGCCAAAGAAAATTTGAGAGGGAGAGAGAGAGGTGGTGTGACAAAAGAAGGAGGCAAATTTGTTTAAGGGCATAAGATTTGGCTATGAAATCAAGGTGAGAACCCCATCTCAATACTTCTATATTGTTTATAAATCTTGAGATATATATATATATATATATATGGTTTTGGCAGCTTGGTAAGATTCGGTTATGTCTATTATATTGACTATTTGATTACAATGGAAAGATGGTTAATTATAAGTGTTATTCACGTAAAGATCCGATTGTAATACTCTTCAGTTATGGTATTATTGTATTTAATTTTGATTACCCGTAGAAATTGAGAGCCTTGGGTCTAACAAAGGATTATATATATTAGATTAATTCCTAAAAGTAATTACATGATTTCGTTGAGTTGCCTACAGATTTCATTTGAATTTAAACTTCATGATTATAATCTTTAATCCTAAAGGTGGCCCTATATCCTTACGTTTTCAACGGGGATATTAATCTAAGGTCTAGGGTATTCGGCTGCTGCTTCTCTAATGGTAATATGAGATTTGACCCAATGCAAGGAAATATTATTGGCCTAGAATATCAATTGTGGTTATAGAAATTTGTTTGAACTCTAGTAGTACAGATTAGTTTGGGAAAATATTATTGCGGTGGGACTTTGATAAGGAATATTAAATTGCTTAATTCAATGGTATATACGAAGTAGCTTTCATACCTGATTTTTGTAGGACAGTAGGAAAGAAAAGGTTTATAAGGATTAGATTCCATGCTTACTGATTAAAGCATTCTTTTGTTTAGAGCTTACGGAAGATTAAAGTGTTCAGCTGTGTTCAGAAGTATTAGCAAGAGAGGTAAGTAATTATGCATAATATGCACAAGTTTTGTCCTTTAGGTTCTTAGAAGTTATATGTTTTCAAAAGTTATATTTTTTAAGCTTACGTTTTAAAAGTTTATCAAAAAACATTTTTACACCATTGAAAGAGGAATTTTGACTTTTAAATAATGTTTTTTTTAAAAAAAATAATGTTTTAAAGAGAAACTTTGGATTTTAAATAAAGTTTTGAACACCTAAATCCCATTTAAAAGGTTATTTCTAAATTAAACTATTTTCCAAAAATAATTGAGTTTCAAAGTAAGTTTTCTATAATGATTCTTGTTCTTTAAATTTGTTAAAAGCAAGTGATTTCAGTCATATTCCGATTCTTCAAACGGTATTTAAAATGTTTCTTTTAGCAAAATAAATTTTCAGATTTACTCAAGAATTATAATATATTTATATAAACTCCTTAGTTTCTATTCGTTCCCCAAGAGAGTCAAGCATCCTTTGATTTATGTTCTATTGTATATTGTGATCTTCGATATGCCTCTGTATTTGAAAAGAAATTGTTAATACCAAGTAAATTATCATATTTTGTATAAGCTTTGCTTTGTGATATGTGACTCAAAATAAGTGTTTTTAGAATTGATTAGATATATCAGATATATGTGTAAATCCGCTCACAGGATTGTATGTGAGAATATGTGTTGATCCCTCGCCAGCAGGGGTTAGATGTTGGTATCCGCTCACAGGATTGTATATGAGAATATGTGATGTGTATATGTGACACTGTGCTCTGATCAATTATATGTATGTGATTTCTAATGATTTTAAGATGTGATTACATGTGTATAAAGTGATTTATTATATGTTTTGGAATGATTATTTTTGATATCATTGAATGAGTTTGTGAATAATAAAAATACTCGTGCTTGGCTTGACTCTATCCTGTTGTGTATTTTGTATAATTACTTACTAGATGTGACTCACCCCATCAATTACTATTTTTCAGATTAAAGTGTAGTTGGGAATATAGAACCATTGGGTCGCTTTGTAAGGTGCAAGGTAGAGCATGGAAGTTGTAGGCAATTTCAGTGTTACTTGAAGACTAATAGAATTTTAGTTATTCTTATTTTGTAGTTCATGTTTTACGTTTTGGAGATTATTTCCAATTTGTGGAGTTTAGATTTTTGTAAGAGGTTATTTATTAAGAGCATTGTTTCGTTGGAGTTTTAAATTATTTTGGATTTAATTATACGTATTGAGTTATGTAAGATTAACAAGTTAGTCATGCATCTAAATTCATGTTCCATGGATTTGGGTTGTGACAAGTTGAACCGGGAACCAACACCAAATTTGATCCACCAAAAACCCCCAAATTTGAGAACTATGAACAAGAGCGGTTATTGGACCATACCAAATTCTAAAACCATGGACATCATGCCCTAGAATTTTAAATATAGAAATCCAACCTCAAGTCAAAATGTCTATAATTGAAATACAATTTGAAGTTTCATAATTTCAAAAATTTACTAATAAATCCAAACATATAATAATTCATTAAGCTCCAAATAACAAAATAATTTGGACTCCTAAGATAAAACATAAACAATAATACTCATGACAAAAATAACTCTTAAAATAAAGTTTAAACTATTAATACATATAGATAATTCTTTAAGAGTTATCATACGTACATTTCAAATCACAAAGATAGTCCACTTGAAGATTTAGTGATCATGTCCTGACAATATCTTGTGACAAATATGAACAGTTAATATGAAAAATGTAGGGAAAATAGAGTAATGAGCTAAAAGACTAGTAAATGATAAATCACAGACCACCAAATGGGAGTTAACAAACAAGCAACTAGGTTTGTAAAAGAATAAGAAAGCAAATAGAACATAAACGAGACTAAAATAAGTGGCTTAGAATAGATGAAGCAATTCTATAGGTCACAACATCAGAATTATGTATAATAAATTGATTGTTGGAGAGGTATAAATATTAAATAATATATACAATAGATGCACATCACATATTTGCAATATATACATATAAAAGATGTCATATTTTATGTATTGTCCCATAGGTCTGACCCCCATGAGTAGGATTATATTTACATTGACTACAACCATAACATCCAATTTAGCAACACTCCCAACCTATATATTACCCCATGAGTGGGTTCCTGGAAAGTAATAATCATCATAAACCATCAAGGCTTCAACTACAACCACAAACATCCATCTCAGCAACACACCCAACTTTCACATAGTTAAATAATTCAAATTATGGTCCACCTATTGCTACTATGGGCAGTCATCAAAATTATTTTATAGCAAAGAATCAAATCAAAGAGATGCATACAGTCACAAAGAGAGTTTCACAATATAGTCATCCAAATAGATAATAGAATGTAATAAGAAAGGAGATAGTTTTACAAAAGTACTCCATACAAGCAACAATCTCAACAAGTCAAGTTCACTCAACCATAATATGAAAATTTGATCACATTTCAATAATGGATTCATTAATAGAACAACAAGAAAAATAGGGAAAGAATTTTGTAAAGTCCTCTACATATGGAAATTATTAGTGTGTAAACTGTAAAGTCCCACTTTATATTTGCAAGAATTTATTATCCAATTTTATATCACACATTGACCTCTACATATGGAAATTATTAGTGTGTAAAAAGTCCCACTTTATATTTACAAGAATTTATTATCAAACTTTGTATCACACTTTGACCTCTACATATGGTCTTGCTTGATTTTTTTCCAAACCAATATTATAACTATTGGATTATAAAAAATAAAATAAAAAATTCACCACTTTAAAATTTCTGTCATTTTTCCCAGTATTTCCAACTTCCAAATTCACTGTCCACAAATCCTAGGAAGCACGGGTGCGTTTCGGGACTCGGGTGCGGGTGCGAGTGTGGGTGCGGGACTCAGTAATTTTTGAAAAAGGTGGGTGCGGGTGCGGCGGGACTTGGCAATTAAAAACTTATTAAAAATATTTTTATTTATATTTTTAATATATTGCTAAGTATACTTTTTCACATTATATAAACATATACCAAATTTAAGAGCAATAGTAGATAACAATTAAAACATGATGTTCATAAATTAAATACAACTCACAAGATTGAAACTAAAACATTCCATAATGTTCAAAAATTAGAATACAACTCACAAGTTTTTGATACTTGAATTATTGACAAAGGTATTAAAATAGGTAGAACTTCCTATAAATTTTTTTTTTTAAAAAAAAAGAAAAAAAAAAAAGGCTTAGTGGTTGTGGGTCACGTGTTTGGTCAAAGAGCACAAGAACTTCCATAAATTAAAAAAGAAAAAGAAAAAAAATAAAGGCTTAGTGGCTGTGGCTCACGTGTTTGGTCAGAGAGCACAAAAACCAAAATAAAGCCTTTACCTTCTGTACATAAAGTAAAGCCTTTTAAGTGAAAGGCATTTAACAAAACTTATCAAAAAAAAAAAAAAAAAAACAGAACGGCTGGGCTCTAGTGAAAAGAATGGAAGAAGAAGACGAAGAAGCAATGAAGAAGAAGAAGAAGAAAGGGGTTAAGGCCGGTGCGTTTTGCACTTTTTTTTTCTTTTTTGAATTTCGGCCTGAACCGGCCATATCAGCGGTTTTGGCCGATACAGCCGAAACGGCCGAAACGGCCCAAGTCAGCCCGATTTGAGCTGCGTCGGTGCAAGTCGGCTTCGCCACGTGGCAGGACGCGGCCCGACACGACACGGACGCGCGGTCAGCGGTGTCCGACGCGCGTCGCCGCGTTGGGCCTCGTCCGACGCTGGTGCGGCTCCTCTGGCGTCGCACCCGTGCTTTCCAGCACAAATCTGGCATTGGCTTAAACCCTCAAGACAATAATAAATTAGAAAGAGTCAACAACTAAAGCTGAAAATGTACTTCCTGTCATGTGAGCTACAGTGGAGAGAAGTAGTTTATTTCTTCTACTCCTCAGATTTCTATAATCCATACAGTTTTCTATTTACGAAATCCATGCTCGCATCAACGACCAAAGATGCTTTGATAATGTTATTAATTAAATTAAAATAACAACAACAAACAAAATGTCCAAAGGAAAGTAGCTAGTAAAATGAAAGAAAAACAGAGCACTTGTTGGAGAAACTGAATTATTTATAAGACAAATGTGAATCAATGAGCAGAGTTGTAGAGTACCTCAATCTGAGAAAGTGAGATTTGATAAAGAAGACAAAGAATTGGATCAAAGAGAGAGGTTTGAGATCCAAAGTTATGCAAAGGGTATGAGATAAAAGCTTCTTGTTGTCAATTTCAGTACCTTTTAATTTTAACATTAATTTTCTTTGGCTTTCTCTCTCACTTAAAGGCGAAACATAAATTAATTCAGACTTGGACTCTCTATTTCTCTCTCCTCAATTTTTCTTTTCATTGATGGAGTTTGGAATTGGAATACGCTTTTACAAAGATGCTTGGTTGAATAGGTTTTTCAAACATGAGAAGTTTATGTCCGGAAAGGAACGTTAAAACTTAAATGGAATTGTATTTATTTCCAATGGCCAAAAATTGGAAGGAAGAAACATATTATATTACTTTCTTAGGTTCATGTGATATGGTAGCTTAATATTTTTTTGCTGAGATATGGTAGCTTAGTATGTACTACTAGTCGCTAACCTATGCAATGCACGGGAAAATTTTGCATAAATGTATAATGTATCAGTATAAGATTCAAAGCTGAAATTATTAAAGCAAAACGAAAATATTTGGTCGCGCAACAAATAAATATAAGAGAAAGATGGGGCTAATCCATGGCTATATAGTTGACAAATTCAGTTATAGCAAAAAATGAATCCAAAAATTCAAATGTTAAAACTTTCAGCCAAAAAGAAATTAAAGAATCGAAATATTCAGAGCCTAAAAATTATTGAAACAAAACAAAAAATATACGTCTATGGGACTACACAACAAAGAAACATAGAGAAAGATGAGTTACCTTCAAAAGAATAAGAATCACAAAGTTAAAGTGTATAGATCTTGCCCCTTTCTTTTCTTTTGTTAAGTGAAGGGGCATTTCTATGTCAATAAGTAGGTAAACTACTTAAAATGTAAAGCTATTGGCAATGAAGTTATTAGCCTCGAAGTTATCAGCAGCAATTTGGGATCCTTTTTAGGGTTCTTCAGAAGAGGGGAAAAACTTCCACATTAGAAGACATCGTCTGATGAATTAACCTTTGGATCTGTAAAAGTTTGTGGCTATTTATCTATATATGCATATGTGAGCAGGGCCAGCCCTAGGCTTAGGCCAATTACTCCTATTAATTATTTATCCATGCAATCCAAAATTATTTTTATTTTTTTAAAAAATTGGCCATTAAATACAACACCTATAGTACCAAAATGAAACCAAAACCTAAGGTCATTTTCGAGTGAAAATTAAATAACCATTAATTCATTGAATCTGCAAAATCTAACAGAGAAAATTCATAATTCATACGGCTTTTGTCAAACTCACACGGATCTTCAACTCCAAATCCAAAAATATATATAGATGAAATTTAATAAAAATATGAATACATATGCAACTATATATATATATATATATACACACATATACCAAGATTGAGAGAGAGAAGGAGATGTGAAAGGATACTGTTGGAGATATTGAAGAATTGTCCAGTGAGTAGATCTGAGCTTCGGCGGGGTTTTCAGTGGAAGGGTTTGGGCACTTTCGCGAAAAAGTGCAGTGAAAACCGTGAGGGAAAGAATAAAAAGAGAGAAGCGTAACATATCAGAAAGTGCGTATAAGTTCTCAAAATAAAAATGGTGGTAGCATGTTACACAGATCTTCAACTCCAAATCCAAAAAATATATATAGATGAAATTTAATAAAAATATGAATACATACACAACTATATATATATATATATATACACATATAGAGATTGAGAGAGAGAAGGAGATGTGAAAGGATTCTGTTGGAGATATTGGCGAATTGTCCAGCGAGTAGATCTGAGCTCTGGCTGGGTTTTCAGTGGAAGCGTTTGGGCACTTTCGCAAAAAAGTGCAATGAAAACTATGAGGGAAAGAATAAAAAGAGAGAAGCATAACAGATCAGAAAGTGCACATAAGTTTTCAAAATAAAAATAGTGGTAGCACGTGCCACGCATGTGCAACCGCGCTAGTTTGTATCATTTGGTGCTTCTCTATTTTGCATCAATGGGCCAATAACAAATTGACTCACATAGTTTAGCAGGATATGTGTGATTTAACAATATAATTTATTTTATTTTATTTAATTGTTTCAGTTAGCATAACTTTTTTTTTTTATAGAAAATAGTTAACTTAATTGATAAATTTTTTTGTAAGATATTTGGGGTTTGAAATTCTACCTATATCACCAAAAAAAAAAAAAAAAAATGATTTCAGTGAGGTGATATGAAAAACCTTTTTTTTGTTCTTTACACTTTACAGACCAATGGTTCTAAGAGCCCATAGTCAGCCCAAAGCCCACGATCCAATACACATGAAAATTAAATACCACTTCTTACTAAATCAGGCCCATTAAATTAACCACAAACTGTATCAACTAATATAAAACTCAAATTTCAACCCAATAGCCCATTCACAAAACAAAGCCCCCAAATTATCCAAGCCAATAACCCATACTGATGATCAAAACAAGTCCCAGGATTGAAGAAGTTCAAATTTGGGTCATGGTGCTAATTGGTTCAACACTTAAGTAAAGAGGGGCCATAAGTTTTTTTGGTCTATTTTTTGAGCTAGCCCAAAATGGAATACATGTGCCTAGCCCGTGAGGCCTAGCTCAAAGCTACAGACACAATCTTGATCATGATAACCTGTATAGAATGCTTTCTCAAGATTGATAAGCTATGACACTGAGTACAACACTATATCAGATACGTATGTTTCAACATGTCCAATGAAGTATTTATTGATGGTTACCTTGCAAACTTCTAGGCATTTTGTTCAAATTTTAGAGTGGAGATAAGCTAGTACCCTACAAGAATGCAGAAACACAACAATAACAAAGAAATACATAATTTGTTTATTTTACATTATTATTATTATTTTTTTAATTTTGAATTAACCGTTGGCATGACCAGATTAGTTCATTTTTACTCCTATTCAGTATAGAACCTTCAATTACAGTCTCTTTATAACTCAAATGCAATTTCAGTGACATTTTGTTTCAAAAATAAACTTTTTAGTTTTTAGTCTACGATTGATGCAAACCATTGGATCATTTAAGTCAATTGAAACCCATTTTAATGCTTCTCAACAACTTAACCATTTCATCCCTATCCTCTTTACGCATGAACCAACCCATTTCCTCCATTATCAAAAGTGCCACTGCCACCTCTGCCACATGAACTATGCTCTACACTGTCTCTACTAACATTGCCGCAACAATCGACTTCATAACAATACGTTTCATTCCGTTTCATTTAAAAGTATAATTTTAGCACAAAAGTTCACCAAACGTGGGAAAGAAGGGAGCAAATAAATTCCTCCTCTTACTTCTAGCAAGTATTACTTTTGAGGTAGTTTAGGTACTTAAAAGGTTTACGCTTGGCAAAAAAGTGTGACACTCAATGTCACTTTATTGGCAGAAACTTCTTGACATAGAGCTACAAAACTGGGAATAACAAAGCCATATCAATGCATACGTATGCTCGCGTGAATAAAACTTGTCAAAGTGTTCTTCAAAACACTGAAATTTGTAGGGTTTTCAGTATGAAACCTACAGTCAATAATGCTAGTTTCCCACAATGATACTTTGAAATTTTGCACCATATTGATATACTTTGTAGATAGATGCCATATCTAAAGTAACATCAATAATAATAGTAAAAGTGATGTGGATTTTGTTCAGATAGTATCTAAAGTTCAAAGTAAGTACACAATTTTTTTGTTTAACTTCCACAAGATCCACAAGATGAATCTTCATCTTCTTCTTCCTCCTCAAATTCAACATCTTCTTCCATACCATTAGCATCCTCTAGTGGAGGAATTTTGGCCTCTTCAACAATTATCACTATCTCTTCATCACTTTGGAGGGCAAATCTTGGATTTTCTTTCGTAACTTGAAATGCTTCTGCTAGTTCTTTCAACTTCTTCTTAAACCGCCGGTGCTTCATGATTTCCTCAATGGCAATCCTCTGCCCAGAGGAATAAAAGAAAAAAGAAAGAAAGCAAACATGATATAAACAACTTCTCAATCTATTTATCATAAATGATGAGAAAGACTTCAAAATCAATGACATAATAGTTGATTAACAAAAAATTAAAAAGAGATCAAGGACAAGGACTAAATTAAAAAATAATTCCCCCATAGGACCCATGTCTATCTCTTACACCTGTTAGGCAATAACACCTTTTCTACACTCCAAAAAACGTTTCCTACACACCATACTTGTGCCTTTTGAGTTACATAACACATTTAAAAAAATAAAATTGGGTTTCCAATAGTCTGTTGTTGAATCCAACCAACCCTACGTGTTGACTCTTAGGTTTTCTATCATGATTGGTACGAACTCTAAGCAACCTTGGGTGCTAACTCCTAGGCGATTGTTATTGTTGTTCTTTACTTTTTTGTGTTGCATCAAGTTTTGGTTTTGTTTGTAATGTTTGAGAAAGAGAGAGAAAACTAATGTCTATGATCGAAGAAGGCCATAATTTTTTTTTTTCTTTTTTTGATAGATACAATTTTTCAAGAAACTATAAAACCTTAAATCTCCCAAGACATTTCAGATTCAAAAAAGAGGCCCGGGGGGAGGGGGGGCACACAATGTTGTTCACATCTTTCCAAAGCAAGTTATCCAATTTATAAGCAAAGATCTGCAACTCAGCGTCATACGTAGTTACAACTGTTACGTATCTTTCGAGGATCTACAACAAGCATGTGAGCAAGGAGATCCTTAGAATCTGGAAATAAAGAGTCTGGAAGAGAGAATGGACAGGCATTTGTTCCTGCAAGAATGATAAAGGAAGCATTAAACTGCTAAAATAAGAAACATTAATTTTAAGGATGGCCAAAATGAAGGTAGATTACATAAACATTATTGGTTTCCCCTGTATCATTTGGTCTATAATTTGGGTGTTCCCCCACCAGCATAGTATAAAGAATCACTCCACATGACCATAAATCTGCCAATTGAACAAACATGAAGAAAAATTAAATAGGACCTGTAAAGTAAATGGTATTATATCCTTTGCACCCAATATAAAAAAAGAAAAGAAAAAAGAAGATATTTCTCAAACAAGAGGGCAGAACATAGTTTAACAACTTTTTGTTCTTCTCAGGCTGGAGAAGGGCTTAACTGTTTGCCTTCTGAAAGTATCTCACAACTTCCATTGTATTCTTTCACTCATCAACCCATGTTAAATTCCAGTCCTTAATACAGCACTCTAGCTCAAAAAATAATCAATTTTTAGATTTATAGAGAAACTTTATAATTCATAACAACCCATTGTTATTCAATCGTCTCAGTTTCCTAGAATTAGAATACATGAATCATCTAAAGACAACGCAAATCCAAATCTGACTTATTAGTTACTAACAGCAAAATAAATAAATAAAAATGAAGCATGTAACAAAGGCTTAATGCAAATTATAAGGAGACAACAAACCTTCCCATCATACTCTCTCGAACAAACCTTAGGTGCACTATATTGTGGAATTCCAATTGCTGACTTGAATGCAGCTGATATTGCTACACAAATAAAACACATCAGAGGAAAAAACAATTCACATATACCTGAGAGAAAAACTTCCCATACCAAGTTGAATCTGTAATTAAACCTTTGAAAAACCAAAATCACAAATCTTCAGGCATGGAGGATCACTTCCATCTAATAAGATGTTCTCTGGCTTCAGATCTCTATGGCACATTTCCTTCAGCACAAAGGAAATTAAGGAAAAAGTCAAAAGCAAGCAGAGAAAGGTAACAAATATAATTCTACATATCAAGACCTACATATATTTTCCTAAAACTGAAATATACATACATACATACATACATATATATATATATATATTAGTTTTTATTACCTCAGTGTGACAGTAGAAAACTCCTAATATAAGCTGTTGGAAATAATATCTGGCCTGAAAATTTGCAAAGGAAAATAAGTGAATATAATTCATAGTCTAAAACTCTTTAGGGGATCTTCTACATAACTATTTGTATTTTTTTAAACACTTTGTGTTCATCATTGTGTTTTAAATGTTGGGCTGTTAAGAAGCAACATTATAATAACATGAATGTAGCTAAAATTAGAATGCTAGGATAAATAAATGGAAATACACAAAAAGATAGGATTCAAAATGATGAAGTTCGCTTAAAGATAGGGGTAGCCCCTAATGACATAAAGATGATGGAGATTCGCTTAAAATGATTTGCTTGGTTTGCTTTATTTGCTTTATTTTCTGCATTCCCATTTTCTCTCTTTACATGCTTTAGTTCTTTGTTGTTTATGCTTGCAATATTGAACTTGGTTAATCATGTACATTGGACTAATTGGTAGTTTAGGTTAAAAGTAATTAAGCTATTAATATATATATATATATATATAAGAGAGAGAGATCAAAAATCACATTAGTAAAAGTAATAAAAAAAAGACTTGACAATTAAGTGAATAACAAAGAGTATGGCCTTAGATCAAGCAGAATGCAGGAAAATGATATGAACGGCCGACCTTAACTAATCATGAGCAAAGAGTATTCTCATATTTTAATAAAATCGCATACTTAATAATAAAATTAAATAAAAAGTAAAATCCAACCAGTTGGATTGGAATCTAATATATGGAGATTTTTCAAATCACGCAAAAGATCCACAGACTATTTTTCTATTCTTCCTACACATTCTCAACAAACAAACATGATACTACAAACCCACAATCACAAAACCCAAAGTTTACAAAATTGGAGCTTGCTATCAGTCAAGACCAATGAACAAACTGTATTTTCATTAAGCCCTTTCTTTGAACTATTCTTAAAAATTTTATCATATAGATCTCCACCCTCAGCGTACTCCATCACGATGCAGAGACAAGTTGAACTCAAAACCACCTAAAAATTCAAAAAACCCGCAAATTAAACCATTAAAAATAATAAAAATAGAATTCAAACTATTTTTTATAAGTAATGAAAAAATAATTTTGAGATAAAAACAAACCAATTACGCCATGGGTGTACTTAGGGAGTAGTACAATCAATCTCTCAAATTACAATGCTCAACCAAATCTAAAAAGGTCAAACAAGGAGAAGAATGAAAAACAACACTCCAATCCAACAAAGTACAAAGAAAAAGGGGAAAAAGGCCTTAATTTCAAGGATAGACCATTCCTATCCCTCAAAACTTCTAGCATTTTGTTCCCACCAAAGACACCACATGGTGCAATATGACACAACATTCCAAAAATCTATTGCAATGTCAGCCTAAGGTACCCTGCCAAGCTGAAAACATATCAACAGCCATCTTTGGCTTAAACCATTGGAGACCAAACAAACAGCACACCATTGTTCACATCTCATAAGTTATAGGACAATGAATGAGAAGATGATCAATTGACTCCCCACTTCTTTTACACATTCAGCACCAATCCTATACAATAATACCTCTCTTCCGAAAATTGTCTGTAGATTAAATCTTTCCTAGGGCAACAATCCAAGAGAAGAAGGCAACCCTAGAAGGGACCTTTGAACGCCAATCCGATTTCCATGGAAACGACATGCCATTAGACGAGGACAAAGAATGATAATATTCTCATAACTCAAAACTCCAACTCATGGCTGGGCTCCAACAAAGTTTATCAATTCCCTAACCCTAACAAACTTGGAATAGATTAGATCCACAAAGTTAACCAAGGATTCCAACTCCCAATATTGGACAGGGCTAGAGAAGCGAACATCCCAATGAGACACAACTGATACCATATAAATCGTGGAAGCCACTTTAAGAGGGCAATCACCACACCACTAGTCATGCCAAAACTTCACTCTAGTACCATCCCCCACATCAAATTGAAGAAACCGGGAAAATTTCAACCTTCCCATCTTATGGATTTACAAAGACTCACAGTATAGGGCCCGGACACACCTTTAGTGCACCATCACCCCCACCCCCCCCCCCCCCCCCCCCAAAAAAAAAAAAAAACATTCACACCCATATTTTGCCTCTATAACCCTCCTCCAAAGAACCTCCCTTTCAGTTCCATATCTTCACCAACCACTTCCCTAAATATTAGAATTCAAACATAGCCATATATACTCCAACAAAACCCATATATATATATATATATGCATGTATGTATGTATGTATGTATGCATTTATTTATTAAAAGAAAAATTGGCACATGCAACACAAGCACGTACCTCCTTGAATTGAATTACGTTGGGATGATAAAGTGATTTTTGGATTATGATTTCTCTAGCCAGATATTTATCAATCTACAACCAAAAAAAAAATAATAATAATAATAAAACAACCAATCAGAAGATATATAAACACATACACATACAGTGAAATTGGAAAAAAACATCCAGGTATTAGTCCCAAAATTTTTGGGTTCAGCTACTAAGCAGACTAATTATGGTTGGCCACATTTAGTGGATCCATTGATAATAGAGCAGCTGTGAACCCAACACATGTATACGCTAAGCACAGACATACAAAGAGTTATATATCATTGAGCTCTTAAGGACCAAACTTTCGGTTTGTTTTAAGGTTATGATAATGCAAATATATATATATATATATATAAGAATTTTGAGGCAAATTCAAAAGTATTAAAAAAAAAAAAAAAAAAAAAAAAAAAAGACAAAACTTAAATAAAATACCTTATATACAGTATGTTAGATACCCTCTTAAAATTAAAACACCCGTCCCCTGAGTTAACAATTAAACTAGCGTTAAATCTCCGTCAATTTTTTTTTTCTTTCCCCTGTTATTGACTCTTGAACTCCAGCGGAAAACCTCAAACACAAACCCAGCTCCTAACGTTCTCCCTCTCCCTCTCTTTTCTTCTCTTTCTCTCGTTCTTTCCTTGTCTCTCGCTCATATTAGATAAAATAGACGAATCCAGCTCTCTGAATTCTCTATCTCGCTCTGTTTTTGTAGATTAATTGGCTGGAACTAAAGTGATTCGTTGGTATGTATTGGCTAATCTCATTGTAGGTTTTCAATTCTAGTTGCTGGGTTTGTGTTATTTTGAGGTTTGGTAGAGTTTTTCTTTGTTGATTATGATTTGGGTATCAATTTTTGTTAATGGGTTTGTGTCATTATTGCTTTGGTTTGTTTTGTTTGGGTTTTCAATTCTAGCTACTAAGTTTGTGTTATTTTGAGGTTTGGTAGAGTTTTCCTTTGGCTATTTCTAATAAAGGTTTCAATTTTCGTTAATGGGTTTGTCTTAGTATTGCTTTGGTTAATTTTGATTTGGGTTTTCGATTATAGTTGCTGAGTTTGTGTTATTTTGAGGTTTGGAAGAGTTTTCCTTTGGGTATTTCTGATGAAGGTTTCAATTTTGGTTAATGGGTCTGTCTTACTATTGCTTTGGTTAACTTTAATTTGGGTTTTCAATTATAGTTGATGGGTTTCTGTTATTTTGAGGTTTGGAAGAGTTTTCCAATGGTTATTCTGATTTGGGTGTCAATTGTTCAAAGGAAAATTAATAGCAGATGGACATTGATTTCTCTGTTCACCTTGATGAAGCTGAGTTCTAATTATTTTTTCAATGTCTGATGTTTGTCTTTAGTGTTTGATTGATAGTTCAAATCTGAAATTTGAAATTGGAAAGGCAAAAGATTCTTAGTACAACAATCATATACTAATCTTAGAGAATTAAATACAAATATCTTGATTTGCATATTTTGAAAGTTGTTGGATTGATATTTGCAATACCTGAAGATGTTTTAATGGCTAGTGAATTTTTTTGGTTTATTTGTCATATCTTTTAAGATTGCTCTGGTCATTAACATTGTAGCTTGATTTTTAAATGTGGTATCTATTGAATCTATAACTTCTCATTATTGCAGGAAAATAATGACAATTGGGTTAGCATGATTAAGGATTTGTTTATTTTTTACTCAACCTTTCAGTTGAAGCATGTTCTCAAGTAAAATCTTCATTACCATGTTACAAGATGCAAGGTTGCTCTTGTCCCTTTACTGCTTGCTTCTTAGAAGACATGGTAGTTTAATGGAGACATAAAGTAATTTGCAGCTCAACCATTTCAAACGGCAAAGAGGCAGTTGGTGTTAGGCTAAATAGGCAGTAGGACTTAAGCTGTTGAATATATTCAAATTATTCTGTACAATTGCAAGTTATTTAAAAATTGCACAATAAGCACTGTATTTAATTAGTGAATTCTGTACAATGCACAATAAGCATTGTATTATTCTGTTTTGCAATATGCAATGTGATATTTGTAATGTGAGTTCACAATTTAATAAAACACCATTTACTTCATTTTATTATCAAAACTAAGCTCCTTTTTTTTTTTTTTTTTTGAGTTATAAGTGGGGCATTTACGCCATTTCATTTGAATTTATTGCGAGTTTTGGCTCTATCTTCACCACAGGTTGCCTCATCCTTTATAAAAGGAGTCCACACCTGCCTTCATTTGCCCGCACTTGAAGATAATAGTGGGAACTAATAGTGCAGGAAACCAGGGACCTATAGTTTTTGTTTTTGGATGGGACAGGGACCTATAGTTGAATGCAAACAATGCAGCTCTTTTGTTGAATGTGAGTGAGATGGTATGTTTTTCTTGAAGGACTTCAAACCTTTGGCAGGAATTGGGGCATCAACTCTGACATATTAAGAGCTGCTAAGCAATATCAAATATCTGGCTATGCTAGGACTGCAACTTGGATAGTGTTGGCTGTCAGACCAATTCACTAGATGTCTTTAATTGAGGTGGTTGAATATTAAACTGCTTGTATCACCTATGCCTGTAGCAATCATAAACATATTGGGACTTCTATCAAATTCTTAGTCTCTAACTCCATGTATAGTAACGTCATTCTCTACACATTCAATCCAAAAGAGAAACAAGAGGAAAATGCATTGGAACATTTGTTTGCAAGCCATTAACTGCAGTACTTGTTCATTGCAGAATGAGTCATAAATTTCAACACATGGAAATGTTTAAACTTTTGAGCAAAATGATATGGATGTTTAACTAAGGGCTAATTGGAGGGGGGGGGGGGGGGGGGGGGGGTGGGGGTGTGTGTGGGGGTGGGGGTGGGGGATGCAGCCAGCTTGGCTGTCCAGGTTGTGGACTCTCTTATCAAATCCCCAAACAACATTGTTCAAAAAGTAAATTATTAGAAAAAGATCAATTAATTTGAGCGCTTTTACTCTTACGTAAGATTTTGATATCAAAGAAAATCATCCTGAACATTGGTTGCAAAAGTGTGCCAATTGAACTAAAAGTGAACCTCATGTCAAACAAGGGATTTTGTTCTAGGGATTCTGCTCCAATTCTTGCCAAAGTGTTGAAGTCCTTCAAGAAAAACATACTATCTCACTCACATTCAACAAAAGAGCTGCATTGTTTGCATTCAACTATAGGTCCCTGTCCTATAAAAAAAAAATATATATATATATATATATATAGGTCCCTGGAATTTAATCTTGTAGTTGGAGTTTTGCTTTTTTAGCAGAGCTGCAATCTGATTTGGTGAATACTTGACGAGCTAGATTATTGTAATAAAGAAAGTACGGGTAAAAACAGTTCTAGTTTGAGATGATTGTAATAAAGAAAGTAAGGCAAAACAATTCAAATTATCAAAAGTTAGTAGTGAATTTGGATCAGAAAAAGTACCCAATATTAAAGAAGTTACAACTGATAAGTTATAACGATAAAAGTACCCAAGACACATCGGTAAATAAACTGATAAGCGACAACAAAAAAAGGTAATGCCACTTGTAGCAATCAGTAAATAAACTAATGTCACTTATAGCAATCATTAAAGAGATGTTCGCATCTTCATCCAAAACCACGCTAAAATTCTTGCACGCTAAACCCCTTGCCCATGCTAAGGTAGTGGTCTGCCAAAAAAAGAACTCATGATTTATTAATCACATCAATAGATATGCCTCATCCTCTAAATCAAACTCCATTCCAATTTTTGGAGTTATATCTTCTTTAGTGTCTATATTTTCTCAAATTTTTGGAGTTGTATCTTCCTCTGAGTTATTTCTCAAAAAAAAAAAAAAAAAAAAAAAAAAATCTTCCTCTAAGTCAACAAACACAACTTCTTCAAGGTTGCTCTTCCCATCTTTCTCCATAACCTGCAAATTAAAAGACACAACTTTATTGCTTTTGATGAACTAAGTTCACTAAAAATATAAAAAATTACTACAATATATAAAGGAATTGTTGAAAGAAGTTTAAAAAACAAATGTTTTGCAATGTATATGCATGAAGAAAGAATCAATAGAAGTAACATGGATTGGTGTTCTAAATTAGCAACCAATCCATGCCTCATACTTTGTAGAAAATAAGATTTCAATTCATCAATGTGTAATGCAAAGCTCATATGTGCTAGGAGATTTTACAAGGGTTTATAGTCAATGAACCCAACTTCAAGATTAGAATGAACTCTACAAGGAATTTGGAAGGGCATGGAATATTAGTCTCCTCAATTGTTGCGGGGAATTATGCAGAGGGTGCATCATAAATTGACACCCAAATCAGAATAGCCATTTGAAAACTCTTCCAAACTTCAAAATAACACAAACCCAGCAACTATAATTGAAAACCCAAATTAAAATTAACCAAAGCAATACTAAGACAGACCCATTAGCCAAAAGTGAAACCTTCATCAGAAATACCCAAAGGAAAACTCTTCCAAACCTCAAAATAACACAAACTCAGCAACTATAATTGAAAACCCAAATCAAAATTAACCAAAGCAATACTAAGACAGACCCATTAACAGAAATTGAAACCTTTATTGGAAATAGCCAAAGGAAAACTCTACCAAACCTCAAAATAACACAAACTCAGTAGCTAGAATTGAAAACCCAAATCAAAACAAACCAAAGCAGTAATGACACAAACCCATTAACAAAAATTGATACCCAGATCATAATCAACAAAGAAAAACTCTACCAAACCTCAAAATAACACAAACCCAGCAACTAGAATTGAAAACCTTCAATGAGATTTAGCCAATACATACCAACGAATCACTTTAGTTCCAGCCAATTAATCTGCGAAAACAGAGTGAGATAGAGAATTCAGAGAGTTGGATTCGTCTATTTCATCTAATATGAGCAAGAGAGAAGGAAAGAAAGAGAGAAAGAGAAGAAAAGAGAGGGAGAGAGAGAGCGTTAGGAGTTGGGTCTGTGTTTGAGGTTTTCCGCTGGAGTTCAAGAGTCAGTAACAGGCGAAAGAAAAAAAAAATAGACGGAGACTTAACGTTGGTTTCACTGTTAACTCAGTGGACACATGATTTAATTTTAAGAGGGTTATCTAACGTACTGTATGTAAGATATGTATATAAGTTTTACACTTAAAAAAATATATATTTATGAATTGGGAAAAAAGTATGTACCTGATGACCACGCCGAATGCATTTCATGGCAAAGAGTTTTGTGGTCTTTTTGTTTTCCACGAGCCATACCTCTCTGAAGCTCCCATACCCTAGATATTCCACTTGCTCAGTGCCGGCTCAAGGCATAGGCAAGTTGGGCCTAGGCCTAAGGCCCCACCAAAAAACAAATTTATCCTTAGGAAAAAAAGCCCCACTTTCCATAATTAAAGGCCCAAATTTTTATAAAATTGTATATATATTTTCTAAAAGTTGTACATTTTTTTTATTAGTGATGTTAAGGATATTACAAATTTTACTATTAGCTTACAAATTACCATGTTATTAATCATAAAAAAGTGATATAAACATTTATTAGTTAAATTGATGAAGTTCATCAATGAGAGATAATATCATATTATATTTTGAACATTTTATAATGCTTTTAATTAGTGCATTTTTCTTTTTCATTTTTATTAAAACTTTCAAAGTACGAGACCAATAGAACCTTAACTCAATTGAAACTCTAAAATATTTCAAAAAGATGTTGCAAATGTGTTAAATCATCAATTATAGATTAATCTCTCCTAATAGTTTGAGACTTTGATTTTTGTAAAATAATATCCTACAAAGCCATACACCAAATAATATCTATCTCTCTCTCTTAAAATCAAAATATAAAATTAAAAATTAGATTACAATTTTATTTAACTATGCATTGTCTTATATCCAAAATAAAGTATCTTTTTCAATCGCAATATATTTTTATTTCTTTTTATTAATATTTATAGGTTCAACTATGATATTCAATTCTCTATATGAAATTAACATTAATCTAGTTGGTATTATTTATGTATTTAATGTATTAAATTAACCTTAATTTGATTAGTATTAAATAATTTTGTTTAATTAATATTTACATATTAAAGGCCCCGCATAAATTTTTCGCCTTAGGCTCCAAATTATGTTGGGCCGGCCCTGCACTTGCTTGTACTTTTCCATTGTGTCCTAATGGAAGGAGGTAAAATATTTTCCTTCAAAGAGTCACTCAAAACAAATAGAAACCAAATAAAATCAAAACAAAATAAAAAAATTATCAGCAGCGCTTTGGGATCCCTTTTTAGGGTTCTTCAAAAGACGGAGGAAAAACTTCCACATTAGAAGACGCTGTGTGATGAATTAACCTTTGGATCTGTAAAAGTTTGTGGCTATTTATCTATATATGTATATATGAGCTAGGCCAGCCCTAGGCTTAGGCCTGTTGGGCCATTGCCTAGCCCCCTTAATAGAGTTGGCCCCAAATGCGGGGGCAATTTTTATTTTATTTTATTAATATATAAATATTTTGGGAGATATTAAAACATTTTAGTTTGCATTTTTTTTCACTATTAAGAAAGCTTAAAGAATTAAGTAATGTTAGAGGTAGAAATAAGACAAATTTAAATAAATAGGTCTTTACAAATAGAGGTGTTACTAATCACAAGTAATTCAAATAGAAAAATGTTAAAAATACTATAAATTTTACTACATAAATTTTATTTATTTAATTATTTTTATACAAAATAAAAATTCTACTCTAACCTAATATAATTATATATGTATAACTCTTTTCTAGAGACTTAAATCTCGATCATTGCCCTCCATACCTTACAAGAACTTATACTTGTGGAGTGATCACTACACCAGGGGTGCGTGGTAGTCTCTATAACTTTTATAATTTGATATGACAATGAATATGATAGATGAATTTCAACAAACTATTGAATGCATTTTTGAATGAATATTTGTGATTGGTGATATTTCTTTGTAATTGTCATGTTGTAAATTTTATAATATTTCTAGTATTTTTGTAAGCCTTATGTCATTGATCACATTCATTACAACACCAGTTTGTAGTAAAATTTGTTATAACTTTATCATTTTTTCAAAAAAAAAATCATATTAAAAAGTAAAAAGAATGGATTTAAAAAAATTATTATATAAAATGCTAATTAAATATTATTTAAGTGATAACATAAAGACTCCATTTGAAGATTTCGCCTTAGACCTCCCAAACACTTGGGCTGGTCCTGAATATGAGAGTGTTAATGGAAAGAGAGAAGCTCATGGAAATTTGAGGAATGGGCGGCTTAGGAAAGAGGGTTTTGCAATTGCAAGACTACAAAATATATAATGTAATCTTCTTGCCGACGCACCCATTCCATAAACCTTTTCCAGAGCCTTCACTTTCCTTTTCCTCTTGATTGTTTGGACTGGAGGTTTTTTTTTTTTTTTTTTTTTTTTTTTTTTTGGAGAATGGATTGACTTGTTGAGAATGTTCCCTGTATATAGTCTGTCTAGATACATATATAGCTAGTTTTTTATTTTTAACTTTCTTTTTAGTTTTAACGTGGACTGTTAGGTGTGGAAGATAAATAAATCAATAAAAAAAATTAAGTTGATTAGATATGATAAAAAAAAAAAAAAAAATACTAGAAGTATTTTTAAAAATAAAAAATAAATTGGATATGTGAATATGACTTCATATACGGGGAGTAATGCTAAGGACATTAAATTCAGCACAATTTTGTCTCATATATGCTAATCTACTCTCGAAGATGGGCTTCAACGACATATATGCTCCATCTTGAGGGGCTATTAAGATTTTGTTGTTATACAACTGGTAATTTAGTGAATAGGTTCAGTAGACTACATGTATTTTAAGATTTCTTATTATTTGTCTCATACACGTGGATTGCCAAGTGTATAGATATGATTGGTTCTTTGTAGTCAGCGGATTGCCAATAATAATTTTCCTAGTTTTTTAACAATTCTTGTTTTTTTTTTTTTTTTTTTTTGGTCACACTGTTATCAATAAACATGAATTAAAGAAGTAAACCGAGGTTCATAGCTTGCCGAGAATGTAAAAACTATTATAACTGTAAGGGACAAATGTCTAAAAGAATAAAAGAATTATATATTCCGTGGTTTATAACTTACATAGAGAACACACACGTAATCAGAGAGTCACGAAAAAATAAAAAATAAATAAAAGAATTGGCTTAATAGATGAAAGAATCGACACAAAATTCCCAGTCCTATTTTTGTCTAGGATTTGGTACATTCTGTAGGAAGGCCTTGGGGAAACCTCTCTGTGTCTGTGCAATAGTTGTATTTCATGTAGTTCTTCTGCGCCCATTGCAATCTCTGTTGACTTGCTGAATCCAACTCTTGTGATAGCCAAGCATTATTGCTGGACGTAGAAGAGGGAGAGTTTGAACCACAGGAGGATGCCCCAGAGGTCCAAACACAAGCATTTGCATTGAAGTTCCTATACGAAGCAGTGAAAGGAGCTTGTGTCCAATCTGTCTTGACAAGTCCACCCCTTGTTGCCCAGTCATCAGCGTTCCAGAGGCTGGAGTACATTCTCATTGACTGGTTCTTTCGGAATGGAACACCATTTGACTCCAAGTTCTTGAATTCTCTAATGGGAGTGCCATCCACAGAGAAGCTGAGATGAAAAAGCAAAAAGTCAATACAAAGTGTATACGGGAAAATTGGGAACAAGGTACATAAATGAGAAATTGGTGCAATGCTTACATGATGCGCTGGGGATTCCAAAGTACGGAATAGGTGTGAAAATCCGCAGTTGGGTCAAACCATAGATAGAATTGTTGTTCTCTGTTGCCCTTGCCTTGGCTGAACACATTAGTATGAAGTATGTAAGGATCACCACTCAGATTCCCCAAGAATTCAAAGTCTATCTCATCCCATGTTGATCCTTTAGAGGACAACTGCAGACACAGACATAAGCATTAGCTATTGAACATGTAGTCTTGTTTAGAAATTGAATAAAACACTAATGTCAGGAAAACTTACATAATAGGCAGTGACAGTGCCAGCAGAGTTTCCAGGGACAAGCTGCATATCAATCTTTCCAGAAAGATATTCATTCTTGGACTGGAATCCTGAGCCTGAAGTTTTGTCAAGTGAGAGAGTAAGAAGCTCACCATTGTTGACAATATTAGCACGGCCATCTCCCCATGTAATGTCAAAGTCTTGGTTCAAGTTACCAGCAGAGGCAACCATCATTGACCCAAGAACAAGGGGCAAAAGAAGAATTAAAGGAACACTTGAAGAAGTCATAGAAGCCATGAATTCTATGTTAATGGGTGATATGAATATTGGAGTATTTGACTATTTGTAATGTAATTGTAGCTTGCTGAGTGAATAGATTGGTGTTGTCAGAATTAGTTTGGGCTAGTATTTATACTTGGCAATGAAGATGTGAAAACAAAAGGCAAGGGAAGGGCCATAAGAAGGTTTAGTCATGTAATAAGCTGGACCCAGTTGTTGGCATGGAAAGCTGTTTGAATTGCACTAAAACGCCACCAAATAAACTTTCAATTATTGCAGTCACGCGGTTTTGCATTGTATATTAGTCTAATCTCTCTCTCTCTCTCTCTTGGTGGAAGGTAGGATTAAAATAAAGGGATGGACCTCACCTAGCTAATTAGATTTTCGGTTCACACAAATTTTATCCCACTTTTATTCATTGTCAGATTATTAAATAACAATAGTCATATAAACGAGGAGATTAGCTGCCAATCTTAAATGCTATCGAGGTCATAACTCATAAGCAATAAACGCAAGTGAGAGCTTAAAAATTGTTTTTTTTTTTGGTTCACGTGGGAGCTCAAATTTAAATGCTGCATAATCGCTAATTAGAATATGCATATTATGTAGTGCTATCATTCATGAAGAATTCTACATGTCGGAGACCAAATTTTTTTTATTTATAGTTTTAATAAAAGGGAAATGTTAATGAGTGCCCTTAGGGCACTGGTTAATAATCTATTTAAAGAAAATTTTTATGGGAAATGAAAAAAAAGTAATTAATATTTTGACAGCTTTTTTCATTTTCCATAAAAGTGATATCAAAATTTTTTTAAAATGGATTATTAATGAGTGCCCTAAGGACACTTGTTAGCATGACCCTTAATAAAATAATCTTTTTTAAAAGCAAAGGAAACACCAACGACTTGTATGTCAACTTGTTTTTAATGGAGATGTCTCCATTTTGGGTTTGAATCTCTCATTTTTTACAATATATAGAGGGTTGGGTCAATATATTTAGGGGTGGCAAAATTGAATATGACTTGCGAACTCGATATGACACAATATAAAATTAGCAAGTTATGGGTTGGTGCTTAATGAGTTAGTGTTATATTCGGGTTGACATGACTGAGTCATTTAATAAACGGTTGGGTTAGTGTCCAATCTATGGAACTTGTTTAACCTATCTGACCCGTTTAATTAAGTGACAATTTACTAATATATCCTTAAAATCCTAAGTATATAAACTAATTAATTGTTGTGGTTTATTATTATTATTTTTTGACATATTATGATTGATTATTTGTGATATTAAGATATTCTTTAGTTTCAAATGATTATTTGTGTTGCAATTACTTGTTAGTTCTGAATTTTATATTAAAAATATTTATTTTTTTCAATTTGGTTAATACTAATTTTTTTTCTTTTCCATTTTGATAAAATCTGATAAGCAGGTCGACATGATTGATTCATTTAATAAATGAGTCATGTTAGAGTTGAGGAATCTTTATCCTTTTAATAAACATGTCGGGTTAATATTGACTCATATAGTCATATACTCATGAGCTAACACGACACGAACTCGAACGAACACGAATTGCCACCCCTAAATATATTACGAGATATAAAGTAAAAAAATTTAATGGTCTTTTTCTTAACACTAAATAAGTAAATATCAATTAAATATTATTTATAATTTTTTTATTAAAACCGTTTTTTTAAATGTAAATTTGCTAATTAATTTTTCATATTTAAATTTTATTTATCTCTTTCACATGTTAGAAAAATTTTATCAATGATTGTTCCACATACTCATAATAATTTTTTTTTTTTTTTTTTAGTGAAAGAGTTTATAGTTTTAATTGAGTTGAATTTTTATTGGCTCAATATTTTGGGAGGCTTCTTGGAAGTGGGGGAAAATATAAAATCCAAATTGTAGTGAAGTGAATATTGTGCCTTATTATAACGGGATAAACGTTGGGCCTATTTCAAGCATTGACCCTAACTGAGGAAATAAATCCAACATTGACTAGTCCATATTGATAAAGAACATAAAACCTTGGATCATTAGTCAGGCCCAATAACCTTCTAGGCTCCACGTTTGAGGCATGTCCAAGCTACTGAGGTAAATCCCATACAAGATAAACTTCTCTAAGATAGCTTTCTAAAATTTCCTGATGATTCCACAACAACTTTTGCATTAATGAAAGCCACCTGTCTCGCACCACCGCGTTTAATGCAAAAGGACAAGGTTGAAGAGTAAGAAAATTCTTAGAAATCTCCATTCATAATGAAAACTCAAGAAAGAATAGTCTAATAAGACTAGAAGTTATCTAGGTGGACGCCTAAACAGTAAGGAAGACCTTAGAAGTCCCCGTTCATGATGAAAAACCAATAAAGAAGAGCCTAATAAGACTAGAAGTTATCCAGATAGATAAAGACAAAATACAAAGAAGAAGGGGATAGCTCATATAAAAATGAAAAAAAGAAAGAAGAGAGGGACAACACAGAATATATATATATATATATATGTAGAGAGAGAGAGAGAGAGAGAGAGAGAGAGAGAGTGTGTGTGTGTGTGTGTGTGTGTATGTGTGTAAACATTCAAAAGCAATATCCTTGTAACAACATATCAAAATAAATAAAGAATAGTTCATTTTGGATGATTTATGTGTTTTTGCCCAAATTTTCCATTATGGATAAATATCAACCCGTAACACAAATTAGTTGTGTCGCATGTCTTGCTTAGTGTCCTAAATCACAAAATTAAGGAACATGTTCCTATACAAACTATATTTTTCTTAAAAGAAAAATTATCATTTTACAATTTAAGACATTTTAATAAAATTTTGGGGGTTTTATCACCTTTTAAAATATTTTGGTATAAGTGGTACCTTAGAGCTGGCCCATATATATAGAAAGTAAAGGAAACAACTAACATTTGGATTCAAAGGAGGAAATATTAGTCCAATTAATTTGTCAATTTTGTGCAATGGTTTTACCTTTCAATTAATTACTATAATAACAAAGTGGACAAATCATGAACGCCATTCTTCTTTTATCTAACCTTGACCACCAAGTGGACCGTTAGAGCAACTGCATCAGTCTAGCCAAATTTGTCCGTTTGTTTTATACTAAGAACCTATTTTTTCTATTTTACACTACCACATTTTCAAAGAACCCACGTCACTTTATTTATTTTACAATCTTTTCTATTTAAATAATATTTTTTATTATTATTTTTTTAATATCTATCTTTTTAATATCTTTTTCATCTTATCCTCCTCTCAAGTCTCAACCGTGTTTCTGTCTCTCTCTATATTCTTCTCTACCTTTAGGACTCCCTCAACTCTCTTCTCCTTTCATGTCTCAAACCAAAAGGTCTGGTACTCTCCGAACTCTCTTCCTCTCTCATATATCAAACCCAAAACTCACACATGGTAGAAAATCTAGCGGCAGAAGTAAGCAGATCTGGGCAACAGCAAGGCAGATCGGCGGCGGCGGCAGCAACAGTGGCAGATCCGGTGGGTTTGGCTTGATTTTAAGTTGGGTTTTTTGATGTTTTGGTTTGATTTTCTGTTAATTTTGGGTCAATTTTGTGGTGGATTATCAATTGTTGAAAATGGGTTGCAGTGGTGGTGATTGGGTGGTGTTGGGTTGGTGGTTGGGTGGTGCTCCTTCTTTTCTTTTATTCTTCTTTTGCTGGATTGTTGTGTTCGTTGGGATGCTGTGTATGTTCTGTGTTTCTTTTGCTGGGTTGGTGAATGGTGAAAGAGAGAGAATATGAATGGTGAGAGAGAAAAAATAATAAAATATTATTATACACAACTATAGTAACCGTGTAAATATTCACGGTTATTGTAGCAAGGGTATAAATATACACATCTTTACACCCACTGATGTGGGTAGTTTTGGAGAAAAATTGTATAAATTTGGACATTTTTGTATTATACACATCTTTACATCCGCTGATGCAGATGCTCTTATTTTCTCTTTATATAAGCTCCAGTAATAAAAGTTACCGATTGATGTACTATCAACCCATTTATAATCTCTCTCCAAAAAAAAAAAAAAAAAACATTTATAAGATTAACCAAAAAAAAAACTTTTAAAAAAATATAAAAGAAATATACCTAAAATAGCCAAGTGGAGGTTTTGTAAGAACTCCACAAACTTTTGAATGATGACATAATATTTACTTTTCATGCATGTTCGCCTTAATAAACTATATATCTAAGAGTTAGGCCCTTTTGCATATACACCATTGTAAGTTTTTTTTAAAAACCTTCTCCCATCTCTCCGTGTATGTGTTAAAAAATACTTAATATTCTAAAAAAAAAAAAAAAGACTTGGCAAATGGGTCGGATCTACATGTTTGATTTTGACTTATTGGATATGGTTTAACAATTAACATATGTATGTATGGACCAAAAATAGGTTAGACTAAAGTATGTTGTTAATCTCATGACTCGTACTTGATTATTGATGGGATGGGTCTATTAATGTTCATCGAGTCTAAACTGTTGGTTATTTAGGTGTTTATTGTTAGTCTATGAAGGCAGATTTCTCACATTGAAAAGTAAACATTGTCAGATTCCTCACATTAAAATCATAGCTAGACATGGCAAAACGGGCGGGTTGGGTCGGGTTTAGGTCGGGTCAATCGGGTTGCGAGTCAAATGGGTCAAGGGTCAAAACGGGTCATTTTAAGCGGATTAAAAACGGGTTCGGGTCAATCGGGTTGCAGATTGGGTCGGGTCGGGTTGACTCGTATTTTTCACATGAAATTTTTTATTTTTTATTTTTATAAAAAAAACAATATGTATTTGCCATTTGGAAAGTTATGCAACATATTACTTGATGTAAAATGCATTATTTTGAATTCACCACTTATATCAAGAATAAACTCAGTTAAACTTATTAATACTTATTCAATAATTTTAAAATTATACAAATCCAAACATTATTATCTAAAACAAAATAACACAAAGATAAGTAAAACAAATACACAAGTTTTATTTCTACACAATATCAACATTCCAAAATATAAAACAAAATTACAAATGACTTATTGAATAACTCATTTGGTAAAGAATAAAAACATCTAAGAAAGTTACAGTCTTGAAAATTAATTTTATTATCTATTATCAATTGTGGTTGGCACTCTATTATTTCAATTTGAGATATATATTAAAGTTTGATTGCTTACTTATTTATACATGGTCTCTTTTATAAAGATCATATCGTTGTTAAGCAGTACACACTCTATGAAATATCATAATTTATTTTGAAAAGCCATTTATTTTGAACATAAATTGTTAAAAAATAGGTTTAAGTATTCATAATTTATGCTAATTTGATACTTTGGCTTTACTATTTTCACACTTGTGAATATGTCTCACACATGTCTACAATTTTAAATCTATTTTTAACTCTACTGTAACTAGATTATCTTGGCATGAACTTTGTTATTTGATATCTAAAAATCTTTACTCATTACAGAATGCTTAACCATTTATCTTTCAATTAATTTGCATGCAGTTATGTAAATGTATCAATTGTTTCCTTAAAGCTCACAATAAACAACTAAATCAATATTATCTTAATTTTATTATTTTTTTTACCAAAAAAAAAAAAGTTTTAAAAAAATGGTTCAGGTTTGGGTCGGGTCGCAGGTCAGGTTGGGTTGACCTGCACAAAACATGGGTCGGGTCACGGGTCAACCCGTTTTTACTTTGGGTCAAAAAAATCGGGTTCGGGTTAGGTATTTTTCTAGTCGAGTCGAGTCAGGTCAGAAAATTCTGACCCGTTTTGCCATGTCTAATCGTACCGCACCATTGGGCTTGGGTTAGTTGGCTGAACTACGGTTATCCCTGGGTTACTTCAGCCAGTTGGGCCGATTGGCCAACTAATGGACTGGGCCTTAAATGTGTGTTTTTTGTTTTTGTTATTGTTTTTTTTGTTTGGTTTATTGTTTGTTTTTGTTTTATATATATACGTATATAAAGTTAGAATGAGTTGGACCTAAATGTGTGTGTGTTTTAATCAGAATAGGCTAGCTTCAAAATTTTATTACTATTTTTCTTGAGAAATCAAGCTATGCATAAATTTGGACCAATATTTTTTAATCCATTGCAAAATTTGAATTTAGGCCTCTATTAAATGACTAAGATATAAAAATCCAACTTTAGGACCCATTAAATTTTGAACTCTGTTAATATTTGCGTCTCTGTTTAAGGAATTTATCGACAAATTTTGAACCTCTATTCATTTGATGTAATACAATCTATTTATTCATTCATAAATAAATAAAATAAAATACAAAATACAAAGATTCGACAAGAGAAGTTTCAGCACCTCTCATTTTTTTTTAAAGGGCTTATGAAGCTTGTTGAATAGAACACCAAGTGAACCAGCAATTACCACTTTGGAAATACTCGCGAGACTCTTTGATGTGGCAAGCATGCAAACACGTGCAGCTTCATTACAATCAATAAATTCAAAATTGATTCAAATGCTAATCTCATTTGATGCTTTGAAGAAAGTTAAATATTCTTGTTTAGTAGAAAATACTTTGATATGAAAATAAATGCAGATGCCAAAGAATAAAAGAATTTTTTTTTTTTTTGGAGAAAGAACATTGTAAATTTATTGATGGATAGCTGAATCGGCTTGAATTACAAAAACAAGGTGTGGGGGAACTCGCTAATATGTCTAGCATGTCTAGTAATGTCATGAGTTGACTTATTCGCTTGTCTTGGCACGTACTGGAATTCCACTAAGTTCATCTAATTTGCCACCTCCTTTGCTTCAACCAACAAATGACCGTACTCATTCAGTGAAGAAATCTTGCTCTTTAGACCATCAATAGCAATCTTCGAGTCACCTTCGAGGATAATCGGAGCTAGCCCAAGATCTTTTTCGAATTGAAGAGCTTTTTTTGTTGCAATCACCTCTACAGCAGCAACTGAGAAAGGTAAGTGGAAGCTCTCTACCATGGAAGCTATCACACTTCAAACAATGACACCCATCCCAGCACGTTGAATTTCTCTAAACACAGATTCATCGAAGTTAACTTTTAGTTTCGACCATGGTGGTGGCTTCCATATAAGGCGATGATCACTACGAGGCCTCTGGTCTATAGGGCGAGGTGGAATGGTTCAAACATATTCTGATCTGGCCTTCTGGACTTCGGTATAAACCTACTGAATTGGTATGTGTATTCCGCTGGTTCTCATGCTAGGTTGCACTGACACGGCATTTTTGGTGTTGGAATCGGTACGATTTGCTGGATTTCAGTGTCCGAGTAGTGGTTTTTTTTTTTTTTTTTTTTTTTTTTTTTTTTTTTTTTTTTCGCCTTCGCCGACACAGCTCCAATGTGGCTTTAACACACTAGCAGTGAAAAAAAAAAAAAATAGAAGAAGGAAAATCACAGATTTTGACTAGTGGACTTACCAATACCATTGATTTTATGATATACCCTAAAACAACAAGTCTGAGAAGTCATTAGATCGAAATCCACATCTCATTCTCAAGTTCTCACTTCTTAACCCACCCTCCCTCTGACCTCTACCCGCTGTTGCTGCCCTCTGTCCCTCATTGGAGCTAGATTGGGCCGATCGGCGAGCTCCATAGACGTTGACGCCGCCCTATCCCTTCCAATCTCTCTTTCTCTCTCTCTCTCTCTCTCTCTCTCTCTCTCTCTCTTCTCCCAGATATTGGGCCATTTGGGTGAATGCTGAATGGGTTACTTAATACTCACTTATTATAACGCATTTTGTTTTGTTTTGTTTTTTTTTAATCCCACTCTTACTATCACTGTGTGAGAGTGGGATATAATATAATGTTGTTACTGCCATTATATGCCATATATAATGTTGTTACTCCCATATTAAGTTATACCTAATAATTTTTTTTTTTTTTTTGGTGTCTTGTTATAGTTTTATTTATTTATTAAAGTTAAATAATGTAGGTGATTTTACTAAATTGAATACTAAAAGTGAAAAATCAATTGAGTCAGCTGCTCCTCTATGGAAACATGTCACAAAGTTAGAAAAAGCAAGTGTTGGTGGTGAGAATGTTAGAAAAATATGTTACTAAGTTAATAAATATAAAATTTAATTAATTATTTAATTGTTGTGTCCCAGTTGTGTCGTGTCCTTATTTTAAAAAAAATTGCCGTATCGTCGTGTCCATGTCCGTGCATCATAGTTCTCATGGTGTTTCTTCGGTACCATATTGCACAAACCGTTGTGGCAAAGCTGTTCAGGTCCTTCCCTTCCTCAATGATTGTTTCCACCAAATCTTGGAAGCTTGAAAAACATGGACTAGAGCCCATGCTTTCCCACATACCATTCTGGGACCATACTCGAGAAATGGAGGGGCACAACCAAAGTGCATGGAGCACATCCTCGGACTCTCCATGACAATGATCACAGCAATCATCTGTTAGTACCATACGGCGCTAGAGATTGTGTTTTGTTGGAATTGAATTCCTGATGGCCCTCCACAGAAAGTTTTGAACCTTGGACTTGCATTCTCCACACCTTCTTCCATAGTTTATTGTCATCTGGCTGGTACTCTCCATTATCCAAGGAATAAAAGAATTTGATTATATAAATGACATAGGTATTAATTAATGGAAAAAGTTAATGGATGTCTACATTAGTTAATTTAAAAAAAAAAAATATTTTTCACAAAAATGGTATTAAAATTTTCCTAAAATAGTTCATTAACAAATGCTTTAAAAGCACCTATTAACAAGACCCTTAATTAATTAATACCAAAATATTTCCTTGTAGAAGCTGTGTTCTTTTTCTCTAAGACATGGTGCATTCTGGGAGGTGGTATATCCTGTACCCAGCATATATGCCGGGTACAGGATATACAAAATCGCATTCTGGAGGGAAGCCTTTGGGGAATCTTTTTTTGTTTGTGCAGTAATTGTATATCACGTAGTTCATCTGAACCCATTTCAATCTCTCCAGACCATGTGAGTCCAACTTTTCCGTGAGCCATGCATTGCTAGTGGAGGAGTTTGAACTGCAAGATGATGCACCAGAGGACCAAACACATGCCTTGGCATTGAAGTTCTTATAGGAGGCAGTGAAAGGAGCTAGTGTCCAATTTGTCTTGACTTGCCCACCCCTTGTGGCCCAGTCTTCAGCATCCCAAAGGGTGGAGTAGATCCTCATTGGCTGGTTCTTTGGGAATGTTACACCAATTGACTCCCGGTTCTCGAAATCTCTCATAGGAGTGCCATCCACATAGAAACTGAAATAGTAAACATAAAATTTGATTAGCTAAAAAAAAAAAAAAAAAAAGGAAACAAAACACTAAGGGGCCGTTTGGCTCACTTTTTTTCATCACTCAATTTCTATCACTCATCACTCATTACTTAAAATACCCTACCCGTTTGGCACCATCACTCAATATTTTTCACACTGTTTGTGGGCCCCATACCAGTCACTCAGTGCAGCTTTTTTTTTTTTTTTTTTTTTTTTTTTTTTTTTTTTAATTACAAAAATATCATTGAGTTATGAGTTATGGAAAGTGAAAATAGCTCACCCCCTAAAACTTCATAGTTTTGAAACAACGAGCCTTTGAATACAAAATATTTTTTTCATGAATTTGTTATGATTGGTGCATAATAAAAGAACTATTAAGATGAAATAATGTTCTTTTGATCACAATTCGTGTTTAAAGCTATAAAAATTATTGTGTCCCTAGATACTCACATAATGCGCTAGCTCAGGGTTCCAATGGATAGAATAGTTGTGGAAATCTCAGTTGGGTCAAACCAGAGATAGAATTGCTGCTCTTTGTCGCCCTTGCCTTGGGTGTACACATTGGTGTGAATGATGTAAGGATCACCACTCAAATTGCCTAGGAACTCAAAGTCTATCTCATCCTATTTTGACTCTTTTGAGAATAACTGCAAAGTATAAAAGGATAACATATGTTAAGTATACGTACCTTGAAGCATGGGAGTATGGGACATATATAGGTATAATTTATGATTTATGCAAATAACGAAAAACTGCAAGAGAACTTACATAGTAGGTGGTGACTTTGCCTGCAGAGTTTCCAGGGACAAGCTTGAGTTGCATATCAATCTTTGAGAATAAATATTGATCCTTGGATTCGAACCCGAAGCCAGAGGCTTTGTCAAGTGAGAGAGTAAGAAGTGTACCATTGTTCAGTATCTTTGCACGGCCATCTCCCCATGTAAGATTAAAATCTTGGTAGAAGTTACTAGCAAATGTGGGCAATAAAAAATAGCCAACCAAGAGCGTACCGATCGTCAGCATCACTGGAAAAGTTGAAGGAAAAGAAGCCATGGAAATTTGATAGTAGTGTATAATTGAAATTAGGAGTAAAAAGCTTATGAAATGAAGGGATGGGTATGCTTTGGTTAATTGGTATCTAACTATTTATAGTAACGTAGGTGAAAGTTCCATAGGAAGGTCTACTAGTCAAGTCAGCTGTACTGACATTTGTTGGGTTTAACAGGTATGTACAATGATAACTAAGGAAAAAATATTTTTGGCTATTAGGATCATGCTTCCTAGCTTTAGCTATCCAAATTTTATTTTTAAACTTAAAATGTTACGGATACAACAAATTCATATATACCTGCTGAATTGATAGATTATTATTGATTCTCATATAGTCTTATTTCTAACACTGCTTTATATATAATTATCCACCATTAATAACTTGTCATCTCAAACAGGTATAAAATTTGTTGTTAATTTTAGTGTCTCTAAATTATTGTTTTTAAATTAATGGGACGCAGTTTTGCATTGATATTGCAAAACAAAATAGTTGGGTTAGCTAGTCTTTTGTGTGAATATTAGTAAAAATAGTGCAAGTCATCGAGGGAATTGAGGAGGGATAACAAATTTGGCATTTAAATTGCCAAATTCTATAGTAATTTTGCACACAAATTTCTGAATTAGAGGGAGAGAGAGGAGTCTTGACACCAAATTTCGTATTCAGTTTTCCATAGTTGGTGTTGATTTTCCCTCTCCCTTGCTTAGCCCAAACCTGACTGTTCTTCCTACTTGACTGGAGGGAGAAGATTGACCAAATTTGGTTGAATTAAAATCGATTTAGAAGAAAGAAAATGTGAGAAGAAAGTTGGCAGATAAAATGCCAAATTTGGATAGAGAGTGTCACGTGGAGAGAGAGAGTAGATTGAGAGAGAGACTGAATTTTGAAATTTTCATACACGAGACTTTTCGACGTAACAAGGAGATACTCTAGTTTCATTATAATTAATAAATTCAAGTCAAGTTTTTTTTTTTTTGGGCTCAATTACAATAAAAATAAAAATCAAATCAAATCAAATCAAATGCTAATCTCTTTTGCAATAAAAAATATGATATATGACTCGTTAGATAATTGTGGCTGTATAGATGTTTAAATATACTTGTTTTATATAGGCAATATTGGGATGTGAAAGTAGATGTCAAAGAATAAAAGAATTTGATTGTATAAATGGCGTAGGGTGATATAATTAATTAATCAATTGGGAAAAGAAAAAGAAAACAATTGACCTAAAACTAAAGTGAAAGCTATGCTTTTTCTCTAGGACATGGTGCATTCTAGAGGGAAGCCTTGGGGGGGAATCTCTTTGAGTCTGCAGTATTTGGGATAATTACACTTTATTCATTTGTGGTTTGCCTCTAATTTGATGTGCCTACTCGTGGTTTAAATTTTGACACTTTTCTTACCTGTGATTCTCACCGTTACTGTGCCGTAACCAACCTCTCCCTTACCGTTACTCTAACACAGAAATATGTCAAAAATAAAAACTCAAACAGATCAAAAAGTTAGGGTTATTGAAATTTGTGGTATGGCATTGTTTAGTAGTCAGATCGCACCTGGGTGCACCTTTGATGGGACTCTGTGTGCCTTTCAGAAACAAAAAAGTTGCCAGGAACAACATAAAATCCACACAAGTGTTCCAAATCAACCTCAAAACAAACCAAATGGATAATAGCCACCAAAATGTAGTGTTGGAATTGGTTGAACCAGCTCATTTTTTTATGGGAACAGTAGGCCATGCTTCTGGGTCCGAGGTTTTTCGAGTAGATGCAATGAGAAGTGAAGTGAGAGATACAACATCACCAACTGAGTGGTGGACTCGAAATACTCCGACTGCCTCTGCATCCGAGGTTTTAATGTTGAGGAGGTGGAGTTCCCATAATGGTTTGGACAGGTCCATGGGAATTTTGGTCAGATTTGAAACATAGTCTTCAACAAACTGGTCTGGAAGGTCTATGTTTGGATCCAAATTCGGAACAAAAACATGGTTCTCTAATTTTACTGTAGTTGGAGTCCATTTCATATTCTTGCCCTCCTTGCTGTCCACCTTTTGTCATAAATTGAATAACAACAAGAAGCTATTAATATTTTATAGATAAATAAAATTTAAGATTATATTTTCTTAGGTAAGAGTTATTTAAAATTTTAAACGATGCCATATTACCCTAACTTTTTGATCTGTGGGCTTTTGTTTTTTACATATTTCTGTGTTAGAGTAACGGTGAGAAAGAGGTGGGTTACGGCACAATAACGGTAAGAATCACAGGTGGGTAAAGTGTCAAAATTTAAACTACAAGTAGGCACATCAAATTAGAGGCAAACCATAGGTAGGTAAAGTATAATTATCCCTATTTTTTTCAAGTAGTTCTTTTGAGTTCTGAACCCATTTCAACCTCTCTTGACTAGTTGAGTCCAACTCTTGTGAGAGCCAGGCATTACTAGTGGAGGTAGAAGAGGGAGAGTTTGAACTGCAAGATGATGCACCAGAGGACCAAACACATTCATTGGCAGTGAAAGGAGCTTGCGTTAAATCTGACTTGACTAGCCCACCCCTTATGGCTTAGTCATTAGCATTCCACAGGCTAGAGTTGATTCTCATTGATTGAAGATTTATGCAAATAATGATAAATAGCAAGGTTGTGTTTGGATGACAACATTTGGATTTGATTTTGGATTTGAAATCCATTAATTTAAAATGCATTGATTTGAAATCCTTTGATTTTAAAATTCTTTGTTTGAATCTTTTTAAACAATGAAGGATTTGAAATTCATCATTTGAAATTTCATTGTTTGGATACCTAAATTTGGATTTGGATTTAGATTTAGATTGAAGATTAATAAAATATATTTTTTAATTATTATTTTTCTTAATCAGTCTATATTTTAATTTTAAATAAATGAGATAATATTGGTAATCCAATTAACTAAGATAGCAAACAAATAGGAGTAGAAAAGACAAAAGAACATGCATGCTAAACAAGAGTCATAAATTGAGTTGACATGAAAACTTTAGGGCCCGTTTTGTAAGAGATTTTTAGTAACGTTTTTGTTGTTTTGTGGATAATGTGTGAGTGAAAAAGTGTATGAAAATACGTATAATATTGTTTAAGTACTGAAAATTGTTGTTTTAACAATAGTACCAAACACCACCTTAAACACCATAAGAGAATGAATAACTCATGAAAACACTGACTAGTATAAGGTCATCTTCAATCCAATTTAATGACCATTGGAAATAAATATCGCCAATACCATAATTGAGTAGTTAATATAACATTATTGAGCACATATCCATTGAGGCTTAGGCCTTTTGGGTTAAAATGTGTTTTTATATGTTATATTAATTATTCAAGAAAGCTTCCCAAGGTGTTTATCTCCCCAACACTTAGTTGAACAACTTCATTGAAACAATTCAACAAATAGCTAACAAGAACTGTTTACACACACATACAATGAGTCTTGAAAAAACATGAACCAAAAGCTTTTGTCTAGCAAACACAATGAATCTTGAAAAAAAAAAAAATGAACCAAAAGCTTATATCTCACAAGAAACAAAAGAAATTCTATTTTAGTTAAACCATGATTCTGTCCTCAATTGAAATGATTCCAAGATTTTTGGCTCTCAAATAATTAAAGAAAAATTCTTAGTTGAACAGCCTCACTGAAAATACCGGACAACTAATCCAAAAGAAACAATGGCAATTCTATTCAGAAATAATTATAACAAAAACCACTGTACTAATCACGTTATGATTCTATCCTCAGTGAAAATTATTTCAAGCTGATCACTGATTTATTTGGATAATATAAAATACATTGCAGTATAGTCATATAACAATTCACATGCTCTATTTATGTATATCTACTGTTCATAGAAGCATTTAATCAAACACATAATTTGCATTACAAACCTAAAATAGAAAATAAAGACAAACCCCAAATAAATTATTGAAAATACTATGAAATAAAACGCAAAAACAAATCAAACAAAACCCACACACAAATTAAAAACTAAAGTTGTTCTTAATTTAGAAATTAGCTATCATTTAATATTGTTAATTACCGAATAGGTGAATCACCTATTTGATGAAGGTGCTATAGCAAATATATTATCGCTCTAGAAATTGATGGAATACACATCCAATGATATATGCATGCCTAATGAAAAAAATTACGAAAAAATTTATTTTTAAAAAAATCTGAATTTCACTGTGCTTGACAGATCGCAAAGAGATAGAGATGTAGTCTTCAGCCTTATATCTTTCCGTTCCATCAATTGTTGCTAAGCATGCAAGTAGGTCAAAATAGCTTATGGTTTATTATAAGATTGGGCGAGGAAGTGAGAGCGTGACAGAGTTGAGAGAGACAAACCTTTCTGCGAGAAAGAGAGAAAGATGAATAGCTTGGGCGAGAAAGAGGGAGTGTGATTGAGTTTCTAGAGAGGATGAAGAATTGAGAAGAGAGAGCTGGCGTGAGGGCGAGGGATTTCTAAATTCTTGGCTTTGTGAGAGGATTTCAAATCCATGGATTTGGACTCCTGAAATCCAATATGGATTTGGGTCAAATCCAAATCCATTTCTTTTAACTTACCCAAGCAAAGAATTTGAATTTGGGCCCCCTCAAATCCAAATTCAAATTCAAATCCAAATCCAAGCCATCCAAACACACCACAAGGGAATTTACATAGTAGGCAGTGACTATGCCAACAGAATTTCCAGGGACAAGCTTGAGTTGTATATCAATCTTTCCAATTAAATATTCATTCTTGGATTGGAATGGAAGAATAAATTGTCCCATTTGATAACTTCATATATGTTATGGTTTAATAAGAAGTTACATGTCCTTAAAACATTAGTTAATGGAGAAGTAAGTTTCTTAAATAGCTCCAACTTTGATAGGCAAGTGGAGGTTATAGATACAAAAAATTTGGTCCTCTCTCTATAAAAGAGACATTCAGCTACCCTATCAAATACATTGAATAGTAAAAGAGAAAAGAGAGATAAAAGAGAAAAACCAATCCTATAAGAATTAAGTGCCCTTTATACTAAAACTTGATCTTAAGAAAAGTTTAGTAATGGATCAAGGTAAGTTTTATAATTAATTTGTATAGTTGTGAAATTATGATAATTCAAGATCTTAGAATTTATATTATGATTGTTTATAATCTAACAACATAAAGAAAACATTTACATGGAATACAGAGCCAGAGGCCTTGTTAAGGGAGAGAGTAAGAAGCTCACCATTGTTGAGTATCTTAGCACGGCCGTCACCCCGTGTAATATCAAAATCTTCATTGGTACAAGTTACTAGCAGAGGCAGAGAATCCCAAGCATGAGAGTACTGATCAACAGCATCACGGGAAATGTTGAAGGAAAGAAGCCTTGGAAATTTGATAGCGGATAATTGAAATTATGAGTAAGAAGCTTATAAAATGGATGGGTGTTCTCGAGAACTTGGGTTGGTATTTAGTGTAGGAGGAAATGCCATATATAGGAACTAGAAGTTCCATTATTCAAGTCAACTGTGGACAGTTGTTGGGTTTAAGAAATGCACAATATATATTGGCTGTCAAAATGAAAACCGCATTTCCTAGTCCTAGCATGGCACCAACAACTGTTAAGAGATAATTAGGAAAAACTAGCCTCATCACACGTGAGATTACAAAAAAAAAAAAGTATTTTTTTATTTTATATATATATATATATATATAATTTTTATTTTGAAATTTTAATTTATAAGTGAATAAATCAATTTGAAAATTTGATAGGGGTGTAGGGGCATCTTAGTAGGAGTCAGGGTTACATTTTTACCGAATTGTCTTTTAGTTTTGTTTTTACTTAAACATAAGGGTGTAGGAACATTTTTGAACTAAAAAATGAGGAATCCAAACAGGAAAAACCACTTAAATAATAATATAGTTATATTTGTCTATCATATCGCTCACCAAATTTTTTTTTTTTTTTTTTTTTTTGATGACTCGTGTGAGATGATAGGCAATAGTTTTTCTTCCAATTTTGTTTTCTTTCACTCTAGAGTCTAGAGCAATCTGGTTATGAAAATGGATTAGGCATCATTTTCTGTATGCACGCTACATATACTGTAGCCTTAAACTTAAAAAATAAGTTATTATAAAATAAAAATCAATATGTATTGTTGGTCCTTAAAATTTAGTTAATAGGTGATTTTAGTCTATAACATTTAAAGTGATAACTTTTAATTCTTTTGATAACGTAGCCAAACTAAGAACAAACACCCCTTAAGACCTTTCATTTCACGAGGACTTAAAGTGATCACTTTAAGTTTGTTAAAAACTAAAATTGATCGTTTATAATTTTTTTGGAACTAAAAACAGAATACAATTCTCTGTACCACATTTTGTGTTGCACTTTATGTTTCACCAATCACAACTTTGTATATATTTATTTTTTTTCCATTTTAAAATTTGGCTATTTTATAAAAAAAAAAAGTTAAATAAATACATAGTAAACTGTGATTGGTGGAACATAAAGTAGAATACGAATAATGGTAGATGATTTGTATTCTTAAAAGCAATCATTTTAGACTTCAATACTAAAATTAAGATGATTTGTATTCCTAAAAACAATCATTTTACACTTCAATACTAAAATTGCTTATGGGCTAAGCTTTTGGTTGTGCCTGAGTGTGTATGTTTTACTCAAAAAGGGTTTGCTGCTTTGAACAAAGTCAATTAATATACAATACTGTGATACGAAAATCAGTGACAACTGGCAAAGAATAATAAAAAAAATTTTGGAAGAAAGAATAAAAGAATTTGATTATATATGGCATAAAAATTAATTAATCAAATGGGAATGTCGAAAAAATAAAAGAATTGATCTACGAGACTACAAACTATATAATATGTTCATTTCTTTAGGACATGGTGCATTCTGGTGGGAGGCCTTGGGGGAATCTCTTTGAGTCTGTGCAGTAATTGTATATCATGTAGTTCTTCTGAACCCATTTCAACCTATCTTGACTAGTTGAGTCCAATTCTTGTGATAGCCACGCATTGCTTGTGGATGGAGAAGAGGGGGAGCTTGAGCTGCAAGATGATACTCCAGAGGACCAAACACATGCATTGGCATTGAAGTTCCTATAGGAGGCAGTGAAAGGAGCTTGTGTCCAGTCTGTTTTAACTAGCCCACCCCTTGTGGCCCAATCATCAGCATTCCACAGGCTAGAGTAGATCCTCATTGCCTGGTTCTTTGGGAATGGTACACCAATTGACTCAAGGTTCTTGAACTCTCTTATGGGAGTGCCATCCACAGAGAAACTGAAACAGAGAACATACAATTTCATTAGTTTTTACAACCTATCAAAAATAAATAAATAAATGTTGGAAGACAATTTTGAAACAAGGAGTCTATGAATACAATAGTTTTTCACAGCTGTTAATATGAACTGTTGTGATTGCTGCGCAACAAAAGTAATATTTAAGTCAAAGTGACATTGCTCCAATCACAAAAAATCATGTTCAATTGTGAAAAATAGTGTCCTTAATATTAACATTTTGGGAAGGTGGATTTGTAGGTACTTACATGATGCGCTGGGGGTTCCAAAGGATAGAATAGGTGTGGAAATCTGCAGTTGGGTCAAACCAGAGATAGAATTGCTGCTCTCGGTTGCCCTTGCCTTGGCTGAACACATTGGTGTGAATGATGTAAGGATCACCGCTCAAATTGCCCAGGAACTCAAAGTCTATCTCATCCCATGTCGACCCTTTTGAGGATAACTGCAAATTCACACATAAAAGGATGATATATATATTAGCATACCTTTAAGCATGGAATTTATAAATAAAATCGTATTATAGAAGATTGAGACGAATAGTGATATGGCAAGAGAACTCACATAGTAGGCAGTGACTGTGCCAGCAGAGTTTCCAGGAACAAGCTTGAGTTGCATATCAATCTTTCCGAATAAATATTCATTCTTGGATTGGAATCCAGAGCCAGAGGCTTTGTCAAGGGAGAGAGTAAGAAGCTCGCCACTGTTTTGTATCTTAGCTCGGCCATCACCCCATGTGATATCAAAATTTTGGTTCAAGTTACTAGCAGAGGCAAGCAATATTAAAGAGCAAACCATGAGAGTAATGATCATCAGCATTACTGGAAATGTTGAAGGAAGAGAAGCCATTGAAATTTGAAAGTGGGTAATTGAAACTATGAGTAAGAAGCTTATGAAATGAAGGGATCGATGAGTGTGGTTGAGAACTTGGATTGGTACTTATAGTAATACGTTTCGTTAGGCCAAAGTAGGAGAGGAAGTAGCATAGGAAGGTCCACTAGTCAAGTCAGCTATGGACAGTTGTTGGGCGAGTTACAAGATATTGGCTGTCAAAACTCAAAACCGCCTTAATTTCCTAGTCCTAGCGAGTGATGGGACGCGGTTTTGAGTTGCATTACGCGATAATTTGATACTAATGAGACGAATTGGGTGTTGCATCACTACCAGATATATTTGCCTGTTGCTTGTTTAAAAATAGAAGTCAAAAGAAGAATATATATGCATGCGTTAGCACCGACTGCTGCAGTCAACACCGGCTAAGACAATAAAAAAACAGATTATCCTATCCCATTGCCAAAAAGTTTTTATTTTTTATTACTTTGTCTTTTTGGTTGAGGGTTGGGGCGTTTCGAAATCAAAATTTTATTTTGGTTAAATTATAAATTTCTTCATTTTACTGTCTTTTTTTTTGTGTGTAAAATTCAATTTTTAATCCTCTAACTTCATTTCTGTTCAAATCAATTATTTAACTTTATTAAATACAAAACAATGTCATTTAATGGCTCTTTGACTACTCAATTTGGACAGAGACTTCCATCAAAAAAAAAAAAAATTTGGACAGAGACTAATGGGAAGGCTTAATTGAACAAAGTTAAAAAAAAAATAGTTAGATAATTGAATTGAATAAAAGTGAAGTTAAAAAACTGTATTTATGCAAATTCAAATTGTATAATTTGTAAGTTAGCTTTTTATTTAATATGATATATACTCTATATATATCAAAATCTAGTTTTGATTATGGTTTTTTTCCATGATAAAAACCAAGTTTATTTAAAGAAAAAAGATATATTAAGCAGACTCTATCTCTAGCTAGTTCCCCAATTACATTAATAGAGGACAAAACTGAGATTGCAACTGGCCTAAAACTTGTCTTAAAAGCTTAAACTAGTGAATTTAAACCCAATCATGTATCCAAAGAAGAAATAAACTAGTTACACCACACATACGTGAATTTTACAGCAATATCTAATACTATATATAAAAGCAGAAACTTTTACCAGGTGCTGCCACGTATACAATTTAGCCCCCTTAAAATGCTGACACGTGTACAACTTTTACTTAAAAATATCGCTCAGTGCCTTTGAGAGGCTCAGTTTCAGACACAATCATAAACCTTTATAAAAAACAACAGCCGCTTATCCACGAAACAAAAAAAAAAAAAAAAAAAAAAAAAAAAAAAAAAAAAAAACGCAAGCCCAAAAACCCAAATCATATTTGCCGATCAATATTCGGACTCTCTCAAACTTGTGTTACTTACAGAGATCAGATTCGGTTGAACCTAATTTTAGCCATTTTATTCTTACTTATCAAGACATACACACATATCGGACTAGCAAACATAGATCGGCCTAGCATGTTCGTGCTCTCTCTCTCTCTCTCTTCTCATGAACCCTAATCTTTTTCTTCAACAATATTCAATCCCTTCAATCCAGGCTACAGGTTTGTTCTTTAATTCAATCTTTTTCCAATTCAAGATTCATGTATTTGTTTCTTGCTCTCTATATTATTGAATTCCTCAAATTTTTAAATTTTTAAAAAAAATCATATTTGAATCGATCTTTGTGTGTGTGTGTGTGTGTGTGTGGCGAACAGTACTAATTTGGAGGAGTTCGTGTTGCTATCTCGGGTTCGGACGGGTCATAAGCATGAGTTCGCCTTCGCAATGAAGCGACGTGGTGGACCTAACGAGCAACGACAAACCGAAAGGGCACGTTGGAGAATCAGAATCGGACGGAGAAGGGGATTCCAAGGACATGTCGATGCCGGTTTTCACCGAGGAATTGAAGGGTGGAGTGGTTGAAATGGTCCAGAATCCTGTGAAGGAAGAGGAATTAGTGTGTGAAAGCAAGCCGAATGTGAATGAAGAGATGAAGGCGAAGCCGGGAGTCAAGAAAACGAATGAGGATTTGGTTAAGGATGAGAAGATTGAGGGGGTTAGCATAATGTTTTTTTTTTTTTCCTCTTAATCAAATATCGTTTCTGCCGGTAGTTTATGCAATTCCCAGTTCATTGTTTCCCACGGTTGCTTTTCCTATTCAAATACTATTACTTCAATTGCATAGTTAATTGATGGGGGTAATGCTCTTTCTTTAGGTGCTCTTTCTTTGTATGTTTTTCCTTTGCATATATAACCTTTGGCTTTCTATTTGCTTTCTAATGTATTCTGTGTTTTTTTTTTTTTTTTTTTTTTTAAATTGAAATGTCTTTCATTAATGTTTCCTTTACCTTTTTGCTTTCTCTATTTTCTTATTGTGTTGATTATAGGGTTTTGATTGAGGCATTTGGGTTAAATATGGTTTCGATAAAGGTATTTTGGTTATAATTTGTTTTCGCTTAGCTTTGGTTTTGGTTTGGATATTTGGATGATAGTTTTTTGGGGGTAATTTTGCAATCATCGTAGATAGCAGACTGAATCAATATTAGATAGTGTCTTTTTCTTTTTTGTTAGATTTCTGATTCAATATCTTGGTTTCTCTATTTGTGTTTGGCTTTTGGTAGGCATCCAGATTGGAATATATATTGACTTTATATGTATGGCATTGAAATTTCATTGTAATGTGGCAACTGTGGAATGATAAGGTAGTGGGCAATGATTATGATCATTGGCAAAGACAATTGTGAAGAAGGCTTTAGACCTTTAGATTTGTTTTTATTAATGTTCTCCAGATTTTTTGCTTTCTTACTCTTTTTTCATGCTTGATCTGTTCTTTTTCCCCCCCTATGTATGATGCTTTTATTAGATTTTTTTTTTCCCTGTTTATCTGTCATTGACTTTCCATCTGTGTATAGAGCAGAAAGTAGAAAAGGTGATGAGAGAATCAAAAGCATGTCCATCAAAGGATGTAATTTCACCATGATTGGTTGGAGATTTGGAGTTAACGGAATACCTCTTCACTCTCTTTAAAGCAATCTTCACTAACACAGGTTTTATTTCTTCTTCACCTTTCTTATATGAGACACTTTGTAATTTTTCTTATTTGTTTTAGGACTTCTATTACTTCTGTTAAATACCTTTTCACGTTGATCTTATTTTAAAATAATTTTTTATGCCATTTTTTAGTGTATACTGCCATGATCAGCATGAAGATTAGTTTTCTGGTGTTTACTAATTATATGTTATTGAATCACACTTAGTACATAATACCTCTTTGGCCTTCAAATAGTGGCATGCATTGATTTCACAACCGATATAGTTTATGTATAATGTTTATCTTAATTTTTTTTTTGGAGAAAGATTGTTTATCTTAATTGATTGTGCCTTGAATTTTACATATGCTGTAATTGTTAGATTACCAAAATCTTCAATTTTTTTTCCTGACTTTAAATTCAGTTACTTCTTCATTCTGCAGCCTTTGAAATGATTTGGTTTTGCTTGGAATGTTTGGATTTATTTTTTGGGGTACTCTAGACTTATAATTCAAATGATAAGATATTTAGTTTGTTTTAATACTTGGGCTGCTAATTAATATACAACAGATTTATCTTAATTGAGTTAATAGTGTTTGCTTGACTGTTGGTTGAGTTTTATAGCATGATATGTGTTTGACAAAATGTCTTATGGACTTGCATTTTAATTCTTTAGAATTATGTTGTTCAGAAAATATATACCAGCAAAACAAATCCTCACTTTTAATACCATTAAGATGATTGCACTATAGACTCAGAGGTATTAAAAGATGATAGCATTATCGACTCATAAAATAGACGCCTACAAAAGAGAAGGCCAAGGATGGCCCATAGCTGTATGATGCTCGTTACTATCTCTTCAATCCATGGATTTTTTTCTTTGTTTTTTTTTTTTTGGTAAACGTTTGAAATATTCCTAGAGAGATGCCTCCAAACCATAACCATCACCTTAAACTTTGTAGGGCTGGAGTTGCCATTGTTCACAAAGGTCAGTGATCTACTTATTTACTTTGATTTTAAGGAAACATTTAAAATATAAATGAAAACAAACCAACAGTAGCTTTACATAAATAAATTTTTAGAGTAAACATACTAGAATTGAGATACTTACTTCAATGCTTTTGGTTGGCTTGGTATAGGGGGATCTCTTCGGTTCTGTACGTCTAAATATTGTAGTGCTCTTTACACTTAAACTCACATGACTGAATTTAAATATATAACTAAAGGAACTTATTGTGCATTTTTCATTCTTTAAGAGAATTTTCATGTTGATGATCATGACATGTATTGGTTTGGGGAAAAAATATAGTTGCACTTTTAATGGTTTTCAGTTTATTCTAAATATAATTTAGTATAAATGTGTCCACATCTTTATTTGATTAATCTTCAGTTGCATAAGAAAGTTAAGCTTAAAGTATGTAATATGGATATGTTTTGCACATTTTGATGAATCGTTTTCCTTAAATGTCAAACATTGTAAGAGACAAAAAAAAATTGTTGTAGGAAAACCAAAGGCTGCCAACTCCATCAACAATCAAAAAATTGAAGTAGTAGAAAGTTTAACTAATAATTCTCCATTTGCTTCCCTCATAATTGTTGAAGCTCTAAAATGGCATTCCAAATGCTTCACAAATAATTAAATAACTTATCTTTCCTTTTTTTTTTTCTTGAAGGAAACATATATTTTATTGCAATTACATCAAGGATAAATTGTTGTTGGACAAAGCTTCATCCATCCACACTATCAAATTCGTCACAAATTGGGCATTTCTAGCCATTATATGATTTTCCATGTTAACTTCTCTTTTTACAACAAAAACTTCAAAGTGCTCAAAGTTGTTCAGTAATGGTCTTACCTCCTCAATGATGTTTCTAACCATGTTGATCAATATCCATATGGATATATAGCTGAATCACCTTCTAAAATATAAGCATTTTTTTGTTCTTCATGAGCAAAATTTCAGCAACGCAAAACAGCCACCAGCTCAACTTCTAGAGGATCTTCGAATTGTCTATATTTTTTTTAATGCATAGCACCTGTCATTGGAAGAAACACTGAATTTTAGATAATGGCACACATTATTGTAAAAGTTTTAAATTTTATATCTTGCTAAAATATGATTAAGGCTTTGGTCATTAATTTCCTTTGAAGCACTATTTGTGCATGATTTTTTTGAAGAAGATACAATTACATGGTACTATACTTAGGGTCCCTTTGTTTTGCGCGTCTGGCATTTCAGGCATGTGGAGAGTTTATTGTTGTTTATCGATTTTGGCTGAAGAGTTTACTGGGTATAAAAGGAATTGCATTTTCTTCAATGTTTAAAATGAAACTCATGTTTTCAACTTGACAGATAGTAGATTTGGAGATTTACAGAATATCTATCCAGCTTGGTCTCTATTTTATTATATTTTCTATTTGACACTTGATTTGCTATCATCTTTAACAACATGATCAAATGATTAAAATAAATACATTTTCCCCTTTTGTTCTGATGCTGTATTGAGTCATTTTGGTGAATAGGTACAGTTTTGCTGCTGGCAACATGCATCCATCCGAGTCTTCAACATCGATTGATGATGCCAAGTCTGTTTCACCTATGCTGATTTGATTAAAATCTGCCATTTTAGGATCTCAAGGGAGTCTATTACCTCCACAAGCATCATTTTCTTCAGTTGAAATTGAATGTTACAGTTTTTTTTTTTTTTTCCTCCTTTGATTTGGTTATGAACTAAGAAATATGAGTTAGTTTTGATTTAAGTTTTTTGGTTGGGTTAGTTGTATAGAGAAAAGGCATGTCTGTTTTATTTCAATGTAATTTGTCAAGCTTCTCCGTAAATACCACCAAAGTTCAAAATGTGAAGTTGTATTTCTATTGTACATTTTTATTATTTGCTGTCATTTTTAACAGCATGATCAAATGATTAAAATAAATACATTTTTCCCTTTTGTTCTGTTGCTGAAAAGTGAGAAGTATGATGTGTTGAGGTTTGAGTACAAAGTAGATTTACCTGCTAGGCTGACCATTATTTTAATTTGTGTGTTTAGCTATCTGCATAAGCTCATTAGATTATTGGATAGAGTCATTTTGGTGAATAGGTATAGTTTTGTTGCTGGCAAAATGCATCCATTCGGATCGTCAACACCGGTTGATGGTGTCCACTCTGTTTCACCTGCGCTAATTCGATCAAAATCTGCCATTTTAAGACCTCAAGGGAGTCTATTACCTCCACAAGTAGCATTTTCTATAGTTGAAATTGAATGTTCAAGTTTTTTTTTTTTTTTTTTCCTTTGATTTGATTATGAACTAAGAAATATGAGTTAGTTTTTAGTATTTTGGTTGGGTTGGTTTTGATTTAAGCTTTTTGGTTGGGTTAGTTGTATATTGAAAAGGTATGTTTGTTTTATTTCAATATAATTTGTCAGGATCCTTTGGAAATACCACCAAAGTATAGGTTGTGATGATTGAGAATCTTTAGAATGCATAGTGTAGGTGAGAAAGCCCAATGCCATATGTTGGGCCTGGGGCCCAATTTAGGTATCACTTTCTGTCCAAAGAGGTTAAAGTGATCAACGCTTTGCCACCCTGGTGAAAATGCAACCAAGAAGGGACGAATGTTGCTTCCGAAGACAACCTGGCTGGTCCGAAGAGGTTCCATTCATCGGATCTCCGGAGAACTTGATCAAGTAGATATACTGAAGATTTCTCGGTAAGGAGTGAGTTCTGGGCACGCCTAAGTGCGAGAAGATAATGAAATATCTTAATAATAAAGCTGCTACCACTGCATTTAATGCACTGCAGCAACTTTCCTGGCCGCATTTATGTGGAGAAGATACCTGAACAGTGCAACCTCAACCACTACCACTCACTGCAGGCTAAAGCAAACTTCTGATGCGATTAGTACTCAAGTGGACGCTTAGATGAAGAACAAGTGTACGGTGAAAATGAAGTGAAAAGTGTATATATAAAGGAAATAGGCCTCACAGAAAGTGGGGGGGAAAAAGTTTTGGTCATTTAAGTCTGTAAACTTTAAGCCTCTTCGGATTCAAGAGGATCCCTACTGAATACTAGTCTGAACATCACTTTTGTTCCTTATTTTGTTTGTTTGAACTGTTGTTGAATCCATTTTTAGCCCAGTTGTTCAACCCACTCTCTACAAATTTATTGTCAAGGGTTTCATTGGGTTGAGTCCATAAAGTCCATACTTGGCCCAACAAAAATTGACCCTACACATAGTAATAATTTCTTACACACTTTGCAACAAATTTTTTCATTAAAAATTGATTTTATTAGCCAAATTTCTCTTTTACTTGTGAGATTTCAAATGACCCCGCGCATTGCGCGGGTTAAACGCTAGTTAATATAATATAAGCAACTTTACAGTTTCAAATAGAGTCATAGAGATTAGTTAATTTTACAAAAAACATCACATCACCACGGATATTAATTATATGCCATACATAGATTTTCCTCTCTATTTAAATTGGTAAGATGGATATTGAATATTTTACTTGAGGTAGAGGGTCAAATGCTTCATTTAACCGTCCCATTGGCATGTGCTTGATCAATAAAAAGATGTGGAAGTGGCTTTGGTGTCTATGGCTGGTTTCTAGTGTCACTGGTGGGATTGTGATAGCCATTTATTTGGGTGCAAGGATTAACATTAGCAGTCACCTTTACTTGCAATAAGGATAAACATTAGTAGTCACCTTAGAGCAACCACATCAGTTTGTATATTTTACACATTCATTTTTACACTAAAAACTTATTTTTTCTATTTTATACATCTAATTTTACAAAATGCTCACATCAGTTCATCTATTCTATCACCTCTTTTATTTAAATAATCAATTTTCTCAATTTTTTTAATTATTTATCTCAACTAACTCCTATACATATGCTCTCTCTCTCTCTCTCTCTCTCTCTCTCTCCATTTTTTCTGAAACATTGCTCTCTCTCTATACCCATCTCTCTACCTCTATACCCACTTCTGAATCAACTCTCCCTCTCGGTCAAAATCCACACCATCTCGGCAATCCACACCATCTCGGTCACAAGCACAAGCACCGATCTCAATCACAAGCATTGACCTCCCTAGCTCCCTAGCTCTGATCAGGCAAGACCCATACCCATGAGCTCCGATCAAGCAATACCCACGAGCTTCGATCAGGCGAGACCCACAAGCTCCAATCAAGCGAGACCCATGATCATTCCAGTCAAGCACTGATCGTTCCGATAAGCACCGATCTGTCTCTTTGTTGTTTGTCCGTTTGGGTTTGTTTATGTATGGGTGTGTTTGTGTGTGGTTTTTTTTTTTTTTTTTTTTTTTTTTTTTTTTTTTTTTTTTTGAGCAAGTGTATCTCTGTATTGATTTATCTATGGGGATGTGTTTGTGTGTGGGTGCGTTTGTGTGCATCTGAGGAAAAAGAAGAAGATGAGAAGTTACTGAGTTTGTTGAGCCCGGAGAAGAAAGAGAAAAAAAGGAGCAAACAGAAATTAGTAAAATAATTTTTACACGAGCTACAGTAACCGTGTATATTTACACGGTTACTGTAGCTCGTGTAAAGATATACACATTTTTACACCATTTTAGAAGGACTGATGTAGAGCATTTTTGAGGCAAAATGTGTAAAAATTGTGTTTTACATGATTTTAGATGATTTTAGAAGGACTGATGTAGATGCTCTTACTTGCAGTGACTTTTTATTAATTATCGCCCAAAAAAAAAAGTTTGGGATATAATGTATTTGGCTATTTATACATTATTATACTCGATACATGTGGGTTTGGAATTTGCTTAATTCAAATAACTTATTTGTACAGTGCTTATCGAAAGAAATGATTTTTGGTAATTTTTATGTTAAATGTGTTACACAAAACAAAAAAACTAATTTATTTAAAATAAGGTACAAGTTAGATAATTTTCAAAAAGTTGATTGCCGTTCAAATCCCAAATGCACATTGTAATGCAAAATGTTTAGAACCTCTAAACTCTTGTACTATATGAATGCTCCATGGATGACACATCCACGATTATGAACAAAACCTCTGACCAACTTCAAGAACCTCTTGAAGTTTTTTTTCACAGCAACAAGTTTGTATAATAGCAGCATGGCTTCACCGTTAATTCCCATTCACCAAGAATACCATCTTCAGGTCTACTTCAATATCAGTATGATAGTGAAATAGATAGAAACACAAATAGCTCTCTCTCTCTCTCTCTCTCTCTCGTGTTTTAGTTATCTGGGCTTAACTAGATCATTTGCAAGACCTTATAGGAATCTAGTTCAACAGTTTTTGATAGATCGAACAACCGTTGAACTTAATAGAAACTCCTCTTTCTTTGAATTAAACCTGGGTCTTCTTCAATGTTGAGTGTCGACTGTGTTAGTCCCTTAGATAAGTATTGAAACCTTGTATGCTTGCCAAATGTAATTAACATTTTCCATGGCTAGTCATTTGCTTAAAATATAATTTTTATTATTTAGTGAATATTCCTGTCTTTCCTGACAATTTCTCATGGATTATTTTAGCTTATATATTTAAAGAAAAAAAGTGGTTTTTAATTTATTTATAGAAATACTATAAATTTCTCCGATTCTGTTTATTTAGAAATTAAGTTCCAATTTTTTTTTCAAGCTTGGATCAAACAAGAGTGTAAATTTATTGAAAGGAATCAAAGAGTTGAATATAATATTTGTTTGAACAGTAGTATTATGATACGTGATCTTTGATAGGATCCGAAATGAATATTGGAAATATTTTGGAAATTAACTGTGTCTAATATACCTTCTCAAAAAAAAAAAAAAAAAAAAAAAAAAAAAAAACTGTGTATAATATATCCCCCTTACCCTCTATATATATATATATGTGTGTGTGTTTATCAAATAAAAAAAAATACTCAGTGTTGTCGAGCCATCCCACATTGGTAAGATGTGATATTGAGAAAGAGTTTATCACTTGCTTCGCGACACTAACTGCCGCATGCAATCTTGGTATTGGCGTATGAGTATATTCCTTTATCTTATTTCCTACTCCTATATATATATATATATATGTGTGTGTGTGCGCGCGCGCGCGTGTTTATCAAATATGCTTTAAATGAAAGAAAAATATTTTAATTTGTATTACTTTTTTTGCCTATTAATATTAACTTTATAGACTAAAAATAGGCAGACTTTTTTTCTTTTTCTTTTTCTTCTTCTTCTTCTTCTTCTTCTTCTTCTTCTTTTTTTTTTTTTTTTTTTGAGGAAAAACAATAGGCAGACTTGGCAAACAGGTGTTAACTCGTGTATTTGGTCTTGACCTATCAAATATGGGTTAAAATATGTAATTATGTATGCACCAAGGTCAGTTACCACACGTTAGAAACCATACTACACCATTAGGCTTGAAGCCATGGATCAGTCGACTTAACTATGGTTGGTTATCCCTGGGCCTGATTAACTGTTAGACTGTCCTTAAATGTGCTTTATTTTTATTTTTTAGGTTAGAATGGGTTGGGCCTAAATGTGTGTGTTTTAATCAGAATGGGTTTGCTGCTTTGAACAAAGTCAAATAATAGACAATACTGTGATATGAAAATAGGCGACAAACGAAAAGAATAAAATAATTTGATTATATCATTGGCATACAAATTAATTAATCAAATGGGAATGTCAAAAAATAAAAGAATTGATGTACAAGCTATATATTTTCTTTTCCCTATGACTTGGTGCATTCTAGAGGGAGGCCTTGGGGGAATCTCTTTGTGTCTATGCAGTAATTGTATATCATGTAGTTCTTCTGAACCCATTTCAACCTGTCTTGACTAGTTGAGTCCAACTCTTGTGAGAGCCATGCGTTGCTAGTGGAGGCAGAAGAGAGGGAGCTTGAGCTGCAAGATGATACTCCAGAGGACCAAACACATGCATTGGCATTGAAGTTCCTATATGAGGTAGTGAAAGGAGCTTGTGTCCAGTCTGTTTTGACTAGCCCACCCCTTGTGGCCCAGTCATCAGCATTCCACAGGCTAGAGTAGATCCTCATTGCCTGGTTCTTTAGGAATGGTACACCAATTGACTCAAGGTTCTTGAACTCTCTTATGGGAGTGCCATCCACAGAGAAACTGAAATAGACAACATAAAATTTCATTAGCTTGTACAACCTTTCAAAAATAAATAAAGAAGACAATTTTGAAACAGTAAGTCTATGAATACAATGGTTTTCACAACTGTAATATGAACTGTTCTTATTGGTGTACAACAAAAGTACTATTCAAGTGAAAATGATGTGAAAAATATTGCGTCCTTAGTATTAACATTTTGGAAAGGTGGATTTGTAGGCACTTTCATGATGCGTTGGGGTTCCAAAGGATAGAATAGGTGTGGAAATCTGCGGTTGGGTCAAACCAGAGATAGAATTGCTGTTCTCTGTTGCCTTTGCCTTGGCTGAACACATTGGTGTGAATGAGGTCAGGATCACCACTCAAATTGCCCAGGAACTCAAAGTCTATCTCATCCCATGTTGACCTTGTAGAGAGGGAAAATTTCCAACCTATCACAAGCTGACACATCCTACTACCAAGTCCACAAAATACAGCAAATTACAAAATATCACGTACTGCTATTAGGTTTTGCTATCACTATTTAAAAACCAACAAAAATTTGCCAAGTGTCATTTAAATAGGGGCAAAAAAAAAAAAAAAAAAAAAAAAAAAAAAAAAAAAACCAATCACGCAACAGCATGGATAAGCAATGACATAAGCATCCCTGAACGTGTAAACGATGACATAAACAATCTAGCGTATGTAAGCGATGACATAAGCGATTATATAAGCGGACCACGTGTATATTTAAAAACCAACAAAAATTTGGCAAGTGTCATTTAACTAGGGGCATAAAATGCATGCAAAAAAAAAAAAAAAAAAAAAAAAAAAAAAAAAAAAAACCAATCTTGCAACAGCATGGGTAAGCAATGACATAAGCAGCCCTGAACATGTAAGCGATGACATGAAGAATCTAGCGTATGTAAGCAATGACATAAGTGATTATATAAGCGGACCAATCAGGTTGTGACATGTGTCACCAATTAGACTCTGCCACGTGTTGCTCACCCACCCCAAACTCCTACAAATAGAAGATTTGTCCAACAATTGCAAGACATGATAAAAAATACCATTCGAGCACAGTATGGGGGTTCTTTCACTAATGGGTACCAACCTCCTAAGTTCCTACAATTTGACAGGAGGTTGGTACCCATTTGGCATTCTCATGTTGTCGATGTGCTTTGTATAGGGTTTTAAATATATGAGGGCGCTAGTGAAAGAACCCCCATACTGTGCTCGAATGGTATTTGTTATCATGTCTTGCAATTGTTGGACAAAACTTCTATTTATAGGAGTTTGGGGGTGAGTGAGCGACACGTGGGGGAGTTTGATTGGTGACATATGTCACAGCCTGATTGGTTCGCTTATGTCAATGCTAACACATGCTAGATTGCTTATGTCATCGCTTACACATACAAGATTGCTTATGTCATCGCTTACAAATGTTGATGGGTAATTAGTTTTTTTTTTTTTTTTTCATGCATTTTATGCTCCTATTGCAATGACACTTGTCAAATTTCTGTTGGTTTCTGTATAATGATAGCAAAACCTAGCAGCAATATGTGGTGCTTTGTAATTGGTAGTATTTTGTAGACTTGATAGTATAACGTGTCAACTTAGTCGCCTATATACCCTTTTGAGGATAACTGTAAATTCACACATAAAAAGATGATATATATTAGTATACCTTGAAGCATGGAATATATAAATAAAATAGTATTATAGGAGATAAGGCAAATGGTGATTTAGCAGGAGAACACATAGTAGGCAGTGACTGTGCCAGCAGAGTTTCGAGGGACAAGCTTGAGTTGCATATCAATCTTCCCGAATAAATATTCGTTCTTGGATTGGAATCCAGAGCCAGAGGCTTTGTCAAGGGAGAGAGTAAGAAGCTCGCCATTGTTGAGAATCTTAGCACGGCCATCACCCCATGTAATATCAAAATCTTAGTACAAGTTACTAGCAGAGGCAGACAATATCAAAGAACCAAGCATAAGAGTAGTGATCATCAGCATCACTGGAAATGTTGAAGGAAAAGAAGCCATGGATATATGAAAGAGGGTAATTGAAAATACGAGTAAGAAGAGCTTATGAAATGAAGGGATCGATGAGGATGGTTGAGAACTTGGATTGGTATTTATAAATAGTGAGAAGTGAATAGTGATACGTTTCGTAAGGCCAGAGTAGAAGAGGAAGTAACATAGGAAGGTCCACTAGTCAAGTCAGCTATGGACTGTTGCTGGGTTTAAGAGATAGCTGTCAAAACTCAAAAGCGTTTTTCCTAGTCCTAATAGTATTAACTCAATCACAAATTTTCTACAAAAATAAAACACATAAAAAAAATTAAGGACAAGAATTTTTTGGTTGTCAGAATCAGACTCAACCTAACCCTTTTTGTTTTTTTTGGGTTATATGACTATATCAGTGTGGGTGATGGGACGCGGTTTTGGTTTTGCTTTTGCTTTTGCTTTTGCATTTTGATATAATTAGCCGAAGTAGATAGGTTGGTGCTGCACAGTACGCATCACAAAGCTGCTTCTTAGCTGGGTTAGCGTTAGCACATTATTATTATTTTTTAGAGAAGCATATTATTTATTTATTATTATTATTATTTTTTTTTATAAGGAGGCATATTATTGTTATGGAATACAAATTTTTTGTGTATCACTCTATATTTCATTAATTATTAATTATCCTGTGTATAATTACTTTTTATTTTAAATTTTAATTATTTTATAAAAAAAATAAAATAATAAATAATAAGTAATAATTAGTGAAATATAAAATAGTATACAAAAAAATAATATAGAACATATGGACTCATTGTTACGTGAGCCTATTTTAGATTGTTCTCTTTCTGCGACATACGTGATTGTTTAAAAAATAAAAGTCAAAGGAAGAAGATATGTGCATGCGTTAGCACCGACGGCTGGAATCAACACCGACAAGGACATAAAAAAACAAATTATCTTATCCCATTGCACAAAAGTTACTTTTTACTTTTTTGTTCTGTCTTTTTGGTTGAGGGTTGGGGCGTTTCAAAAGGAAAACTCAAAATTTTATTTAGGAGAAAGTGAGAAAAAAAAAATTTATTGGATTACATTAAATCTTGAGAAATTTTGTTCTCACTTCATACCTCTTGAATTTTAGGATAGTTGCACTAACAAATTTTGAATTTTTATTTTAGTCAATTTAATATATAAATTGAGTAATGTTATAATTACAAACTATTTTACAAAATCTTCTTAAAAAAAAAATTTACAACATATTTACAAAATGTTTATGTGACTAAACTCTTATTAGTTTTCGTTAGTCCTGTCCAACCCACTAGCAAAATTGACCCACCTATCTAGACTGACCGGACCAACTCGAAAACTGCCAAATCTAAGGGAACCCGACTAGTCCGACCCGAGTCCTTCCCAATCGATGATGGGTTTGGAAATTGCACACTCAATTTGGTTGGGTCGGTTCAAAGTTGGGCATAAACTTGACCCTGTCTGACCCGCGGACACCCCTAATTTTTATTTAGCCCACTATTAATATCACATTCTCATTTACTAATAATCACTCACTGTACATCAATGATTTGTAATTTCTTTTTTTGTAAAATGGTTTGTATTTCTAGCATTATTCATATAAATTTGGTAATGTAGTAAATAGATCTCTTAACTTTTTCTTTTGCCAATTTAATACATAAATTTGATATTATAGCAATAAGACGCCCTTTAACTTTTTTCCTATCACCAATTAAAAAAAAATTGGGACCAAATAATCAACAAAAATATAATTAAAGGGATCTTACTACAACAACATATAAATATAGAGGGTCTATTTGTTATAGTCCTAATGTTTATGTACTAAATTGGCCAAAATAAAAATTAAGGGGTGTAAATAAAATTACCCAAATTAAGTTGAAGAGGTGTCAAGGCATTTTATTCTAGACAATTTAAACTAGACTTTCGTATGTATGCATTTTATGTGTGAGAGTTAGACTTGTTTGGAACTTTTTTTAGGTATTTATGAAAGTCTAGGGTTTACATTGTCATATTAAATACGGTTTTTTCCCTTGATAAACAACAAGTTTATTTTAAAATGAGGGTTACATTATAAAGCATGAGCAGTCCATCTCTAGCTAGGACCCTAATCACAATAGAAGGTTTAACTGAGATGGCGACTTCGGCCAGGCCAATTACAGTTGAAGCCCCCACTTACCAAATAGTGAGATGGTTCATTCATGTCATGGCTTTATATCTAATAAATAAATGTTTGTTGGGAGAAAACACATTGGAAAAATTTTAATTTAGCAATTTAGGTATAATATACAGAAACGCTTCTTCACCTAAAAATTTAACACAATGAATATGGGCCAAATAATTTTTTATTAATTACTTATTCTTCACATTAGTATCCAATATAGGCTTTATTACTTGATCAACCACATCACTTACAGCCTCCTCAAAAAAAAACCACATCACTTACATGTAAATATTACAACACTATAGGAATATAGTATAAATATAAGGTATTTATCATTAAAACTATTTTATGGTATAAACAATTTTAAACATAAGTTGATTTTACAGAAAAATCAACAGATGAATTATGTGCCCTACATGGATTGTCCTCTCAACTGACAATGCCTGTTTTATCTCGCTAATAGGCTTGAATTGCATGATATATGCTTTGTTATGAACTTGTCCATATTTAGTGTATAAATTAAGAAAATGTTCCCATTAATCTCCTATTTCATTTTAAGAGTTTGTGTAAGGACAACAAGCATAGTGATTCTCTGTTTCAATTGCTAAGATGGATATTGAAGTATTTTACTTGTGGTTGAGGGTCAAATGCTTCATTTAACCATCCCATTGGCATGTGCTTTGATCAATAAAAAGATGTGGAAGTGGCTTTGGTGTCTATGGGTTCAAGGGTTAATTAATATTAGTAGTCGCCTTTTTTTTTTTTTTTTTTTTTTGAGATTGTATTAGTAGTCGCCTTTGGTTGCAGTGACCATGTATGATTGCCAGAAAAAAAAAGTGGTTTGGATGTGATGTATTTGCCTATTTATACTAAATATAATGTAAGGTAAAAATGTTCACACCTATTTATATTAGATGCAATGTATGAGTGTAACGTTCAACCTGTGAAATTAATCGCATAATAATCATGCACTTGTTGTTATGACTTACGTGTGTTATGTTCAACCTATCACTGATTGCATAATAAGCATGCACAATATCCGACAATATGCCGACAATGATAAGCATGACTTCACTGTAAAAAAGGCATGCCCTGTTATAGTCAAAACAAAATTAAGCAAAATCAATTCAAAGTTGAATTGTCGATCGGCCAGCTTTTGGTATTTTATACGGTCACACAACTTGTATTTGCAGGCTAGGTTTCCTAGTGGTGTTCTACTTATGCGTGAGAGAGAGATCTTTGGATGCGTTTTGGGTTTGGGTATTGTACCGAGTGTCTTTATGTCATGCTTATATTGTTAATGAAAACTTTTATCTTCAATGTCACCATATATTTAGCCATAAGCTTAAGGTAAAGCCATGTAAAATTTTGTGCTAAAACTTAGAAGTAATTGGTTGTTTTATTTTTCTATTTCTATTTTGCTCACTATAATAGTATAATACCCACATTAAGCATTTTTTTAGGAAAACATATATTATGCTATGCACAAATTAAAAAAAAAAAAAATATATATATATATATATAGAGAGAGAGAGAGATTGGGTTTAAATTATATCTGATATAACTTTAAACAATATTACACCATTCAATATTTTTTAATTGAATGCAAATTTTGACAAATCTACCGTTAAATTACATTATTTTTATATATTCTTTATGCTGAAGATGATCAAAGATTAATCGCCATAAGATCAATCAATTTTTTAAATTCAAGTTTTTTTTATTTAAAATAATGCATAAATGATGAATTTATGAATTAAATAATAAATAACATCCAATTGACATGAAGTTTAACATGAGCATTATGAATATATAAGGAACATCAAATCCACCGATGAGATTTTCAAAATATAAATTCTATAACAAGTTATTTAATGATATAACATTACTTAAAGTTAAGTGTAACTTGATCTTAGACCATACATACGTTCATACATACACAAATAAAATCGATATTAAATAGTTTTTTAAACAGATTAAGATATGTAATATATATTATACAAGCTTACAATAATATTATCTCACAAGATAATAAGAGTGGCTAATAAGAGTGCGACAAATGATCAACCCGCTAAGTGAAAACTAAGAGCAATATACAAGGAAAAAAAAATCCACAATTGTGAGGTAGGCCTAGGTACTATGTTATCTTGTAGTTTCTTTCATCTCTACGATGCATTGGCGATGGCACACTCTGGAGGAAAGCCCTGTGGGAAGCGTTTGGTGTCTGTGCAGTAGTTATAAATCATGTAATTTTTCTGCACCCACTTCAGCCTGGCTTGGCTTGTGGTATCCAAATCTTCTTTCAGCCATGTATTATTGTTGGGAGTTCTTGAAGATGGAGACTTTGAACTACAAGAAGATGAACCAGAAGACCATAAACATGCTTTGGCATTGAAGTTCCTATATGATGCAGTAAAGGGAGCTTGTTTCCAATCTGTCTTCACAAGCCCTCCTCTTGTTGCCCAATCATCTGCGTTCCAGAGGCTAGAGTATAACCTCATGGGCTGCTTCTTTGGGAATGGAATGCCAATTGACTCAGAGTTCTTGAACTTTCTAATGGGAGTACCATCCACAGAGAAGCTGAAATGTGCAGCAAAATAGCAAGTTAATGCAAAGTTGAAAAAAAAGCCATGAAATAAAATTTCATGCTCAAAGAATTTTAATACATACTAAAAAATGATAAATTTGATTAGTTAAATTTTATTTTGTCAATCCTCTGAGTCCAGACTCTGCTTTGATATCATGATATTAATCAATTTATACTGTTAGAAAACGGTTAATTTAACAATTTAACCATTATTCTAACTGATACAGAGTGTTCTTACATGATGACTTGTGGATTCCAAAGAACAGAGTAGGTGTGGAAATTAGTTGTGGGGTCAAACCAAAGGTAGAATTGTTGCTCTCTGTTTCCTTTGCCTTGGGTAAATATGTTAGTGTGAAGAATGTAAGGATCACCGCTTAGATTACCCAAGAATTCATAGTCTATCTCATCCCATGTTGACCCTTTTGAAGATAACTGCAAGTCAAGCACAGAAATATATACTTGTACTAGTCAAAAAAGTACATAACATAAGATAAGAAAAAAAAGATTGAGGCAGGTAAGTCCTAGAGTGCAAGGGTACTTACATAGTATGCAGTTACTGTGCCTGCAGAGTTTCCAGGAACAAGTTTGAGCTGCATGTCAATCTTACCAAAGAGAAATTCATTCTTGGATTGAAAGCCAGAGCCAGAGGCCCTATCAAGTGAGAGAGTAAGAAGTCCCCCATTGTTGAGTATCTTACCACGACCATCACCCCAAGTGACATCAAAGTCCTGGTAAAAGCTACCTGCACAGGCAACCAAAGCATAGCTTGCCAAGAAAGTCAGTAACAGCTTTAATGTTGAAGAAGAGGGAGCCATAGAGAGATTTTCTTTTGTTGTTGTTATTGTTATTGATTAGTGTGGGACAGAAGAGGGTTGAGATAGGAGAGAAATAATGTTGGGTTGGTGAAGATTGTGGTGCATGGAATTGGCATTTTAAAGGAGGGAAAAGATATTGGAAGGGTACCTCCCAATGTCAAGTTGTGGGGCTTCTATTTGAGTAAGAGCTGGACACAGATGGCAAAGGGTAGTAGTACCAGGTGCTATGATTTTGAAATGCAAACAGAGACAATAAATTTTGAGTCGTGATAGCTACACAAAGTTTACGTGACACACACTATCACGTCGGGTGAAATTTTCAATTAAAACGATTGTTGTCCTTTTGCAATTATAATTGAATTCGTATTTTCAAAATACGATTTTACATTATATATGTGTAAGAGCGTGTAATAGAGAATATGTAACAAGACTTAACCATAAATTTTAATACCTTTTTTAGATTTAATGTGATTAGTATAATATTACTTTCACAGTCATAACTAATATTTTTTTTTTTTTTGAGCGATAGTTTAATAGTATAATAAAGGAGAGAGCATTTTTAGGCGGGTATTTGCGTTAAAAAAAAAAAAAAGAAATTGTTAATTGGTCTATAGAATTGTTGACATCACTAACACTATTTTTATTAATACAAATCATAACTTACTATTTCAATAGTTAGTAAAAAAATTGTGAAATTTATTGTATATTCACCTGTTGTTTTGCAATGTGCATGTCGCGCATGTTACAAGTGACAATCCAACCTTCACTAGATAACACAAAGTCGCTACTGATGAGACCTTTTAGACCAATCTTGTTGTGCCTCGTCCATTTAAACTTGCCTTACGCAATATGGCTTACTGGATTAGACCAGTGACCAGGATAGTTGGACTTCTTTCTAGTAGAACCTCTATCTATAATCTATTATTGATAAAGATTGATTGCAAATTAACGTATATCCAGCCAAATATTCAGCAAAAAAAAAAAAAAAACATATATCCAGCCAAATAGAAAACTATGATTGGGTTTTATTCTGTTTTTATTTTTTATTTTTTATAAACAACAATTGAGTTTATTCAATGGGTCTAATTAATATGTGCCATTAAAGCATATATTAACCATCTATTTTGAGAAAAAAATTATAAAAAATTAAAAAAACTTTCAAAATAGCTTTTTATTTTTTTATTTTTTTATAAAAAAAATTCTAAAATAATTTACTGTTACGTGCCTGAAGGGCACAAGTAAGTAAATCCTTTATTGAATAATGAATTTCTACTTGCGAGGAATACTTTTTGGCGGCCCACGCTCGCCCATAGACTATAGTGCTCACAAGTTGCAGCAAAAGAAACCACACGTTTAGATCAAATTATGTGTGATACTATTAATTTAAAAAGGCACTGAGATGATAATTTTTTTTTTTTGATGGGACACTGAGATGATAATAATTGAATTATTCTGGTTAGCCAAATACTCTAAAGGCATCTGGTAACTTTTTTTTTTTTAATTGAATTATTAATTAGTTGACTAAGTCAATTTGATTAGGATATATTTGGAATTAAACATATAACTTTAGAAGCCAGCTGTAATTGGGATGTATGGATAAGCATGGAAGGGTTGGATGGATATTTTTGTCATTAACAGTAGTAAGTTCAATAGTAATATCAAGAGAAAATGGAAATGAGGTAATTGGTTGATTTTGTTTAGTTTTTGACCTTAGGTTCCGTACATTTGGTGGCAGAGTGGGTGGGATGGAACTTTGGAAGGAGACAAACGCTGCTTGAGTAGTAACATTAAAGTGATTGACAGCTCATGAGGACCAGGGATATTTTAGTTTAACTAAGATTGAAAAACATACTTTATAGTGAAAAAATAGAAAAACTCCAAATATATTTGGATTGGTCCCAACTCCCAAAGTTTAGTCGGTTCTCATCCAAAAAAGTAAAAAGTTTAGTCGATTAGCCATTTTTGCTCATAAAGTTTTAGCCTCTCATATGGCATGACAGCTCATAAATTTACACGTCACTCTATACAAGCTAAAAACGATAACTTTAAGTTTGTTTTAGGAATTAAAATCGATAATTTAAGTTTTAAGATTAAAAACATTAATTTTAAGTTTGTTTGTGTGCATGTGTTTGTTTTAGAATAATTTTCTCACTTTTTTGTGTGTATGTTTATTTTTCAAAAAATAAAATGAATAATTGTCCCACATTACTTAAAATAGTGTATTATGTATAGTATAACTTACTTCATTCTTCCTTAAAAGAAACCATGACTTTTGAGTAGAGTTGTGGTGTGTTTTTGTGTTAGAACCCTTTCCTCTCTCCTATTGTGTGTGTGTTTGTTTCTCAAAAAAAAAAAAATTGTTATTAAGGACTAATGGAGGTTATAAATAATCATTTTACATCTTTAATGAACTAAGAGCAAACACTTCAAATTTCAATAACTAAAGCCACTCGTAGGCTAAAATTTAGGAACCAAAAATTTTAACGAAAAAAAAAAATCAAATATACCCGAGAACAGTTTAATACAGATTGAGATCATTTTTAAGTGAGATTTTTCTCTTTTTTTAATATTGAAATATCAATTAAATAATATTTATTTAACTTTTATTTTTTGTTGGAAAACCAATGTTCTTGCTACTCAAGACCTTGAAAGTTGAAACCCTTTCATAAAATTTTGGGGCATAAGGCTAGGCCTGACTCATATATATCAACACATTATAATATATTATCACATCTTGTGTATATATCAAGTGATGATTAGATTATTATTATTATTATTATTATTATTATTTTCTAATCAAGTGCCAATACTGATCTCATATATAACTGATGTCATCTAATTATAAGCTGACAAATGCGCAAGTTGTTTCAAAGTGTTTCAAAATGTGTGTCCTTAGAAAAATTGCTCCAAATTCTATACTTAAATTCATGGTTTTAAAAAACCAAAATGGTTAAAGAATCGGAAAAATGACCAATTCCCAATATTTTTCCGTTCTTAACTAATTTTCAATATTTTTTGCAAGATTTTTTTGGTTTTTACTGTACTAGTTCTATGTCCAATTCTCGGTTAAACCAGTTGGTTTGGTCCGATTTTTAAAATAGTGCTTAAATCCTAACTTGACTTCTTGGTATGTTATAAGAGTGCCTCATGAAAATTATTTTACTAAAATCCGGATTTTAGTGGTGGCAGCAAGCTTAATGAGTCTGATGTGGGCTAACTTGGTGGGCCGGCTTTGGGCATTGAGTGTTTAAAAAATTGAATCAGATGCGGTTCTGGTAGGGGTGTCCACGGGTCGGTCCGGGTCAGGTTTGTGCCCAACCCAGAACCGACCCGCTCAGGTCGGGTGGAACGAAAACAGACCCGCAACCGACTGCCGGAGACGTTGGGTCGAGTCGGCCGGGCTCAGGGGAGCGAACGGTCGGGTCAGTCGAGTATGGTGATGAGCGACGGCGAGCAGAGGAGAAGATCTCTCTTCGTCAATCTGGGTTGAAGGCCGACCGAATCTAACAGATTCTCGCCGAATTTGAGTAGATCGAAGCCCAATCTAACCAAGAATAGCCAGATTTGTGTAGATCTAAGTCAGATCTAACCCAATACCGATAGATTTGAGCTAATCTGAGCGAAGGAGAAGAGTAGATCTTGAGCGAGGATGGCTGGATCGGAGTTGAGGAACACCGGATCTAAGTGAAGGAAGACCAAAGATGGCCGGATCGGAGCTGAGGAACACCGGATCTAAGCGAAGGAAGACCAAAGATGGCCGGATCGGAGCTGAAGAACACCAGAACGTCACTGGATCTCGAAGGATCTCGTCGGATTTGGTCAAAAATCGTAATATTTCACCAGAGAGGATGAGTTTTCGGTTTGGGTCGGGTGCCACGGGTTTTGAAACGTGAAACCGGCAACCAACCCGAGTGGGGTCGGGTTAGAGTAGTCGGACCCGCGTCCGACCGCTGGAGATGTTGGATCGGGTGGCGGCGGGTCGAGCTCGGGCGGGTTGGGCGGGTGGTCGGGTGGGTTGGACAGCCCTAGGTTCTGGTGTATCATGTATGTGGGTGAATGGGTCCGTGGCAAGTGTTATAGTAGCATAGGCGGTGTTGTAAAGAGTTTGTACTTTGTAGTGGTGCTGCTTGGGGATGGAGATCACGTATTTTTGGGTGTGTGGGTTTTGCAAGAAATTTTAATTTTAATTTATTTTTATTTTGTAGTTTTAATAACAATTCATGATTTATAACATAATCATTAGTATTTAATTTCTGTTTTCTATTATTTTATTAATAATGTGTGTCAAGTCACCAATTAATCAGTCATATTAGTATTTTTCATTATAGAGTTGACAATAAAAACTAGACGAGGCAAAATGGGCGGGTCGGGTCGGATCAATCGGATTTACGGGTCAATCGAGTGGCTGGTCGAGTCGGGTCGCGGGACGGGTCGAGTTGACTTGTATTTTTCAAACAAGTTTTTTTTTTTTGGAAATAGATGCAATCTGTCAATTGTTTCTGAGTTCTTTAACTGTGATTAGATTCTCACTAGTGATACTGTTACCACTTACCAATTATCACTAAACACTTGATACCTAAATTTGGTACAGCTATTATTCCAGCTTTCTAGAAGTTAATCTTGTTATGATTTTCGATTTGTTTAAAGTAGGAAGAGAAAATGAAGGTGATAAGTAAAGAATGACAAATTATACTAGAGTACATAACATATTAAGTGAAGAAGAATAAGTAAATATTTTATAAGAATTACACTTCAATCTCAATTTACTTAACATTATTAGACATGGCAAAATGGGTGGGTCGGGTCGGGTTCGGGTCGTGAGTCAAAACGAGTCATTTTTAAACAGGTCAATCAGGTTGCGGGTTAGAAAATTCTAACTCGACCCGTTTTGCCATGTCTAATAAAAACCAAAATGACAATGATTTCAAAAGTCAATGATTAAAATGACCACACTAAAAATACGAGGATCAAATTGAAAATTGCTCCAAAATTTAGGGGTCACAAAAGTTTTTATTTTGCCTTGTATATAACATCTATGGAGACAATTTTTGCCTCAAAGGCTAAGGGCTAGACCATGTTGTAACTTTAGGCAATTTTTGTTGTCCCACATTGGAAGGAAAGTCTCCCTCTTTGCACCTTATAAGGCATGAAACTAGTGGTACTCTTAAGCCATTGGTTCATGCCTTATAAGGTGTAAAGAGGGAGGCTTTCCTTCCAATGTAGCCACTGGTTCATGCCTTATAAGCTGCAAAGAGGGAGGCTTTTCTTCCAATGTGGGACAACAAAAATTGCCTAAGGTTACAACATGGTCTAGCCTTTGGCCTTTGAAGCAAAAATTGTCCCCACAACATCCATCTCATATGGAGATGGACCCCCATAAACATGAGAGGAATGTTACATGTAATAGTCACAAATAAATTATATCTTCTCAAACTTTTGATATATAGCATCCATAAAATTAACTCACACCAGAAAAGGTCAAAGCTCATTTCTTTGAGACTACTATATTTGGTAACTATTTTTAATTTTGTTTTTAAAAAACTTGTTTTTGAGAATGAAAATGAAAAACAGTTTTATCGTGTTTCCAAAATTAAAAACACGTTTAGTTAGTTCAAAACAAGAGGGAGAGAGAGTGTGGGTTTTATTTTTGTTTAAGCTAGGATTTGAAGCTTAGACCTTATTAAGTGTACTTGGTTTTTCCCTGTTTTCAAATTTGAAAACAATTCTTAAGCTATTCTCAATTTCCTTTGAAAATAGAGTAGTGCAAAATAGAAAATAGTTATTGAAAACAAAAAATTGTTAAAAAAAAAAAAAAAAGTTACCAAACACATTACTTTTTAAGTACTTTTAAGTTTTAACAGAAAAGAAAAGATATAGAGAGAGAGAAAACCATCCATATATGGAAAAAGAAAATGAACATCATAAAGGATTATACAAAATTATTATATCTAGCACTTTTTTTTTCTTTCTAATAAACTAATTAATGAGAAGAAATAACGTAACCCAAAGAAGAAGAAAAAATTGAATCATACCCTTTTTCAGTTTTCCTCAACAAAAAAGAAAAAAGAAAAAAAAAACCAACCTCAACAACAACAATTTCCATATTCAAGCAAAAGAAACAATAACAACAACGGCCTTTCTAGAAATGAAATGCAACTAAGTAACAAACCGCGAAGAAAACCAAATGGATGAATTTTGCGGAGCCTCTCTTTGATAACCTCCTAACACTCTGTTTCATTTCTCCAAATGGATGAATTTCCTTATAAAAATAATTTCATCCTCATGATTCATGAAGGAGACAGGCTTTTGGGGCAAGGTTGAATCTGCAATTAAAGTTACCATTACCTTGTCCCAGCTCCACCATTGTGTTAAAGGTAAATGTCAAGATTCTTTTTTATTTTCTTCTCTAAAAGTTGTTTATTTATTTTTCCTGCTTTTTGGTGTTTTTCTTTAAATTTTCGGTCTACTTATGCTCAAGTCATTAATGTTAAGCCTTTTCCAAGTGCATGCTCTTCAAGGACAAAGAATCATGTTTATGGATTGCTATTTCTTATATATATTTGACATATATTTTGGGAAAATAGCCAATTGAGGAAGGCTTAACAGTTATCAAGAACTTTATAACTCAACGCAATGCCAGTTTTATCTCTCTAATAGGCATGAATTGCATGATAAATGCTTTGTTATGAACTTGTCCATATTTAGAGTAACAAATTAAGAAAATGTTCCCATTAATCTCCTCTTTCATTTTAACAGTTTGTGCAAGGACAACAAGCATAGTGATTTTCAAGATGAGTCCATTAATCATGATGAGCAACATTCTTGGATTCATGCTCATCATAGTGGCTACATTGGAACCAAGCTATGGACTTTACCTTGGCAGAAGACACTTGTACATTAGGAATGACTTGGAAAACCACTTGCCGCTGAAGATTCATTGCTGGTCCAAAGACAATGACTTAGGCCTTAAGACTTTGAATTTTACCCAGGAAACCAGTTGGAGCTTCAAAGACAATAACATCTGGGGTACAAAATTTGAATGCGACATGGAGTTTCAACTGGAAGGTCAAATGAAGAGGGGACAAGTCGTGGTGTATAACAATAAGAAGAAGATTAGAACACGAGAGTGTCGCAAGAGGTGTAAATGGTCAGTTCGCAAATATGGGTTATATGCATTTGATGAGAAGGATAAAAAGTGGGACTTTGAGATTCCATGGTAATTGTGCTTCTGATATTATTCTGAATGAGACTCTGTGTGAACAAATCTATGTTACGTAGCCGCATATGAACGTACCCTATATACGTAGTAAAATTCTTCCTCTGATTGATGGACTTAAACCAATAGAAGTCTTATCAATTATATGATCGGTGTGATGAACTTGTGAACAAATCTATGTTACATGGCTGTATATGAACACAATTATATAATATGAAATTGTTAATCTTATTTTTGCTGAATTGGGATGAGCTGAATTTTCAACTTATTTCCACTTACAACTTATTTTTGCTACTATTTATAGGTATCACGGCACTTTTTGATATTATTCATGGGTTTCACTGTACTATTCAACTTATTTTTTTACCATTTTTCAAAATTTTAGCAAAAAATTTTCAATTTCATCTGAATAAGCTATTTCAAACAGACACTGATTAATGGACTTACCCCGTAGAAGTCTCCCAATGTACCATATCCACATTACCATAATGATATCATTTGCAGGAGTGATTTGCAACAAGGTTTTTTATTTTTATTTTTATTTATATATTTGCAACAAGTTGTTAGCGTAGAGAAATGGCAAAAGCCTAAATGCTCAACTATTGAGAACAGACATTCTTTTTCCGACATTATTTTATAATGCTTTTTATTTTTATAATGCTTTCAAACCTTAGGTTATACTGTTTTTATTATTATTATTTTTTTTAAAATTATGTTTCCTTTTAGAATTACTTTTGTAATTTGTTTTACTGTAAAATCAATATAAATAAATTAGGATTTTAATTAATGTGGAAATAATAATAATAATAATAATAATAATAATAATAATAATAATAATAATAAGGACCAGATTTAAGTTCTTAGCGCACTACGTAGATGGACTTAGGCCCAAAAAATCCAAAACAATGAATTTGTAAAGAGTGGGTTGGAAAAACTAGGCTATAGGTAATCAAACAAACAATAGTATGCGTTCAGATGATAAGAGAATGAAAAGAAAAGGGTTGTATTGAAGAAAAATTGTCATCGGCAAAGTCCGATGAGGTTTGTTCTCATGTATTATTCTTAAATTCGTTTACAAGTTTGGTTCTAGAATACTACAATGTTTATCTCTTTAATTTTTTGATCCCTTGTCTCATTGTCTCCTCTTCCTTTTATACTGTCCCACCCTTTCATCCCCACCTTCCACGTGCATGCCAGATGGTTGGTGTTGATACTTGTCCCATCAGCCCCTTTCACCAGTCCTCACATAGTAGTTATAAGGTTGAAATACACTATTCAGGTATTACCTTCACATTAATGCGGCTAAGGAGTTAGCTGCAGTGTATTTAATGCGGAGGTAGCAGTTTTCTCCTTAGATATTTTAGGACACTTCTCTATTCTGAGCTTTCACCGTGCTTATCCATACCAAATGAGTGCTTCTGTGACATTCTTTCGGACGGCAGACCACCTCCCTAGACCTCGGCTTAGATTGGCTGAGGAGGATATTATCCTTGGCACCGCTTCTTGGGCTATTATGATCAAAACTCACTTCTCCCTTTTCCAGCATGGGCCTTGTTAACAGCGTTTACCCCCTTTAGACACCTTTGGTCCTCGGCCTGGGCCTCAGACCCATCATGTACATATAAATAGTGGGCTACGGGGCCCTAGGCCACTACAATAATAATAATAATAATAATAATAATAATAATAATTATTATTATTATTATTATTATTATTATTATTATTATTACAAATAAGCAATAACTATAATTTCTTTTTTGAACGTGAAAGGAAAAAAAAATTCTAATTTTCTTTTTAAATTCAAAATGAATTTGTTATTTGACATGTATGAGCTTATTTTTAAATGAAGTTACCCTTTATTAATGAGAGTATTTTTGAACCACAAAAAATTCAGTTGAAAGAGAGAAATCCTCTTATATATAGTATAGATGTATAAAAGTGTACTGTGTTCACAAAAACCTATCTTATATTTTAATTATGCCTTTCAAATATGTTTAGCATGCTGAAATTCACTTGCTCATAAATGATCTAATGTAAGAAACATCTTTTATTAAAAAATCAATGAGAAATGAGATCACTTCAAGTAAATTGTGCTTCTTTTGCCACCCATAGTGGCTCGCACTTCTTTCATTAGCAACATTGATTTTAATAACCGATTAATAATGAAAAATGAAAGGTAAATGTGAGTTTGAAGGAAATGTAGAGGGATTGGAAAATCTTTTTGATGTCATTACGGTCAAAGATCTTGGCTCTTTGAGATATTTCTTGGGGATTGAAGTTGCAAGAAATGAAAGGAGCATTACTTTGAATCAAAGAAACTATGCCTTGGAAATCAAGACATTGGTTTGATAGGTTCCAAACCTGTAAGAACTCCAATGGAACAGAACCTACACCTCTCTAACATGAAGGAAAACTAATCCTAGATTCAAGTCAATATAGGAGGCTAATTGGGGGACTCTCTTACAAGACTCTAACTAGGCTAGATATCACATATGATCTCCATAGGTTGAGTCAATTTCTTGCTGAACCAAAGGAACCACACATACTGCTCATAGGGTTCTCCAATACATAAAGGGCTCTCCTAGAAGAGGTCTTTTCTTCTCCACAAAATCAGATTTGCAAGTCAAGGTTTTTTGTGATGCTAATTGGGCTAGTTGTCTAGAAACTAGAAGATCTTTAACAGATTATAGTGTATTTTTGGGAGAGTTTTGGTTTTACGGAGATCAAAGAAGTAGATCATAGTATCAGTTGAATCAGAGTACAGAAAAATGGCAACTACAAATTGTGAAGTAGTTTGGGTACTTCAATTGATTAAAGATTTAAGAATTTATCATCCAAAAGTGCAATGTTGTTGTGCCATAATCCAGCTACTTTGCACATTACAACCAACCCAGTTTTCCATGAGAGAACTAAGCACATAAAGGTGGATTGTTATCTTGTTAGGGCTAAAATTGTAGGAGTAATCAAGACATTTCCTATCTCAGGCAACTTTCATGCATCTAATATCTTTACTAAATTCTTGGGACTAGCAACTTTTTCCAGATTTGATGCATAGTTTGGGACTAATTAACATCTTTACTCCTAGCCCTTCATCTCCTTGTTTGAAAGATTAAGTCTCAGAATTTCCAGTTCAATGCTTGAGAGGGAGTGTTAAGCTTTAGGAAGAAAATACACAGCAGAAAGAAACGACACAAACAACAGTAGCACATGACATCATTCAAATTAAAAGAAAGAAGAAAAAATGAAAACAGTACCATTTAGAATTTGTGAAGTGTTATATAATTATAATATGTGTAGATATATTATTGATACCTAAGAATTTCTGTTAGTTAGTTAGATTTGGTTTTGCTTTCTGTGGGGCCGGTTGCCCAAAGAGATGACATAGAATTCATAGGAAGTGGGCTTGTGGCCCAACGACCCAGTCCGAGGACATTCACATATCCAAGGATGGTTGAAGATAGCTATTTTGAGAGTAGTATAAGACAAAGAGATGTAAGTCATGTATAGCGGCCTAAATCGCATCTGAGGACGAGATCTACCTCTGATACCAAGGTCCGAGGTGGATGTAACTATTTTACTATTTAAGGTACTTCATCAAGTTGCATATGAACTAAAAGGTGAATTTAGAACAAAGGAAGAACCGGAGAAGGTGGCAAATATCTTCTAAAGCTGCTATCTCCACATTAAATGCTTCCCAGCTAACTCTCTAGCCACATTAATGTGGAGGTGATACTTGAACAGTAACCAAGCAGCCTTATGGTCACCAAGCAAAGGTTCTAGGAAGTGCTGGATGGGACAGAAAGAAGCTCCCAGATTAAAACCTACACGTGTACGGTGAGAATGAAAAAAGAATGTAGTATATAACAAGAAAGAAGATGACATTGAGAAAGGGAGGAGAAAAACAGGAGAGTAACTATTGAGATATCCTTTGAAACCTAGCCGAGGAGGGTGGATATTGTTCAAACTAGTTTAAAGTTTCCTTTGTTGTAGAATGGTCGTATCTTCTTCTACCAGTTGAATTTAGCTCTTACACCTACTCTCTAGAAATTTTATTGTTTGGGCTTAAACCCGTCCCTCTTTTGGGTCTAATCTAATTTGAGTCCTTACAATTGGCGCCGTCTGTAGGAAGAGCTTGATTCGTTTGTAGGGAAAGACAAGTACAACGATTGTGATGGGAGAAGGAGCACCACAGCAGTCAGTGGTGGGCCCACAGCAGGTGGATGTTAATCCACACCAGGCTGAGTCCAAGGGCTCTCAGCACCATGAACAACGAGGGGATCGTGAGGGAAGCACGCGAACAACCCACCCAGATAGAAGTCATTCTCGTGGGAAAAGCCATGTCTCGCACGTAAATAACGATAGAGGCATGCAACATGAGATTAACAGATTAAAAAGGGAATTACGCCACGAGCAACGGAAGCGTATGGCTCACAACTCCAAGGACTCCTCTGAGGAGTCAAATGCCACCAGTTATAGACGGAGGTCAAGAACTCCGCCCAGTGAGTCTTTTTCATATGGTGATGAGCACCACCGCGAATGAAAACATGAGAGCCCACCTCGCCAGGGCTTAGGGAACGACGCTCTGAACAAAGCATTGAGTCAAGTTTCCAAATCGCCGTTCACACGACGTATTGAGGATGCAAATCTTCCTCGGCGGTTCCATCAACCCGCGTTCACCATTTATAACAGTCAAACAGATTTAGTGGAGTATATTAGCCATTTCAGTCAAAGGATGGCCGTTCATACTAAGGATGAGGCCTTGATGTGCAAGGTTTTTCCCTCAAGCCTAGGTCCAGTGGCGATGAGGTGGTTCAACAGTTTGAGAATGAATACTGTTGACTCCTTTGAGAAGCTCAACCAAGCTTTTGGTGCTCGCTTTATTACCTGCAGGAGGGTTCTTCAACCCTTGGGATCGTTACTATCCATGTCTATGCGAAAGGGGGAAACCCTGAAAGCCTACTCTAATAGATATTGGGAAATGTTCAACGAAGTAGATGGAGCCAATGACGACGTGGCCATTAACACCTTCAAGAAGGGCCTTCCGACTGAGCATGATCTGAGGAGTTCTCTAACTGGTAAACCAGTTACTAGTATGCGACAGCTTATGGACCGAATTGACAAGTACAGAAGAGTAGAGGAGGATCAAATACGAGGTAGAGGAAAGTCCAAGGTGATCCCTCAGGAGAGGAGAGATTTCAGGGCGGATCGATATAACAACAACCGACCTCTGAGAGACTTTGGAGGGCAATCAGGATCTGCCAACTCCTAGGCGGTTAATGCCGTGTTCCAAGAACCAGTACAGCATGTTTTGAAAAAGATAAAAAACGAGCCCTACTTCAGACTGCCCAATAGAATGGCAGGGGATCCTACGAAATGTAATCAAAACCTTTACTGTCAATACCATCAAGACCATAGACACATTACTGAAGATTGCAGAAACCTGTGGGACCACTTGGAGCAGCTTGTCCGAGAAGGCAAGTTGACCCACCTTCTACTTCAGACTGCCCAATAGAATGGCAGGGGATCCTACGAAATGTAATCAAAACCTTTACTGTCAATACCATCAAGACCATAGACACATTATTGAAGATTGCAGAAACCTGTGGGACCACTTGGAGCAGCTTGTCCGAGAAGGCAAGTTGACCCACCTTCTGCATCACTCCAGTGGCCGAGGAAGTCAAGCAGGGTCGACGTTTCGAGGAGATGCCTCTTCAAGAGCCCCTCTAGGCACAATAAATGTTATATTTACTGCCCTAGGAAGAACAGGGTCTTGTCCTTCCAGGGAAATGTCTGTGTCTCATTATTTGGATGGGGGCTCTGGTTCAATGCCGAAGAAAGCAAAACTGAGTACCTCACTGGTGTTGGGCTTTTCAGATGAGGACAAAAGAGGAACCATACAACCGCATGATGATGCTTTGGTGGTTACGCTTAGGATTGCGGGATATGACGTGAGAAGGGTGATGGTTGATGAGGGGAGCGCTGCCGAGGTGATGTATCCTGACCTATACAGGTGGTTGAATTTGACACCCCAAGACCTAACAGCATATAGCTCCCCGTTGGTGAGTTTCGAAGGTAGATCGGTCATTCCGATAGGTATGATTAGATTACCAGTGCAGGCATGTTCAGATGTGGTAGAGGTGGATTTTATTGTGGTAGACGTCTTTTCTCCATATACGGCGATTCTGGGTAGGCCCTGGTTGCATACCCTGGGGGCTGTTTCTTCCACTCTTCATCAGAAGGTGAAATATCCATCAGAAGGCCAAGTGTTAAAAATATTGAGAAATCAAGCCATGGCAAGGCAGTGCATGATAGCGGCTATTCAACTTCGGCTAGAGGTAGGTACATCGGCCACGGCCGAGAATGACTTATAGCAATCAAAGAGTCTGGGAACCCTCTTCAGCATATCTGCCGAGGAAGCGGAGTGTGAGAATTTGGAGAGGGTGAGTGTTGGTGATGATCCAGATAGGTACTTTCAAGTTAGAGTACTGTTACCTTTGTTGGAAAAAGAGCAGTTGGTTAAGGTCCTAAGAAGAAATGTTGATGTGTTTGCATGGAATGCCTATGAAGCCTTAGGGGTTGATCCAAATTTCATCTGTCATCATTTGAATGTCAATCCCTCTGTTATTTCGAAGAAACAGCCACCTTGGCGTCCATCTAAAGTACATGCCGAGGCTATTAAAGACGAGGTGACCAAGCTCAAGCAGGCAGGGGCTATCAAAGAAGTGTTTTACCTACAGTGGTTGGTAAATACAGTTGTAGTGAAGAAGAAAAATGGAAAATGGCGCGTATGTGTTGATTTCACAGATCTTAACAGAGCCTGTCCAAAGGATCATTTCCCTATGCCCCGTATAGATCAGCTGGTGGATGTAACAGTAGGTCATCCTCAGATGAGCTTTCTAGATGCCTTTCAGGGCTATCACCAGATCCCACTAGCATTGGGTGATCAGGAGAAGACCGCTTTTCTCACTCCCATTGGAAATTATCACTATAAGGTAATGCCTTTTGGCTTGAAGAAAGCGGGGTCTACTTACCAGCGAATGATGACGAAGATGTTTGAGCCACAGTTGGGCAACAACATGGAGGTCTATATTGATGATATGGTTGTAAAGAGTAAGGTAGTGGCCGAGCATGTGACGGACCTCACCAGCACATTTAAGATTCTGAGGAAGCATAAGTTACGATTGAATGCATCCAAGTGCTCCTTTGGGGTATGCTCTGGGAAGTTTTTGGGCTACATGGTGACCCACCGAGGAATTGAAGTGAATCCCGACCAAATTAAAGCCATAAATAGCTTGCAACCACCTCGGAATCCCAAGGAGGTCCAGAGGTTGACTGGGATGACCGCTGCGCTGAATAGATTCATATCCAAGTCGGCGGATAGGTGCAAGCCTTTCTTTCTTTTACTCCATAAGTGGAAAGGGTTCGAGTAGACTGAGGAGTATGCCCTAGCATTTCAGCAACTCAAGGAATATCTGTCTCTGCCACCCATTATGTCCAGTCTGGAGGTGGACGAGGTCCTTTTCGCCTATTTGGTGATAGCCACTTATGTGATCAGTTTTGTTAAGATATGAGTGGATAATGGCGTGCAGCGGCCAGTCTACTACGTGAGCAAGTCACTTCATGAGGCTGAGATGCGTTATCTACCGTTGGAGAAGGCCATTTTGGCAGTGGTGCATGCTACAAGGAAACTTTCCCATTACTTTCAAGCACACATTGTGGTCGTTCTGACTCAATATCCACTCAAAGCAGTTCTTCGGAGTGCAGACTACACTGGCAGGGTTGCCAAGTGGGGCACAATTCTAGGGGTTTTCGATATTAAGTATATGCCTCGTACTTCTGTGAAGGGTCAGGTTCTCGCCGACCTAGTGGCCAAATTTGCTAAAGGCCATGAAGAAATAGGAGCAAGCCCACATGGCATGGATGAAAAATCAGTTGGCCTTATCTCCATGCAACGTTCCTCTCCCTGGAAAGTGTATGTGGATGGAGCAGCAAACCAGAGGGGGTCAGGAGTGGGGCTGGTTCTAATATCTCCTGAAATAGCCATCATCAAGAAGTCTTTAAGGTTGGGATTCTCAGCCACTAACAACGAGGCAGAGTATGAAGCTTTATTAGTGGGAATGGCGATGGTTAAGAAGCTGGGTGGAAGAACAGTGGAGATGTTCTCGGATTCAGGACTGGTTGTGGGCCAGGTTAAAGGGGAATTAGAAGCTTAAGACACCAGGATGCAGAGTTACTTGAGCTAGGTTAGGCGTATGCAAATGGATTTTGAGTCTTTTGAATTGTCCTATATCCCGAGAGGTGGAAATGCACATGCGGACTCTTTGGCCACCCTTGCTACATCCTCAGCGCAGAACTTACCTCGGGTAATCATGGTTAAAGATTTAAACATACCCACTCCAATAACAGAGGGCTCACTTCAGGTCAATCAGATCAGCTCGGCGCCTAGTTAGATGGATCCTATAATGCTCTTCCTTGAGAAAGACATATTGCCCGAGGATGGATCGGAAGCTGAAAAGATACGAAGAAAAGCTCCTCGATTCTGGTTGTCCGAGGACAAAAAGTTGTACAAACGCTCTTTCTCTGGGCCATATCTGCTTTGTGTGCACCCGAAGCATTAGAGGCGCTTTTAGAAGAGCTGCATGAAGGGATTTGTGGGAGTCATACTGGAGGAAGATCTTTATCTCATCAGGCAATTACTCAGGGGTATTGGTGGCCAGGCATGCAAAAGGAAGCGTAGGAATATGTTAAAAAGTGTGATCAATGTCAGAGGTTTGCCCCAAACATCCATCAGCCTTGGGGAGTTCTTAACCCTCTTTCTAGTCCTTGGCCTTTTGCTCAGTGGGGTTTAGATATTGTTGGTCCTTTCCCTAAGGCAATAGGAAATAAAAAATATCTGTTAGTTGGCATGGACTATTTCACGAAGTGGGTCGAAGCTGAGCTCCTAGCTAATATTAGAGATGTGGATGTCAAAAGGTTTATCTGGAAGAACATCATCACACGATTTAGGGTTCCTCAAGCTCTCATCTCAGATAATGGTCTTTAATTTGATAGCAAGGCTTTCAGGAAGTATTGTTCTGACCTGGGGATAAAGAATAGATATTCCACTTTGACTTATCCACAAGGAAATGGGCAAGTCGAGGCTGTCAACAAGGTCATTGTGAGTGGGCTAAAAAAGAGGCTGGATGATGCAAAGGGAAAATGGGTGGAAGAGCTACCACATGTCTTCTGGACATATCGAACAACGCCCTGACGTTCAACAGGAGAAACCCCATTTTCAATGACGTATGGGGCTGAGGCTGTGATTTCACTTGAAACGGATTTTCCCACACAAAGGACTTGAACTTTCACCTTGGATGGCAATGATGAGCTTTTAAGTAAGAATTTAGATCTGATAGACGAATGACGAGAGAATGCGATGGTTCAGTTGGCCTATTACCAGCACAAGTTGAAACAAGGTTATGATGCAAATGTAAGGTTAAGACTGTTAGCTCCAGGGGACTTGGTGTTGAGAAAAGTCTTGGGAACAACCAAAAATCCAACTTGGGGAAAATTAGTGCCTAATTGGGAAGGACCGTATCGTATCACATCTGCAGCAGGAATAGGAGCTTATTACTTTGAAGATTTAGATGAAAAAACTGTACTCCATCCTTGGAATGTAAACAATCTAAAGAGGTATTACTATTAATATGAACAGTTCTGTTCTATTTTCCTTTCATAGTTCATCCCAAATTCTATTACTTGTGTTTCTTAAGCTATTGAAGTATTAAATAGAAACTAAGTCATGTCAGGTCCTCGAACCACAACTTGGTGAAAATTAATACACTGTGATATATATTGAAGTATTAAACATAAACTAAGTCATGTCGGATCCTCAGACCACAACTTGGTGGAAATTAATACACTCTGATATTTATTGAAGCATTAAACAAAAACTAAGTCATGTCAGGTCCTCAGACCACAACTTGGTGGAAATTAATACACTCTGATATTTATTGAAGTATTAAACAGAAACTAAGTAATGTCAGGTCCTCGGACCACAACTTGGTGGAAATTAATACACTCTGATATTTATTGAAGTATTAAACAGAGACTAAGTCATGTCAGGTCTTTAGACCACAACTTGGTGGAAATTAATACACGACATGACCTTAATTGGAGTATTATACTTAAGCTAAGGTATGACTGATTGTTTATACTATTAACTTAGTAAAAATCAGTGCTTCTTAAATGGGATTTATGCGACTATCGTTGTAAATCAAGGCAAACTCCATGAGCATCACTTAAAGCGTTTTAGGATGTTCAATACTTCCAGGAATTAAGTGTCTGGAAGGCTGTCTCCAGTATGGACATTTCTTAATGAATATGAAGCAAGCCTTTGTAGAGCTGAGGAGTTCACAGTTATAGTCTATTTTGGTTCTCAATGGGCATACATAAATTTAAGTTTTCCCTTGTAGTATGAGATAATGTAAAAGTAAAAAAACAGTCATGCAAGAAATTACAAAAATAGTAGATAAAACCATAATGTCTCATATAAATTTGGAAAGAAAAATACATATCACAATGGAGAATATTCTCAAAGAAGGAAAAATTACATCAACTATTTGTTAAGTTTTATTTGAAGCTTGTGCTGTGGGACTTTGCTGGTTTCTTGAGGAGGGAGCCCTTTTTCCTTCTCTTGTGGAGCTTCCCTAGCAGGCAACACGGTAGAAGCTAAGTCCTAAACAAAGCTTTGAGAAGCTTGTCCATCTTCAGTTCCTTCTGTTACTTCAGTCGAGGAAGTATCCTTTACCACTTCAGGTACTTCAGGTTGCTTCTGTTGATCAGTAGAAGAAGGATTCTAAATTTGAGCTTCTTTAGCCGATTCAATAACAGTAGAGGAGGCCTCCTGTTGTTGGGAAGAAGCACCTAGAGCTCGTATGGTTAGGGGGAAATAAATGTTTTCAGGCCTCCTCAGCTCTGAGGATGGCTCGACCCCAGCTCGGTTGAGAGCTTCCTCCCAAGTTTGAGCACAGTATGTCCGACATACTACTGGGACCTCAGCTCGGAAGTTATCCTCTGTCTCAGCAATGTCGACGTCATACCCATGCTGTTCGGCTTTATCTTTATCTTTTTCAGCCTCAGCTCTTGCCTTTTCAGCCTCATCCTTAGCTTTTTCGGCCTGACCCTTGAGCTTCTGGGCTTCTTCTAATTGTTTCATCAGAGTTGATATCTGTTCCTTGGAAGCTGCCAACTGGTCAATGGCGTCACGCAGACGTCTCCTCTGATCCTCAGCTTGCTTTTGAGCACCATCTAGAGTTGAATCAGCACTTTTCCGAGCATGCTCCTCCTCGGCCAGCTTTTTCTTCAGACTTTCATTATTCTGTTCTGCCATAGTGAGTGTCTGAATAGCTGTTGCTCACTTTTTCCTCTCATCGTCTATTTGCTGGTAATAGGCATTGATCATCTTCTCTAGCCTGAAAGTGGCTTGAACAGTCTAGAGAAAAAAGAGTCAGAGATTCAATAAACTAAAAGGAGCGAAAAAAGCAGTAAGGATACCATACCATGCCCAAATGCCTTTTCATATTCATGAAGATCTCATTCTTCTTCATGTTTTTGAGCTCAGCCATATCCTTGGGAAGAAGGAGGGTTTCTTCTAGGGCCGAGGCGACGTGGCACCCAATTCCGCCATTGAAGTCTCTGATTGATGCGTCTTCCCTCAGAGGCTCACCACCGAGCATGGGAGCAGGGAGCCAAGCCTCGGGCTCCGAGGACTGAATATTTTGTCTAGCCACAACACGTTGAGGCCCATGAGTTGTTTTTTTGTTGTTTTGGAGCCCGTTGGACCTCATCTTCATGAGTAGGGCGAGATCTCCCAGTCTCCACCACTTCTTTGCCTTTTTACTCTCTCCTCCTCTTGGAATCAATAGGTTCAACCCCCTGTGATTGGGGTAGTTGAGGAGGAGGAGGAGAGGGGAGATTGGTTTGAGCTGACTTCCCTGGTGCCCCCTTTCCAGGCTGGCCCTCGATCACATCCAGCAGACTCTTCTGGCTCTTTCTCTGAATGCCCATGTTGTCAGAATTCACCTCGGGAGTGTGGGGTTAGTTGAAAACCTCAAACTCGTCTGCAGAATCTACTAATTCTACAACGTCTTCTTCTTCTTCTTCTTCCTCTCCTTCTTTCTCCTCTTCCTCCTTTACTTTCTGAGGGATGGAATGTGATGATGAAGCCCCTGCAGAGAGAGTGGCTACGAGTAATGGCTGAGTAAAAGGAGTGCCTTCAGGAATTAGAACACCCTCAAGAATGATGAATCCTTCGAAGGCTACACTGATTCGGTGCAGCCGAGGATCCTTAGCCTTTATCACACACTTGGGCGCTTGAAAAGCTGTGAGATTGGTTTGTAGCGAAGGATTATGTGAGCTGCTCTCAACTGGCCGTCAGATGGGTTCACATACACCTCGGACTGCAGGATTCTACCTAAGCTCTCCCTGTTAACCAATCTGAACTAAGGCCTGGTAGTGCGTTTGTCTACAAAATCAGTAAAATAGCAGAAAAATTCTGTCAGAAATGAAGATAACTTGAACTGAAGAGTGTAAGCTAATGTGTAGAGGCGTACAGCCTAAAAACCCCACCTAGTGTTCCCTCTTAGGTCGAACAAGGTAAACCATCATGCCATTCCCCAGAAAAAAATGAGAAAATCATCTTTTAAGCCCTTGTTCGATGTAGGGAGACACTGGATTAACCTTACCTCAGGGAACCTAGACTTAAGATAGTATCCCTAACCCTTCAAATGATTGAGGTTGTATACCCAGTTCACATCGTGATGGGTAAGGCCTAGGTTCAACCTCGCATTAAGAGCCTCTATGCTCCTTAACACTCTGAACATATTTGAGGCGCGTTGTGTGGGAGACAACCTAAAAAACCTAAGATAACTTCTGGTAAGACTACCCATAGGGATAGTCATCCCTACCTCTATGAAAGCAATCATAGGGATGACCACTTCCCCTGTTTTCCTCTCATCTACCCATTCTCCTAAGGAAGCATATCTCATGCCCACCGTTGGAGGAATCCTATACTTAGCTCTAAATTTCTTTATTTGCTCCTCGGAATCGACTAGATACTTGAACTTACCCATTTCTTAAAAATCGCGAAGAAAATTAGTGATGAGGATTGAAGACTAAGGAGGGTTAAGGAAACTTACAGGTATGGAAAATGAGCTCCTCGGACAGACTTGCAGTATTTATGAGAGTGTGGAGAGGGAAGAAAGAGGGACAGGTTCAATGAATACCCACTAAGACTGTGTGATTTTTTGTAATTGAAAAGAAATTTGATTTGAAAAGCTCTTTATAGGGGCGCAGAAATCGTAAGCGAGAAAAATCCCGCTCATAAATATCAAAGGCCCTCCACCGTTAGATTCACATCCTGCTGAAACGTGGAGGACAAAGAAGCCGCCATCATTTAATAATGGTGTGTTCTTGACGCCGAAACATCAAGAGCGTGCCTTGGGCAGATGGAAAGGCGTTCTGAAATTTAGAAAAATCCAACAAAGGAGGTGAGGGCGTAATATCAAAATCTCCCTTTTTCCGAGGTGACAAAAAGTGAGATTTTGAGGGGCTATTGTGGGGCCAGTTGCCCAAAGAGATGACATAGAATTCATAGGAAGTGGGCTTGTGGCTCAACGGCCTAGTCCGAGGACATTCACATATCCGAGGATGGTTGAAGATAGCTATTTTGAGAGTAGTATAAGACAAAGAGATGTAAGTTGTGTATAGCGGCCCAAATTGCATCCGAGGATGAGATCCACCTCTGATACCAAAGTCCGAGGTGGATGTAACTATTTTAGTATTCAAGGTACTTCATCAAGTTGCATATGAACTAAAAGGTGAATTTAGAATAAAGGAGGAACCGGAGAAGGTGGCAAATATCTTCTAAAGCTGCTACCTCCACATTAAATGCTTCCCAGCTAACTCTCTGGCCGCATTAATGTAGATATGATACCTGAACAATAACCAAGCAGCCTTATGGCCACCAAGCAAAGGTTCCAGGAAGTGCTGGATGGAATAGAAAGAAGCTCCCAGATTAAAACCTACACGTGTACGGTGAGAATGAAAAAAGAATGCAGTATATAACAGGAAAGAAGATGACACTGAGAGAGGGAGGAGAAAAACAGGAGAGTAACTATTAAGATATCCTTTGAAACCTAGCCGAGAAGGGCGGATATTGTTCAAACTAGTTTAAAGTTTCCTTTGTTGTAGAATGGTCGTGTCTTCTTCTACCAGTTGAATTTAGCTCTTACATCCACTTTCTAGAAATTTTATTGTTTGGGCTTAAACCCGTCCCTCTTTTGGGTCCAATTCAATTTGAGTCCTTACACTTTCACACTCTATATTATTAGTATATAAATAGAGCATTGCAATTATCTTCTAAAACTTTCTTATTTTTCTGATTTTCCTGTTTTGATTAATAATATTTGGTTTGGTAACTCTCTCGTTACGAATACAGACTCTACTTGTACCATGGATCCATATTAGTTCTTATTATATGCTTTAGTTTCCTCCAATATTTTTAAAAATAAAAATAAATGATAGATTGGAGAGGAAAATATTGGTTCTATTTATCAAATAAATTATTTATAGATATAATTAAGTTTTGGATCCCAATCTTACATATTCACCTTTATAGTAATTTTTTTAAAATGCAAAAATTATGATATCTTTACAGTAGTTTTTTTTTAAATGCAAAAATTATGAAATTCTGGTTTGGTAGGTTAATCACACTTCGTTGTAAAGGTGTGAAGAGTAGTATTGGCAAGATAACTTAGGCTTAGTTAAAATAATAATAAAATTATAAAAAAAATGGAAAGGAAAAAAGAAAAAAGAAAAAAAAAATACAAGTTCAAGTTCAAGCATCTCATCAAAAGAGCAAAATAGGAGCAAATTTAGTTTAACTCATATACGACTCTACTTAAAGTAATGAGGTATTATTTAGTTCTTCTAAAATGAATTGTTATTTAGTTACAACTTACAAGTAGTATCACATGTGATGTACATATGGATGAATTAAAAATTTCATGTAAAAATAAAAATTCTTTATAAATATAATAGAAACTATTTTAATAATTAGTGAGTCTGACTCACCTGAAAATTTAATAGGGTTTTATTTAGAATAAATTAATTTTCGTAATTCATGATACTTGGCATAAAAATTCTATGCATTGTAATTTTGACTGTTTTTAAATATAAAATTATGATAAATGTGCACAATAATTTATTCCAATTTTTTTTTTGAGAAGTGATATGTCCACAATATTTTTACAACAAATCAGAAGTGATAAGTTGTTACTTCTTCTAATTTTAACTCAACACTAAAATTACTTTTTTGCCCACTAATAATAACAAATAACAACCCACAATTTAGGATTTATTGTGAAAATATTGTGAACATAATATTTTACAATTTTTTTAAAAGCTCAAATAGGCCTTTGATATATTCTATTGCTTTCAAATCAGTTTGGCAGACCAAAGTTTTGCAAGAGTTTAATATGCAGGGAACAAACTCTAAGCCAAAACTCAATAAAATTCGATAAAGTAGTCGTGTATCATATTTTACCGAAGCAAGAAAACTGAAGAGAAAACTTTAATTTCTCATTTATTGATAATTATACACAAACTTTATTTTATACACAACACAACTAAATATATTAGAAAACTAACCACCAATCACATTCACCAATAGAGTGTTCATAGAGTGTTCAGTCAACCCACCAATTCACCAAAACCAACCCAATCCAACCTAATTTGTTTGGTTGGGTTGGGTTGGGTTGGGTTGATTTTTTTGGAGTTGATGGGTTGGGTTGTCAAAAGTTTTTTATAGCAGGTTGGGGCGGGTGTGCGCGGGTTAGTAGATTTACAAATCAGTTTAACATAACCCAGCTCACCTATGTTTAAAATATATATTGTGTAGGTTTATTATTTACTCTTTTGGTTTGCTGTTGTTTGTGTTGGTTTGATGCACTAATCAAATAGTTTGTATTGGTTTAATACTATGCTGAAGTTTAATTAATAAATATGTTCTATAAAAAAATTAATAAATATATTTTATTAGTGCATTTTAAATTAAATTATGTTAAAACTTAAATTAACTGAAAATTAATAAATAAATAAGTTATAGTGGAATTTGTTAAAAAGAAAGTTAACATGTATGTAAGTTAAATTAAATTAATTAAGAGAAGTTATCTAAACTAATAAATAACACATAGGTTATAAGAAGAATTGAAAGACTATATATTTAGCTATGCTATGGACTAAATTCAGATCAAGAGTGAATGAAGAGAAATAGTTAAAGCAAAGATTATTAATTGTGTGAGAGTGAGTGAATTCAATAATACTCCTAATTTCTAAATACTTGAAAGATTTCGGGCCAGAGAGGGGTGTTTCTTTTGGTGGAGTTTTGAACTCAACCACTTATATAAAGTTGGTCCAAGCTACACAACAAATTATTGAATTGTATATTCTAGAGGAGATAAGTCAAAAGTGAATTTCTGTTGTATCGATTTCTAAGCTTTACCAACTGCAGAGAGTTTGAATTTTCTTAAAGAGAGAGATTTTTGGTCTCAATCTGACATTGTTCGTTTATATTTCTATTTGTATTGTAACAAAAATATCATTTTATTAGTAATTTCTCTGACATATTGTTATTTATGTTGGTAATATTCTAAAATTTTTTTTTTTTGAGGGGGCTTCTAATTTTTTTTTTTTTTTTTTTTGAGAAAGAAACTGATTGATTTTATATATGTAAATCAACTACATCCACTTGTAAAATCGAAACAAAATGCGATGGAATATCTTCCATCCATACTTAAAAATATGGTAAGCGTAATGCATTTTTCGTCAGACTATAAGCTATTCTATTGTCGTTTCTCTTAATGTGAAAATACAACAATCTTATATAATTCTTAGCAAACATCTTCACACCTTCTATCAGCAAACCTGTTGATGATAAGCTATGCTCCTCTGCCTTCAATGCTTGAATCAGTCCAAGAGAATCACCTTCAGGAATGGTGCTTTGGGGACCCAGCTCAAACGCAAAAGACAAAGCCTTCATGGCTGCCATCACTTCAATCACATCAGCCTTGTATGCTTGATGGATTTTTTCTGAGCATGATACCAAAATAGCTCCCTTATCAACCCAGATTACCACTCCCATACCAGGCATATGAGATTCACTAAATACAACCAGGGGGCTTCTAAATTTGTTGTTCTAATACTCATCTTTAAAAATAAAAAATAAAAAGCTGCTCAACCCGTGGGTCCAACACAAGCCCATTAGTTGCGAAGTGATCACCTACAAAACTATTCCCATTTATGCTTGACAAGTAAAAATCAATACAACAACAGTACGTTTTTTAATGAGTCACGTGAGTGTCTCATGCTTACTTAAACTAAAGCTACACGACCTGCAGCACATTTGCTGATATATATTAAAATATTAAAACTACTGTCGTTTAGATAGAAAATACAAATTGTTTGCTAGTCTCCTAGGATATGCTGCAGAGTCTTCAAAATCCCTGAGACTCCTCTTCAAGACGGAGTGTGGGAGTTTGGATATTAATCACACCGATCTTGGACCATAGCACAGAAAATTGATTGAAGCGAATAGCTTTAATAAGTAAATCTGCAAATTATAGTTTTTTTAGTTACTTTAAGATATTACAAATTTTAATATAATATTTATAAATTAATTTGTCACAATTAAAAAAAAAGTAATTTAGAACTGAATTAATAATCACATTCATTGTCATGTTAATTTTTAGAATTGTAGTGAAAATTGTATTGTCTTTGGCAGTTTTATTTATTAAATAAAAGTTATATATATATATATATATATTCATTTTTATCCGGGGTTTATACAAGTGTAGATTGTAGGTATATAACAGGAAGATTACATGAAAGATTCGAAAGTAACGCAATTTCTAAGAAATTGTTGGCAATCTTCCACCCAAATTTATGAAGAGAGATGAGAAAAAGCATAATTAGCAAAAGGAGCCCGCATTTGTTGCTATGACCGTAGCATAAACTGGCTGAAGCAGATCAAAAAGTTCCCAAATACTCACTTAAATCATCTATCAATAAACAGCCCCAAGCATTCAGACATAAACCTGGGGACTGTAAATCTTAATAATAATAAACTGTTCAAAATTTCCCAAAATGATGTCCCTCAAACCCAAATATATGAGTCCGTTTAATTCCAACAATAACAGTACACAAATGAAGCTATGAAACTACTTATGTTTATTTTATTTTTTATAATTGATGATATCAAAATGTAGAAATTTTCTGCTGTGGAAATCTTAGCAAAATAAATTGAACACTCAAAAAGAAAGTATTTTATCAAACACTTTCGTAATAAATCTCACCGCACTTAAATAGAATACACGAAAAATGAGTTATTAATAAAAAGAAGTATTATTGATGCTTATAATATTACGTACGCACTTTGCAACTCACACTATTCACTATTTCACTCATTGCTTATTTCCTTACACTTGCTCTCGCATTACTTATTCTTGGATATCTATATCACTTAATTCTTATTGGATACTACGCACTTCTTTGATGCTACTCACTTATTCTCGGATATTCAACACATCTATTAGATACCTTACACGCATAACCGAAGAAGCAATATATAGAACTTACAAAGGAGACATGACAACTAAGTTGCAACTGTTGAAATCTGATTCCTACAAAGTTGCAATTGTTGAAATCATGGAGAAGAAAAATCAAGGAAAGAATCATGTATTCTTCACATTTTCTCCACACCTTGCTTGTAGTCAATAAAAACAAGATAAAAGAGACCCATACTTGTGTTTAAAGGAAAATAATACCCTGGATATATGCAGGGACGGACCCAAGATTTCAAGCTGGGGGCCAAAGTTAAGCGAATTTTTTTTTTTCAAATACGCATTCATGTAGTATTAAAAAACTATCAACCAAAACAAATACACAAAAATCATTATTTCTTAATATATTAAGATATAATCAACAACCAACAAAAACAAAAGACACAAAACACTATTACTTCTTAATACAATCATCTATGAAAAGAGACTTCGACGCTCTTTTAAATCTTCAAAAGGGAGAGAGGGGGGGGGGGGGGGGGGGTTCTTGTAGTCATAGAAGAGCTTTTATGCAGTTTGGCAATGAGACATCCATGAGAAACAATATGCTCACGCCCATACGCCCAAACTGTTTCAAATCGACGTAGCCTTAACCCAACATTGTCATGTGTCCAATATAGGAGTTATGGGCAATGAGTTAAAAATTAAAATAACCTCTTGTGAAATAGGAGCAGGTTCACTCTCCTACTTAACCTGGGGGATTGGGTTATGACCTTATGGGCAAATCAAAATTATTAATAATGCCCTGTTGGCTAAATGGCTTTGGGAGTGTGCAACAAAGAGGTGCCATTTATGGAAGCAGATAGTTGAGATGAAGTATGGGCTGGATGCCATGGGATTAGTGTTGTTCTGCCGGAATCAAAGTTATGTATGGGATGTGCATGTGGAAGAGTTTCAGAAGCAGTTGGGAGGAATTTTTTGGTTCAGTTCATTATAAGGAATTTTCGGACTACCGGGTTAGTGGGTTTATTTATTTATTTATTTTATTTTTTACATTTACATGGGCTCTAGGCTGGCCGACTCAGTGGGATGGTTCAGGATTTTTGGAGGGGGGCCTGGGCTAAAAAGAAAGGGGGGCACAAGTCTTCTTGTTTTTTTTTTGGGGAAAATTTACTTACCATTTTTTTTTTTTGTTGGGCCCGGGGGGCCCGGGCCCCTTAGGCGTCCACTTGGGTCTGTCCTTGGATATATGTTTCTTCTCTCTTCTGATAAAGTATACATTCTCATGTTTAGGACCTAAGAAAAATGAGAAGGGTTCAAGTTTGTACATGATAACCAAAATTGTTGTCCATGGCAGGGAGGCTAACACACACTTATCAAGTCGGTGCTCTCAACTATCAAATGCAAACAACCTTACTCCCATCGAAGACACGTTCATCTTTCTTTGGGATAAAATCACTAGAACCAAACAAATGAGGGGGGGGGGGGGGGGGGGGGGAGGACTAGGAAGCTTAATAATGAGGCATTTTTCGCTAACCAAGCGTGCAGAATTTGGACATTCCTAACACATTTCTTACACTCCACAATTTCTAATAATGGATCACATTCTTGGAGTTTTCTGCCAGAGGAGAGGGAAAAGAAAGAAAAGGGGTGCCCATTGTTTTGGCTACGTTGAAAAAGTAGTTTCTTGAAAGCAAAAATGCAAAATAAATTTGAGTTACAAGCAAGAAGGAAATGCTTGAACAGGAAAACTTCTACTACCAAAATCTCATTACAAACAGCAAGTTAATCTACCTCCAAAAACCAGAACCTTTATCATTTTTTTTTCAACAAAAGATTTCAAAATTATTTAATACTTAACACCAAATTTTTTTCACTAGAAGAAACACAATATTTCAATTCCATGTCGTACATGATACATACGCAAGAAAACAACCACATATATATTGCCTCTTATAATGAGTTCTTAAATTTATAATGAATGTTACAAGGGGTTTTAAATTCACGTCTTGTTCAAGACATTTAAAAATTCATAATAACATGTCTAAGAATGAATCTTGATGACAGAGTTATAATTTTCTCATGCAAAGAAGCAAGTCTCATGAAGGGGTCTATACCCAAATTCAAAAGAAATCACAAATTTTATTCATTGGGACAATTTATCAAACAAGTAAAATGCAAAGAGAATGAACCTAAATTGTGAACTCGGTTTGAGCATGGAACCCCTGAACTGAAGACCCAGTACAAAAGTCACTAAATCATTCCACTTCACACGGGTATCAGAGATAAGCAAGGTCAAACTCAATATTGCTTCTTAGTTCTTCCATGACTCAATGAGTTTGATTAATGCTACACGAGATGACCCGCCCTCACACACTGTAGCCTTAGCTCCTTCTTTCAAAGCAATAACTCGTTCCCTAACAGTGGAGTTACTGTTTTCTGAGTCCATTAACTCTCTAACTCGCTTCTCCACCTCTGTTGCACTCACAAACCCGTCCTTTAACTCGTTTATCCACAATGCAATTTTCACATCCTCCACCAACACTACCCTGTTAAACCTTTGCTCCGCGTAAAGGGGCCACGCCACCATTGGCACTCCAGCACACACCGCTTCAAGCACCGAGTTCCATCCACAGTGACTGACAAACCCACCTATCGAGTTGTGATTCAACACGGCCACCTGTGGTGCCCAGGACTTCACTACTAGTCCCTTCTCTTTAGTACGACCCAAGAAACCCTCAGGAAGTAACGAATCCAAATCTGGGTCAGGCTGAGTTGACACAGCCAAGTTATGATTTTCATCACCACTAGGTGGATTACGCACCACCCATAAGAACCTGTGCCCACTATTTTCCAACCCTGAAGCTATCTCCTTCAACTGCTCTGTAGAGAAAAGCCCCAAGCTTCCAAAGCACAGAAACACAACACTTTGACTCGGTTGCGAGTCAAGCCAAGTTAAGCACTCGTGTGCCACGGTCTCATCTTCATTGTGACCACGACTTAATGGTCCTATGTAGTACACAGGGGGTGTAGGATTGTCCGGGACGCATAGCCCATCAGCTATTGCTTGAATAGCTCGTGGCTCCAATGATTCAAAGGTGTTGACAATTATTCCTGCTGAATTAGCCAATGTGATTGAGCATTCTAGAAAGCACTCGTTATTGAGTAATATATTTGGCAAATCAGAGGATTGAAATGGTGGTACTCCAGGAACGTTAAGGATCTGGGTTTTACTGTGGTCTTTGAAATTTTTGGTGCTGTTTTTTTGGATGGTAGGGAGATATAGTTTATAAGTCAGAGCAGCGGCACCGGAAGTTGAAAAATGGTAGCCAGGGATGTTGAGTTTGGCAGCAATGGAAAGAGCATTAGAGCAAAAGAAATCCACGATGAGTGCTTGGATGTTGTAGCTTTTGGAAATGGAAAGGAGAGATTGGTGGACATTGGGATTGTTAAGGTTTATGAACTCAAAGATAAGAGTTTCAAGGGTGGAATTAGAGGTGTTGGAAGGAAGAGTAATGGTGGGGTGACTATGAAAAGTGATGTATGGAGTGGTAGAAGACACAGCAGCTATGTATGGAGCTGTGGAGCTAGCTGATCCATACGGTACCGGAGCGATAAGAATGTGGATGGTGAGTGAAGGCTGGTGGGTGTGTATTAGCTTGCCTAGCTCTACCATGGGAATCAGGTGGCCGGCTGCTGGTGTTGTGTATAGAACTATAGCCTCCATAGCTGTCGAGAAACTAGTGCGGGAGTGTCGGTATCGAATTCAATGGAGAAGATAAAGCTTAAAAGGAAATAAACAAATGATTGGTGGTCTTTTTTTCAAGAAAATTATAGTACTATAGTCTCTTCAAATTTTTTACAATATATTTTACAAAATGAGGTGACAAATTAACATATGTGATTAATTCAGCCAGATCTATTGTCACACTCGTTGGTTAGTGTAATGAAGTGCCAGAATAGGCTATTTGGATCTGTACCGGCAGTTTTTGGATTATAGCCGTGGTTTAAAAACGTTGTTGTAGCCCTACTTTTTTGTAATAAAAAAAAATATTTATAATCAAGTTGTCTTAAACTATAAATTTACTCAATATCTTTTTATTGGAAATGAATTTTGACAAATCCATCGTTGGATTGCATCTTTTTCTTATATCCTCCATATTTACAAAATTTCAAAAAAAATTAAAGATTAATAGTTATGTCATCAATAAATTTTTAAATTGCAAGTTTTTGTAATTTAAAATTATGGATAAAATATAAGTTTATAGATTATATAGTAAATAATATCCGATTGACACAAAATTTTACATGTATTAAGAGCATAAAGAATTTGCAATTCAACGGTTAAATTTTCAAAATATGTAGTAATATTTATTTTATTGAGTCAGTTTGTAACCTTATGCTACAACCAATTTTGTAACTAAATTTTGTCATATTATTAATTAGTAGATTTTAACAACTTAATAAAAAAAATATTTAAATTAATATTTTATAACAGATGACAGTTTATAAATTTGTATTGTTTTTAATATAATTTTCTTTGTAAATTAACTTATGCTTTATAGTGGCCTGTTGCCTTGCTTTTTAATTTTAAGATGTTAGTGTGCATAATTTAAATTAAAAAAAAAAGGAAAAAAAAAAAACTAATTTAAAATATAAAAACCGGAAGTGCCATACATGCTGCCATTTAATATTATCTACGGTTGAGTTACTTTAAGACTATTATAGTTAATTAAGTTAGTAGAAGAATATATCTCTCAAAACAAAGTTAGTAGATGAATATTGAATAACTTTGGTTACTAATGATTCTTACAATATTTTCCACGACCTTTTGTTTTAGAAATAAGATAATATTTCTTAAACATCATTTAGGTAATAATGGTGGCCTAATATTAAATAAAGACTAGGTTAGGTCTAAACCTCTCATAATACATACAAAAATTATAATAAATAATTAGAATACAAATATCCTACATGATCAAAAACAACAAAATCTTAGTTGTATTTACGAAAATTAAGGGCCCGTTTGGTAAGAGATTTCTAGCAACGTTATTATTGTTTTGTAGAAATGTGTATAGATGAAAAAGTATATAAAAATACATGTAATATTACTTAAACACTGAAAACTTTTTTTTTTTTTTTTTCAGTAACAAATTTCCCCTAATTTCATCCGGCCTAAATATTCCCCAAAACCAAGGTGTGCCGGCTCATTTCGATCATTTCAGTATTACCTTCATCTCAAATCGGCCCAATACCAAGGTGTACCGGCCCAAAAATTGAACTTGCCATCTTTGCATTGCAGTTTCTTCTTCTTGTTCGGTGCCACTGTTTCTTTATATTTCTGTGTTTTTGCTCTACATAGAAAGTAGAAACCAACGAGTTTTACTGCCAACAAACAACAATTGCTGTATCTTTCTTCTTAAATATCTTTTACAGTTTTACTTTTCTTCTTTTATTTAAAAAACTTAATGGGCAGACAAGTCTTCGGCCTTCTCTTCATTTTTTATTCTTCTAATTCATGAGAAATTGTTTTGTTATTGGGTAAATGGGCTCGGGCTTAACATAATTTGGGCATGTTTGCATAAAAAATAGTAAGAAATTATATTATAACTAAATATAAGTCATGCTAACGAGTGTTCTTAGAATATTAGTTAACAATTGAGTTAAAGAAAATTTTTATAAGAGAAGAAAATAAAAGACAATTAATGTTTTGACAACTTTTTTTATTTTTCATAAAAATGATGTCAAAACTTTCTTAAAATAGATTGTTAACCAATATCCCTTAAAGGTATTTGTTAGCATTTTCCATTATATATAACTATATAAGTCAATACAATATAGTATATATACATTTTTTTTAAGGATCATTGAGCCTAATTTTATTCATTTTTGCTAGAACGTGCTCTAGATTCCGCTTGAGCAAAATCTTCAATCTTGCTCAGTGAGTAGAAGTGGATTCTAGAATTACAAAGTAAATAACACAAAATTACCACACTTTTCGTTATAGAATTTGCCAATACTAAATTTTCTAACAAAACATACAAAAAATTTACTCAACGTTAGTCGTAAATTAGACATTGAAAAGATTTATATTGAGAATTTCTCATCATGTTGACGAGTAAAAGTATTTTCATAACTTTTGTATACAAACATATGTTCCTCATGTTACATCAATAGTCAATAGTATTTTACATCAATTATCAATCAAGTTCGTTAACGACACTCCACTTTATGTTCCTTATATTCTTAACATGTGTATCAAATTTCATTCAAATCAGATGTTAATTATTATTCGATCAATAAACTTATTTTTTTTATACATAATTTTAAATTATAAAAAGTTGAAATTTTAACATTTGTTTAATGATATTTGATTTTCTTGAAATTTTACAAACATGGATGATATAATAAGAATATTTAATCCAATGGTTAGTTTTTCAAAATTTCCACTCAATATAAAGATATATGAGTAGTTTAGAAAGAAATTCTATTAACATTTAGTATGCATATCAAATTTCGTTAAAATCAAATGTTATTTACTATTCAATCAATAAACTTATTTTTTTTATATACAATTTTAGATTATAAAAACTTGAAATTTTAACATTTGTTTAATGATTTTTAATTTTCTTGAAATTCTACAAACATAGATGATATAATAAAAATATTTAATCCAACAGTTAAATTTTCAAAATTTTCACTCAATATAAAGATATATAAGTAGTTTGGAGAGAAATTTTGTTCATCAATTTGAATATTTTTTAAATTAAATATTATGTTAATGAAAACTAAACTAATTTAGAGAGAAATTATGTTCATTAATATGAATCTTTTTTAAATTAAATATTATGTTAGTGAAAACTAAATTGTTACATTTATACAAGTTAATTAAAAAAATGTCATTTCATTAAACTTTTAGAAGTACGTTGTTTTGTAAAATCTTAAGAGAGATTGGTTTAATACTTTAATTTACCCATTTTATAATAAATGCTAGATGAACGGGTCAACCAACTCAGAATTGGATTGATCAGATTAAAGTGGACTGTTATTCCTATCACATATAACATATTCTTTTGTTTGATCAGTTTAGGCTGGTTAATGGTTCTTGTTCACATTTTATTAGGTCTAATCCAGAGTGAGAGGAGGAGAATAAGATGTTGATGCATGAGTGCTGACCTGCATTTCAGTTTTTATTTTACGGTTCTCTGGTTTCTTCTAAAGATCTAATACAACCGTGGGCCAGAAAGCAGAGAAAGCAATAAGTATAGAGTTCTTTCTAGTTTTTTTCCTGAGCAAAATACGAGATCTTTCTAGAGTGAAGATTAGAAATTGGAAGCCCATGAGTGTAAATCCAAGCCCTATTTAGTGGTTTGACCATATGGCAAGTTGAATTTGTGTGCTGTGAATGGAAGCTACGAGAGACACGGTCTTTTTGCTGATATGGCAGCACATGGTCATGGAAGAAACCACACACTTGGGGCGAGTCATAACCTGGGGATAGGAGTAGGTGGACACAACCTAGGAAATGACTTTGTACTTCCATGTAAAATAATGCCACCACAGAAACAGAAACAGCATCTAAATGGACCAACCATCATTATAAAAACTTAGTCCATTCTATTATGTCTCTTATTGCTGTCCAGCTATTTAGCAACTTTAGTTCCCACTTCACTCCACCAGCCAATTTTTATATTCAAAGAAAAAAAAAACATTCCTCTTAGTATGATCCCCACTAAGACTAGTATATATACCCAAGAAGACAAGTCCATTTACCCAACTCGGCTCACATCCAGAAACCACTTGAAGTCTTAAACTAGTATCTAAAATCAGTGTAAATGGCTGCTTCTTTTTCATATTATAATTCAAGTGTCTTTGTAGTGGCTGTGACCACATCTCTTTTGGTTGGCTCCTTGTTAGTTGCCTCTGCTGGTAACTTCAACCAAGATGTTGATATCACATGGGGAGATGGCCGTGCTAAGATACTCAACAATGGCAAGCTTCTTACTCTCTCTCTTGACAAAACCTCTGGCTCGGGCTTCCAATCTAAGAATGAATACTTGTTTGGAAAAATTGATATGAAGCTTAAGCTTGTCCCTGGCAATTCTGCTGGCACAGTCACTGCCTACTATGTAAGTTCATGTTCAAATATTTGTTGCTTAATTTATATAACTAGGTATAATGTTAAAATCACAATAAACTTCATAGTTTTTTTCACAACTAATTGAAGCGGTAAATTGTAATTAGTGTAACATTAATTTATATTAGATAATTATTGACATATACTAATCAAGCTTGTCAGGTTGGTAATTGTGAAATTTCTTCTGTCATTATCTAACTAATTGGTCAGAGCTTTAATTTATACAAATATGTAAAAATCTTTATGTTGCAGTTACGCTCACAAGGTTCATCATGGGATGAGATAGACTTCGAGTTCTTGGGGAACCTGAGTGGTGATCCTTATATTGTCCACACTAATGTTTACACCCAAGGCAAGGGCGACAGAGAGCAGCAATTCTACCTCTGGTTTGACCCCACGGCTGACTTTCACACCTATTCCATACTATGGAACCCAGGAAACATTATGTAAGTAATTAAGCATAAACGTACATGTATATGAGGTTTGATTGTCTCTCACTTTTAATGCCATGCTTTATATATATACATCATTTAAAAAGTGTGTATATTGTATCCTCATTTTTTTCAAAATGTGTACATAGATAGAGTGTGTGAATATTGGGATTTTTGATACAATAATTTTCCTAAAAATATACTATCCATGATAAAGCTCAATTGAGAACATGACATTTTAAAATTTATTTTTAAATTGTAAAAGTTAACCGATGCTTTAAGATTATAGGTTTAGGAACTTTTTATGTGAAAAAAAAAAAAGCAACTTAATTTTTTATGACATTTTCTTATATTTTTAATAAAAATGGTATCAAAACTTTTTTTTGAATAGTTTATTAACAAATCCTACGAATGTCCATTAACTTTTATCTTTTACATTTTCACGGTTTGTATTTATTTTTACATTTCACAGAGTACAAATGACCACGATTAGATTTATAAATTTAATTAAAAAAAAAAGAGAGAACATCACTTTTTTTTTGGGTGGCTTCTCGCCTTGGCTTGTACATCACTGCTTTGTTTCTTTATTCAGATTCTACGTTGATGGTAGACCAATTAGAGAGTTCAAGAACTTGGAGTCTTTTGGCATTCCTTACCCGAAGAACCAGTCCATGAGGGTGTACTCTAGCTTATGGAACGCTGATGATTGGGCCACAAGAGGAGGGCTTGTGAAGACGGACTGGACTCAAGCACCTTTCACTGCTTCCTTCCAGAGCTTCAATGCCAATGCTTGTATTTGGTCTAATGGTGTGTCTTCTTGTAGCTCATCCAACTCTACCAGTAATGCATGGCTCTCCCAACAGCTCGATTCTAGGAGCCAAAAGAGGCTGACATGGGTGCAGAAGAATTACATGGTCTACAATTATTGCTCGGACACAAAGCGATTCCCTCAGGGTCTCCCACTGGAATGCACTGTCACCACCAAGGCATAGGATGCAAAAACCCATGGGAAAATTTTTACGTGCTCAAGTTATTGTTTCTATTGCACGGAATTTGTTTTCTTTGTGCCATTTTGATTATTAAAAAGACAATAAAGGTCCATTTTTATAGTGGGATGTACTATAAATTAAATTAAATGTATGATAAAGTTTTCTTTTTGCTAGAGGAACATCGAAACTATGCATGAATATTTTAGCAAGGAGTAGAATGGGACCCTAAACACCCTAAAAAAGAGTATATAATGTTCTATTTGGACTAATAAAGTTACAAATGGGACTCTAGGTTTGTTAGCTTAGGCCTAGCCTGATTAAATTAAATGTCCCTTGCAATATTTATTCATTTTTCATTTTTACGACACGTTTTTTTTAAGAGAAAATGTTCTACACGTTTGTTCAACAGGCTAAAGGACAATGTCATATGTTTGCTTCTGTTTTGGCAATGAATGGATAGGACCATTCATCAAAAAAAGAATGGATAGGACTTAGGAGGTTACAAAGTTTTGGTGTTTTATTTGCCTCTATAAGGTGTTTTCTTTGAATGGATGAGTATACAAATAAGCCACGTAGTGACATGTAATATATATATATATATATATATGGGAATGGCATTGCGGTTTAGAAAAAAAAAAGTTGGATAGGTAATGCTTTTTTTTTTTTTTTTACATTTTTGCAACCGGTAAAAAAGCACATGCAATGCATTTGCTTGTCTTTCCACAATTTAGTGGTAGTTTGTAAATTAGTATAATTTGGCAGGAAAATTATTAGGTACGATCAGGATACAAATTTATAATATCCCTGTCTTGTATGAATGATAAATTTTATTATGAACTAAATACGTGAAAAATATTATTATGTGAGATATGAAATACCATGCTGTTGTATTCTCATGAATACTAAATAATTACTTTGTTTTGAAGTCTGATGTCATCACTTCTCATATATTCTACCTTTTAATTAATGTATTCACTTTCAAATTAGGGGCATATCCTTTTTAATTCCCAGTCAATTTCTTGAGCCATTACTTCTTATTCATTTTTTCCTCCAAATCTGGTAACATGCACTTTCACTACCCAGTTGATCCAAGAGATGAGCTATTCTAGAGTTAATGAAACCGAACTTTCCTTCAGACTTCCAAATTTTACATATTTATTGTTATATAGATGTGACTGCTTACAAAGACAAGGTGTGTAGAACATTTGAAGCGGTCTGTGATGGATAAAGGAGAACATAGAATGGAGAAAACAGGTGAAATTTAAGTGGTTTGATGACACAACTTACATCCACTCACAAGAACCAAACGTTACATTTTTCTTATTCAATTTTCTTGAAATTTTGATTAAAAAAATTTGGGAAATCAGGGAATGGGAGCAAGGTCTAATTAACCGGTTTGATATGTATGTTTCATTCTATTTGAATCACAAGAGCATATTTATTTAAGAGGAAATAGATGAAATTATTTGACTAATTTGAATCCATGGATAAATTTAATTACATGGCCTAGACTCTTAGAGTGAACCACCAGTCCCCTATATATATCAAGCTAGCTCAGGGACGAACGCAGGATTTTAAGTCAGGAGGGGGCCGGAGATAAGTGAAAAAAAAATTTTCAAATACGCATCTATATAGTATTAATAAACTATCAACCAAGACAAATACCCAAAAATTATTGTTTCTTAATATATTAAGATACAATTTACTAACAAAAACAAAAGACACGAAACACTATTGTTTTTTATACAATCATCTATAAAAAGGAACTCGACGCTCTTTCAAATCTTCAAAATTATCTACTGTTGAATCCAAACTAAATGTCGAAACTATATCCTTTTCAACGTATAACATCAAAAAGTCTGTCAAAAAATCATTTTCCATTTTATTTCGGAGGTCAATTTTGACAACTTTCAGAGCTGAAAATGATCCCACTAACCCAAATACCCAATGAATCCCACTACAGACACAGACACTACTAACAAAAACTTTTCCCTATTATTATGCCTAACTACCAGTAAACAAAGAAAAAACTATCTGACTATCTCTACAAACTCTACAGTCTACTCTCTCTATCTATCTCTTTTATCTATATAATGCAAGAGTCACAAAGCCAAAAAGCCCAAAAAAAAAAAAAAAAAAAAAAAAAAACACCACAGGCAGCAGCTGCAGCACAGATTCAATTCACAATCACCAAATCAGTTCAGCTCATCACTCATCAATAAAAACACAAACATGAAACACCATAAGTCCACAAGGCACAAGCACAGTTTCTTTGATTCTCAGATCACAGGTTTTAAAGGAAAAGATAAGAGTAAATACCTGTGAATTGTGAAGGCTCGAAGCTGGGCTGGCTAGGCAGATCGAGCAACGGCAACCGGCAGCGGTGGCGGCAAGTGGGTCTCGTCTCGCGTGGCAGCGTGGGTCTCGCTCTCGCCGACATGGGTACTGCCGTAATGAACTGGGTTTCGCACTCTCTCGCTCTCTGTCTCTCTCCGTCACGGCGACATGGGCCTCTAAATTTGATCAAGATGGGTCTCTGTACTCTCTATCTCTGTCTCGCAAGTCGCAGCTCTCTCCTCTCACTTTCCTTCTTTTTTTTTTTCTTTTTTTTCCTTTGTTTTTTGCTTTCTCCGTTTGGTTTTGGACGGCTGAGAGCTGAGTTTTTTTTTTTTTTTTAGATTGACATGGGTCATGGGCTCTGTTCTGAGCTATCCGGATGATGGGCTAAGGGAAGGGGTTCATGATTTTTGGGAGGGGGGCCGGAGCTAAAAACTAGGGGGGCCGGAGCTAAAATCTCAGGGGGGCCCAAGCCTTTTTTTTTCTTTTGGGAAAATTTTACTTGCTAAAAAAAAAATTTTTTGGGCCCAGGGGGGGCCCGGGCCCCCTTAGCCCTCTACCTGGGTCCGTCCCTGAGCTAGCTATAGGTGCAAAGGGAGAAAATTCTCATTTGATAACATAACTATAATATAAATTAATTTATACAGCTGTATAAGAATAGTCTATTTTAAGCATATTTTTTATTTTTAAGCATAGTCTATTTTTTTTTAATAAAGAAAATTGATATATTATGATTCAAACTTTAGTTCTCTTTCAAAGAGAAACCAATTACAAGCTTGTTGGCAATTTTTTTTTTAATTTTTATTATAAGCATAGTCAAACAAATGGAAGCCCAACAAAATAAAATCTGAAAAAATATAATATTGTAATAATAGAAAATAAGAGAAATAGAAAATGGGAAAGTTGGTAGCATAGCCAAATGGAAGCGGTTTGAACACAGTAGACGCGACAAAAATGACAAAGTTGCAATTTCATATGTTGAGGGCCCGGGGCCAGTTGATTCATAAACTATATAGACGTGTTTCCATTAAAGTAATACACGACAATGACCGAAAGCCCATACATGCAATGCTGTGGTGGCGGGGTCCTATGAAACGCACTACGCTTACGTCTTTGGAATTTGGTGTTTGGTTTCTGCTCAAACCGCGTCTAAAGGTTGGACATTCATCACTAATATGAGGCGGCACCGACCCCAATTGGCACTATCAAATGTTTAGCAAAATTTGTGAAAGTTATATGAAAAGATCAAACGCTGTACTCAATGTCTAGCTGTTACCAACTCTCTCTAATACGCCAACTCTATCTATATTCTACTCGGCAAGGATTAGGAAGCTTCTAAGTAGAACCTCTTCACCCCTATATAAATTGTGCAACACTGTGACTTAGTTGCACATCAAAATCTTAGTTCAAGACAAACGCTAAAGTTTCACTACTGTTTATCATAAACAACCTCTCTATCTCTTTAATATTGTTGCTTTCAAAACATCAACCAATGGCTTCTTTCTCTTTAATTCGTTCATCTTGTCTGCTAGTTGTGATAATGACTAGCTCTCTGATGTTGGCTTTTGCGGGTAATTTCTACCAAGACTTTGACCTTACATGGGGAGATGGCCGAGCTCAGATACTCAACAATGGAGAGCTTCTTACTCTCTCCCTTGACAAATCCTCTGGCTCTGGTTTCAAATCCAAGAATGAGTATCTGTTTGGCAAGATTGATATGCAACTCAAGCTTGTTTCTGGTAACTCTGCTGGCACCGTGACTGCCTACTATGTAAGTTCTTGTTGACAATATTGTTGCTCCTAAATATTTATCCAATGAGATATTTCAACTTGTTAGTGATTAGATATATTAAAGATACTAATTTTTTACATAGCATATGCTAATAATGACTTACATATTGCAGTTACGCTCAGAAGAATCATTGTGGGATGAGATAGACTTTGAATTTTTGGGCAACCTAAGCGGTGATCCATACATTGTTCACACAAATATATTCAGCCAAGGCAAAGGCAACAGAGAGCAGCAATTCTACCTATGGTTTGACCCCACCTCTGATTTCCACACCTATTCCATTCTTTGGAATCCCCAACGCATCATGTAAGCACAAAATCCATTAGACAAATATCCCAGAATTGACTTTTACTATTGTGGTTCTTCCTTTCTTAAAACTACATATACTGACACCTTTTTTATTCTTTTCTCAGCTTATCTGTAGATGGCACTCCCATTAGAGAGTTCAAGAACTTGGAGTCAATTGGCGTTCCATTTCCAAAAGACCAGTCCATGAAGATACACTCAAGCCTCTGGAATGCTGATGATTGGGCCACAAGGGGTGGACTAGTGAAGACAGATTGGACGCAAGCTCCTTTCACAGCTTCCTATAGAAACTTCAATGCAAGTGCTTGTGTTTGGTCCTCTGGGGCATCTTCTTGTAGTTCAACTTCACCTTCCACCTCAGGTAGCAATGCTTGGCTGTCCGAACAGATGGACTCAACAAGCCAAGAGAGGCTCAAGTGGGTGCAAAAGAATTACATGATATACAACTACTGCACAGACACTAAGCGATTTCCTCAAGGCCTTCCTCCAGAATGCACTGCCACAAACACGTCCTAAATACGACACATCTTCCTCGTACTTTTCCCCATTTAGTCAAATACTTGCTTCTGAAAGTTGTACAATGCAATTACTTCATTCGTTATATTTGTTGTAACCACATAACTTGATACAATAATATTGATCACTTTCACAGAGTAACATGACTAATTGATACGTACAAATATATACGTGAGTTATTATTATTATTACTACGCACATCGTTAAGAGATAAGCTGGGATGTGTTGATAGGTGCTCGTAGAGACAGAGCCATGATTTCAAGTGAGTGGGTGCCAATATTTTATATTTGTGTGTGTCAGTGCCAGCTGAACAGTGGAGCAAAAAATGTAGTCGCCTAAGGCCCCAAGTAAAAAAAGGGTCCCTAAATTTTAATCAATAGGGTTATTTATAATTAATAAATAAAATAATATTTTTTTACCAGATGAAAAACAAATAAAAAATAGAGAAAAATGCAACGTTCACAATATTTTTTACAACACTTTTACAATTATGCTAAGTAGCAGGTTCTTACAACCTGTTATTAATGGCAAAAAAATAATTATAGTGATATTTTCAAAGGAAAAAAAAAAAAAAAAAACTTAAAACCTAAGATTTGTTGTAAAAAAATATTGTGAATGTTGTACTTCTAAAAAAAATAAGAATAATAATAAGAGTTTAGTTAGCAAACTTTTACTAGTTCTCATTTAAGTCCACCACTAACACCACTCTTTTACTTACTATTATCAATCTATCATCTAAAAGAAAAAATTCTGCGTAATTTATGTTAATTAGTAGTAATCTTGCATCTAAAACAAGATAATCAATTTTCGCCTTAGACCCCCAAATACATCAAGCCGCCCTTGGTGTGTGTATATATTTCTAAAAGTGTTCTTAAAACTTAAAGCCCAAAGGTCTAAGTGCTTCACTTAATTAAAAAAAAAAAAAAAAAAGTTTATTTAATAAAATTAAACGCACCTCATATGAGCCTTTTTGGCGCTTTTGAAGATGCACAAAGTAAACCTAGGTGTGCATTAAAATTTTTTGTTAAAAAATATATAAATCATTAAGATTAATTTTTTAATTTTGAAAGAAATGACATGAATCATTGATTTATTATGAAAACACTATACTTAAAGTACTATATAGTGTTTTCATAACATATATATATATATATATATTACATGCACAAAAATTGTTTAAATATCAAAAGACAAGAACCAAAAGGATGATAAATGTTTGATTGAGTGCTGAATATTTACAAAATTGGAAATGTGACCCACCTGTTTGATCAAACTCGATCGGCCTCAAAGGAATCGATGGTTGGCAATGGGTTATTGCCCTAAAACCCGACCCTTAGAGCATCAGCAATAAAAGTGTTAAAAAATTATAAAGCTATTTTTAATTCCTCAAAACTCCAAAAAAATACCCAACATCAATGGTGCCAAAGCCAAAAAATTTTGGCAACTTGCTATAGTGAACTACCAAGACTAGTAGTTCACTGTAGAAAGAAGGGATAAAAAAAATACTTTATTAAATTTGTGCCTTTTGTTGGGTTTTTGTGGTAGAGAGGAAGAGGGAAGAACTGAGAAAGAAATTAATTAAAAAATGAAGTGTCTAGCTAATGGAAAAAAGAAAAAGAAAAAGAATTGATGCATGGTGTGTTGTGAAATTTTGTGTTAAAATAGATAAAGTAAATTTTGAAATGTTAAATACTAAAAATTTTAGCTCCACTGATGTGGATGCTCTTATTGGTTGATCCATGGGTGTGGGTGTTTGTCTCTTGTCTAACTTGACCCCCTGGCCTATATTTCCCACCCCTCCTTCATTAGGTCATCTCTTTCATTTCAAGTCTCCAATCTCACTTGCCTTCCTCTTGCACCGAAGACCTCATATCTGGCACCAACATTCAGTCCAATCGAGTTGTCTGATTAAGTTAAATGGTGACAAGATTTGTTTCTTCTGAACACTTTGTTAATTTGGATACGGGAGAAGAGGAGGGAAGAGAAGGGATTAGAAAGGAAGTGACCTAAATTTCAAATGTTAATTTGGTTACAATTATGGAAGGGGAAGAAGAAAGAAAAATGAGGGATTGTATTTCTTCTAGGCCCAGAAATTTGTTCTTACCCAAAATGGACGGATAAGGAGGGAATGATGAAATTATAGTAGGCTGATTTTAAAGGAATTTATTGAAATGCCCTTTGGTTTTAAAGGTGGTAAAAAATGTCAAAGATAGATAAGGGCATAAAGGTAAAAATACACAAAATACCTTTCCTTCTCCTTTTAAAACCAAACAAAGGAAAGAAAGGAAATTCTTTCATTTTTTTCCAGTATCCAAACACATCTAAGGAAGCTATGTTTCCCTACTTTCTTTTCTCCTTCCCTTCCCTTTCTCTTTTCCTCTCTCTTCCCTCCCCCTAACTACAACCAAACAAAGTGCAAAAGTTTACTCTCCATTGGAGCTTGAGTGACTAGCGAACAGTTGTAGTGGTTTATGCTACTTAGTGCTTATGAATATATTTTGTTTAGATTTTTTTTTTTTTTTTTTCTATTATCATATGGAGGTTATGCATTAGATTCTTGCTTCATCTTTGTTCACTGAATACATAATAGGTTCACTTTCTAGCCTTTTTTTTTTTTTTTTTTTTGGAGAAACTCTAGCAATGTTTATAGAAAGAGTATATAAATTAAATGTTAATTGAAGAGTCTATAATTGTAGTCAATAATTGAATCATCTTATAACTTCTTTTTTTTTTTTTTTTTTTTTTGAGAAAGTGATAAAACATTATTGTGATTTAATTATTGTGATGATTCAAATTAAATCATCCTATAACTAATTGGATAATTTAAGGAATGTTTTATCCAACAAAAAAAATCCTAGCCAACCTAGTATTAAAAAAGCATTATTTTGTCTTTGTTGATAAATGATTGTATCTTAATATATTTATAACAACAATTTTGAGTATTTATAATTTTTTAATACTATATGGATGCCTATTTGAAGTTTTTTTTTTTTTTTTTCTTTATACTCCGGCTTCCACTAGTTTAAAAACTTGGGTCCGTTCTTGCTTGGAAGTAAATAGTAAAGTGGAGGTGACCATCTCGACTTTGGTATAGAGTATCATGAATAGGTCAATTGGCAACAAAATTAAGAAATAATTAGTCAGAAACATTTGCAATGCACAAGAAATTTTTTTATTGTATTTTTTTAAAATATAAAATTTGATAATTATAGTAGTTATTAATAGGTTTTTATTATAATTATGTTTGAATCTAATATATAATTTATATTTATTCTATCATTTAAACATCATGTGTCAGTATTCTAATTAAAGGAAAATGCAAATATAGAAGGATTTATAAGAAATCTTTATATAATTTAAAATTCAATTAAAATTTTTTTATTAAAATAATAAGATGTAAAATTGTAAAACTTCAACAATTTATGTGATGCTATAGGTCAATCAAAAGTCAAACATTTTTATTATTTATATATTACTAGTTGGTAACTTGTGTAATGTACGAAAAGGAACATAATATGATTTTTTTTTTTGCCTAAGTAGGAAATGTGTAATAATTATGGTAATAATTATTGGGTAACCTTATGATTGTGTTTTCGGTGTATGGCTAGAAACCATTCTTCCAGGCCCAAGGTCCATGAAAAATATTACACTTGGGCCTACCCCACCAAGTTCGGCCCATAAGGGGGCCAGGAGTACCGGCCCACTAGCCCTTGTCTTGGTCTCTAAGTGTACCTCAAAGATTGAATAACTAGCACTAACACTAGTATTGTTTGGTAATCTTCGGCAGACCAATAATGCCATAGGAAACTACGCTGCCGATCATATTTCGGTTGCTGGTGCAAGTTCCAACAAGATAACTTCCATTCCCAACAACATTTATTCCCTATTAGGAATAATTAGTTTGGGCCCCACCTGCACGAGTGGAGTTAGAACCTAATCATGGTTCCACCACTAATCTAAAGCTAAATATGGTGAAAAGAACTATGGAAAAAGGGTTGGAAAATTGTATGTAAGATTGTGAGAGTAACTGAGCACACCCCCAAAAAGTGTCCCTGTTGATGTCTAGTTCCAAAGCCCAAGCAAGGATTGCCCATAGTAGGATACCCAACACCCACTATACAAGTAAATTATAAGCCCAAAACCTAGGACTAAAAGAGTTAGGGACTTGGGGCACGCACAAAAACTATATATATAACTTTAATTTGGATTCTAATTGTGTCTTGACTTTGATATAATACCAGTTGGTAAGTAGTGCAAATGTAATGCATGAGAAATTTTAATATGATACGATTTTTATTCTCTCTTTTATTTTTTATTTTTTACTTTAAATATGAAATTTGACAATTATGGCACTTATTAAGAGACATTATTTTGAATGTGTTTTTATATAAAACTATATATTCTAACATTAGGTATTTATTATACTTGTGTTTTGGTATACGAAAAAAATTACATTATATATTCTAATATTTAAATATTAAATAAAATACAACATATGTACCAAGATTTTAATGGAGTGTTTAATTATAGAATAAATTTTAAATTTAATTGCAAAATATATATATATATATATAATAACATGTAAAATTGAGAAGTCTTAAAAACAAAAACTTATGTAACACAATATTATATTAACCAAAAGTCACACGACTTCAATCTTATGATATAATATAGATATAAGGTATATTGAAATCAATAGTTTCCATTTAATAAAAAAAAATTGCCTATTTTTCTCTCTTTTGTGTGTGTGTGTTTCTTTTTCAAAAAAGAAAAAGGAAAAAAGAAAAAAGAAAATGTAATTGTCCCACATTGCTTAAGATAATGTGTTGTGTGTAGTATAACTTACAACATCTTTCATAAAAAGTTACCATAATTTTTGAATGGAGTTATAGTGTGCCTTTATGTTATAACATATTTTTCCCTCCTTTGTGTGTGTTTTGTTTCTCAAAAAATAAAAAATAAATATACAAATTGAATCACTTACCAGTTTCAAATGGAATTTAAAACATTTGTTATGACTAAATTCAAATTTAATCATAGAAAATTCAATTAATGATTCAATATCTTACCAAACATTGCTAAATTCTCAACATAACTTCTTACAAAAAGTAACATTTTTATTCTACTGTGAGTAATCAATAATCAAACTGCTAAAGGATTTTTAGTTTTTTTACCTGGAAAAAGCTGCTAAAGGATTCAATTGGATCAAAATTAATTCTAATAATAATAAAAAATTAATCTCAACTCTCAAGGTTCATTTTCCAATATTTACAAAAGGCTTAAGAAAATTATTAATTTTTATCGAAATTTATTTAAATACAAGACTTATTATACAATACTAAATTTCAATCCTTAATTTCCCTTTAGATTAACTTTTTGTTAATTTGTTAAAAGTGGATAAAAGTATAAAAGGGTAAATAAACTAAAGTCAATCTACACATTATAAAAAAAAAAAAAAAAAAAAAAAAAAAAAATGCAAGCTAATTAAAGCTAAACTTCCAGTTAATCCGATTGTTTAGTTCACAAGAGAACCTTCAAATAAGACCTAATTTTATAAACGTTTTACAACAAAGTCAATCAACTAGTCCGCCATAGCATATAAGTAAACCAATAATATTTTTCTTCTTTCCTCACAACAACAGATGTCCAAAAAATAAATTGATTGAACCAGTCCATTTTTCTGAGATTCTTCCAGAAATCATAAACGTGTTGACAACCCATAGGGCCTAACCAAGTAGCCACCGCCACAAACAAAAGTATCATATATCATTATCAAACCTAGGAAAAAATAAGTAACAAAATTATTTGTATTTTTCGAAATATTGCTATTTTCCGTGACCTACGCTCCCAGAGACAAACCTAGTATATGATAATTAATAATATGCAAAGGGAAGGCTTTATATATATATATATATATATATATTTATATATATTTATATATATGTATGTATGTGAGGACCCTATCTAGCTGGATCGTGGAGCCCCACTAACCCATTGTAGTTGATTACAACTATCAATTTTACAACTCACTATTTTCTAATCAAATACTATGAACCTTCCAAGTCTTTGTAGTATATAAAATGCTACCTATTGTATCAAAATCAAATCAAATATCAAGGTAGACTCCAATATCATTGTCTCTACCAATTACATTTCCAACCAGAAAACATCAAAAATGGCTCTTAGTCCTTCAAATGCTTCGGTGGGGCTGCAAATATCTCTGCTACTTAGCTTTTTCATGGCTGCATTTGCTGGTCCATTCCTCGATTCCTTTGACTATAATTGGGGACAGAGTAATTCTCAGATACTCAACAACGGAGACCTCCTTACGCTCTCCCTTAACAAGGAATGTGGGTCAGGCTTCGTGTCCAAGAATCAGTATGTTTATGCAAAGATTGACATGAATATCAAGCTTGTTGCTGGCAATTCTGCTGGAACTGTCACTGCCTACTATGTAAGTATCATGCATATATTGCCATAGAGAAATAACTCTTACACGTATGTTAACACACAAAAACGTACACAAACACACACACAAGATTTAATCTGAAATCATGACTATATTTGGAAATCATGGCTTCATAGTTTATATCGCGTGTGTACATTTGTGTGTGTTTGTGTGTAATAAACACCCCTTGCCAATAACCTTTAGGTCAATTGATACTTCTTTTAGTCATTCAACAAAGTCCAAATTTGAATGTATGTATGTCTCTATATATATAATTGCATTTTGTGTTTTCCCCTGAACTTTCTTGTATTTTCCCTTGACTTACAAGATTTCTATGTGCTCCAGCTGTCCTCACAAGGGCAATACCATGATGAGATAGACTTTGAATTCCTGGGAAACCTAAGTGGTGATCCTTACATCCTTCATACAAATGTCTACTGCCATGGCCAGGGCGGTAGAGAACAGCAATTCTACCTTTGGTTCGATCCCACTGCTGATTTCCACACCTACACCATCCTGTGGAATACCCAAGCAATTTTGTAAGAACACATTCATATCTTGCACAATTGCATTATATATTAGACTTATGATTAAATAATTAAATTTATTATTCTCTAATAATTTAAAATTTTGAGATAATTTGTACGTAATTTATAAAAGTATGTCATAATTTCATAAGTTAGCTTACGAGTTTTGAAAGAACTAGTAATTTATCATTATACTTGTGAGTTTCTTGATTCCACGCATATTAACTCTATATACATTTTTTTTTTTCTATATTTTAGCTTCTATGTAGATGGCATCCCCATTAGAGAGTTCAAGAACCTTGAGTCAAGTGGTATTCCTTTCCCAAGTTACCAGCCAATGAAACTATACTCTAGTATTTGGGATGCTGATAACTGGGCAACAAGAGGTGGACTTGTGAAGATAGATTGGACCCAAGCACCCTTCACTGCATCCTATACGAATTTCAATGATAACAATGCTTGTGTTTCATATTATGATACCATGACCTCTTGCAATACTCCAAATTCTAACCTCAACAACAATGGTTGGCTTTGGCAGACGCTTGATTACAGTGACCAGGGGAAGCTGAAATGGGTTCAGGACAATTACATGATCTACAATTACTGTACAGATTCTAAGCGCTTTCCTCAAGGGTTTCCTCCAGAATGTTACGTCAACAACAAGTACTAGATGGGATGCACTCATTGTTTCTCCCTCTCTTCCATTTGATTTCCATAATTCCTTTTTGGCTTTAACTTTTCTTTATTAAATTCTGTATTACATTTGTTTGTTGTCCCAAATAAACATTGAATATTTTTACTGTGTGTCATAGGACGTGTACAATGAAAGAGCTAATATTATCCCTATGTGATTTGGAATAAAAAAATAATTTTGGTGTAATCTCATAGTGAAAGCTATTGTATTTATACATGTAATTGCATGATAAGTTAACGCATTCGTGATCTATACAACAACATAATAAATCAAATATTCAGAAAAAAAAAATGTGATACCGATTGTGTGATACTGATGGTGTGAATTCAATTGGGTTGGATTATTTAAGTGTGTACGTGTTGCATATTTGGGCATGCTGAGTCTTAAATTAAATGTTTACTAGGTTGAGCTTGAGTTTATAAATATTTATGTGAAATCCCAGTTGTACATTGACTAGTCTTTTTAAGGTATAAAAACAAATCTTGCTAGCACTTTCTTTGAATTATTGCACAAAATTTAAAATCCTAGCATTACTTAATATGCAAGCCCCATCAAGTTCAAATAACCCCACATTATCACACAACAATGCCCCTACAATTTTGACGATAGAATGACGCATCATCAAGAGACTTCCTATAAGTTTTGGAAAATTTTGTGGAAGCTGTGCAAGGAATACCAGATTTTTCGAGCAAATGAGCAAGTCAGAAATATATCACCTTTGAGAGAGATGAAGTTTAGCTGATATGGAATTTAATTGAAAGTAGTCTCAATGCCAAGAAAATAATGAATAAAACCGAGATCCTTTAGTACTACAACTAAATATTGCTATTTACAAAAATATCGGCCACACGCGCACAAGAACATATGTTCAACTGTTCAAGTATCAGTGTTTCAAAAGCGAAGCATCATATTTTGTAGCAAAAAAACCTTGGGCCATTAAGAAGGTAGATAACCAAGTGAACCATGCACATGGAGCTTTTTGGAACCTATAGAGAAAATGATATAGCTTGTAGACAAAATGAGGCCAAGAGAATCAACATATGAATCTCGGGGGCTGAGTCATTTTAATTTCATCTTGTTGATGAAATCCTTTGGCTATGAGACTGCCTTCGATTTGTCAATGTTGCCATCAACCTTCTGTTTGATCCAAAAAAAAAAAAAAAAAAACCGTTTAGATCCAACTACGTACACTTTCAGTCAGAGAATGTGGTAGGAGAACCAAAGTGCCATTTATAAGTAATGCATTAATCTTATCACTCATTTCTTGACACTACTGTGAATATTTTGAGGCAACTGAAAAACTCATGGGTTCATGGCACCCATTAAGGAGAAGAAAAAGTAAGAAGGGCTTAGGGTTGACAGGGACGCATGGCCCATAGCACAATGCGGTGCGTACGTTGAGGAGGTAATGTGGATTGAGTAGGATAATTAATTTGAGGAGGGTATATCGATCGTATGAGATCAACACTAAGATGGATTCGTTTTGAATTTTGATGGCTCATAGAAATGGGAGTGAAATTTAATTTGGAGGAGACATAAGCACCTGTAAGGCGGTAAGATATGAGAGAAATTAGGAATTTTTGAAAAGGAATGCCAAGAGTTTGAATTTTTATACCCAACTTGACTCGAGATTGCCCCTATATATAGTAGTATCAACTATCAAAAGATTGTAAAATATTGACCAGTTGACATTCCTATATTTACAGTCTCGAAGTGTGATTGAGCCTAAACCCCGTTGTTGAGTTTGGATATATAGATATAAGATACGGGTGGGAAATGTTCAAATATAAATTATTATTGTTAGAAAGAAATTAAAAATATGTTTATTAATTAGATAATAGTAAACAACTAGTCTCTTTACACATCTTAATTTACTCATGCTTTGAGAGAGACTTTACTATTTTTTATAAAAATTGAACATTTTTAAATTATACCCACAAAAATGGAGGAATAAATTGAATAATTCTACAATTTAGAGGACTAAATTGAATTTTAGAGAAAGTTAGATGGTGAAATTTGTAATTTACCCTAAAACTTATCTTAAATTTTTTAGATTGGTTGATAGTGGGGAAGGGAAAGGTAGGGTTCCAATTACAAACATCTTTTATTTTAGTCATATATATGATATATTAAGGTGGCACTATAGGAAAATTGGTTTTTTTTTCAAATTTCAAAACCTCTGTGTGTGTGTGTGTGTGTGTAGAGAGAGAATCCAATTAGATTCTTAATTTAACACTAAATTTTGTGCCACATGTCCATCTAACTTTTTATTTTTATTTTCAATCAAGTGAGTTATTGGGTTTAAAATCCAAAAGATTATCCATAACTTTGCTCCACAATCCCTACAAATGTTCAAATTTTCTCTCTCTCTCTCTCTCATACCCATTGATCTCTAAAAGGATTTTTTTTTTCACCTTCCTCATGGTTATCTACAAAGATTGTCCATCTTCCCATCAAACACAAACACCTAATATTTCTCTCTTATCTCTTTCAAGTGCTAAAGGTTTCTAAAACACCAAATTTCTACTCCATTTTAAATCATAACATGTTACTATTGCTAATAGAATAAGAAATAGTCCTCCAAAATCAAAAACTCGACTAAAATCTTTTATAGAAAAAAGACGCAGACTAAACTAATTCAATTCGACATACTTCATCTTTTTTTTTTTTTTAGAAAATAATATTAATAACATTTAAAAATTCTGTGCATTGCATGGGTTACATACTAGTTTTTTTTAGTGTGAAAGCTCAATCAATAATCTAATTGGATTCTAATTGAGCCCCAATTTTATGCCAAGTGTACTTAATTCCAAAAAAGACGCAAACTAAACTAATTCAATTCGACATACTTCATCTTCTTCTTTTTTTTTTCCTTTTTAGAAAAATAATATTAATAACATTTAAAAATTCCGTGCATTGCATGGGTTACATACTAGTTTTTTTGTAGTGTGAAAGCTCAATCAATAATCTAATTGGATTCTAATTGAGCCGCAATTTTATGCCAAGTGTACTTAATTCCAATTATACTTTAGAGTTTATTTTTAAATGACATACAATCATGCATCTTTTTTTTTTTTTCTTTCTTTTTTTTTCTTTTTTTTTTTTGAGAGAAAAATTCATGAATCTAAACATAGAAACTATAACAAGACTAAGTTTGAATTTATGTAATACCATGAATATATTCAACTTGTTACTCAATCATCTATGAAATACCATGAATGAATAATCATTTTTCTATATATACATGGTTATTCTTAATTAGGTTTAATGAGGGTGGGATTCTATTATAAATAAAATAAAATAAAATAAAAAAGTTTTAATGAAGGTAGAACTTGAACAATTTTAAATTATTCAATTTATTTTTGGCGAAAATGCACTTTTGGTCCTTACATTTTAGACCGATTATCAATTTGGTCCCTAAATTGATTTCACTCCTATGTCAGTCCTTGATTTCAGAAAATCGTTTTTATTTTGGTCCCTGCCGTCACCCCAGTAACAAAAAATGTATACGTGGCAAACGGAATGCACTGTTTGCTGACTAGATGCTGATGTGGCTAATAAAATAATAATAAAAAAACCACCTCAGCATGCCATGTCATCGTCTAATTTAAAAAAAATTAATTTATCAATTTAAAAATCATTTCTTAAAAAATCAGAAATCATTTTATCTTTTTAATTTTTTTTAATTTTGTTTTTATTTTTCTTTAACTTCATCAACTTTAAAATAAATCCCTACACTGAAAGACTCTAATCTCAAATTCTCTCACTCTCTTCACGCTCAATGGATGAATCTCTCACTCTCCAGTGTCCATGGCCGGAGCTCACTCGCCCTTCATCTTGAGGTAGAAGACCTTGGAGTCGCTGGTGGCGGCGGAGGGGATGAGTCTAGTTTCAAGGAGCTTGAGGATTCCGTCATGGACACGTGGTCCTCGTTGCTGCGGCTCTCCTCCTTCTGCCCGATCGAGGAGATGATGTGCCACAATGCTCGCCTTGCGCCGATCTTGTTCTTGTACGCCACGGAGAGAAGGTTTCGCTCCTCGACAGTGACCTCCTCAATCTCCACCACCGCCGAGACCTTCTCCATGAACTCCGCCATCTCCTCGTACTGCTGGGCTTGCTCGGAAAGCTTCGCCATCTACACGTTCTCTTCGCTAGTCGAGGGTGTCACCGCCATTGTTTTTGATTGGTGGTCTGATCTATTCATGTGGGTTTCGGATTGCAGGATCGGTGGCTTGAAGTGGCTTGATCGGTGGGTTTCTGATCTGTTCACTTGTTGCTGGGTTTGTCTTTTTTCATGTGGATTTGATGATTTTTCTGGGTTTATGGGTTTGATTTGTTGGAGGTTTCGGTGGAGGATAGGGATTTTGTATGTATTTTAAGCATTGGTTTATTAAATGTGAGTTATTTTAGTGTTTGTTTTGAAAGAAAATCTTGATTTTCTGGGGAAAATGTTGATGATTGTTCAAAGAAAATTTATGAGGTTGGTTGGGTTTGTTGTTATTGTGAGCCGAATTGGCTGGGTTTGTGTGTGATTGTTTCATAATAAAATTTCTGGTTTTGGGTGGAAAGAAAATGTTGTGATAAAAATCTTAAGCATCGGCTTTTTAGATGTGAATTTTTTCAGTGTTTGGTGAAATTTTTTGGGAAAGATGTTGAATGCCCAGGAATTTTGTGTTCTTAAGTTCTTGTGATCTGGGTTCATGTTCTTGAGTTCTTGTATATTCCCGTTCAAATCTGAAACTATGTATTTTTATGTTTTTAATTTTTTTTTTTATGTTTTTTTAATTTTTTTTAAATTGATAAATTAATTTTTTTAAATTAGACGATGACGTCGCATGCTGAGGTGGTTTTTTATTATTATTTTATTAGCCACATCAGCATCTAGTCAGCCAACAGTACATTCCGTTTGCCACATATACATTTTTTGTTACTGAGGTGACGGCAGGAACCAAAATAAAAATGATTTTCTGAAATCAGGGACTGACCTAGGAGTGAAATCAATTTAGAGACCAAATTGATAATCGGTCTAAAATGTAGGGACCAAAAGTGAATTTTCGCCTTTATTTTTATATCCTAAATACGATACTTTTTAAAGGGATAATTTCTTTTTTTAAGAAACAAACACATGCATGCACACATAAGAATAAAATGACTGATATTCTAACACAAAGATACATTACGAATTTCACAAACATTTTTAAGGGATATTTTGTCTTTGTTAAATTTAATTAATTTGGAACTATAGAAAAGTGGAGAACAAGAAGTTTTATTTCTTATATCTATGGATATAGATATAACGTGAATTTCTTTATGTTAGTATGATGTGAATTTTTTTTTTGGAGAAAAAAAGACTGAAAGTATTATTAAGAAAATGCAAAATTAAGAAAATGCAGAAAGAATACCGAAGGTATTATTAAGAAAATGCAGCCAAATCTCTTAAAGTTACATTAAGGAGGTGTGGAAAAATTTCTTGATACTTTTTTTTTTTTTTTTTTTTTTTTTTTTGTTAGTAATATTGAGATTTGTATAATTTTAAAATTATTGAACCAGTATTAATTTGTTTAGCTGAGTTCATTTTTTTATATAAGTGGAGAATTCAAAATAATGCATTTTATATCAAGTAATTTGTTGCATGATTTTTTAAAATTACAAATACATTTTTTTTCTTATTTAAAAAAAAAAATTCATGTACATATACGGGTCAACCCAACCCAGACCCAATTATAACCCGCATAAAGCTGAACCGCACGTTTCCTCATAGAAATACACGCCACAAGGCCTAACCAACTCGCCACCGCCACAAACAAAAGTATTATATATCATTATCAAAACTAGGAAAAATAAATAACAAAATTATTTTGTATTTTGTATTTTTATTTTTGAGATGGGTAAAGTCAAAGGATATATTTCTATTTTTCGTGTCCTACGCTCCCAGAGACTACCCTATGATAATTAATAATAAGCAAAGGGAAGGCTTTGTATATGTGAGGACCCCAGCTAGCTGGATCATGGAGCCCCACTAACCCATTGTAGTTTATTACAACTATCAATTTTACCAATCACTATTTTCAAATCAAATACTATGAACCTTCCTCGTCTTTGTAGTATATAAAATGCTACCTATTGTATCAAAATCAAATCAAATATCAAGGCAGACTCCAATATCATTGTCTCTACCAATTACATTTCCAACCAGAAAACATCAAATGTGGCTTTTAGTCCTTCAAATGCTTCGGTGGGGCTGCAAATATCTCTGCTGCTTAGCTTTTTCATGGTTGCATTTGCTGGTCCATTCCTCGATTCCTTTGACTATAATTGGGGACAGAGTAATTCTCAGATACTCAACAACGGAGACCTCCTTACGCTCTCCCTTAACAAGGAATGTGGGCCAGGCTTCGTGTCCAAGAATCATTATCTTTATGCAAAGATTGATATGAAGATCAAGCTTATTGCTGGCAATTCTGCTGGTAGCGTCACTGCCTACTATGTAAGTTTCATGCATATTGTCGAGGAAATAACTCTTACACACAAAAACAAAAACGTACACGCACAAAATTTAAACAGAAACCGTCACTTCATTGAAAATTGTGGCTTAAAGTTAAGATTTTAGTTTAAATCTCACGTGTACGTTTGTGTGTGTAAACATCCCCCTTGCCAATTAATAACCTTTGAGTCAATATTGATACTTTCTAGTCCTTCAAACAAGGTCCAGAGTTTGAATATATAAAAGCATCATGCATTTACATTATGTATTTTTCTGTAAAAACTTTGTGTATTTTCCCTTGACTTACAAGATTTCTCTGTGCTCCAGCTGTCCTCACAAGGGCAATACCATGATGAGACAGACTTTGAATTCCTGGGAAATCTAAGTGGTGATCCTTACATCCTTCACAAAAATGTCTTCTGCCATGGCCAGGGTAATAGAGAACAGCAATTCTACCTTTGGTTCGATCCCACTGCTGATTTCCACACCTACACCATCCTGTGGAATACCCAAGCAATTTTGTAAGAACACATGCATATCTTGCACAATTGCATTATATATTAGACTTATGATTAAATAATTAAATTTATTATTTTCTAATAATTTAAAATTTTGAGATAATTTGTACGTAATTTATAAAAGTATGTCATAATTTCATAAGTTAGCCTAAAAGTTTTGAAAGAATTAGTAATTTATCATTATACTTGTGAGTTTCTTGATTCCATGCGTATTAACCCTATAACATTTTTTTCTCTATATTTTAGCTTCTATGTGGATGGCATCCCCATAAGAGAGTTCAAGAACCTTGAGTCAAGTGGTATTCCTTTCCCAAGTTACCAGCCAATGAAACTATACTCTAGTATTTGGGATGCTGATAACTGGGCAACAAGAGGTGGACTTGTGAAGATAGATTGGACCCAAGCACCCTTCACTGCATCTTATACGAATTTCAATGACAACAATGCTTGTGTTTCATATTACGGTACCATAACTTCTTGCAATACTCCAAATTCTAACCTCAACAACAATAATTGGCTCTGGCAGACACTAGATTACAGTGACCAGGGGAAGCTGAAATGGGTTCAGGACAATTACATGATCTACAATTACTGTAAAGATTCAATGCGCTTTTCTCAAGGGTTTCCTCCAGAATGTTTCGTCAACAACAAGTACTAGATGGGATGCACTCATAGTTTCTCCCTCTCTTCCATTTGATTTCCATAATTCCTTTTTGGCTTTAACTTTTCTTTTTTAAATTATATATTAAATTTGTTTGTTGTCCCAAATAAACATTGAATATTTTTACCGTGTGTCATAGGATGTGTACAATGAAAGAGCTAATGTTATCCCTATGTGATTTGAAATAAAAAACAATTTTGGAGTAATCTCATAGTGAAAGCTATTGTATTTATACATGTAATTGCATGATAAGTTAATGCATTCTTGATCTATACAACAACATAATAAATCAAATATTCATAATGTGATACCCTAAATTGTGTGAATTTAATTGGATTGGATTATTTAAGTGTGTTGCATATGTGGGCATGTGCTGAGTCTTACATTAGATGTTTATTAGGTGGAGCTTGGGTTTATAAATATTTATGAAGTCTCCCAATTGTACCTTGACTAGTCTATTTAGAGTATAAAGGCAAATCTTGCTAGCACTTTCCTTGAATTGTTGCACAAAATTTAAAATCCTAGCACTATTTAATATGCAAGCACCATCAAGTTCAAATAACCCCACATTATCACGCCATAGTGCCCCTACAATTTTGACAATAGAATGATGCATCATCTAGAGACTTCCTATTAAGTTTTGGAAAGTTTTGTGGAAGTTCATGTGTAGGGAATAAGCATAACTTGGTAAATTTTTCCATACCAGATTTTTCTAGCAACTAAGCAAGTCAGAAATATAATACCATTGAGAGAGATGAAGTTTAGTTTATATCGAATTTAATTGAAAGTAGCCTCAATGCCAAGAACGTAATGAATGGAACCGAGATTTGTTAGTTCTACGACTAATTGCTATTGACAATAACATCATCCACATACACAAGAACATATGTTCAAATATCACAATGACAGCATGTGAAAAGCCAAGTATCATATTTGGTAGCAAAAAACCTTGGGCCATTAAAAAGGTAGACAACCAATAAGGTTGGGGAGGTAATGCAGATTGACTAGGATAATTAATTTGAGGAGGGTATCGTATGAGATCAACAATAAGATTGACTCGTTCTGAATTTTGATGGCTCATAGAAATGGAAGTGAAATTTGGAGGAGACCTAAGCATCGGTAAGATTTGAGAGAAATTAGGAATTTTTGAAAAAGAATGCTAAGAGTTTGAATTTTTATACACAACTTGACTCGAGATTGCCCCTATATTAGTATCAACTATCAAATGATTCAAATCATGTAAAATATTGACCAATTGACATTCCTATATTTACAGTCCTCCTAGTGTGATTGAACCTAAACCCCGTTGTAGAGTTTGGACATATAGACATAAGATACATGTGGGAAATGATGCGCATAACATGTTCAAATAAAAATCATTATTGTTAGAAAGAAATTAAAAAAATATTTATTGATTTGATAATAATAAACAACTAGTCTCTTTACACGTACTTGGTGAGAGACATTACTATTTTTAATAAAAATAGAACATTTTTAAATTATACCCGCAATAATGGGAGGAATGAATTGAATAATCCTAAAACAGGACTGAATTGAACTTTAGAATTTAGACAAATTTAGATGGTGCAATTTGTAATTTAGCTTAAAAATTATCTTAAATTTTTTAGTTAGGTTTTCTTTTTTTGATGAAATTTTTTTTTAGATAGGTTGATGGTGGGGAAGGGAGGAGACAGGGTTCCAACTACAAACATCTTTTATTTTAGTCATATATAATATATTGAGGTGGCACTAAATGGAAATTTGGTTTTTTTTAAAAAGGGTTAAACCCTCAAAAAGGGTGAATTCAAACAAGTCCAATTTTTTTGTATTGTGGATGCTCAAGCTATTTTTGGACGTGGGGGCAGTCCCCACCCCCCCCCCCCCCCCCCCAAAAAAAAAAAATAATAATAATTTTAGCAATTGGGTTCAATAAAATCACACTTAACCCTCCTTAATAATATCATTGATCTTTAAAATAAAATTAACAACCCAAATAAATTAGCCCAAACAAAAATTACCAATAGCAAACTTAAGCCCAACTAGCAACCCAAAACAAACCCATGCAAGACTAAAAAAAAACAAAAAAGGAAAAAAATCTAAAAATCAGATTCTAGCTAGGAAAGGAGAACACCCACACGGCCACACAAAGACACCAAGAAAAAAAAAAAAAAAACCTAACTAAAGACAAAAGAGAAGAGAAAAGAACACCCAACAGCACGCGTAAGACCCAAAAAAAGGGGGGGAAAATAGAGAGAGAAAACCTAAGCGGCTAAAGAGAAGAGAAGAGAAGAGAAGAGAGACTTCGGTATATTTCACATAAGCAGGGAGGAGGAGCAGCGGCAGCACAGCACCGCCCCAGCCACCCAGATTTGGTATATTTCTCTCTCTCTCTCACACATATTTGATGTCTAGTGCAGTGCAAAATATTGTTAACGCTTTGTTAGTTGATTTGATAATCTGGGTTGTGATTTCTATTTAAAACAAAACATAAATATTAAAGATTCAAAAAAAAAAAAAAGGGCAAAGAACTCTCTAGTGTAGTCACCGAAAATAGGAGAGAGAGCATCTAAACACAAAATACTAAGCCTCAAATTTAATACAAAACACAAAACACAAAACAGAAAACAATTGAATTTCTTCTAATAAAAGATTCCAGCAACTTAATATTATATTAATTCTTTCTATCTCTTTCTTCTTTGATTTCTTTGTTTCATTTTTTTTTTTCATCTCTAAACAAAGACAACTAATCAAAACACAAAACACAATCTAGTTCTCATAAAAGTAATCAAATTGTAACACCAAATTTGAATCAGAACAAGAGAAGAAGATGAAGAAAAAAATTGACAGAAGCAGATCTGACCCAAAATTGTACGCATCATGCACTTGGAGGTGGGGAGGAAGACGAGCGGCGGTGAGTGGATGATCTCCACCGGCCTTTGCAGCGGCGGCCATCTCTCCCTCTTTCACTCAGCGAATTCTGTGTCTCTCTGCCTCTCTCCGAGTCTGCGAATTCTGTGTGTGTCTCTCTCTCTCTTCGTGTGTGTGTGGGGATGCGAATAAAAGTGAGTAGATAAAGTTGAGGTTGAGAGTAAACACTAAGCAGTTGAGTCAATCCTTGGTTTTTTTGTGTTTTCATTTTAAGAGTAACTGTGTGGAGTGTGGTCTTTAAAATTAGATAGGCTTTTTAAAAAAAAAAAAGAAAGTTAGTAAATAATAATAATCTAGAGAATAAGATCTAGGCAACAATTAATTATTTTTTAATAAAAAATTTAATGAATAAATTCATTTCAAATTACATAAATTTCATAAATGAAAAATATGATTATTAAAAAAAAAATGACTCCAGAAATATTTTAAAACATTAAATATATAATAGATATGATTATTAAAAAAAAAATGACTCCAGAAATATTTTAAAACATTAAATATATAATAGTTGGAAATGAATAAAGTACGAATAAAGAAATATTAAAGGTATAATATTAAAATGGGATAAGGAAATAATAGTTTATTATTTGAGAAAGTAAATAAGCAAAAGACAAATATAACTACTCATTCTCTAAACAATATAAAAAATTTGGAGACTGTCGAAGTTGCTTTAATGTCCATCTTTTTCACTTGTGATTAACCTCCAAGTGTTGTACATTTGATATTTTGTCTGCATTGTGCTTGCTTGTTTGATAGTGTCTTTTTAAAAATTAAAATTGAGATTATTTGCAACTTTAAACTAGTGGTAGTATTTTTAAAAAAAATTAAAATTGAGATTATTTGCAACTTTAAAACTAGTATGAATTCAATCAAAGATGATTTCAAAGGTTTAAAAAAACGTCAAGTTCTATTTTCATAAATAATTATATTATAATGTATTGAAAAATATTGATTTTATATCTTTGTTTTTGTTGACGATTTATTAATACTAAATGAATGCTTTTTGGAGTTTTAAAATGATTTTTTTTTTTATTTTTTATACTCCTACCCCTCAAGCTCCAAGTCCTGCTATGAATATATACAACTTGTTACTCAATCATCTATGTAATTCCATGAATTGAATAATCATTTTTTCTATATATACGTGGTTATTTTTAATCAGGTTTAATGAGGGTGGGATTTTTTTATTTTTAAAAAAAAAAAGTTTTAAAGAGAGTAGAACTTGGACAATTTTAAATTATTCAATGGACAAAGTTTAGCTATAAAATTGATTATAACCTAAGGTTACAATCTTATTCAATAAAATAAACATTACTTCATATTTTCAAAATCTGTTAAATTGCATATTCTTTACGCTTTTAATACACATGTCAAATTTTATATCAATCGGATATTATTTACTATATAATCTATAAGCTTATATTTTATGTATAATTTTAAACTATAAAAACTTACAATTTAAACAATCTATTGATAACATAGCTATTGATATTTAATTTTCTAGAAATTTTGCAAACATGAAGAATATAAGAAGAAGATGTAATCTAATTGTGGGTTTGTTGAAATTCATTTCCAATAAAAAAAAAAATATTGAGTAAGGTTTATAGCGTTAAGTTACAACTAATTTTGTAACTAAACTTTGTCATTTTTCAATTTAATTTTATATCCTAAATATGACACTTTTTAAAAGGATGATTTCTTTTTTGAGAAACAAACACATACATACACACAAGGAAGAGAGAATGAGATTCTAACACAAAATCACAACGTGAACTACACTTAAATTTTTAAGGGATATTTTTTCTTTGTTAAATTGGATTAATTTGGAAGTATAGAAAAGTTGACAGAAAAAGTTTTTTATTATATATATATATATATATATGGATATAGGTAATGTGATTGTTTTTTATATGTTGGTATAATGTGAACTTAAATGCAAATAACACCGTAAGAAATTAAAATAATAATAAAAAAGTAAGGAAAAATTACAACTTATCCACCTGTAGTTTGGTTAAAATTTAAGTTGTCTATCTTGCGGTTTGAAATTCAACACTTTACTCACTTAAGGTTTAATTGAAATTTAAGTTGCTTACCTGTAATTTGAAATCCCATGATGCAAGTATTCCATTGAATTCTTTTTTATCTTATTAGATCTTATATTTTTATGATTTTTGTGTTTTTGAAGGAGAGAAACATAAAATTTGAGTAAAATTACATATTTAGCTAATTTTTTAACAGAGGTGAGTGAGTTATAATAATCTAATTGAGCTAACCTCAAGTAAATAAAGTGTCAATTTTCAAACACTTGACAGTTTACGGTTAGTGATATTCTTTGATAAAAATAGTTTAAAAAAGACACTTGACATTTAACGGTTAGTGATACTCCTTAATAGAAAGAGTATAAATAATAAAGTAACATTAAATTGAAGGTATCCGGAGTATAGTCTTTGAAAAATACATTTGTTTTTCCATTAAAGGGTTTTTTAAGATATAGGGATCATATACTAAAGAATTATTTCATAAATCACTATTGTATGGTATACTATGTGTGTGTTCAAAGGCTTTATATATATATATATATATATATTTTTTTTTTTTTTTTGTTAGTTTCAAATTTTTTTCATTCATCCTAGTTTAAGTTTAATGTGTTTGTTTAGTGATGTTATGCATTTGTCAATCACTGATATAGCCAAATTATGATGATACATATAACCAACAAAAAAAAAAAAAAAAAAGGAACACAATCACTCATAAACATATGAGTTCAATAATATTTTTGTGTTAAATAGTAGAATGGATCCAGCCTTTGTGTATGTTAAAAGGCACTTTTATTTTTGCTAATGTCAAAAGTTTTTATTCATTCCAATTTGAGGTTATGCGTTTTCCAATCATCAAATATTACCATGGATATCACCACATAAACGCATAAATTTAAAATTAAAATGAATGTTAAATTTTGACATTAAAAGGCAAACAATAAAGATGTTATTACCTATATAAAAAATATATAAAAAAAATTAAAAAGCAAACAATATTTAAGGAGAATGATAAAACCATATAAGTGTATTTTTAGTTGCATGGTGAGTTACATGACTTGTTTAAATAACATATGTTGATGGTTTTATGACTGGGTTGATGAATAAGATTCTTTCAAACTGATTTAGAAGAAAATTTTGGCATAACATTCAAGTTAATTAACTAATACTTCCTTTTTTAAAAAATAAAAAATATTTGACACTTTTAGTGTTTCTAACTCATACTAGGGTTATTTTTAGAAAACCTACTTGGTGGTTAAGACAGTAATATAGATGTCTCCACCTAGTAGGATTATTCTACCTGTCTACAGATTTTAGGAAGCGTTTATAATTGTTAAAAGTCTCGTGAAAATATTAATCAGAAAATCTTCCTCCCTTTCAATACATGATTCTCTAATTAATACTTTGAAAAAGAATATTATTGTGATATTCTAAGATTAATGCAATCTAGGGTTTACTATACATGACGTTGAGATGCTGCTCAAGGAAAACAGTCATGGAGATCAGTTTCCGGTGGGCATGCGAGTCCTTGCAATCGATGCTAACTTTGTCTGTCTCAAATATCTCGTTACTCTACTTCAACAATGTCGATACAAAGGTTTTTCTTTTTTCCTTTTTCTTTTAGTTTATATATATATATATATTTGCATCATGTTTATTGTTTTGCCTAAGACACTACATCAAAATAAGTCTATTACATCAAGTTTTAATACAAAATATTGCATCTAGAAGATAAAATTGTTGCAATAGTAAATTAAAAGTGTTAAATTATTGTATTAACAATAATAAGTTGCAACAACTTATAATTTTCAGTTGCAATAAAAGCTTTAACACATTAGTAAAAATTGTTGTAATAACTTAAAATGAAGAAATTGTTGCAATTAATTGATATTAATTATTTTTGCAATCTATTGCAATTATAATATCAAACTAATAGCTTATTACAACAAATTTATTATTGCAAAAATTTAATATAATTGTTTTTACAATCTATTGCAATGACAAATACAAAATTGCAATGGAGATATCATTGCAATAACCTAATATCAACTATTTATAACCTATTGGTCTATTGCAATGACAACAAAAGATATCTTTACAATAGTTTGATCCAAATTATTTTATTCAATTATTTGCAATCTATTATAATAAGATTCGTGAAATAATAGCTTATTACTACAAAATATTCAAAGCAGTAAATTGTTTATTGTAATTATATATACCTATCAAAAAAAAAAAAAAGTTTATTGCAACTATATATATATATATAATTGAATCGAAGTTTTTATTAAAATATTTGAAGTTTATTGCAATAAAAAAATTTTTTTTTTACACAAACCTATTACCTCAAATTTTATTACAATACTCTACATCAACTATTGCAATGACTCTAAAGTCATTGCAACGTTTTTTATTTCAATAAACATTTTTTTCTTGTAGTGAGAACAACTTCTTCATTGGTGTATATGAAAAATATTTAATCTTCATCATCATCTTCATAGAGTGTGTTTGTTCGGAAAATAATAATAATATAAAATTTTGAGAGAGGTGATTAGTAAAAAATCTTACTTTTATTCTTATACTCAAACCTTTGAAATAGTTCTGTGTCTGTCAATATCTAATTTTTCTCAGTAAAAAAATATGTTTTGAAAAATTTACACCCATGAAGAAAGAATTGACATTGCATATTATGGTAAAAAAAGGTTAAACCTAGTGTAGCAAAGAAAGGTGAAGTTCATAATTAACGCTAACCCATCTTTATTACTTACAAAATATGTGCGATTGTTCATGCCAATTGATATTTATTTTTGATATAGTTTAATCTTTTTTTTTTTTGGCAAATTCTTATTTTTATGATTAATTTATTAGATTGATACATAAAACTTAAAGAATTCTATAATGCATTCACAAAGAACATTTACTAATTCATGTATTAGCTGGTAAAAAATTAAAAAAAAAAAAAAAAATTTTGTGTGAGTGATGTAGTAATTGTGTAGAGAACATTATATATTGAAAAAGAGATTGATCGGAAACTTGAGCATGTATGAGTTAGTTATGTAAATTGTTAGTTATTGATTACAAAATAAGGACAATAGGCATGTACGTCACATTTAATCTATGTCTACTATATGATCTTCATGTTCATATTGTTTCCTCAGGTTCTTTTTTTTTTTTTTTTTTTTTTTTTTTTAATTGAGAGGTTTCAATATCATTAGAGGAACCTTGAGTCTCATATTGCCTCGATTTCGTGAAACTCATCTAACCTGAAAAATTAAATGAAGCACTATTTACATTTGTTCATTGATGGTACATGATGTGATAATAACATAAAAGTAAATAGTGTTTTTTCTAAGAATAATTTAAGGCCATAAGATTTTTAATAATCTTTTTTGCAATTATTGATAATCTACGTTTTAATTTAAATTAGCGTTATTTTTACCTTAATTCACCACGAACACTAGTTCATTATGTACCAATCATACCATAGGAGAAGTTGCTTAAAAAAATCATATCCTTTAACTTATTTCATTTACTAGTAAAAAAATAAAGAACATAAAAATAGTGAAGAAAGGAGTAGTGGGGAAAAAAAAATATTTTGGTTGGTCAATGAAATTTGTTTTACGGTGAAAGATTTTTTTTTTTTTTTTTTTTCCTTTTAGTAACAGAACTCCTATGTAATCATTGGCTTACAATTTGTTAACTCTTCTACATTTGGTATGCAGTCACTGCAACAACCGACGCACAAGAAGCTCTTCAAATTTTAAGGAACAAAAATGATGAATTCGATATTGTGATTACCGATGTCGTAAGGGAGGACATAGATGGCTTCAAGCTTCTGCAAATCATAAGCCTGGAAATGGATATACCAGTTGTTAGTAAGCTCAAAAACTAAAAGTCATTCTGCATATTCCTTGATTTGCTACACCAATATTGATGCATACACATTGTAGGGGTGAGTTAATCATGTGCAGGTATCGTAGGGGTAGGATAACTATTAGGCCATTTAAGCAACGACATAAGAGCATTAGCATTGGAGAATGCTAATGCCAAATGTAAGGGATATTTGACATTTCAAGTCCCAAAATGTATTGTATTAGGAAATGCTATTGCTAAGTATTGCAATTTTTTTTTGCAATAGTACTATAGTGCAATTCTATCTTTAGAATTGCACTGTAGCACAATTCTAAAAAAAAAACTAATATTTTATTGTGACGGTGATTGGGAGAAAGAAAGAATAAATGACGGTGATTGGAAAAAATATTATTTTATTGTGTGGATATATTATTTTAATGAGTAGAATAGGAAAATAATAGTTTGTGATGCTGGAAGTATTGTATAATGGGATGGTATAATTGTTAAAGTAGCTTTTTGGAATGGTAAAATAAAATAGAGTAGCATTTCCTGATGCTAATGCTCTAAGACCCCTAAAATATAATATATTACATCTATTTGTTTTATAGTATTTCCCAAAAATAAGTAAATCCTCTCACTTAGAATTAAAAAAAAAAATAAAAAAATAAAAAAAAAAACATTTACTATTGTCTGGTAGATATTGCTCGAAAAAAATTTTAATTAAGTTCAAAATTTTAATAAATAAAAATTATTTTCAAAATATTATACTCTTTTCTATTCAACATTTTATTAATATGTTTTATTATGTTAATTTGCGACAATTTAAGAATGTAAAAAATTTTACTTTTTCTTTTTCTCTCTATCAATATTAAAATTAGAATTAATAGTTTTCAAGACAGACCAACATTACCAAGAGATATAATGAGCATAAAATGCATTTAGAATTAGAAGGCTTTTTAATACATTTTATAAACATATGAAAATAGTCCACAAGATATGTTGAGCCAACATAACTTATTGAGATTGGAATAACTTTACTTGTACCTACATTCTCTATAATACCAATTTTTTATGGACCAATCACAAAAATTCAGTATACAATGTCCTGAAAAATGTAGTATCCAATGACTTATTGAATTTGAAATTGTTGCAGTGGTGTCTGCTAATGATGATGTATCCAACATAATGAGAAGTATAAAGCATGGGGCTCGAGACTACTTGCTGAAACCAGTTCGACTACAGGAGATGATGAATATTTGGCAACACGTTATCAGAAAAAATCTTGATAACCCAGAGAAATCTAGCATTACCAAAGAAATAATAGATCAAAAAACATCAACTCTGAAAAGAAGTAGAAACCAATCAACAAAGGAAGAGGATGAATCGACAAAGGAAGAGGGTGAAACCAACACTCACCCTGACATTGCTTCCTCTTCCCGGAAGAAATCGAGGATGACATGGACCCAAGAACTACATGAAAAATTTCTTGATGCTATTCAGGAACTAGGCAATGAAGGTAAATCCTAGATCAGAAGAAACACATGCATTTCTTAATTCTTTTTCCACAACTATGCATAAGGCACAATTCCTTATAGGTGGTTCCTCAATTAAATTCATACACATTATTACCTTAAATTTAATTGTTATTAGAAAAGATACTGTATATTATTTGTACTATATTAATTAATGCCGTTTGATCGAATTTTATTGAGTAACATAATATACACCACCAAAGAAATTATATCTAATTTTTTCATAGTAAATACAACATATTGTACTTTGCTAATGTATGTGAAACCTATTATTAATAAATACCTAATATTTACAGAGGCAGTTCCAAATACTATACTCAAAATCATGAACGTTCCTGGACTCACACGGGAGAATGTTGCTAGCCATCTTCAGGTGCGTTAATTTTAAGTCGTATTATGTCAAAATTTGTGTAAAGATCAATGGCTTGTAGTGTGGCAAATGCAGGGGCGGAGCCAGAAATTTTGGTTTGGGGGGGGCCGAGTTATAATGCTAATATATTAGTTAAAATAAACCTCTACACACACACATATATATAAATTAATTTATTAAAAGAATTTATCATCATCTAAATTTTAATAAGTATATAAAAGTCATGTATTTCTTTCATTAGACATGTACAAAAATTTATCATTTTTTACATAGTTTAATTTGTTAAACCTCTTAAATTATATGATTTTAATATAATTTCTCTTTCTTTTAAGAGCACTATTGAAATAACTCAAAATTTGGAAGGGCCAACTTCAATTTTTACATGCTACATTTTTTAAAATGTAAATAATATACCTACTATAAATTAATTTTTTAAAATTTTGGGGGGGCCTTGTCCCCCACCTTTGTATGTGGCTCCGCCGCAAATGTATATTTTATCCAGTGAGAATCACTAATTGCCAAGCTCATGATAGTAAAACCAATCCCAGCTTGTTTCTTATTATGCTTCTTGTACTATATAGAAGTATAGAAATATCTTGAAGAAGCAAAGAGCTACAATGAATCAACAGAAAAACGGAGAGCCCAATTTGAATAGAAATTCAACGAACATGCATGGTTGTTACACTGCCTATCAAAGTACAAGTGCAGTGCCTAGTAACATTCATCCTGTAAATCTTGTTCCAAATTCTGAAGAATTAGCTAGCTCAAAGCAGCTGTACCAGTACTACATGCAATCTCGGCAGTACCCAATGGAGCAAGGGATGCATAATCATGTGTATGGAAATCCCCCTTCAACTCCATTGCCAACCGAAAACTACCTTCCCGTGCCGGACTTCAAATTGTTGAAGTTTCCAAGTGTCTTTCCAGGAATCAAGGTGGTTGATGGATGCTTGGGAATTTCTTCAGGTCCAAGTAATACACCACCTTTTAGTCCTTCCATCCCTGATGTTTGCTACATTCCATCCACTCAAATGCTTGGAGATAATGCTTCGACTCAAATACATGCAATTTCCCAGCATGGTTTAATTGCGTGGCCTCCTCAAGATTTTGGACCTGGTATTTCTCTCTATAGTCTTTCACTTGAACATTGTATCATTTCATTTTTGTATACATTATTATTATTATTATTATTGATAAGTTACATAGGCACCTAATCATGACTTCACCTCCTGCTAATTATTAGTGTTAGTTGAGTGTAGCTTATTGGTGTCATTTCATTTATTGTGTCAAAAGCTGAATTGAACAAAACAGATGAAGAAATAAATGCCAGCTTTTTAATGGTTTTGATTTATTTGTGTCAAAAGTTGATTGTAACCTATAATATATCTTTAATTTTCCATGCTTGTCATATATTCAAAATTGTAAGAGGTATTACTTACCAAATGTAAGTATAACATATGGCTGAGGATTTAGCCATTGAGTTGAAAGGCAATTTCAATTCATTTATCTTTCATGATCATTCTTTTGCAACAACAATAACCTTGTTCATCTTGACACCATTCCTTTCCAAGAGTCAGTTTTTTCTTTTCTTTTTTTTACTCTGAAGGATAATTTTTGGCCCAAACAATTAAGCATTTTTTTCTTTTATTAAAAGCTATAGTTGCAATTTGTGAGTCTTATATGCAATGTCACTCTCCATTCCAGTGTCAATTGGACTAAAACTCATTTGAACTAATATGAATCTCATCTTTACAAAATTCAAGATGCTCACTATAGATGGTTCTCTGCCATCATTTTCTACTTAGGCTCAATTTGTTTCATTGAATTTTTTTTTCCACAGAAATCATACATAATACTTTTCATTTAAACTTATATTCTTTCTTGGTAATAAATTGCAATAGATACAGACAACATTTGATATCTCTTTACTTTTTATACCAACTAATAATCCTAGAAACCTTTTCATTCTCCACCAAAAAAAGTATTAATTTGTCAAAAAATTAAGATTAATATCATAGTAAAAGGCTTTTTTTCCTCCTTTTTTATTTTTGGTTTTAAAAGACTAATTGATGAAACCAACAAAAACTTATGGAGAATGACACACAAATTATTACGATACCCTTGACTACGGAAAATTATTAGGTACTCCCGGAGTACCATAAATGCGTACTCTCTTTTCTTACATAAATGGTGGGTCTCACCATAAATTTAATTAGTAGGACCCACCATTCATATGAGAGGAGGGAGTACGCATTTATGGTACTCTAGGAGTACACAATAATTTCCCCTTGACTACAATAGATCATTCCTTCATTAAATTTCGGTTTATCTTATAGATGGCATGTATAATTTTTCTTCTTGCTTTTATTTTAGGGCAACACGCGGTGAAAAATTTTGTCAATGAACCTGGAGATACCAATTGTGAAAGAAAAAATATTGACTTGCCAGACTACATGCAAGATCCGAATTTGACAGACCTAAAAGGAAAAGGCAAGACCAAAGCTGTGCAATATTTTCCAGAGCATTCACATATGGAAAGTGGTTTCCATCAGTACAGAAACAGTTTCACGGATGATGAACTCACCATGATGGTCAAAGAGGTAATAGTATAACAATAAGGCAAAGTCTAGCTCATCATGTGTGTGTGTGTGTGTGTTTTTTTTTTTTTTTGATAAGGTCTAGCTCATCATGTTATTGGCATGTTCAGTCTTCATGTTTACGAATTCATTTAGTCTTGAACTTTGAACTCATCATTTTGGAAAGAAAAAAAAAATACTATACTAATGGAATGATTGATTTGTAATCATATTAAAGTTTTTTTTTTTTTTTTTTTTTTTTTGAGAAAGTAATCATATTAAAGTTAAAAGGACTAATAGGAAAAAAAAATACAAAATAAAACTTAAAAAACTGATTTGAAAACATATAAAAATTAATAGGTGTAATTTGCAATTTAGTCCACCCAATGTCACATTTCTTTTTATTGCTTATTTATACTAGTGTTAATATCAATTAATGTTTTTTAGAATTTGTTGTGCTCTTAATTTTGTTTCATAATGATATCCTCCTTGGACTAATTAATATATTGGCTCCACTAATATATATATATATATATATATGTAGAGATTTAACTTATGACATCTGCTCATGATAATTATTATTTATTATTAAATTAAGACATCAATTAGTTTTTTTGGTAAAAGCAATAATCAAAGTACTCAACCAATATATTGTGTGTGCTTTTATTTCTCAAAAAAAAAAAAAAAATATTGTGTGCGCTTTTATAATGACTATATTATAAATATAAATTGTCATCAAACATTGACATCAGGGCTTTTTTAAAAAAATCTATTGGCGCATATATAATAGTGATAATGACTATATTAATATGACAAGATTTTTTATAATTTTTTTTATAATTTTTATAATCGATAATTTTGCTTTGGATTAAAAGAAGCTTTAGTTACAATATATTTTACATAAAAAATAGTTACTTTCTTTGAATTTGTTCCTTCTTTTCTGTATTGCAGTTTAACGACGATGATCCTCCAAAATTGTGATCATGATCACGTTCTAACCGAAGCTGGTGCTCGCAATAATGATTTTTTTGGTGATTCTTACAGCTAGGTAGGCTAAGTATTTTTGTGTAAAGCTGTTAGCTGTCCACATCTCGTGGGTATTTAATTCTTCCCAGGAAAATAATCTTTTGAAACATTTATAGCTTGTAGAATATTTTCTGATTAGTTATATCCATTTTTTGGCCATTAGATGCTTTGCACAACAATTCTACACACAATTTCACATCCAATCTTACAATATATTGATGTGATGGTGTCCATGTAGGCATGTAGACATCAGTGAGTAAAAAGTCTCCAACAATCATAGTCTAACATGTCAACATATTATGAAATTAGTTGTGTTCCTTAAATTATTGTATTTTAAATATCCAAGAGAATTAGTTGAGAATTAATGACAGATACTTTTATGCCTTGTGTTTTTATTTTGCTTTTCATGGATTCTATATGAAATTTTTAGAGATTTCTAGCACTCTAGAATTTATGTAGAAATGGTTTTATATTGTGATGATTAATTCCATAATTGATATCATTTCATCTAGAGTATCGCTTGCCTCTTGCAACATAACCAAAACGTGAATTGTATAAGCCGTATATATGTAATAATACAAGTGTTGAGTTATATAGGGCTATGCATTCAAACCACTAATCCAACAAATCTTAATTGGCCTAACTCGATGTTTCAGGTTGGTTTTTGATAGGATGATGAGTTGAGCTGAATTCTAAATATTTTTTAAGCTTGGGACATGTAAGATTTTGATTGGCAAAATTTTCATTCTAGGACTTAGTTTAAATTTGTTAAGATCGTTTATTTTGACCCTTAGTTTTAATGAAATTGCAAAATAATATCCAACTGTGTAATTGTAATATTTATTAGATATGTAAATTTAGATATAATTATTTAAGTGCAATACTATAAGTTCTCCAATTAAATTTAAATACATATTCTTCTCCAAATTTTTGTCCTGTCAAATAATGTATTTAAATAATTGAATGAAAACCCAATTTTTATTATTATTCCCAATTCCCATTAGTTAGGTTAAATTAGGTTAGGTTGGGTTGGGTTGAAGATTCCCTTTTTTTTTTTTTTTTTTAAGATAGTGGTGTAGATCCTCAATCCAAAGAAATCAAGCTACCACAAACTCAACCCAACCCCAATAATGCAAACCTCTAATCCTTATGAACAAACTTGTCGAAAATAAAAATGAAAAACCAAGTTAGAAACAATAATTATAATCTCTCTCCCAAGTAGGAGTTTGTTCTCTCTAGGTCGAAAGGTTCTAGTCTTTTCTAGAGAGCTCTGTCTCTCCCTCTTCTCTCTGGATCGTGGTGTCCAGCCCTCTCTCTCTCGGCGCACAGGGTTTTCTCAGTATCTTTAAGTGGATCCGATTGAAGCTCGTTGGTTTCTCTGTATCTCAAAGATCGTGGGTCTCTCTCTTTACCGGTTCATCAAGGGTTTTCTCAGTATCCTTTGTGGGTCCGATTGTGCTATGTAGATCTTAGCCTTTTGCCGTGGGTCCGATTATGCTGGAGTGGGAATAGATTTGTCACTAATCTTGTGCTGAAGGTGAGGGTGATTGAAGCAGCCAGAGGCATTTTGTGGGATGAATTTCCAGCAAATGGGGGTACTCTAGAGTTGGTGTGATTCGGCCAAGGTGGTCTCCAAGCAATTAGTGAGTATTTCATATGATTTGTGTTTACTTATGTGGTTATCAGAAGCTTGATTTTAAGACTTTCCCTTTGTACTGGGTTTGCTTAATGCTCTGTTTGTTCCCCTGTATCCTTTCAATCTCTTTTGGATATGTTTTAATGAGGGTCTTGGGATGGAATTGCCAAGGACTGGGGAACCCTCAATCAGTTCGAGCGTTGCGCGGTCTGGTGCAACAATGGGAACCCGATTTTGTTTTCTTATCGGAAACAAAATTGAAAAAGAATAGCATGGATAAAAAGAAGGGGAGTGTTGGTTTTATTAATGGGTTAGTTGTTCCCAGCCATGGAAGAAGTGGAGGTTTAGCTCTTCTGTGGAGGAAGGATATTAGTGTTGATGTTCAAAGTTATTCAAACAGGCATATTGATGCCATTGTTACTGAAAGCTCAGGGTTTAAATGGCGGATTACCGGGTTCTATGGAAATCCTGAGGTTCATAGAAGGAAGGAGTCATAGGATTTATTAAGGGTTCTTAATAGAAAATTTCAGCTTCCCTGGTTGTGTTTTGGGGATTTTAATAAAATTGTTTCTGCTGCAGAGAAAATGGGGGGAGTGCGAAGATCTTAGAAGCAAATGGATGAGTTTAGGGAAGCAATTAATTGTTATAGATTCATGGACCTTGGGTTTTATGGTCCGGAGTTCACTTGGTGTAATATGCAAGAAGGAAGGCATAGAATGTATCTTCGGTTGGATCGTGCTCTAGTAACGCAGGAATGGATTGATAATTTTAGGGACATGAGAGTGCACCATCTTGTGGAAACTACTAGTGACCATTGTGCACTCTTGATCACTGATTCTTTTGCTCCACAAAGACCCCGGAAGAGAAGATTTCAGTTTGAAGCTATGTGGACAAGAAAAGAAGATTGTAGAGATGTTATTAAGGAGGCTTGGTCTGGGAGTGTGAGTGCTCATAACCCTAGTGACATAGTGGCTGGTCTTACAAGATGTGCAGATGAACTTTCTAGATGGAATAGAACAGTTTTTGGACATGTTCCAAGACAGATTCAAAAGAAGAGGAAGGTTTTAAATGATCTGGTCCTAAGGGATCAGAATAGAAGGAATGGAAGGGAGATAAACAAGATCAGAAGGGAGATTAATGAGTTGCTGGACTGTGAGGAAGTTATGTGGCAACAAAGATCAAAAGTTCAGTGGATGGGTCTTGGAGATCGCAATACAAAATTCTTTCATTCTAAGGCTTCTAGGAGGAAAAAGAAAAACACAATCACCAGACTGTTGGATGATATGGGGGTCTGGAGAGAGTCTACTTTGGGCGTGGCAGAAGTTGTTGTGTCTTACTTTGAGAAGCTTTATACAACATCTCATTCAGATAGAATTCAGGAGGTTATTGACACTATAGAATCAAAGGTGTCTGTTCAGATGAATTAAGATCTTATTAAGCAATTCACTAAGAAAGAAGTTGAAGTAGCACTAAAACAGATGAACCCGACCAAATCCCCCGGCCTAGATGGTATGTCTGCTGTCTTTTATGAAAAATTCTGGGATATTGTTGGTAACGATGTTGTGAATATGCTTCTTAATGTCTTAAATTCTGATATGTCCATGGCTGATATTAATAAAACTTATATTACTCTTGTTCCAAAAATTAACAATCCTTCTAGAATGACGGAGTTTAGACCTATTAGCCTAAGCAATGTTATTTATAAACTTATTGCTAAGGTCCTAGCTAATTGTCTAAAATTGATCCTCCCTCATATAATATCAGAAAGTCAAAGTGCTTTTACTGTTGGAAGGTTTATAACAGATAATGTTCTTATTGCTTTTGAGATGATGCATTATTTAGAACATAAGAAGGAGGGTAAGGATTGTTATATGGCAATTAAATTGGACATGAGTAAAGCTTACGATATGATTGAATGGGGCTTCATAAAGCAAGTTATGCGAAAAATGGGTTTTCATGAAAGGTGGATTGGCTTGATAATGAGATGCATAACATCTGTCTCCTACTCTGTACTTATAAATGTGGTAGCTCATGGTAATATTGTGCCATCAAGGGGACTCCGTCAAGGGGATCCCTTGTCATCTTATCTATTTCTTCTATGTGCAGATGGTTTTTCTTCACTTATTAATAAGGCTATAAGATGTCACACTATGAGTGGACTTTCAATCTGTAGAGGCTGCCCTATGATATCACACCTCTTTTTTGAGGATGACAATCTGCTTTTCTGCAAAGTTAGCAGCCAAGAATGCCAACATCTAACTGATATTCTTTGTCTGTATGAGGCTGCTTCGGGTCAGAAAATCAATACAGACAAATCATCGGTGTTCTTTAGTGCCAATACCCCTGAAGAGAAGAAAATTAAGACTTTAGATATTCTTGGGCTAATGCAGGATTCTCGCCATAGTAAGTATCTCGGTCTTCCTTCAATCATTGGCAAATCTAAGATTGAAGTTTTTGCGGAGATCAAAGAAAGGGTGGGAAGAAAATTGTCTGGCTGGAAGGAGAAAATTCTATCTATTGGTGCTAGAGTGATTTTGATCAAAGCGGTGGCCCAGCTATCCCTACGTACACTATGAGCTGTTTTCAGCTTCCTAAAGGATTGTGTGATGAGATTGAAAGCATGATGAGGAAGTTTTGGTGGGGTTAAAGGGGTCAAGAAACTAAGATTGCTTGGGTATGTTGGAGGAAGTTATGTAAGTCAAAGCTTAAAGGAGGTATGGGTTTCAGAAATCTCCAAGCGTTCAATCTTGCCATGCTCGCAAAGCAAGGTTGGAGGCTCCTGGAGAACCCAAATTCATTAGTAGCTCGTATGTATAGAGCTAAGTATTATCCCCATGGTGATGTTCTTAAAGCTAGTTTGGGGTCTAGCCCATCCTTTACTTGGAGAAGTATAATGCAAGGGCTTGAAGTTGTGAAGAAAGGAACACGTTGGAGAGTTGGCAACAGGAAATTGATTCATATTTGGGAAGATAAGTGGTTGCCCAATCCTACAACGTACAAGGTTATTTCTCCTCCTCCTCAAAATTTTGATAATTTCCCTATGGTCTCAACTCTTATTGATTTTGATTCTAGAAGATGGAAAGTGGACCTAGTGAAGTCTCTATTCTTGCCATTTGAAACAAGGACTATTCTTAATATTCCAATTAGCTATAATCTTCCAAATGATAAAATTATTTGGGTTGGTAATAATAGGGGTGTTTTTACTATTAAAAGTGCGTATTATGTTGCACTTAGCTTAGTGGAATCACCTGAGGTGGGAGAATGTTCTTATAATGACCCGAGAGAGCTATTGTGGAGGAAGTTATGGCACCTACATATTCCATCAAAGATCAAAATCTTTGCTTTGAGGGCATGTGTGGATGCTCTTCCAACAATGGTGAATTTGCAAAAAAGAGGTATTGGGGTTAGTGACTTGTGTCCTTGTTGTGGCTTTGAGTCTGAGACTTTTTTTCACTCAATTATTAAATGTGAGGTAGCTAGAAGAGTTTGGGATAATTGGGAGGGTAGTAGTGTGGAAATCTGGCAGGGACTTATGGACATCTCCGATGTAGCTTTGGATATTTTGAAGAATGGCACTAATTGCGATTTGGAGGTGTTTTTTGGAGTTGCTTGGTCTGTTTGGTATAATATGAACCAAGCTACCTTTGAATCAAAATGCCAATTACCGGGTCAGATTTGGAGGTTTGCTAGGAGTTTTCTACAAGATTATAAAGGTGCTTTGTGTGCTTTGAACACAAATTCAGCAAAGGAAAGTAGTAGGTGGACTCCTCCATTGCCTGGAGTGTTCAAAATCAATGTTGATGGGGCGACGTTGGAGGATGGGCGAAACTCTAGCATTGGGGCTGTTATTCGTGACTCTTGTGGTGCAATTCTTATAGCTTGTAGTAAATTCCTGCAAGGTCAGTATTCAGTTGAGGAGGTGGAAGCTCTTGCCATGGAAGCTGGGATTCTGCTTGCACGAGATATGAAGATTTCTCATATTATTGTTGAATCTGATGCCATTTCCATTGTTAATAGTGTTAATGAGATTTTTATGGAAGGGTGCATTGGCCATTTGATTCAACGCATCCATGCCTTGCTGAACTCTTTTACCAGTTGGAAGGTCAATCATGTGAAACAGGATTATAACAGAGTTGCTCATGAGCTAGCTCATTTGGCTAGGCGAAGTGAAGACACGCAGGTGTGGAGAGGAGCTCTCCCTAGGGTAGTGCAGAATATTGTTCAAGCTGATTGTTCTGATTAAAGCCTGATGTTTCTTCTTTGTGGGCTCTATTGTTTTTCTTTTTCTTTGCTTGTCTGTTTGTATTGGCAAGCTTTGTATCAAAAAAAAAAAAAACCAAGTTAGATGCTCGTTCCAAAGCCCCAAAAATATCGCACCACACAAAAGGGTAGATGGAGTCAACAGTGAAATGTGTGCAATTCTTGGAAAAGCACTCGTAGGCAATACAGTTCAGCGGTGACCATAGTAATGGCACTATTGGGCTTTTATTGTGACCATTGGATTTTTGGCCCGATAGTTCTTAGCTTTGTAAGCTATTCAGTTTTTTATTTTATTTTATTGTATTTTTAATTTAAAAAAATTAGGCTAAAATCCAAAAGTCACCTTCTATATTTCATAAAAATTCATTTCAGTTATCTAATTTTGTTTTCGTTCATTTCAGTCTTCTCTTTGATTCAAGTTTATTCAATTAAGACTTTTCCATCAACATTTGTTATATATTATGGTTAATTTTCCAATTTTTTAAAAAGAAATTTTCAAATTTTTAAAATAAAAAAAAATTCAAGTAATGATTGAAAAGTATTTTTCAAAATTTTTTTTTTTAATTTTAACAAAAGTTCACAGAAAGGTCTTAATTGAATAAATATGAAATTAATGCGAGTAAAATGAACAAAAACAAAATTAGAGAACTGAAATAAATTCTAAAGAAACTTAGAATATAAGTCTTGCATTTTAGCCAAAAAAATTAATTTAAACTAAGTTTGTGGCTTACTTAACATACCACTAGACCAATCTAGCTCTTCTTCTTCTTCTTAGCTACTTCTTTCACACATTGATTGAAAACAAAGTTCATTACTATATGCTAATCCTAAGAGTTGTTTGGCCGAATAATCATTTCGCATCGAGACCTTTTTCAGGGTGACATGCACACATTAATTTTTAAGAATAACACATTCATTTGATTATATAGCTTGGTGAGATGTTCCTAGATTTTTATAGCCTATGTTCTTGTCGTTGATTTTTCAAATTAAACTTGTGCACTTTTTTCTAAACATATTTCCAACATGGATTTTTTTTTTAACACACAAACTTAATTATTTTTATCATACACGAGGACATAACATACAATTGGATATATGATCATGTACGTGATCGATTAAAATTTAATAATGGAGGCAGTTGAGCTACATGGTGACCAAACTCGGAACCAAAATATTTAATTCACTTAATGAAGCACTCAACTTGGATAAGGATTTGGCGATTAAATTAAGTCACGTGTTCAGTCCCTGCAAGAAATTGATTCTAGCTGGTTAGCGGTTACGGTGGAGCTAGTCTTGACTCTTGGAGACCTCACAATCATAATGAGGGTAGATAACTTTTCTTTGCATCTTTTTCGTAATAACGACAAAGTGATCATTAATTCGCTGAAAGTACGAATCTGATATTATAATTGATTTTATTACTAATATACAGAGCAAGGAATCAATATCGTATTGGAGGTTATATCGGTTTGGCTAACGGTACGATATATTTCGGATATCAGGCAATACTGATATACTGTTTCGAGTTTACAGTTATTTTTTATATTTATAAATAAATATATATATGTGTGTGTGTATTATAATAAATATAAAAGTTTACCATAAAACATTTTCTCAATTCAGACCTAATTATTCATGGTTTTAAACTTTAATATCAATTAAAAAAAAAACACAATATAAAAAATAGAAAGCTTAAAAGTTACTATTGCATACTAAGAAAACAAATAATACTAATAAGTTAATGCAAATAAGTTACCATTTTGCCCTAACAAAAATTCAAAAATTAAAAAAAAAAAAAAAAAAAACTTTTTTCCTATACTGGCCAGTACGCCCGATACCGGTCAGTATTGCCCGAAATTGACCGATATGGCCGGTACGACTGGTATTTAAACCGGTACGAAACGTTAATGTTTCGATACCGATATGCAACTGGTACGGTACGTACCAGCCAGTACGGCCGGTACCAGTACGGCATTGACTACCTTGATACAAAGTCATTATTTATCATTACTTTTTAGGGGTAATTACTATTTGCGTGGTCCCCAAGTTTGTTCTATTTGTCAAGATAATCCCTAACGTAATAACATTTCAAATGTGTCAATTTAATATATCCTTAATTAATAGTATTGTGTCAAATTAGTCCATAACTTTTTCTATTATTAACAAGTAATCTACTTAACGGTAAAAACTAATTCGACACAATATTAGACCAAATTGACACATTTGAAAAGCTAGGGACTATTTTAATATATAAGACAACATTAGCAATAGATTAAGGCAATAATTAATTATTCACTTTTTTGTATTATGTTATAAATCATGTTAACGGATGCTCTTAGAGCAATTGATAAATCATTTTAGAAAAATTTTAACACCACTTTCATGAAAAATATAAAATACTATAAAAAAATTAATTTTCTAAAATCATTTTTCTATAAACTGTTTATAAAAATAGTTTATAAACCAATGTGCTTAGGCCTTGGAGCATCCATTAAAATTTTACTTATATTAAATATCCTTTTATATAAAAGGATGGGAGAAAGTTTAAAAATATATATACAATATATATATATATATATATCCAGAGGTGGCAGGTACTCGTTGAATGTTCTCACATCGTTGAATGTTCTCATATGATGACCGATGATTTTCCTTCTATTGGGGTCACTCGAGTAAAATAAGAGAGGGACGTGACATGACATATTTTTACCAACTAATTAAGCATTGGAGATGAGTTATTAAGGAGAGAGAGAGAGTGACACCACGAAATGATGGGGAGCCTTCAAATACTTGGTAAGCCGTGGACGTTTCTGCACCAGTAGTTTTTTTCTTCCTGTGTGTAGTAAATTGCACTAATCCCCGACAATAAATGTACCCGATGTAGTTGAAGTAGTACTTATTACTGCGAGGAGGAGACAATTGGATATTGGATTATTTAGTTTGAGAGAAAAATGGTCGGAATAGCCCAAGTTAACGTTTATCTTCGAGTTTCTGCAGTTCTATCCTTTGTCTTAACAGCTTGTTTAGTAGGCTTAGATAATCAAACCAAGATTATCTTCTTCATTGCGAGGAAAGCTACTTACAGAGATTTGGAGGCGTTCAGGTAAGATCTCACTCACTCTCTCTCTCTCTCTCTCTCTCACTTGTGTTTGTGTGTCGCGTGCAACCATTTATCTCGATATGAAATAGATCAATTTCATAGTTCATACTTCATATATTAATATTAAAAAGTTAAAGATATATATATGTTACGTTATTTAAAATTTTAAATAACATGATATTACTATTTTACATGTTAAATTCAAGAAATAACATCTAAACTATGAAATGAACTCTCTCTGTGTGGTGTGCATGTGTGTGTGTGTGTCTGCTCATTGACCATGTTTTGTTCCAATTAAGTTGAACAAAGTTTTGGTGTTCATTTTGATAGGATTTTGGTGTATGTGGATTCTGCGGCTGCCGGTTATAATCTGCTTCAGCTATGCAAAGGTTTAATCTCAGCAAGGTTATTTAAAGGAAACTTGAAAGGAGCATATATATACATATCCTGGATTGTTTTCCTGTTAGATCAGGTAATTTCCTCGAATATCTCTCTGCGTTATCGTTGTTTCAGAGCCTCATGGAAGGTAAAATTTATTCAGACATCTGTGTTAGTCTGCCAATTTCACGTGAAATTAGCGTGTTCAAGTAACACTTGGAAGTCTTTCTCAAAAAAAAAAAAAGTAACACTTGGAAGTTTCTCAAAAAAAAAAAGTAACACTTGGAAAAACAGCTTTTGTAAACGAGTTTTTTTTAAAAATAAAAATAAAATAGACAGTATATTTGGCATGATTATGTGCAAAACGTAGATAACTTGAAAATTCCTATTAAAACCATGTTGCAAGCTCCATAAAATATTTTTGTTAATAAATATTTTCAGGAAAAACTGCTTTTTCTTTTCTTTTCTTTTTTTTTTTTAAATTCTAAGGAAGATAAATTATGGCGTTTTTAAATGTTAAACGGTGATCCCTGAAGTTTTGAGACATCGCTGTGCCTTTTCTCAGTTCAGGAACAATGCACTGAATTTTAACATTAATTGATACTTTTTTTTTCCTTTTGATAAAACATTTTCAAAAAAAAAAATCATAAACTTCTTTTTTTAAAGAGTTTCAATATATGGTGTCCACTCCTAATGATAGCTCTTTATCATCAGACCAAAACACCGATCAATTTTTAGTATAGACAGAAATTGAATTCCAAATTTCTTATATAACTATCAAACTTTAACAGTTGAAAAAAAAAAAATTCATAGACCTAAATCACTATTTCTTCCCTGAAATAGCTGGCAGTGGTCCGTAGGCCCTTAAGTTATTGCCGCATTCATGATTAGGTTGCCTCTTTGTAAGTTTTTTTTTTTTTTTTTTTTTTAGGTTGCTACTTGCTTCTTTGTAAGGTTTCATTTAAGGCAACCAGAAGTTTATTTATTTCTTTATTATGATTTGGATTTGGACAGAGCCGGCCTTCCAGTAGGCAATTAAGTCATTGTCTAAGGCCCCCAAGTGGAAGGAGACCTCAAAATTTTGAAAAAGAAAGGGTAGCAGAAAAAAAAAATTTTAATTTCAGAAAAAACTCCAAAAAATCTTATATATCCTTGTGACCAAAGAACAAAAAATCTGGAACATCTTTATAAACATTGGTAACCCAAAAAATTCTCTGGTCTAAAAAAAATCAATTATCCCAAAAATATCATCCTTAACCTTTAGACAAATCAAAATTCAACAAGATAAAATGCAAATCCTTTCTAAAAAAATTACCTACAAAACAATCTCAAATTAAAAATCTCAAATCCCTAAAATTTACTCATACATTTTCTCTCTCACTTTTGCTCTCCACCTCTCTCTCTCTCTCAGCTCTTGCTCTCTGCCTCTCACATTTTTTTCTCTCCACTAGTTCTACTCTTAAATCCTTTTGTTGGTGGCTCATGCTTCCTCTAATCTGAGGAGTGATCCGTCTAAACTCTGTGCTCATGATAGTTTGCAAAAATACTGTTTTAAACTTAAATCTTTTCTCAAACTTGATGTTTATTTCGATATTGATGGTTTATATTTATTTTAGAGTTAAAAGTTTTAAAAGAAATTTTACAAATAAAAGGATATACTCCAATTGACATATTAAATTATATAAAAAAAAAGTTAAATTCATTTCCAAATATATGCATTACTTATAGAATTTTACTAATAATATCTATATAGTTGTTTTTGCAGAAAGAAGTTTTTCAAAATTAAAATTAATTAAACCATATCTAACATAAAAAATGTCCAAGAAAGATGAAGTGGATTAACTATATTATCGATTGAAAATTAGATATTAAAAGAACTTGAATACAAAAATTTGATTAGTCAATTTACATATCAAAGAACAAGAAAATAACATTTAAAATGAATATATTATAATATAAAAATATTAAATAAATATTAATTTAATTAATACATAAATATAAAAAATACTCAATTTTAGTTTTCACCTGAGGCCGAAATGTCTGTGGCTGGCCCTAGATTTAGACAATGAACCAACGAGATGGCAATTTCTAGGAAGCTAGCACTTCACAGAAAACTTTCGTAACAGAAGTGTCAAGTCTCAGTCATACTAGTATTAGGACTATTCATGCATAAACCAATTAGGTAATGATAGGACTATATAATTTTTTATAATTTTGTACCACAACTCACTACGTGGTGAAATAAGATTATATAATTTTTTATAATTTTGTACCACAACTCACTACGTGGTGAGTTGTGATTGGCAAAAATATGATGGTAGTCATGTAAGAACACACTTTCATCAATCACAACCCACCATTGAGCAAGTTGTGACACAATTATAAAAAACTATGTGTCTCAAGTATTACTCAAACCAGTTTGGTCTCACATCTTGCCTGTCATGTATATGTCAAGTCAATGAATCAGAAAAGGGATATTAATTACTCGCGAGCTGTCAACACTCAAGAGGCAAAAATGAATCAATATTATGGAAAATCTTTTTATTTTTTTCTGGTTTATGGAAAATCAAATTGAATGCGTGAGATTTTGCATTAGAATTTTTGAACTCTTTGACCGTGCATCTAATTTATCTGTCCATTTGCCAATGCCTTATGGTTGAATTTTTGAATTTACACGTCACCATATACAAAGTGTTTGGAGATATAGAAAAAAATTTTTAAATTGCAAAATTAGTAATATATTATAATTATCTCTAAAAAAAAATTATCTATCTCTAAAATATATATATATATATATATATGTGTATATATTTGTCTGTGTGTTTTTATTTCTATCTTTTAGGGTTAAAATTATCACACTAATTATATTTTGGTGAATATTACTTAAACTATAAAAAGTCAAATTGCGTTTGGCCTTCCTTTAATTGCTACAATATTATGGAATGTCTACTTTATTTTTGTTTATTATAATTTTACAAATTTATGGTAAATATGTTTGTCAAGTTATGTGCGAAAGGATGGATAACTCAAAATTTCAAGTGCAAACATGTTGATTCACTAAAGAAGTTAACACCGACAAGCCTTTTTGAGTTTTCAATGATCTAATAGGCATGCACATATCACTTTACAATAACATTCTTTTCTTTTCTTTTTCTTTTCTTTTTGTTAAGAGCCTTGCAAGTTGCAACTTAACTAACATCTTATAGTATTTTTAACAACAATGTTCATGATTCAAATGAATCAAATCTCCCTTCTCTCATTCTTGTAACTATCAAATTAAAAAAATATTTTTATTTTTTATTTTTAGGAATCATAAAAAAAAAAAAAAAAAAATTAACAAAAGTCTCAGGAATACACGTTAAGAATTGTTTAATATTCCATTATCTTTTTCCCCCTTTTCTTTGTACTACATAATGAATAGTATACATAGTCTTTGTGTACACAACTGTTAATCATTAACAAGTATAATTTTTCTTTTAAAAAAAATTTATATTAGAGTCAATAATTTCTTAATACGTGTCATTAAATCATAACATTAAACCTTAATTCTTCCACGAATGATGGTGCAGGTTGTAAAGTTATTTTCCATTAATGATTAGGTAGCACCACCTTTTGGGTTAAAATATTCTTCTCATCTCACAAATATCGAACATTTTTAAATCTAAAATGATTTATTTCTGTTTCTTAAAATTTAAAATGTTTTACATTTTGTCTATCCATCCACTCTTTTCAATTTTTTTTTCTTGATGTGTTTGATAGAAGGGACAAAATAAAACCCGCATAATATTTTTGAGACAAAAATGTGGCTTATATGATTATTTCGTCCTTAAAAAATAATTTGGATTCTATTTCCATCCCTAAAAAATGGATGGAAGGATGAAACAGGAGATTTTATAATTTTTAAAGGTATAATTTTTTTTTTTTTTTTTGGGGTAAATTTAGGGACGAAAATATGCATGACATATTGACATTGGGGAAGCAAGCATGTGAGACTAAACTATTGTGTTGTTTCCATTGCTAAACAGTTAGCAGCTTACATTACATTTGCTGCAAACTCAGCTGCTCTTGAGGTCGCAGTTCTTGCAGTAACGGGTGCAAAAGAATTTCAGTGGATGAAGCTGTGCAATAGATTTACCAGATTTTGCTTCCAAATGGGTGGAGCATTGCTCTGTGGCTATGTGGCATCTATCCTAATGGCACTGATATCATTCATCTCCGCCTATAATTTGTTTAGCAACTACTCACCAAAACGATTCCTGCGCTTAATGAAAACATAACGATCCATTCTTAGGCCAACGTTTCCATTATATTTGCCTAATAGTGTGGAATTTCAAAATAGGGCTTTTTGTTTTTTTTGTTAGTCAATCATGTCATATAAATGTATACAAGCTATTGTATAAGCAGGTAAACGGTACGGTTTAGGCCTTCCTTTCAAATAGTAGCCATATGGGATTAGACTAGGAAAAAAAAGAGTTTGGGATTAGTACTTTTGGGAATGTATAAAATAATTAAGATTGTAATGTTTGAAGGTGTTATGAAAAATTTAAATCAAGTAATGTTATGTTGTTCCAAAATGGTTTAAGTTTAAGAAAAGAATTTGAAGTCATGCTCATTTAATTTACCTTGAATTTATTTTTTCTAGGAATTACTTATTACCATATAAAGATTTTGTAAGTAACTCCAAGAGGTTGGTTTATCGGTTCTTAAAACTTTATGAAATTTATGCGGTACTAGGTTCAAAACTCTTGGCCAATATCTTGGGTCACTCCCAAAGAATTCCTTTTTAGTAATTATTTAGTGTGTATGGAATGAGAGGACTATACACACTTGAGAGGATGGTCAAAAAGTCAAAGAACTCTAACTATATACAATAGTAAAAATTGATATATAATTTTGTAATACATTTTGGGATTTTTTTTCTCTCCTAAAGGTTTTACTCTTTTGCTCAGTTTCCAACTTCGAATTGAAGAACTACAACTCTAATTTTGAATTTTGTTCTCATTCTTTTCTATTTCTTTCTTTAAAATTGAGAATTTTTTTTTAAAAAAAAAATTGTCATTTGTATTCTAAGATGGCATTTTTTTAAATCTCAAATAATTTTTTTATAAAATTATTTTAGTAAAAATATAAACTTTAAATATGTCAGTAGTGCACACAGTGTGCCACATAAGCGTTTTTTTTTTTTTTTTTTTTTTGTAAGTGAATTAACAGTAAGGATTAACTTGATAGCAAGTTAAAAATGATAATTTCACCTACTACCAAATCATCTTGAACTAGTGCTTTATTAAGTGGGATGTTTTCTCAAAAAAAAAAAAAAAGTGGGATGGGCTTAATATTGTTACATGTACACTGGCATCTAGTTTAGATGAGAGTTCTATACTGTGGCCCAATATTGGGCTTAGCTAGAGTGAGGTTTTTTCCTCAGGCCCGCTAATTGTAACCCAACTGTCCTTATGGGCTTATGACCACTTCTATTTACTCTGTTGCTTTCATGGGCCAGCTTCTTCCCACGTAACTTAGGATTATGGAAGCGTGACAGCCTGCAATGCTAAACCTTGACGAGGTGCTCGGCATGGCTTGCCCTGACACGACACCATTCTGCCTACTTTATTTCTTCTTCTGTATGATGTATACTAATCGATCCCAAATTACTTCAAAACCATCCTATGAAATGTCTTCATCACTATGTTAACGCCAATTGATTTTTGGTGTAAGTGAGATTCGAATCTCAAATTTCTTATTTGACGAAAAAACTTTTTACTAATTGAACTAACTGAAATCTACATGTTTTGTTTGATTTTCAGTATTTATTATTCATCAAAGAAAATTATTAAATTACAGTGCAAATTTTAATATATTTTTACTTGGAAAATACAACAACTAAGTTTTAGTTCCAAAATTTTTGGGGTCATCTATACATCATAAGCAAATTTACTTAAAAAATATTCTTTAATTTATAATAATCATCTTGTCAACATGACAAGGTAAAATATAGAGGCAGAAGATGAACATAGTTTTTTTCCAAACCAAATTGGATGAATCTCTTCTAACCTATTCTCATTACATAATTGTTTATAAAATCATTCACACGTAATAAGTATTTTTATTATTTTTGTTGAATGCAATAATTATGAAAGGTGATCTATTACAATGTATCTCAAAACGGTAATAGTTAATATGACAAAATTTGGGGTAATTAAGTAATTATGGAGTACAATAAATACATACTCTTACCTCTCATGTATTAGTGGATCTCAATAGTTAAATTTGTTGTATAATCCATTATTTATATAAGAGGAGGGAGTATGTGTTTATTGTTTATTGTAATATTCTATAATTTTCTCAAAATTTGAACCATTTATTTGACCATGAAAATTTAGAATTTTAAGAATTCATCAGTGACTTTATATTAAGGATTTTAAGAACTTAATAGTAGAGTTATAAAAACCCCTCAGAGTTTCTTAATCCAACGACTCCATTACAACAGACAGAAGGCAAAGAAAAAAAAAAGGTGAGAAACTCAAGCCTATCATAGATTATGATGGGGTTGAAGACAAGTTAATTTGTAATGACTTTGATGTGCCGTGATTATGGATAACATGATGCTTTCTAGATAGTTGAAAGGATGTTGATTCATTACGTGTGAAATTGCCTAATCTTTGTGTCATTGAACTGGCTTGAGTTCCCTCAACTTTAATTTATGACATCAATTCAGGTGAAACCCATGGTATGTTTGAGAGCGAGAGATGGGAAAGTGCAACATTATCGCATGGAAGTTATGATAATGACTTGCCCAAAATTGGCAATAAAACTTTTGATTTAGTACATGATAGATTCTCATTATCTTACAAGATTTAACCCCACTACAGGTGTGTCTATTTTTATTTCTTTTCATTCAGCACATGGTAGATACTACTAGATATTTCTTCTATGTTCCCCTCTCTCTCTCTCTCTCTCTCTCTCTCAAGTCGGGAGATGATGCATCTAAATTCTAATTAAAAACAATTGCACAATGTAGAATTTATTTTATCAGTAAAAAGGTATCTAAATATTGCGAAGACTTCTCAAAATGAAAAGTAAGTCTTGTATGCACAAATGCAAAACTAATTTGTTATAACTTAAGTTCACTTTAGGCATTTCAATTTTCAAGTCTTCAACTACACACACTAATGTAGAATTCATTTTATCAGTAAAAAGGCATCTAAATGAAAAAGCAAGTCTTGTATGCACAAGCTCAAAACTAACTTGTTATGACTTTGTTTCACTTTAGGCATTTCAATTTTCAAGTCTTCAACTACACACTAATATGATTTATGGACTATTGTTTCCCACTACCTAAAACCACTAGTGTTTTGGGTAGGCCTGCTCAACTCGCCTGAGAGAGCACCGGCATCTTCTCAACCCCATTGAGGCCCTTCAGACATTGGTTCTACAATGAAAAAAAAAACCAATCGTGGTTACGCCACTCGACGCACTCCTTACCCTTTTTTATTTAGTAAAAAAAGAATCACGCTAACATGCTTCGCAATAATATATACATATAATCAGGTCATTTATGTGGCACCTACCAAAGAATTCTTTCTTTTTCTTTTTTTCTTTTCCTTTTTTGGGAGGAAAAGGGAGAGGTAAATCGAGCTCAATTCCCGCAATAAGGAGACTGTGGAACAGATGTAGCTGCCAATGATACTAAAAAGCCCGTTGGCTAAAGAGTTCAATGTTATTAATTCTATCTGTCTCCTTCAAGCATATGTAAACCCAATTCAAGGTGGTCCAATTGACAAAGAATTGCACCATTTTAATTGAACAACCAACAAAATTGCACCATCAGAATGATTGCAACAGATCCAATGACGTGCACAACTCAATATGAGTGATTTATGACAAAATTGGGAAGCAAGAGTTTCACAAGTGATTTTATGATCTAGGTATTACTTTGTTGTACACGATTTTCATTTCTATCCAATAAAGATTTGCCATCCACAGAAGTTAAGTAATATTACTGGATTACAAGACACAAGTACTCAATTTAAATAAGTTTCTTACAAATATTATTGGCCTAATTTTTTGTGAGGTTGATTTGAGCTATTATTATTTTTATTTAAAAGAAGAAAAAAAAGGCAAAGTTATTCCATTTTTTTTCTCATTTTGTAATGTAAATTGAATTCATTTTTCCCTTCTATTTTTTTGTGGGGATTTTATTAAAAAATAACTATAAAACCCCAACTATATTATTAGTTAGGCAAAGTTTAAAACAAATTTCATTTCTAACAAATCGAGTCCAGAGGACTCGATTTTGCTCTAAGGAAATCGAGTGTGAGACACTTAATTTCCAAGAGAGTATGAAAATCGAGAGTGAGACACTTAATTTCCAAGTGCAAATTCACTAGGCAAAATCGAGTGCAGAGAACTCGAATTGTTGGAAACCAAATATGTTTAAAACGTTTCCTAACTAATAATATTGTTTGGGTTTTATAGTTACTTTCTAAAAAAATCCCTCTTGTGGTGTGCTTGCAAGCGGCACATGTGCACATTTTTAAAGAAAAAAAAAAATACAATGTTGGTCTTGTTCATGGGTGTCTAATTCCAGTGATTAAAGAAAACAAAATTAAGTCTCCTTTGTGTTGGCATAAAATTCCAACAAAAATTATTTTCAATAAAAAATGATTTCAAGAAAAATGGTTTTTTTTTTTTTTTAAATTTTTGGTTGCAACCCAAAAAATGATGCGCCAATAACAATGGCAGTGGCGATGGGCAAGCCGAGTGCGGTGGCCAACAGTATGTGGTTCCTCAAAAAAAACTAAAAATACTTTTAATTGACTAGCAATTTTTTTTTTTTTTTTGAGAAAAAATTGACTAACAATTTTTAATTGTGCAAATATAGCCTAAACACTTTAATATATATATATATATATATGGAAAATATTTTAATCAAAAATAAATAAGAAGTAAATGAAAGATAAAATAGGCTCACAAAGCCGGCCTGGGTCTCTAGAAATCTTTTAAACAGGGGCCGTTTGGTAATGTTGTTTTAATAACATTGTTTATATTTTTTTAGTAATACATATGTGTAAAAAAAGTGTGTAAAAATATGTGTAATATTTTTTAAACACTAAAAATTATGGTTAAAAATAACCTATCAAATAGCCAAAGGTCACAGAAGAAAGTTGTACTATTACGTGGACCACAAAGCCAATGATGGACCACGATCAAAACGTATAAATCCTGTTGCACAAAGCATGAGATACTCATACAAGAAACCAAAAGAGTTTTCAAATTGTCTTTCCAAATGATGAGAAAGTGTCTTTTTACAAGGGGGCACACATCTCAAGAACCGTTCAATTTAAATTCTGTTTTGTGTTCACTTTTTTTATTTTTTATTTTCCAAATGAAAGAGTTAGCATATTTGGTCTCAGTCCTTGATCCATCTAAACCCTACTCATAAATAATGTGAGATGATCTGTGGCAATAATAAAAACTGTCACTTTTTAGACTAGCATGGGGATAGGCCATGAGAGCTTTTTACCCACAATCTCGCTTATTTCTTAGTTCTCGCAATATAATTATGTATATATCCTATATTCCTATGTATAAAGACTAATAACTTGAAACATTTCCCCCACACCAAACAAAAAAAAAAAAATACTAAGTATGCAAAAAGTCCTTTTAAATATACACCATTGTAAGTTTCTGTAAGACTTTCCCTCATCTTCTTGTATATATGTTAAAAATATTTAGTATTCTAAAAAAAAATTAAAACAATTTTTTTTTAAATAAGCAAATAAACTATAACGTTTGGAATGGGGCCATCTTGGAGTCCCATCAAAGAAATAAGTGATTGACAAAAGAAAGTTAATTCATGTGAACGGTTGGCCACAAAAGCAATGTCAATGGACCACAGTGTGACAACTACCAGTTTTGCAAAAAAGGATAAGATACAACAATTGAAAGAACACTTCAAACTGTAACAAATATTATTCTAGTTAAAGCTCCAGGTAAGGAAGGGTGGTCAGCATTAGCTAAAATGACAACACAAATTTTCACTTATTAAGGTCTCCTTTGGTGTTAATGGATGAAAGATACATGCATGAAACATCGCATTTAAGTAGTTTCCTGGTACCACTCTCTACACATCTATATCAACGACTATTCAGTCTTTGTGATTATCTGAAGTTTTCAAGTCATTATTTTTTGTCAATATTTATGATATATGACATGGAAATCAGACACCATATTTCTTGTGACAATTGCCAGTAATTGTCGAGCCTTGATATTATGCCAACACCTATACTTGTTTATCCTTGTAATTCCTCGTAAGTGTTAAATTTAGCCTTCATTATAGTTGTTTGGTTATTTTAATGCAAGTAAGTTCCCTTCTAATGCATAATTTTTCACGCACTTAGTACTATTTAGTTCATCATAGCATCAAATTTACTTCATTTGCAATTAAATTCTTGTCAAATTTAAGGACGAAAATCAAACTTTTTGTAACGAAAACAATAATTTAGTTTTTATTTTATGCATGAGTTTGGGGGCACAGATAAGACAAGATGAAGGTGATATACACATGCTGACCCGGGAGGTTCTGTTCTAATTCATCATACCAATTTGAAAAATTTTAAGTGATATATAGAAAATTTAATAATTGATATATCATATATTGTTCTAATAGTTTTTCCCTTGGTATCATCGATGAATTCCACCCAAATATGTTCACTTTAGTTTGGGAAATGCTTTGGTCATGATCTCCTGCAAACTCATAATAAGAGCATTCACATTGGGAATGTCATATGCTATATGTAAGAAAAATGTAGCATAAAAACCCCAAAACCCCCCAGCATCCAGACTTGTAAAAGCCAACTATTGCAAATTTTTTGCAATTGTGCTACAGTGCGATTCTAAATGTAGAATCACACTGTAGCACAATTGCAAAAGAAAATAATAATATTTTATCTAAATATCAGTTTCCTCTCTCATTCACACGCCTCTCATCTCTATCTCTCCATTGTTGAAGCTTCACCAGACCGCAACCCACAACTCAACCAACCCAACACCACCAATCAGACGGCAACCCACGACACAAGCACAACCAACCACCGAACCACCACTATAGCCAAACATCGAACCACCATCGCTACCCAGCAACCCAAGCAAAAAAAAAATCAACACCACAACCATGACCCATGCCCCATGGCCACACCGACGGTGACACCCACAACCCACGGCCAAACTGACAGTGACACCTACGACCCACAGCCAAACCAATGGTGACGCCATCAAGCATGACCAAACCCATAAATTTGACCCCCATAACCAACAAAAACCCACCAACGTTGGTTTCATCTAAGGTTGTCGGCGTGGGTAATGGTTTCCCTCCTGAGAGAGTCAGATGCGCATTAAGCACAACTGGAGTGTTAACAATCTTGCTACCAGTGAGTCCAGCTTGAGATAAGAGTTCAGAGGCATACTTGGCTTGAGTAATATAAAGTCTATCTGTAAAATGAGTGATTTCAAGACCCAAGAAGTAGCTGAGATGTCCAAGATCTTTCATCTCAAACTATCGACTGAGAAAATCCTTGAGTTCTTGAATGCCACTGAGGTCATCACTAGTTATGATCATATCATCCACATACAGGAGAAGTAAAATAGTGTCTTTGTCAATGCAACGAAGAAATAAGACAAAATCATAATGACTGGCCATGTAACCCAAACAAGAGATGGTAGAGCTGAATTTGGCAAACCAAGCTCGTGAAACTTGTTTAAGGCCATAAAGTGCATGTCGAAGGTGACAAATCTTGTTTGATTCAACAGAGAGACCAGGAGGAGGTTGTATATAAACTTTTTCACTTAAATCCCCATTAAGGAATGCATTTTTGACATTCATCTTAAAGAGGTCCCATTTACTGACAGCAGCAAAAGCTAAAAGGGCACAAACAAATAAGATATGAGCAACCGAAGAAAAAGGTCTGTTCATAATCAATCTCATAATCCTATGTAAAGCCTTTTCCAACAAAATGAGCTTTGTAGCGCTCAATGGATCCAACAGAGTAAGTCTTAATCTTGTAGATCAACTTAGAACCAACCACAGATTTATTAGGGGGGACTGTCACCAAATCCCAAGTATGGTTTTTAGATAATGCATCAAGTTCCTCTTTCATTACAATCTGCCATAAGGGTCAGTGGAAGTCTCACGATAGATGTGAGGCTCGTGTAGTGTAGCAAGGGCAGTGTAATAATGATAGTCAAGTAAATATGCAGGAATGGATCTTATCCGAGTTAAGTGACGAGGTGAAATGTCTTGTGCAAGATCTTCAAGTGGAGCAAGAGCAAGGGACCCAAGCTCAAGGTTAGATAGCTCGTCTTCGACTTGTTCATCTTCCACATGTTCATTAAAGGGTGAACTAGGAAAGGGATCAAAGATATCTGGTGGTTGGACAGAGAAGTCTATAGGAGAATCAGGAGCAACTACAGGAGGATCAGGAGCAACTACAAAAGGAATATATGCCTCATCTAGAAAAAGATCTAAGATAAAGGAGGAAGATAGGGAGACACAGAAGTGAGAGAGCTCGACAAATGAGCAATGTTCCCAAAACGCAACATTGCGGGAGACATGAAGATGATGAGAGACAAGATTATAACACTGATACCCCTTTTGAGTTTCGCCATAGCCAAGAAAACAACAAAACCTTGACCGAGACTCAAGTTTGTTATGCTCATGTGGCTGAAGAAGAATGAAAGAGGCAGAATCGAAGAAGCGAAGGTGATGATAATCTAGAGATGACCCAAAAAGGCGCTCATATGGAGTTTGATTTTGGATGACAGGACTAGGAATGCGATTAATAGCATGAACAGCATGAAGTGCAGCTTCGCCCTAAAAAGGAGCAGGAACTTTGGCAAAAAGAAGGAGAGCATGAACAGTGTCAAGAATATGATGAAATTTTCGTTCAGCTCTACCATTTTGCTGAGAGGTACCTGGGCAAGTTAGTTAATGAACGGTGCCATAGGAATGCAAAATAGTTTAGAAAGCATATTGAGTGTATTCAATAACATTATCATAACAAAAAATTTTGATGCGTTTGGAAAACTGAGTTTCAACCATTTTTGCAAAATTACAATATACTTGCAATAATTCAGAACGATGTTTCATATGAAAAATTCAGCTATAGCGAGAGTAATCATCAACAAAGACAACAAAATATCGAGATCTACCAATGCTAGAGACAGAGGAAGGCCTCCAAACATCAGAATGAATAAGGTCAAAGATATCAGTGGATATTGATTTATTAGTATTGAAAGGCAAAGCTGGTTGTTTTCCTAATTGACATGAAACACAATCAAAATTTTCTGTAGACACTAAACCTAACAAATCTCTAGAAGCTAATTGTTGTACTTGAGAGGAAGATGCTTGACCAAGTCAAGCATGCCAAAGTGCAAGGGAAGGAATAAAAGAAATTGTAGCAGCTGCAGCAACAGAAATAGGAGCAACAAGTGGAAGACGAAGGTTGTCCTCGGGAAACATATGCCCAACTCTGGGACCAATCCCAAGCTCATGTCCCATCCTCGGATCCTGCACAATACACCCAAAATAATCAAAGATAATGTGATAACCCAACTCAGCTAATTATCCCACCAAAATAAATTGTAAGAAAGGTTAGGAACATTAAAGACCCTAGGAACCAAGAGGTTGGAGGTCGAAACAGAACCTATATTATGACCAGACATTGTGGAACCATTTGTTGTGCGAATATTAAGAGGGTGTGGTGCAGGTTTAAGTTCAAAAAATAAGGACGAGTGAGGTGTCATGTGATTGCAACAAACAAGATCCATAAGCCAAGAGGAAGGAGACATACTAGATAAAACTGAGAGAGAAGAGGAATAAGATGCATTACCAACCATACGAATGACATTAGCGATGATGTTTTCAAGGTCATCTATGAAAATGGTGAAAGTGCATCCTGAACACTTAGACTGTGTAGAGACGAGAACCATTGGTTGGACACTCTTAGTGTTAGCAACAGTAGTAGCAGAAATTGAAACAACTAATTTGTTGCGATGATAGTAAGTCTCAATATTGTAGCCAAAATGTTTGTAAAAATTGCAAAACGTTTGTTGGATTTTCAGCGGCGATTATTGCAACAAGAAGAAGACCTGTCCTTATTCTTCATTTAGAAGTAAAATATGCAAAAATGGACTACAAAAATGAAATCTATTCGAAAAACTGGGTAAAGAGTACCTGGACAACAAGAAGTCAATGGTCAAAGGCGGCGGTCAACGGTCAATTAAGCAGCCAAAAGTCAATGATGATGACATTAGCATGATGACGGAATAGCTGACTAAGTGATGACGTGTTGCTGACGCAAGCAATGATGACGTGGCTTAATGATGTCGCTAGGGCTGACATGGCGTAACCGATGATGTCAGTAGAAGGAGTTTAGGCATGTGGAAGCGCGTGGAGGAGCGTGATTTTACTACCTAGACTTGTAGCGGCTTATGGGGGCGCGTTAGTGGTCCAATGAAAAGGATTTTTCACAGAAGAGCATATCGGAGAGAGTACTATCTGATGGTGCAATCTGTGGTCTGATCGAAAATGCGGAAGTGATGGTGGCGACAAGGCAGTGGTCTTTGATGTACTGGAGTCGAGGTAAAGGCAGTGGTGCTGCTCACAACGACAGCTGTAGTGGATGACACCTAAGAAGACAAAACTGCTTAAGAGCGGCACACCAAAGGATTAGAGCAATGGCTCTGATACCATATTAGAAATACTGAATAAGTATATTGTATTTTTCAAGTAATAGAATATACATGAGTATCTTTATATAATAGGCAAAGTGTACAATACAAGTAAGTGTGCTATACAAGTAAACAAGGTGAGCCTAAAATCCACATACCCTAATACACGTTAACAAAAAAAAAAAAAAAAAAAAAAAAAAAAAAAAAGTGAAGGCTCTAGAAAAGGTTTATGGAATGGATGGGCCAAAATTGGAAATTAACGCTAATTTTCAAACAATATAATTAGTAGGCACTGTTTTCAAACTATATTTTTTACTAACATCTCAAGTCTAAGGCTCCGCTTGGGAGAAGGGAATGGAATGGAAAGAAAAGAATATTTTTAGAATATTCTTCCCTCCCTCTTGCTTGGGAGTTTTAACGGAGGGAATGGAAAGTCCATTCCCTTGTTTGTGAGTTTAGGTGGGAGGGAATGCTCATTCCCTCCTAAGCCCTCAAAATCTCAAATTTTTGTTCCCCCAAATTGGGAGGAATAGGAGGGAATGGATTTAGGTTTAATGAAAATTTTATTGAAATTCCTAAACTACCCCTTGAATCTTAGCCCTCTACCAGCCGTACCAATATTTTTGCTCTCTCTTTGCTGCTCCTTTCTCACGCTGCTGCTACTCACAACCAGCCGTACCAATATTTTTGCTCTCTCTTTGGAGCTCCTTTCTCACATTGCTGCTAATACCAACTGTGAGTTTTTCAACTGTTTTGATTTCATTGATTTATTTACTATTAAAAAGTTTTTCAATTGTTTCAATTGTTTTGCTTTCATTGTTTCAATTTTTTTTTTTTTTTTCCTTTCATTCTCCTGTATTCGGTTTGCTTATCAATATTACTTGATTAGTTGATTAGTTTACATGTTTTCTAGATTTGATCTCAAACTGCTTGATTTTGAAAAGAACCTTCTTTGTCCTCAACTTGATCTTGCTCTCCTAGAAGTTTGAAACATTTTTTTATAGTACTCTTCGTTGTGTAGGGTGATACTGATACATTACTTAAAAAGAGTAACATGGTAATGACTAGTCTTGTAATTAAGTCACAGCCTTTGGTAAATCCAGCATCACCTTATATATAGTTAGACTAGTAAGTTTTAGTAGTATGTAATGAAAAGCAAATGGTGGCTTGACTGTTTTATTGCCTGTACACTTGTTAGCGTCAGGTCAGCGTAGTGCGAGGGGCACCAAAACTCCTTTACTATTGGATATTTAGATTAGTTTGTCTCCCTATAAAGATATAAGCATAACATGTTAGTCAGTAAGAGAGGAAGGGTTTTAGTTGGTTTACAAATTTTACACTCGTTGGGGGCTATCCAAATAGTGCTATTTGCCTTTCATGTTAGGAGATATGCTCTGTTTTTTGGTCAAGAAACAGAGTGTTTTTTAAGTCAGCCATATTTTCATTAGGCGAGGGTGAGGGCTAGAGAGAGGGTTTTTGTTAGATGATATTCCTCTCAGGTTAATGAATTTAGTTTAAACTAATATATTATATTAGTTTAAGCTAATATAATGCAGATGCTTCTAGAAAGGTTGGGTCAGCTATAGCATCGTAGTTGAGGAAATAAAGGATGTGGACTATACTGGTACTGGTACAGATGTATGAAGGAATTCCCGGAAGATTAATAATGTAAGAATACAAATGCTAACTCATGACTAGCAGAAGGCCAATGCCAACAAGCATTGGCCTTTTATTTGGTCTTTTATTTCTAGGGGGAGGGTTTCTATCATGGAGAGGATATCATCAGGGGGAGGGTTTGAAGATGAAGATGAGGACGGATCAGTAACAGGGTATACACACAAAGGTGGGGGGATAATAGTGGTATTAAGGGTGAGAGGTTTTCTGGACAAGTAGTCAGTAATAAGATTATCTTTGCCTTTAATGTGTTTTACCTGGAAAGACCATTGTGAAAACCAGTTTGACCATCTGAGTAACTGGGGGTGTGGGAGCATTTTTCTTTTGAACTGGAGCATTTTGGGGAAGGAGGACATATCCATTTCTACTAAAAAAGTATGCCCAAGGAGGTGGAACTGGAATTTTTCAATCCCATGTTTGACTGCTATAATTTCTTTGAAGGTGGAATGGTAATGAAGTTCTGAAGGCTTGAATGCACCACTTTTATATCCACAAATGTTTCTTTTGCCATTAACTTCTTCAAAGAGAGCTGCTGCCCAGTATTCATCACTTGCATTTGTCTGCAGTATCCTTTTCCCTGATCCTGGAATCTGCAAAGGAGGAAGCTTTTCTGCTAGTTTTTTCAACTGTTGCACTGCTTCTGTATGAACAGAATTCCATTCTGGGGGTGCCTTCTTTAGTAATTGAGCAAGACAATTCTTGTATTTGGATATTTTTGGGATGAAATCTGCCATATAATTAACAATTCCAAGAAACTGTTGTATCTGTTTGGCATTTGTAAGCTTGTCAGGAAATTCACGGAGGGAAACAGCTATATGAGGCTGCAAAGTATACTTTCCATCTGAAATGTTAACTCCCAAAAAGTCTATAGAAGACTGCCCTATGACCATTTTCTTTTCTGAGAACATAACCCCTTGAGATTTTACCAAATTATAAAATTCAGTAAGTAGCTTTTCATGGGACTTTTCATCTTTTGAGAACAAGAGAATATCATTCACATATATCAATGCATTGGTCAAGAGGGGCTAAAACAATGTTACCATCGCTTTCTGGAATTGAGATGGAGCATTTTTAAGGCCAAAAGGCATGACAGTCCATTGATAATGGTGATCTGGGATGCAGAATGCCGTCTTGTATCTTTCTTCTGGGTGGATTCCTAATTGCCAAAATCCTGCTTTAAGATCAAACTTCGAGAAAACTCTGGCATTTGAGAGATGTTGGAAAATAGCACTCTTATTTGGCAAAGGAAATTTGTCATCCGCAAGAAAGTGATTGAGATCCTGGTAGTTGATTACCAGTCTGAGTTTTCCTCGTACTTATTCAGCATGTTTGTTGACATAAAAGGCTTCACACGCCCATGGGGACATTGTAGGTTCAATGAGGCCTTCTGAAAGGAGGGTAGATAGTTCTTGTTTGGCTAAGGTTAGGTGTCTGGGTTCATTCCTCTGTGGCTAGCTTTGGTGGGGTTAACGTTTTCATTCTTTTTGAAGGGTAAATGGATGAAGAAGTTTGGGTTTTTCCACAAAGGATTGGGATTCTTGATGAGGAATTCAGAATGACTACTTGCACAACAGTCATGATGATCTGGAACCTTAAAGAGTCGAAGGGATCGATTGTGAATAAATGAGGAACTTGGGTCCAAGTGAGAAGGTGCTGTTTATGCATGAGTCCTTTTGAAGACCATTTAAGGCTAGGTATTTGATGAAGGAGGTCAAACCCTATGAGAAGGTCTCTTCCTGTAAGGGGGGATCCGAGGACTTGGTGTTTGATGGTGAGTGTTGGAAAGATTCTGATGAGAATAGGCTTACTTTTCAAGGTGATCAGAAATGTTTCTCCATTTGCTGCTCTGAACATCTGATGATGGGGTTGCCAGCATTCTTTAGGTAGTATTTTGGGATGAAGGATTGTTGCTTATTTTGGGATGAAGGATTGTTGCTGCTACTCCTGTGTCAAATAAGGCTATTACTGGAATGGGTCTGGCATACGTATCGAGGAAGATGTTTACTTGGGCTATGGGTGTAGGACTGGTTAGGGGGCCTATGATGGGCTGGGATGTATAGATGGTTTGGATTTCTGGGTCTGAATCTTCTTCACTATCTAGATTTGAATCTTCTTCAGATGTAGAATAGGCCAGGACTACTAAAGCTTGAGGAGAATAGTCATCATCCAGGGAAAAGAGTGATTCTACGTCTGAGAAAGGAGTATCTTCTGCATGAATCTGTGCTTGCTCAAGAAGTTTTGCTGCCTTTTCTTTCCTTGGACAGTTTTTTGCAAAGTGGCCAGGTCTTCTGCATACGAAACAGGCTTCTGAAGTCTTTCCTTTGAACTGCTTTCTCCTAAGGAATTTCCATTTTTTCTTTCTGAAGGAGTTCTTCTTTTGGCTTGCATAGTGCTTTTTCTTCCAGGAATATTTTTTAAAATGAGCTCTTCTTTTTGTTGAACAGGCACAATTTTTGTCATAGCATTTAATCTGCAAGTCTTTCCTTTTACAGTTGTCTTTGAGTCTGCTATGAATCTTGTCGATTTCTGAGAGAAACTTCCTTTGATTGCAGAGCTTTTCTAAGGCAATAAGCACATGCTGATAAATTTCTCCCAAGGAGGCCTGCTGCAACGTTATTTTCTGAAGATTCATCATGCGAAGGGTTTCATCCCCCAACGGTTCCGGGAGAGAATTGAGAAAAGTATGCTTAGAATTGACATCATCCATGCCATTAAAAGAGTAGTATCTTCTTGACATTCTGTCAAAATGTTTTTCCAGATCTTTTCTTTCAAACGAGCAACATTTCATCAGTAAGAATTCTTCTCGTGCCACCTCTGTGTAATGAGTCACAGATCCAAGAAATTCATTGTGGACCACCGTGAAAAAGTCTTCCAATGTATTGCATTGAGCTGCTTGTCTCTGCCTGTATTCTCCCAAATTAATCCACCATTCTCTTAGTCTCCCTGTAATCCTTACAACAAATTTGGCAATAATTTGAGGAACAGTAGCATTTGGAGATTGGAGTTCTGTTATGCACCAGGAGTATATATTAAAGATCTCTTCATGCCATCTGGAGGGAGGAACATTGTCAAGAGTAAACAAGTGTTTAGAGTCAGTGGTTGGTGAGTAGGTCAATCTTGTTTGGTATTCCGGGATAAAAGGTGGCGGAGGAAATATTGGTGGTGGTGGAGGTGGGGGCTGTTTGGGTCTGAGGACATCATCTTCTTCTTCTTCCACCTTTGGTTCGGTATTCGTCATAAACACCTCCTTTAAACCAAGGTCAGATAAATCTAGCTCAGAATCCTCGATTACAGGAAGTATCAAAGGCTCTATTGAATCATCAAGGGTGAGGGTTTTGAGAAATGATGAAATTGGGTTTGGAGGGTCTAGGTCTACAGCCAACATATTCATGTCTGGAGGCTTTGAAGAGGCACCAATAATTGGATCTGGGATTTGGTACAATGGTTCTTTGTCTTTTTTGGTAGGAAAGGATTCATTTTGTGGTTTGGTTTGGGTCTCAGGCTGAAATGGAATCTTATAGGTCATTGCAGGGAGGATTCCACTTGGCTTAAAAGGATTATGGTCTGGGTGTGTTATGGCTAACGGTTGAAGGTTTTGGTAGGGAGAGATTGGGGAAAATGGAGAGGTTGATGGTATAGACAGGTCTCTATATAAGGATTGACGAGGTTGAAGAGGCATATGGACATGTATCGGAGGAGTCTGAGGATTTTCCTTCTGTGATCCTTCCATGGATTGAAGTTGAAGCAACAACTGTCTCCTTTCTCTTTCTTTTTGGCCAATAAGAGGAAAAGAAACAGACAAGTCTCGAACTGTAGAGGCAATGGTAGCCAATTCTTGCTCGATTGCTTTGATTTTCTTCTTCAAATCTTCGATAAGGGAATTTGAGGATGAAAAAGTATGAGTGACTACCTCAGCCATCTTTTGTTGATTGTCTAAAATCTTTGAAAGAACCTGATTTTGAGCCACAACATTTTCTTCTTGCCAGTTTAAAGCCGCTTCTGCTGAGGAGACTTGTTTCTTGGTTCCATCTGGATTGACACCAGCAGGGTTTTTGATTTTTCAGATATGTTTGATGTTGGTTTGGGGATGGTCAAAGCTTTCTAATGGGGGAAAATTGTGTGAGTAGGAAGGTGAGGCTTGGTCAAACATACAGCATGGTAAGGGCTTTTGTATGTAGGTTTGGTTTTCGGAAAGGGGTTAACATCCTGATAACTGGGGGAGGACATTCTGGTAATATGGGATCAATGGAGGCTTCTGGTTTTGGTTATGTTTTTCTTTACATGGGGAGGGAAAAGGTAATGGTTGTTTTTTGGTTTTGGGATAGAGAACATAATAGTCAAATTTTCCAGAGGGTTCTCCAAGGAGGTCAACTTCTGGGTCTCCTGCTTCATATCTTTCTTTGAGTTTTTGCTGAGAAGATTTCTTCTTTCTTTTTGAATAGTCTTCTTCAAAAGCTTCATCTTCTTAACAATCAGCACAATTGCAAACATCCCACCATATGTGACCAGAAGGTGATTTTCCTTCATAACAAGGCTTTCCATCTTCACCAAAGGCCTTTATTTTAAGACCATTTACGCCGCTATATGAGACTGGTTGGAGCATGGCTATTTGCGTTGGAAAAACTGTTACATCCTTCTTGTCTGGAGGATCTTTTAAAAATCTTGTCTCCACTTCACCATTTGCTTTTCTGATAAAGAAAGGTTCATTTGCCTGAATTGGCTTAGTTGCTTGGTGCAGCATCTCATACCTTGTAATCCATGATTATGGAAAAATAGAAGTCATCTGCTCTCTATTGAGCTGTCTCGGAACAAACGTACACATTGGTGTTATCCCTGGATCAACTTGAATTAGCAGAGCATCATTGGACTGGGCCAGATCTGGTACTGCCATATCAAAGGCATGATTCTGAAGTCTATAGGCTAGTTGATAATGAAGTGTGGCAGCAAAGGTGTCTTGTACCTGAGAAACTCCTGTAATTTGGATCTGTACCTTAAGAGCATCACAAAGATGAGGATCTTTAAGAGACATATTGAAATTGGGAAAGAGGGTGACAAAAACTGTTCCCGCATTAAGAGTGGTTTGGACAGTTCCTATAACTGCATTTTGGTATTCTAAAAATCTAGAATCAAGAAGTGAAATTCTAGAAAATACAAATGCTTGTTGGCATTGGCCTTCTGCTGATCATGTCTAGTTTACCAAATTTTGTATTAATAATGTACTAAAATACATGTATATTATGTTTTTATTTATTTATTTATTATTTAACTAAAAAATATATATATATATATATATATATTTAACTAAAATATATTAATGTCTTCAATTAATTTTTATTTAATATGAATTAATTATCTTTTTTTATTATTATATAGTTTTTTTTTTAATTTTTTTATTGATGCAATTTTTTTTCTTAAATGAAATCTTTCGACCTTAAATGAAATCTTTCAAACATAATCTTTTTCTGCTTTAAATTGAATAAATTTTGTTCCTAATGGTCTGAGAATCATATGTTTATATAAAATGAAACATTCCAAATTAATTGGTCCACGTTTTAGACTTTTAGATACCAACCGGCCAGAAAAAGAGGTGGGATAAATAGCAACCTCTTGTTGTTGATGTTGGTTTTTCATTATTTTTTATTGTTATTGGTATCATGGATGTTGGGTTTACCAACTTCCATCTTGAATCTCGATGATATTATTACAATATTACTAATGAATGGGCACAACCTATCCATCTAAGTCCAGAAGTCTAGAAATTTTTTTTGCTTGATTAATTATTTTTCCTCTTCTTTTGTTTCTTTTTTTCCCCCTATTTTTGTCGTAATAAAAAAAAATTCTTTATTTGTTTTTTACATTTGTTGTAGTGAAAACAAATTTTTTTCCTGGTTAGAAAAATTGGAATAATCAACTTATATGCACATTTGACCTTAGAAGTGATCGAGTTCAATAATGAGATGTTTCGATGAGGACAGCTTAACTCAGAGTACGTACACCACCATCATTATGAGGGGTAATTAGTTATGAGATTAGATTATAATTGAGAGGATGCATGGCCACTTAGCAAAGGGAAGAGATCGAGGATGTCTGATGCTCAAAAGGGGCAAGTGACTATTTTCGACCTTAATTTTTAGATTAATTTTGTTTTCAATCTTATCTTGTAACCTTGCCCCACTTAACTAAAATCCTTACTCATAATTAGTTAGACTAATAACGTAACTATTTTTTTAGAACATGTGCCCATAATTTTTTAAGTTGGACTGATAACATAACTATTTTTTTTTTACATAGATGGATTTGAATGATAAGGTACTTAAGACCATAATTCTTTCGGACTTTATGCGAAAACTAGCCTTGGTTCATGCTGCATGCCGTTATTTGTGTTACATTATCCAACAAAGACAACGACTAAAAAGAAGACGTGTTCCCCACGTTCCTACACAATCAACCATAGAAAGACAAAAAGTTCGTGATGAAATAATGTCTCGACTTAGGAATAGTGAAAAATGCTATGATGTTATACACATGGGTCCACAAGCTTTTCAAGGTTTGTGTGACATTTTGCGGAGAGATGGTGATCTTCAAGACACACAGCGTGCCACAGTTGAAGAGCAAGTTGGCAAGTTTCTTCACATGCTAGCACATAATCAGACGCATTGTACAATGTCCTTTTTTTGTCGTTCCCATGAGACCATTAGTCGCCATTTTCATAACGTGTTAAGATCAATAATTATGTTAGAGGATCAATTCCTTCGACAACCTGATGGAACCAAAGTGCCACTTGAAATACTATAAAGTAGTAGGTTCAACCCATATTTTAAGGTAAATATATCATGCATATAATTTATATTTGATAGTAATTTAGTACAAATATATTTTAAGGTAAATGTTTTTGAGAGATAATGTTAATCTCAAGATTGTATTGGGGCACTTGATGGAACACATGTTCGTGTCGAAGTGTCTAATGAGGATGCACCAAGATATCGGGGTAGGAAAGGTTACACAACACAAAATGTGTTGGCGGCATGCTCATTTGATTTAAAATTCATATATGTATTACCGGGTTGGGAATGAACTACTTTAGATTCAAGAATAATAAAGAGTGCTTTAACTAGAAACGATAACTTGAAAATCTCACAAGGTAAATTTAATTCAAATACGTATTAGGGTGTATTCTTTATAATTAAAAATTTGTAGTATATGATTAATGGTTGTTATTGTTGATTAGATAAATATTATCTTATTGATGCGGGATACATGAATAGAAGTCGTCTGATTGCACCTTATAGGGGAGTGCGTTATTATTTAAAAGAGTACTCTATTCGTCCCCCTGAAAATGCTAAAGAATTGTTTAATTTGCGAAATGCTTCATCGCGCACTGCTATTGAAAGAGCATTTGGTGTACTTAAAAAGAGATTTCCTATCATAGCAAGTACTACAGAGCCTAATTATTATGTTGACACACAAAATGAAATCATTTTAGCATGTTGCATACTTCATAATTATTTAATGGGTGTCAATCCTGATGAAAGTCTTATTACTGAAGTTGATGAAAAGGTTTTGCATTCTCATCGTGAATGTGTAGCCCTTACTCCAAGAGAAGATGATGAGGATGCTAGGCAAGGAGATATTATAAGAGATTCTATAGCATCGGCCATGTGGAAAAACTATGTCCAAATGTGATAGCTTTTGGGTTTATTGTTGTCATGTTGTTTAAGACTATGCTATGTTTCAATTACTTAGACCTAAATGTTATGCAAATTTCTCATTTCACTTTGATATTGCTCTCTATCTTTTGATAATTAATATTAATATTTACACAATATTTTATATGTGTTTTTTGTCCTATTAATTATAGCATGGGTAAGATATCAAAGAAGAATGGTGGAGATCCAAGCAAAGAAGTACAATGGAGTAGTGTTATGGATGATGCTTTAGTGGATGCTTTTTTACATCAGGTGATCATAGGTGGTAGAATTAATGGAACTTTTACCTCTAAGGCATATGATGACATAGTGAAAGAGTTGGTTGAAAATTTTCACATGGAGATTAACAAGGATAAGGTGAAAAATTGACAAAAGACACTGAAGAAGAATTTTCATGAATGCTATGACATATTTAAAGATGGATTGAGTGGTTTTGGATGAAATGATTCTTTAAATATGTAGACAGCTGAACCAAAAGTTTGGGAGCCATTCATAGCGGTAAATTACCATTTTTTGTGAGTTTAATTTTGTATTACATAATTATATCTGTTGTTTAATCATTTGTCTTGGTTTGTAACAGTCTAAACCTGCAGCCAAAAAGTGGATGACAACACCTATACCCAACTACTCTAAGATGGCACAACTTTGGGCTAAAGATAGAGCAAAAGGTGATCATGCTGAAACTGCAAAGGAGAAACGTGCTAGGTATGCTGCATCGACCACTATTGATGAGATTGATAATTTAATATCTCAAAATGAAGTTTCTTTGGAGAACTTTGAAGTGGAAAATGATTAGAGGTCACCAGAAATTAATGTGGCACGTTCTCGAGTGTCATCACAAGATGCAATGTCTTCTAAAAGCAAGAAAAGGCAACTGGCAGAAGATGATGAACTTGGGAATGTAATTTCCCAATTATTTGATAATGTATCAAAGGCAATTGATAGGGCGACTGAGATTATGGAAAAGTGCTTTTCAAAGTCATATGGAGCAGAAGTTCACGCAGCTTTGGGCGTATTGGACTTAGATCCAATATCAAAGACTAAGGCCTACATATTTTTTATGGAAAATCCAACATATAAGGAGATGTTCTTTGGTTGCCCAGATCATGAGCGCAAATGTGTCTTATTGACACTGATGTCTAGGCCTAAAAATTAAAAAAGTGTGGGATTTTTTGGCCAACCTTAGTTTTGGAATGGACTATGTTTTTTTTTTTTTGTTTGGCAAGACTCATTACCAGAGTTTTTTTTTTTTTTTTTTTTAAAGATATTTGTTTGCATTTTTAAACAATATTTATTTTATTGAGAATAAATATGTGAGGCGTGATTTGGTTTACAACATAGAAATATACATAAGTTATTTTTTAGCTACAATAAAATTTTATTTTTTCCTTAAACTAGAATTATTTTAGTTTTATATCAGGAAATTGATGTGTTAATAGTTCTACCACCTCTGGTCTTAGCGTGATGCAATCTATTCGCCTTGAAAAACTATATTGTAATCCAATAATCTAACACAGACCCAATTGTGGCTAACTAGTTTCGCATCATCCACTAAATACTAAACATTTCAAAGCAATTATAAGTTCTCATTGATTATTTTTTATGTTCTTTAAAATGAGGGGTATAATAGTAATGTTATTATAAAATGATTCAATTTCATTCCTTCCAATGTCACTTCCAAACAGTGTTACTTACTTTCTATTCCATTCCATTCCTTTCCATTCCTTTATTTTATAACATCCAAACAAGATTTTTAAATTTCATTCCATTCCATTCCATTCCCTATTAAATCCATTCCATTCCATTCAATTCCATTCCATTCCTTTAATGATCATTCCATTCCATTCATTTATAAACTCCCAAGCGGAGCCTAAGAGACTCAATTTTGGGCTATAAATCGAGTCTTGGAGACTTGATTTATAAACCCACCCTACATATTCAGCCTCCTTACACTACAAACCATTCACCCCACCTTCTCATCAGACCAGAAACCAAAGAACCCACAGCCGCCCGATCTAGCTAGACCACGCCACCACCTCACCACCATGCCAAACCACGCCACCACCGCGCTAGACCTAGGCCACGCGACCCAGGCATCAACCCGGCGAGATGAGGTGAGCTCTCTCTCCTTGGATTCTTTTTCTCTCTGATCTGATGGGTTTTGGGGTTTTTATTTTTTTAATCTAGATTTTAGGTGGTTGTTGGGGGTGGATTTGGTTGGATATAAGCTAAGTTGTTGGATTAACGCTCGGATTTGTGGGTTGTATTTGATAATGGCTGGTCTGTGCTTGTATTTGATGGTGGCTGATTTGTGTTTGTGTTTTGTACTCCAACACTTGCGAAAATTTCATTTTTACAGAACAAATTGAGTACTTAAGCGTCGATATATAAATCGAGTTTCTAAGACTCGATTTCCAGGTGGACAACCTACCACCTTAGACCTGATCAGAACATGAAAACCGACCCTCAAATACTCGATTTATAGCCCAAAATCAAGTCTCTTATACTCAAGATTTTAGTAAAATATATACTTTTGTAACAGTGCCTACTAATTATATTGTTTGAAAATCAGTGTTAATTCCTAATTTTGGCCAAATGGATGCATTGGCAAGAAGATTACATTATATATATATATATATATATTTTTTTTTTTAGAAAACTATATTTTGTAGTCTTGCAATTGCAAAACCCTCTTTCCTAAGCCTCCCATTCCTCAAATTTCCCTGAGCTTTATACATATATGAATAAATAGCCACAAACTTTTACAGATCCAAAGGTTAATTTATCACACAACGTCTTCTAATGTCGACTGTTCTCCCCGGGCTTTGGAAGAAGCCTAAAAAGGTATCCCAAGTCACTGCTGATAACTTCGAGGCTGAGCCTACTTTAGACTCCAATCAAGTTCTAACACGCTGTATTTCATTTCTGGTTCATTAATTAAAAAGTTTTTGGTAGAAATTTTGGTTTGATCTATTGTGTTTTTTCTTATTATAATAAACTAGCTGAGTTCCCGCACGATGTGCGGTGCAACTGATTTTAGTTTTCTCCAATATTTCAATAAGATTTAGTTTAACTGGTTGGCATCTCAATTTCTAATAGAAATTAGATTTAGATCCCTTACCCTAAACTATTAATGTATATAAAAAAAATTAAAAAAATTCAATAACTTTCCTTGTAAAAAAAAGGTAATCTTTAGTTATTTTATAGACAAAATAGAAAAACACTAAGAATAATGTAGTGATTTGATCATAGTATATATATATATATATGTGTGTGTGTGTTTTTAAATTGAAAATTGCATGATATATTGGGTCATATAAATAGGCACATTTCATGCCTACAAAAAATGCAAATATCCTTCAATTATTTTTTTTTTTTACATTCTGGATTTTATGTTAGTAAAGTTATATATTTTTTTCCCTTTTTGTTGGACATTGTTTCAATAGTTGCAAAGACAACTAAAATTTTAATAGGAATACCATATTTCAAATCAATTTTTCCTCGCATAAAAATAAAAAAATAAAAAAAATCAACTGTTTCTCATATAAATCTTAGAAAAATGATATTAAAATTTCATTATGTTTAAAATAATTAATATAACAAAATAAACATATTCATTCTATTAGTTATCTTTCTACTTACATAAAATAAATAACACAATGTTAGTTCCTATATCTCACATGTCACTAAAAGGAATCAGGAAATTTAAAGGGTTAAGATTAATTTTTAGTGAATTCACAAATGTTTAATTTTTTTTTTAGTTTTCATGTCACTTTTTGTCAAAGCAACTAAACATGAGGAATAATGTCATATTGTAAATCTAATATTATTATTCCAACTAAAAATTATTTCTTAAATAAAGTTTATAAAAATAATCATATAAATTCATTTGATATAAATAATTAATGCACAACTATAGATAATTAGTAAATACATTTACTCTATTAGCTAATTCAATGAACTAATAATTTGATATAAATGCAAACTCTTTGAAGTAGAAGCCTAAATAAAAAGAACTTCAAGGAATACACCAAAAAAATATTTTAAAAAAAAAAAAACTTGCAAGAAAGAAAACTATGAAATCTAATCTTGAAATTTCTTGTTCAATCAACAAAATTTGAAATAGACTAAAAAGAAAATTGTCTTTCTTCATTAGACATGCACTCAATATCATGAAATTCAAATCCTATAGTAGTAATCTATGAATTGCATCAAACTACAGTATTAAGTAGTCTCACAAAAACTTTAAAAATTAATTAAAAGCAAAAGAATATTGCAAGGAATGCACCAACTGGCAAAATTTTAGACTATGTAAAGATGAAGTCTCTACTTTCATATATACAAAGTCGTTGTATCACTTTAACACCACAAAAAATACCATAACTCCATATACTGTTTGACAATTTTTTTTGCAGAAAATAAAAACAAATAAATTGAATAGTTACTTCATAATTCAATAAAAATGTCCTCAATGTACAACATAATAATTCCATACATTCTAAAAGAAAACATCAAAGAGAAATTTTGGATTCCATCTTACTTTTGTTGTTAAGTTTGAGCTATTTGTCTTAAAGCTTTCCTCTTTGTATCCTTGCACTTCCTGCAACATGCATATTAATCCAATTGAAATCCCTTTCTTGGTATGGAGCAATGCAGACTGCAGGGTGCTTTACTCTTTACCATGTACCTAATTCTTTATAATTGTTTTCAATTGATTTGGACATCAATCATTGTGAGAGACCGCGCCCCCGGCCCCCTTTTTTATGGACGTTGGGCCAAACCCACGTGAATGGGTGGAGTCATGTTATTGCCTCTCAAAATGGAGGTTCGACTAGTTATATTTTCCCCTTTAGATTAAAGGTTTTACAATGGAGTCGCCACTTATTTAATTATTGGAAAAATAAGAAAACCATAATTGAAAAATTCCTCATTTTATTAATTTGCAATTGAATTTACATTGATCATAGGAAAATTACATGGCTTTGGTCCTAGATACAATCTAAGATAAAGTACATGGCTTTATTTCCTAGTTACAATCTAAAAATTGAAAATTACATGGATAAGCACTTGATCTACTAACCCTTGATCTAAGTTCGGAGGCTATGTTACAAGGTGGGAAGGTGTTAGGCACCCACCTTGCCCGGTGAAACCGGTCTTCTAGACTATGGTGGCCAACATTCATATCATATCATCCAATATGTCAATTAATTTACATGTTAAATTCAATGTGTGTGCATGTGATAAACCCTAATTCAATTTATTAAGCATTGCATTTGGATTGGAAAATAAATTCTAGTGAGTGTGTATGGTGATATCCTAGATTCAAGGATTTAAAAGAATTATGAAAGAAACATGTTTTTCATATTTTTGATGTGGATTTAAGATCAAAAACTAGTGTTTATGCATGAACATGTGATGAACAACCAAGAACATGTGAAGAACATATAAGAACAATTAAGAACATTCAAACACATTCAAGGGACTTTAAGTGATTACTATCATGCTTTAATCTTAAACTCTCATCATGGAAATACAAAAAACTAGTTAGGGAAAGAGATTCTACCTTCATGCAAGATCCATAGGGTGAAGGAGGAGACTCTTAGTGAAGGTCCTAAGGGAGGAGGAAAAAAAAGAAGAACTAGGAGAGGGAGAGTGAGTCTCACTCAATACCTTGAGTCTCAGGAAGAACAAGATATGACAAGACTACTCTACTTCACTAGAACTCCAGAGAGGAGAAGAGAGGGGGGTTTTGGTGTGTCTTGGAATGAAGGAGAGGGAGGGTTTATATAGTAGTAGTGGAGGGAATATGAATGGAAGGCCATTTAATGAGGGTTGACAAGGATTATGAACCTAGACCTCATTTTAGCCTTGGGGAAAATCTTGTGCATTAAATGGAGAGATTAGTGGGAGTGGGGAGCAAGCCAAAATTCGGTTTTCCCATAGCTGCTGTAACAGCTTGTAGAGCCAACTTCGAAAAATCATATCTAACCCAATTCTGATTGGAATTGTCTCGTTCTTGTGCTCAAATTGAAGCCCCAAATGTCTAGTTTCTGGAAAAATTAACCTCATTCACAGATTCAAAATATTCTGAGAGATATCGATGAAATAGTGAGCAGAGGTCATTTGTTAGAAAATGGTTTCAGCACAATTAACATTAATAGGTCCCAAATTAGTCCCCAATTAACATTAAATGGCTCCAATCACTCCAATTTCAGACTTAATTGGTTCCAAATTTACACTAATTAAAAGATAATTGCACAAATTACTCATTGAAGAATTAATGTTTAACTATCTAATTAATTAGGTGTATGCAACCTCACCATAAAATGTAGTCCTAACCAATTAAATTATGACACATCATTGATCTCCAATTGATTACACTTATAACCAATTAAAATCAATTGTTCATAATCACATATAGTCGGACTCAATTTGTGATAGTGCATCTTAGCCATTAAAACTTGACTTGATGATAACTTTCAATCTAGTGGTCCGATTAGGGCTTATGACCAGTTGATTTGATTGTTACAACATCAAGATCATTTTGGTGAAATGAGATTAAGGATCGAATGGCCAAAATCAATATGCATATTTATGAGGTGAAAGTACCCCCTTTACCCTCCATGTAAGGTTAAATGCGGGTTGCAAAATGAGGTGTCAACAATCATTGAACTATTAAGAAAGATATTTATAGTTACATATCTTTAAGATTCAAACCCAAAAACAACTCTATTGTAAGCATTGTACTGCTATCAAATGTTAAAACACAAATGTAACACACACACATATTTAATTCCATCTAGAGCTTTGGTGTGTTTCCTAATTGACCAAGCCATCTATTAAATCTAATGCATTTCTAATATAATTATGCATGCCAATTTTAATTCAATTACCAATTTGTTGCTATCCTATCTTTGTAGCTCTTTGAATCATCCTTTTATTCTCTATACAAATAATAAATAATTTGTCTCCGGCTAGGATAAATAGAGGTATTCAACTTAAATAACTAAAAATCACTATAATGTAGCCATTAAAGATGGGTATAAAAGTCAAGCATCCATACCAATTACACTATCTAAAACCACAAAAATTTCATAGAATTTAAGCAATAATAGATCTAGATGATCCTTAAATCAACTGAAATGTATATTAAATATGGATTAGCTTTTAAGCAATAATAATCATTATGGCAATTTTTAGTTAATTCATGATTATCATTACCTAATCTACCTAACCAATTGCACTGTATAAATGTGCATTAGAAACTTCTCAATTATGAATGAAATTTTCCAAAAAAATCCATCCATGATGACCACGAACCATTTCAATGAATTTATTCTTCAGAACTTAGATAAGCATTACTTTTCTTAACTAATGGGTTTAATCTACAAAAAGTTTTAGGAGCTGAGAGGATTTTCTTGGACCTATTAAAAAAAAAAAAAAAAAAGCAAAATTGAGAGAATGCAGGGAGAAATGTTCTAATGTTTCTGACAATGATGTTCTTTCTCTAAGAGCGTGTGTCTATACATTTTTTGAAATGCTATAATGATAAACTATAGGTTCTAAATGAGATACTCAATGCAACTCTAAGTTAGTGAGCGGAATTAAATTGCAGTTGTGCTTTAGTTGGTTACTCTAGTCATGGATGGATACCTTTTGTAATTTAAGTTGAGAATTACATAATCGAATTGTGAGATTGCTAATCTTGTAGATTAACTATCACAAAACTTCAATACATTGACTTGCTAAACAAAATTACAAAACAAACATACGGCTGTAATTTTTTTTCATTTGGTGTGCAAGTAATAACCTTGAATTTTTTTTTTTTTTTTTTTTTTTTTTCATACAGTACAACAAAAAAGGGATCGAATGAGGTAAATAACATAATGAAATAGATAAATAGTACCTAAATGAAGCACTAACAGAGAACACAATACTTTATAATTGTGCAGTATATATTCTCTTCAGTGGTTTCATCTTCTTCCCATTGGAAACTCCAGGATCAATATAACACAACTGAAAGTCTAAAACAAAAACAAAATATCATGCCCACTATCAAATTGTAGTACTTTCAAAATGTAGCAAGACCAAACATCATACTTTACTAAAAACATAAACCAATATTGTGGCTTCTTCAATGTGTGAACCCCTTTATTTATATAAGCTTTTTCCACCAATCATTCTCTTCCAAAATAGACCTTAAAAGTATAAGAGGATTAAGAAAACTAACCAAAGAAACTTGGTACATTACACTTGAATTAGGCAAAACAAATACTTCCATCATTCACAAATTGAAAAGAAATCATCTCAATTGAGTAAAGTATTGTATAAAGCCTTGAATTATTGAAGTTTCTCATGTGACTGCATGACAGATTCCCTACTAATCATCTCAACTTACTGAAATTTTATGGTATTTAAATATCATAACTGGTTGCAATACTCTACTTATCGCCACAATTCACAGATTAGCAAAGTAAACTAACAAATGTAATTTAAACAGTTCAATTTAAAACCTTCAAAACTAGATACAATTCCTTTTACTATTGTTTCACTTTTGTTTCTTAGTACTAAAAAGATTCTCAATGAATTTTCAAGAACGACATACAACATGAAAAACCCAAAAAACCAAATATTGTACACACCAAAACCAACACCTAGGAATCTCTGAGAATTTTTTTTTTTTTTTTTTTTTTTTGATAAGTAAATCTCTGAGAAAATTTTTCTCTACCATAACATACAAAGTAATCAATTTTGTACAAAGAACATTATACTTTCAGATTTAACAATTTAAAACATGCAAAACCCAAAAAAAAACCCAACATAAAAAAAAAAAACAAAATCATGACTTAAAATTATCTTTTAAAAAAAATATAGTCTAAAATCTACAATGTATAAAAAAAATAACAAAATATTTTCAAATTTCAAAACCCCACAATTTCAATCCCCTTTACAAATAAGGGAACATGTAAGAGAGAAAACAAAACTTGAGAATTAAAGTGAAATGATTAAGTTTAAAGATTAAAAAGATTTCATTTTGCGGAGGTTTTCCCTGATTTCAACAAATAGAGAGGAAAAATTAGGAGAATATTAGGAAAATAAATTGGTACCTTTGCTTTGATGAAATTAGAGACTCTAGATCAAAGAAAGATTCCATTTCATCTCTGCAGAGAAAGAAATTGAATGTTTTAAATCCAAAAGAGTCGAATTTAAACAAACCCATTACTGAAAATATCTAAAAAAATATTCACATATCAGAATTTCAAATTCCTTAACCCTAATTTCTAGAACCAAACCCAACTGTAATTGTAAAAGTTTGAAAACTATGGATATACATCAATTGAAGTTTTTGTTTTCCTTAATCAAAGTAGAGTGAAAGATATCGAAAGGAATTTGAACGTAGATGTTTTTTTTTTTAAGCAGTGTGATTGCAAAGGGAAAAAATTATCACAACTGATTTGGGTAAAGCAAAAGGTGTGGTCTTTTGATTCGGTTTTGAAGGTTTTTCTTTTATCTTTTCTAGGTTTTGGTTTTACTTTCCATCATTTTCTGGGCAGCCAAACAGATATAGAAAATAATAGAGAGAGAGACCTGTTAGGAGGTGACGTCGGCAGTGCGAGGCTTGAGGAGGAGGTGGTGGAGGTGGGGAGGGTAGGATTAGAGAACCACGCAATCATCTCCATGCACTGCTTGCACTACTTCTACTTCTGCCGCAACTTCCTCTTCTTCGATGATGCTGCTTGCCATTGTTCTCTAAGAGTGAGGGAGAGTTTTTTTTTTTTTTTGTTTCCTTTTTGTTTTGGGAGAGAGAGAAAAATAAGGATGCTTTCAGTTTTAGGTTTCAATTTTTACTTTTTATGTGTTCTAGTGAAACATTGTAACTTTTGGATTTTTTTTTTTTTTTTTTTTTTTTTTGATAGGAACTTTTGGAATTTCAATAGTAAACGTGGCAAGTTTTTAAGGGGTTTTAACCGGTTATTTTTTTGTTTTATATACTGATGAACCATCAAACACAATTAAGATTGTGAAAGAATCTAACTTATTTAATTGTGAAGGTGGCAAATTTTTAGATGGGTCTTTTAACTGTAGCATTACCAAACAATGTAATTTATCGCTTTTTAACTTAAATGTGGCTAAATTTTAAATAGGTTTTTTTTCCTACATGGCAGCACCTCCTTAATTGCACAAAAAAGCTTTGCATAAAGGTGTAATATATGCCTTTCGATTTCCCAAGAATAATGCTATAAGAAATTGTAAATTCATCCATATATCAATAATCCACTTTCTCATATGCTTTGACACCAAATGGTCTTAATTAACTTAATTCCACATCACTAACCCAATTCAAGTTCATCAAAGACCACAAAAGGTGTATATGAAAATAAATAGTTTTAATACTTTACATAGATCATAATAATAACTTTGAATTTAGAATTGTTTTTTGTCAATAAAACTTGAGCAAAATTTTAGAAGCCTACTAATATGAACTCACACACAATAAACATAAATATTGTGGTAAACTTATATAATCTCTCAAATTAAACCCTCCAAAATATAATTAAACCACACTGCAAATAACCATCAAACACCAACCATTTGATTCAGTCCTGCAACTTAAAGATCTGATTCCAGCTACTCTTTGCCCTCAAGATCCAATCTTTCAAAACCCAAATCACTTTTTAGACTAGTTCATCCAATCACTTGAATCTTCATTACTTATAACCACTAAAACCTTGTCATAGTTCTTTTCTTTTAAAGTGATCTAAAAAAACCACAAGAGAAAGATTTTAGAGAAGGGGAATTTTCAAACAATAAAAAGTAGTCCCTTTCTAATAATAATAATAATAATAATAATAATAATAATAATAAATAAATAAATAAATAAATAAATAATACACTATCAATACTTACTTTAGATTGATCATGTTAGCAGATTGGGTAGAGATGTTCTTTAGTAGACCACTTCTTTGCCAAGTTACCATCATCTATCAAATATAGACAAGTCAAAAAAAAGTTAGCTGACTAACCACCAGGTACTGTTGAACCACTTAGCTGTCCCTAACAATGGAATTGAACATGTGGTGACCCACTATGCTTTTACAGATAAACAAAGCCATTCATCAAGAAAAAAAAAATCGAATTTTGAATTTTCTTTTATTATTGCATCAATACAAAATAAAACCAAGTCTAACCCAAATGCAAACCAAACTCTAACTACCAAACCTTTAAAACAATCCAGCCAAAATATCTTACAAAAAAAAAATCCAACAAAAGTACCCATAAAACAATTAAAACACATGGTTAAAATACTGTTTTAACAAAAAAATCTACCGTTTGGTTTTAAACCATTTCAATACTAATAAAACACAAACAAAACAGCATGAACAAACAAAAAGTCAGATCGAAGAGCAAGGGTAAAAAGAAAAAAAGAAAAAAGGAAAACCAAAGATTCCATATTCCTTAAGGCACAAAGAAAACTGAAAGAAATACCACCAGATTACCACCACCATCAGACAATTGAAACCATTAGAGAAAAAAAAAAAAAAAAAAAAAAAAAAAAAAAAAAGGCTTACACGTACAGTAGTTGAATTGGAAAAGAGTATACTATACTTACCTTCCTATAATTGTAGATAAAGGATGGGCACTGTTGCAGTTAGAACGAATATTGAAACGATAGAGTGAAACTTATTTTCTTGGTTGGTTTGTATTTAGTTCTGGCGAACTTTGTGTCTTTCTTTATCACCGTATCAAGCCTTCTGAACGTATTTTAAGATTTAACCGGTTAGTTTTCTTTTTATATTGAGAGGCTATTATACAGTTTTCTTTTTTCTTTTGTTTTTTGGATTCATATTAAACGGTATTCTAGTGTTGTTGAAACAGTATAATGTTTCGCTTTTTAACTATGAACGTGGCAAATTTTTAGATTGGTGTTTTTTCCATGTGTCACAACATCCTTAATTGTAGTCAAAATTCGAGGGAAAACGAAGAAAAAAAAATACAAATCTAACAAAAAAACTGCCAAAAAAGAACCAAATATAACCTAAATACAAAAATCAACAAAACATAAATCAATTCAAATTTCAGGGGCAAGCGAAAAAGTACAAATCTAACAAAAATCTTCCAAACAAAAACAAAATCTAACCAATACAATAATCGACAAAACAGAACTCAAGAAATTGAAAAAAATAAATTGGAAATTAGGGTAATAGGTAGCCAAACCTTAAACCTTGATTGAGTAACTCTTTTTGCAGAAGATGGAATATAATTATGTCAAAACGCTACCACGTTTAGAGTTTTTTTTTTTTTTTTTAAAAGCACTCCCACACTACCACAATTCTACACTCCCATGTTTAGATAAAAAAAGAAACACTTAGACCCAAAAAACACACTCAGATTCCCACGTTTTAAATAGCCATAGTATAACTGCTCAGTTTTTTATCATGATAAGGGAAAAAATCTAATGAGAAGATTACATATCAAATTTTAATGGAATTTCATTGAACATATATAATGTAACACCAAAAGAACATTTGCTGTTATAACCAAATTAACAAATTCCATAAATATACCCATGAGTACAAAATGTTGACCAATAGCTTTGATGGCCCCAAAACTTAAATTCTGCATTTTGATTGAACAGTACACTAAGACAACAAATAATCAAGTGAAGATTATGAAATACAATGCCTAAAAATGAGTGTAAATATTAAAGTATGAAAATGCAGAACTGAAATAGGTAGGAAATTTTTCTAACATATTCCCAATTTTCCTGAAGTTACAAAAGATGCTGATAATATGTGAGACACTTAGCATGATGTACAACAACTAACTTTCTTTTATCAAGGGAAAGAAAAATATGCCATTTGTGAAATATAGAAAAAAGATGACCATAAGTCAAGTTAAATAACATAGACCAAAGTCTGAAATTCACTATAGCAAAAACTCAAGTGCAAAATTTGTTTTGCTTGGCAGTATTAAGTAATGACCATTCACCAATTTAAACTCAAGCATCAAGATTGATGTAATAATCTAAATATATAAAAATTGCTGCAATTAGTCATATGCAATAGAACCCAACATTTGCAAATCAGAGGGCATAGAACCAAAGTCTTATTAATCTGATTTATGGATTTAACAACACATAAAACCATTAAAAAAAAAACCAATTACAACAAAACTTAAATCTCACCATGAAAACATAACAGAACGAACAAAAAAAACCAAAATTTGAACATGCATAACAGAATGAACAACACATTCATCACAGGAAAAACGACATCAAAAGGGCCTAAAACAAAAATGGAACATAATAATAAAAAAATCGAATATATTGAATTGAACAAAAACAAAATTTAATCAATACAACAATCGAACAAACAGAACTCAAGAAATTGTAAAAATTAATCGAAAATTAAGGAAAAAGGTAGCAGATTAGCATCAACGAAGGTGGAAAGGCATTTTAATGTTCAATACCTTCTTATTCTCTATGTTCCAAGGTTTCATTTTTTAAAATCAGAACAACTACAAACGAAAAACTTTAAATATATACCGCAAAAACCTTAACAACAATGGTAGAGAAGAGACATGGGAAACGAAAAAATAAAAAGGGGAAAATATTTCAACAAAAAATTAAAAACAACATAAATGAAATGACAAAACTTTTTTTTTTTTTTTGGCAACACATAAATCTATGTTCTTTAGCACCAAATCAATTTCAATTTGAGAGAAATCATCAATAAATCTACACTCTACAGTAATTTTCAAAACCCTAGAAACGGTAATTGAATAGAAAACCAAAAGAGGGGAAACAACATGCCTACCTTTTGAATTATCTTCTAAATCGCTTCTAAATCGCCTGTTGTTGCAGAGGACGAACAAAGTTTTTTAGCTTTCACTGTTCCAAAAGATGAACATAGTCTCTTTTTTCTTTTTCTTTTTTTCTTTTTTTTTTTTTCGCTTCATTTTGGATTTTCTTTTTTCGTATGCTTGTAGGTCTGGAACACGGTATTCTGATCTGTGTGTCTATGGAGTTGCAACGAAGAGGAGGAAGTCAGAGTGAGTGTGAACTTTCAATAGAGAAATATGGAGTTTGCGTTTTAGGGTTTGTGTTTTTTTTTTTTTTTTTTTTTTGATAGGCGGCTTGATTTTTTTTTCTTTTTTCTTTTTTGATAGGCGGCTTGATGTTTTTATAGATACACATTTGATGAAAGTGAGCCTCTCCAAACGTATTTTAAAGAATAAATTGTAAACGTGGCAGCATTTTAAGTGGCTTTTTTTCCTAACGTGGCAATACCTCCTTAAAGGCTTCTGCTTTTATATATAGTATTAGATGGTTAATAAAGAAGTGCATATCAAATAACTGCATCAATGTCTTTTAGTTCTGCTTCTTATTACATTAAATGACTCCATTGGTTTCCATCTCTCTCAGATCCGTGGTAGAGCCGTGGTGGATCAGCTTCCTCTCTCTCGAATCTTCTCTTCAAACCCATTTTCTTCAAACCCAAAACTCATGCACATGAACACCATCACTAGAGCCACCCATGGCCGGACCCACTAAGCAGTGTTTATGTTTGGATTGATGGTAGTGGCAGTAATTATTTTTGGGTGATTTGGTGGATTTGCTGCTTTGTTCTTTTCTTTTCTTTTTTTTCTTTTCTTTTTCTTTTTTTTGAGGAAAATCTTAGCTAGGTTCTTGGTGGTTAAATAATGGGTTTTGGTGTGGTGGTGCCTGTTGTTGGTGGCGATGTGGCTGAGAGAGAGAAAGAGAGAGAGGCAGTGAGGAAAAGTGACAGAAATTAGGAATAAAGGAAAGAGGGAAAGAATTTTATATTATTTTTGTTAGGTTCTAAGTACTTAGAAACTAATGTATTAGAACTCTAATTTGTATTGTTGGCAAGCCATGATCAAAACAGGTTGTTAGTCTTGTTTTAGACTTGCTCAAAGTAGGTATTTTATGTAAAGTTAGAATCGAGCTGTTGCAAAATTCATTGTGCATTTCGGCTTGGCTCAATCGATCGAAAGTTAAGCTCGATCGATCGAAAGTTGGCCAGAATGTTTTTTCTGCAGAATTTTTCAACTCAGCCCTAAGCCCATATGACATGTAGGGTTTTATGTTTTGCCATAGGTATGAAAGAGAAACCCTAGCCACGTTTTAGAGGTTACTCTGTTTGCTGTGTGTGTGAATCTCTTGTGAGATCTAGAGGTGTTTGCCTTCACACATGCTTAGGATTATCAAAAAAGAGATTCTATTGAGAGCTTGATGATCATTCAGTTGCTGCACTAAAGAGATTAAAGATATGCAAGCAGGAGTACTGCTTGCACTTATTGAAGAATCCAAGAAAGAAGGAGTCCGTGGTCTCGGAGCTTGCACGTAGTCATGTTAGTAAGTTTTCTACTGATGGGTAGCAATAGAATGTTAGTGGTCTAAGTTCTGTTGTACAAACTTCAATTCTTTCATTAGTGGATTCAAGTTTACTTTAAGGATAGCTAGGTTAAATCCTCCCTAGGTTTTTTACTGATTTGGTTTTCCTGAGTCATCATATCTTTGTGTTCTTTATATTCTGCACTTTACATTGATATGATTATATAATTGTGTTAACCTAAATTTGGAATTTGGACTAAGTAATAACTTGGCTTGTTAACTAAGTTAATCCAATTGTCTTTTAAGGGGTCTAAAAGCGTACAATTTTTTTGTTATATAATTTATATTATTTTAATGAGTAGAATAGGAAAATAAAAGTTGGAATGCTGGATGTATTATATAATTGATAAAGTAGTTTTTGGGATGGTAAAATAGGATAGGATAGAATTCCTGGATACAAATACTCCAAAAAAACATAATGAGATCCCCCCACCCTTTTTTTCCCTTAAATTTACTACTCTATATGCTTTACAATTTTATTAAAAATTGTGCCCATTTCAAATCAAAACCTATAAATTGGAATGGGCACCTTATATTAATATTTATTAGTTTATGCTAGGCCATTACTCCAATAAGTATGGAAGGATATCTCGAAGACTATAGTGAGTATAGACCCATTCTACTGGACATTTGGTCCAAGTGGTACCTACATAGGGAGAAATTATAGAGACCTTTGGTGGACCACGTCACTTGTCCACCATTCCACTAAAAAACTTCCACTTATTTAAAATTGCTGAGTCAGTAATTAATTTTTGTTTAAAATTTTTTTCTAATTAACAATTTTAAACAAGTGGCAGTTTTTTAGTGGAATTGTGGACCACATCATTTGTCCACCATGTGGATCTTATAATTTCTCCTACATAGGGGTTGAAAGCATAGAAGTGTTCATTTTTAACCAGTATTTATAGATTATAAAAAAAGTATAGACCCATTAGTAAAGAAACTCTATATACGCTAAAATATGACATCAAATTTATTTCCAAGATTTTTTTTTTTTTTTGGGTAAATTTTTATTTCCAAGATCCGGCTGTATCAGAAGGGGGGGCAAAATTTAATAGATGCATGGGAGGTTGTTGGTTTGTACATTAGATCGGTGATGACATACATGTAGAATTAAATGAGGCCAAAAATTAAATTCTGGAGTTTATTATTGCATTGATCTAGGTCAGTGAGAGCATTCACATTAACAAATTTTATTATATCCTATTTTACCATCTTAAAAACCTACTTTATCAATTATATAATACCATTTTCCAATACACCCAGCATCCCAACCTTTTATTTTTCTATTCTACTCATTACAATAATATATCTTCACAATAAAAAAAAAATTTTCCCTTTTTGTTTTTTCCCAATTTTCTCCTCCACACGCGTGTACCTTTTAGAATCCTCCATTACTTTACTTTTCACCTTCTTCCAGACTCCTCCATTTCTTTCTTTTCTTTCTTTCTTTTTTTCTTTCTTTGTGCTTCTCTCTGGTTCTTCTAGACTCCTCCATTTCGTCTAACATTTCATCTTCATTTCTTTCTTGTTTCGTCTAACATTTCCTCCATCGTTGATCAACCCAGATCAGCCCATCATCCATATCAACCTAGATTGGCGAGAATCACAGCGTCAGGAAAAAAAACACACACACACACACACACACACACACACACACAACCCAGAAGAACCAAAACTCCAAACCCACCATCCATATCAAACCCATACCCAATTCAGCCATACTCACCTCTTCCTATAAGCATCAGTCACAACAAGGAAAAAAAAAAAAAAAAACCCAGAACATAAAACATGACCCGGATCGCAACCCACCAGAAAAAATGAACCACTGTGATGTGGTTTTGCCTTTGAATCAAGTTTTGCTATTTCAAAACTAGGTTGGGTTGCTATCTAGTGTTTTGTCTCTGATGTGGTTTTGTTTAGGTTTGATCATTGATGTGTGATGTTGGATTTGGGAGGAGGATGGTGTTTGAGTTTGAAAAGTGGAGAAAGCATATGCAAAAGAGAGAAGGAAGAGAGAGAAGAGAAGAGAAATAATGATGGAGGAGAGAGAAATTTCGGGAATTAAAAAGGAGGAGAGAGAATGCATTAAAAAATTATTTCCGTACATACCATTTAGCTACAGTACCATCTGTAGCAATATGGCAAAAAAATTTGGATTTTTACCAATTCCTACTTCAAGATGCTGAGCTCTTTTGGGTCTAAATGCCAAATTTTCCTTACATTTGGCATTTCGCAGACCCAATGCGAATGCTCTAAGAGCACCAACGATAAAAGCAGTTATGACAAGATAACAAATAGACATAACTAAGATTGAGACACCAGTGCAAATAGTGGGCCTACTTTAATTTTTTTGAAAAAAAAAAAAAAAAAAAAAAAAAAAACAACAACAACAACAACAACATACTACACAAAAAGAATTTCACAATTTTTTCAAAGTTATTGAAGAGGAATATTGTGATTACTTTAACATCACTTTTATATGAGATAACTAGGGTTGTCCACCACCCGCCCAGACCCAAAGAATTGCCCGAACCTGAAGCTCTCCACCCGATCAAAGCACTGTTTTGGTTGGACGTAGGTCGTCGACGCCTGGACCCAAGATTGTCAATTCAAGTTGCGAGTTGGCTGTTTGAGAAATCGACGAACTCGACCCACCCAATGAGTTGTTCTTTCCCCATCAAAAATCACAAGTTTCGGCAAAAAACCGGTAAGTTCCAAACTCTTAGTCCGACAATATAGGGAGATTTCGGCCAGATTTCGACAGATCCATCAAGATCTCGACCCAATCTCTATATATTTGGAAGAAATATCAGCCAAATCTCGTTAGATCCGACCAAATCTAACGAGATCCGGAAAGATTTTGGCCAAAATCGGCCAAATTTCGATCCACAATAGCAAACCCTAAACTGACCAATATGCACCCAAAATTGATAAGACCCAAATCGGCCGATCCAAAACTTCATTCGAGTCAATTGTGGGTTAAGATTTTCCCCACCCGATGCACTCAGGTCAAGTCCAGGTTGGGCGCAAACCCAACCCGAACAGACCTATGGATAGCCCTAGAGATAACCATTAAGATCATTTTCATTACAGGTTAACTACAAACTGTTACTTCAATAATTATGAAGTTTATGGTAAAATTTATTGTGTACTTATCATTTATATTTGTTAGTTTCACTAATTAAATGGAAGAAGCATACACATCAAGAACCTTATAAATCAACTAACACTTCATAATAATTCCATCAAAAACGTTTAGGGTTTAAAACATTAAATCCCTCTGCCCCAACTTTCGAAATTTTAAAGAAAAGAGAATAGAAGAAGCATGGATTTAAAGTGTTTAGCAAAAAGTATGGATTTAAAGTCTTGGAATATTGGCACACGTCAGACTATGTCATCCAACCGATCCAAGGATGCAATTCCTTCGCTTCTTAAACTCAAAAATGTCCGTATATGTCCCACATTTGTTGGCAAGATAAAATACAAAAATAACAATCAAGCAACACAGCAATCATTCTAATTACTGTTTGTCATTGAATGTTTGTCAACTTTGCTAGCTATTGTTATCATTCATTATTAATTTATTATCCACAATTGTGTTGGTGAAGTCCTAGCTAATACTCAATTATTTATAATACGTGTGATATGTCTACTCCAAAACTGAAAAAAGTAAAACAGCATCGGGACTTAAGGTCATTTTAGACATGGATCAAGGATAATATTGTTAGAATAATGCTTTAAGGATAAAGGGGGACTGTTTTGATTCATAAATTATATAATCCTTCAAAAATTATATGATACTTTTTACTTTTTAGATTCCTCTTTTAAGCGCACTTGATGTAGAGAGAGAAATACAAGTATAAACCCTATTTGGTTGGCTAATTAGCTTGCATTGAGTGTTCCCATGAACTAGACAAGACTAAAACCTTATCCAACAACAATGATATTAAGGATGTTAAAATTATTATATAAGAAGGTATCACAATTAAATATTGGAGTACGTAACACTAATTACGTTCATTACTGTGCTATTGATGATAAATTTTTTGTAGTAAAATAGGTAAACCTAAAAAAATTAACTTACCACATTCATTACTTGATGGCTCATATAGATCACAAATGATAACAATACAGTAAATTTAGCCGATACCTCCCTGGGACACAAGAAAATCAGCTACTCCTACTGTGACAGAGTTGTTCTCTGCGCAAGAGCATTCTTAATTACTGTGCCCCTTTAGTTCTACCACTCTCCTTTCTTTGAATATTTGCAATACATCATAGTGAACCATATATAAATATATAATAATGAAAATGAGAATGAGTACAATATTCATAGCCTCAAAGACAAATCAAGCTGGTTGAACTCTTCTTGAACATTCTCTGCAGGCCTATATCCCTTATGCCAAGAAGAACCAGCTCCTTCTCTTGAACCATACTCCATCTCTCTCATTCCATAACAAGTATGATCAGAAGCAAACCCAGCAGCATTTCCATGATGTTCAATAGGTGGTTGAATGTGATGAAACTGACTTGGACCACTAATATTATTGGGTCCTGACCAATTATGATAGGTTGGTCCTCCATGAGGTCGAATAGTTGAACTTAGCTCCCTACTTTTTTTGGCCAAAGTTCTTTCTAGCTTGTGAGCATTTTGGTGGCCCCCAAGTGCTTGTGAACTATAGAATTTCCTTTGGCAATAGTTGCAAGAGAATATTCGAGGCTCTGAATGGCTAAGATGTGATGATGATGATGATGATGAGGACATAGAAGGTGGTGTTGGCTCTAGGACAGGATCTAGATTGGGCTGATTGTTGGATTGAAGGCTGAGATGAAGAGAAGTATTGGGTTGGAAATCCATGAGAGAGGTTTCTATTAGCTAATGAAAGCAGTCTATATGGGAAATGAAAGTGGGGATGAGAGTAGTATATATTAAGTAGTAGGGTGAGAGGGTTTGTCATGTGTTGCATTATATGGGCTTTTGAAAGGTAAGATTCACTGTTCCTGCAACTACAAATGGTATAAAGAGTGGAAAGATGGTGGCCTTTGAGTGAATGTGTGTAAGAGAGAGAGAGAGGGACAGATAGCTGCAAAGTCAGTGGGGGAATCGAAGGTTTTGTCTGCTCCATTCATGGCAGCATTCGAATCCTTTGTCGGACCATGAATTAATTCCATGGTATTTCCTTTGCCTACTTACACAAGGAAAATATAAAGAATATATATATATATATAGGTTTATTATATGTTATATATTATTTTTTATCTTGTTTATTTACATTATTGTGTGGACAAATGATGTAGATTTACGCATCTAATCATGCGTCCAATCATACTTTGTTTTTATCTCACTTTGCCTCTAATCAAGGAGTTAGAGATCGTGCAGTAATCTTATCAAATTTCTAGTATTAGTATTAGATGTGAAACAAGATAAGCCCTATCTTGACAAGACAAAACCTGCAATAAGATAAGAGAACAATTATGTTTGCCACAAATCATACTATGGTACACTAAACCTCACCTATCTTATTCTGATATTAAGATAGATTCATACATTGATATGGTTTATATTGGTAGAACTATATGACTTCTAAACAAGTTACGTACAGCACATTAGTCAGACAGACCAAAGACATCCAATCTCGTAAACTGTATACAGTCATATTTGTTGCTTGAGTACCTGTACTTCACTCCTACTTGATTTGAAGTTCATTCAGGTATGCACAAAAACAAGTCAGTAATACTAGTCAAAATATATAATTATAACCACCGCTTAGGATCAGACGAGTTAGTGATAAGAAACTCTTACAACTCGTCACAATTATGAGTTTGAGAGTTGTAAGTTCCATTAATGACAAAGTCTATTAATGTTAAAGTAATCTCATACCATAACGCAATGCAAGAGTTTAAGTAATACAAGAGAAATAACTACACCTGTGAACTTGGCCCTTTTATTTCATTCACCAAAATTATCAAAATAATTATAACTAGTTCTAGATGTGCAGCATTTCCTCAAAAACATAATTGCCAAAAACAAAACGGCATGGAAGAAGGTCAGATAATAGTATCACTGGACCTCAGTGCACCTTACTATATTTTTTTGGATAAGTAGTGCACCTTACTATATACCTCATTTATCAGACTCAAGTCATTCAGGGTTCTTATATTGCCGATGTACTTTCTCTTAAACATTCTGTTAGGTTTTAAAGTCTTAGGATTTTATGTATTTAGAACCTAATTTGTAATGTTGGCAAACCATGATCAAAACAATGTATTTAGTCTTGTTTAGGCTTGCTCAAAGTTGGTTTAATTTTGTAAAGTTGGAATCGAGAGACTGCAGAAGCATTGGAGCTTCTCAGCCTGGCTCGATCGATCGAATGTAATTCTCGATCGATCGAAAATCGGCCCAGATGCGTTTTTCTGCAGAATTCCAACTCAGCCCTAACTCTTTAAACGTTTAGGGTTTTATGTTTTTGCCCTAGGTATATAAGGCAAACCCTAGCTACGTTTTTCAGAGTTGCATAAGTTGTGTTGTTGCTCATACATTGCGGTTTTGTGTAAATCTCTTGTGAGATCTAGAGGAGCTTTCCTTTACACAAAGCTTAGGGTTTTCAAGATTGAGATTCTTCAACATCTTGATTATCAACTTGGTTGCTGCACTTTGAAGCTTAAAGATTAACAAGCGAGGAGCTTGTACCTGATTGAAGGAAGACAAAGAAAGAAGTAGTCCGTGGACTCGGAGCCTGCGCGTGGTCGTGTCAGGAAGTTTTACTGGTGGGTAGCATTAGGAAGTCAAGCGGGGAGCTTGTAAGTCCTTTTGTAAGAACTTCAATTCTTTCTTAGTGGATTCCGTTTTGCCTTGAGGATCGGTGAGTAAAATCCTCCCCAGGTTTTTTACCGGTTTGGTTTTCCTGGGTGATCATATCTTGTGTTATTTATTTTCCGCTGCTTTATATGCTTGATATGATTATTTGATTGTTTTAACCTAGAATTGCTTAATTTGACTAAGTAACAACTTGACTAATTAATCTAGGCTACGCAATCTAATTATGGTTTAAGGGGTCTAAATTTCCAACACATTCCAACAATCATAGTGACATGCATAGTACTACTACAGTGAAAACAAGGAACTAGTCCTATGATCAATTGATCATGACTATCGGTCTATCACCTAGGTAGTAGAGCTTTAACGATGAAAAATCAAGAAAAATTAATGTTTGGGAAATTGTAAACAACATATGTTATTATCAAAGACAATGTGTGTAATGATTGGAGTTACATAAGAAATACACTAAATAAAATTTTTAATTACTCGCTGAATGATACGAAAAATAATAATAAATTTAATTACATATATAAGAGTTTATAAACTAATGTGCTTAACTTTTAAACAGAAATAAATAAATTATAAAATGTATCTTATTGCATTGTTTATTGTTTATGTGACACCAATCATACTAATCATTATGTCAATTTATAAGGTTTTTGTAATTGTAGGGTATGAATTTCGTGGACTACGCAATTACTTCCCGTATTGTTAGCCCAACAAATCCCCAACAATGAATTTGTAGAGAATGGGTTAAACAGCTGGGCTGGATATAGATTTAGCAACGGTTCATGCAAGCGAAACAAGAAAAAAAAGGACTCAGGCAATAATTTAATGAAAGTCTCTCTGATCCGAAGAGATTTTGCCTTTCTTTTCACCTCTTCCAAAACTCCCCCTTTCTATGTTAGACATGTTTCTTTATATATACACCTTTTTCCCTCATCCTCACCGCACACTTGTCCTTCATCTAAGCATTCACTCGAGTATTAGTCACATCAGGAGTTTGCTTTAATCTGCAGTGAGCGGTAGTAGCTGAGGTTTCACTGTTCAGGTGTCTTCTCCACATAAATGCGGCCAGAAAAGTTGTTGCAGTGCATTAAATGCGGTGATGGCAGCTTTATTTGTAAGATATTTCAAGATATCTCCGTGCTTATGGATACCCAGCACCTCCCTCTGAGGAATCTTCTACTTGATCAAGTTCTTTGGAGGTCTGACGAGCGGACTTTCTTCGGACATGTCAGATTGTCTTCGAACGCAGCAATAATCCTTCCCCGGTTGAATGTCTGCCAGGACGGCAAAGCATTGTTCCTTTCAATCTCTTCGGACAGGAAGTTATATTTAAATTGGGCCACAGGCCCAACATGTGGCGTTGGGCTTACTCACCCACAGTAATAAACAAATAAATAAATATATATATATATATATATTAACATATTCATCTCAAAAAATAATTTGCCAATGTGTTATCAATTTGGGAAATGCTAAATTTTACTGCATAACTTTTACAAACTGATATAGCAATGACTACAATAGGTGGATGTAAACAACATAATAAATAAATGTGATAATTATTTTTTTGTAGTTGGTTATTTTTTTTAGATGAATATGTTAGTAATATATATGTGTGTGTGTGTGTGTGTGACCAACTACAAAAAAATAATTATCTCATTTATTTATTATGTTGTTTACATCCACCAATCGTAGTCATTGCTATATCAATTTGCAAAAGTTATGTAGTAAATTTAACATTTTCCAAATTGATAACACATTAGCAATTTGTTTTTTATTTAAGTGCTAACACATCAATCTATAAGTTTTGTAATAATTATTTTTTATAAAAAATACTAGGCCTACTGTAAATTTTATTACAAAATGTTTACAAATAAATGAGACAATGAACATTATTGAACCTCAAATACATAGTACGTAAATGAATATTCAACGTATTTTTATAATTTATGACACATAATTTTATAAGTTTATGCGGGGCAAAAATGGCCCACTACCACTATTTAATAAAAAAATTAACAATTTATTACTATTTTAGAAATATATAAGGATCTACCACCTTTTTGAAACTCAAGTTTGTGAAACTTGAGTTTATCATGAAACTTGAGTTCCAAAAACTCAAATTCTTTGAAAAAATATACTTCAAATTTTCCAAAAAAATTTTTATAGTACTTGAGTGCCAAAAAAAATTTTCAAAATTTGTTCATAGTCCTCGAATTTAATGAACTCGAGTACCATGGAAAACTCAATTTCGCCAAATTCGAATACCTAAAAAGTGATACATCCTTACATATTTTCAAAACAGTAATAGATTGCAACATAATTTGTAAAAAGATGCTATACAGCTATTTTCACCTTTTATTTCTTTATACTTTATGGCCCAACAAAAGTCACAACTCAATTTGTGTTATTCATTGTATCATTGATGGTTAATTCATGCCTAGCTAGGACTAACACCTACCTGCCTATCCATGTATGCCACTAGTGTCTTTTGTCATATCTCTCTCTCTCTCTCTCTCCCGTACATATATAACATTAGTTAACTGAGCCAAGCACATGGCCACGAGACATAGAACCGTAGAATAGCAGACAAAGTAAATTCAATATGCGCCCCCAAAAGGAAATCCTATCAGAGTATAAGCTTCATTAACATTAAAAAAAAAAAAAAAAAAAAAATTTGTGTTACAACATGATTGTGAGATCATAATCTTGCAGGTCGGCTATGATTGCGCTAAGTCCTGTCTTTCATTTCATTCACAAACACTACCAGGAAATTGCCTATTGTTGCACTTTTTGCTAGTCAATTAGTCATAATGTTCCAAGTTAGAAGCATAAATTCTATGTAAAACACACTGCACCATATCAGTCAAATTAATAAATAAATTCAAGTATCAGTATAATGTTATTGTATTGTTATTTTTTTTCATTCTAGCTTTTATTTTGTTTAGAGGTATATATACACACATATATATATATACACGTTACAACATGATTGTGAGATCATAATCTTGCAGGTCGGCTATGATTGCGCTGAGTCCTGTCTTTCATTCACAAACACTACACTAACCAGGAAACTGCCTAGTGTTGCACTTTTTGCTAGTCAATTAGTCATAATGTTCCAAGTTAGAAGCATAAATTCTAATGTATAACACACTGCACCAGCTCCTTAAAAAAAAAAAAAAAAAAAAAAAACACACTGCACCATATCAGTCAAATTAATAAATAAATACAAGTATCAGTATAATGTTATTGTATTGTTATTTTTTTTCATTCTATCTTTTATTTTGTTTAGAGGTATATATATATATATATATACACCCTTGAGAAAACAAATTTTTAGAACTTCTTTGAGAAGTATTATATACGTTTTTTGAATAAGGCTTTGAGAAGTAATACTTGAATTGTATTCCAAATAAAGTAGCCCCAAAAGCTTATCCCATATCCAGGGGCGGAGCTACACTTAGCAATAGGGCCATGGCACCCCAAAATTTTAAAAAAGCTTCATAATAACGTATGCATAGTTTGCAATTGTTTAAAATATTAGACCTTAAAATCAATATTTGGCCCACCAAAAAATAAGAGCTGGCCTTGCAAAAACGAATTGAGCAACTAATTATTGAGTTCCAAAAAATAGTTGATAAGAACAACAAACTATCCACATTGTAACAAAAAATAGTTTTTAATTTCAAATTTTTAGTTTTTTCCTCTCTTAATTGGTATTTTTGGTTGTTGAGTTCAAAAAGTAAGTTTTTTATCAAATAAATTTTCTCTTAGAGTTATCTTATTTTATTTGGGACTAAGTCTTTTTGTTGTTTTTGTTAAGTTTCAAATTGTTTGTCAATACTTAATTAGTTAGTCACAAAACATTCAATGAAAAAAAAAAAAAAAACTACACTGAGGATATATGATGTTAGGGAGTGACAATACTTAAAAAGCAATTTTCTCTTGTTAAGTTTCCAATTGTTTTTCAGTGATTGATTTAGACTAAAAATGTTGAATAAAAAAAATAGAGGATAATTTAATTTTAGGGGGTAAAATTGTAGCTATGCAATAGTATTTATGTATGAATATGTAATTCCGCCCTCCCAAACTAAAATTTCTGATTACACCCCTGCCCGTATCACAAAATTAACAAAGAGCTCTAAGAGTATTAATTCCTACTCCTAGTACCAATAACAATTTGTACATAACTTAATTTCACTCCTTCAATATTTAAGGTTGTCTTTGGATGAATTTTTTTTTTTTTTTTTTTTTTTTTAGTTAGCTTATTTTATTTTAAAAATTAATTGTGTAAAATTATTATTGTGAAGCTTTAAAAAATTGTACATATATAATTTAGCTGCAAAATAAATTAATATTTTCAGATACAATAAACAGATCCTAAAGATCTTTGGAGTAAATTCCACCAAACACGGGTTTGGTTTATAGAGTTGGCGTCAATCTGTTCTACAGTTCTACTGAGTTAAGAGGATACATCCTCATCTGGACACATTCTATAAAGCATAGCTGGTGAATCCGTCCCGCATTGCATATGCATTAGCTGCCCAAACAAAAGTCATCTCTGTTTGCCTTATCTTTTATGTTTTGATTTGAAAGGATGCAATTGTTGAAGCAATAAAATAGTGATCCCTTAAAAGATCATTTACTATGTCTTGTGTTCAAACGTAAAAGATGTTGGTAGATACTTTAAACTCGACAACATCATAAACAAACAGATATATATACATACATTATAACTAGTACTATGATTTGTAGTACATGTACGGTACTGAAATTTATTTTATGGAACTTTGTATGTGGTCTCTCTATTATTGGATGATAGTACGAATTGTTAAGAGACAGTATAGGAGGTTTATAGGTAACAGTACTGTAAGATTTTATTCAACTACCATGTTAGCAGAATTAGCCTATTAGGGTTTCATAAGTATTGTACAAAGCGTCATCATATATAGCACTTTAAAGGGTCATCAAAAACAATATATTTAGCACCTTAAAAGGCACCCTCAAATCTTTCAATTTTAAAGTTGATTTTTTGAAATATTTAGAGAGTTGTTCTACTTTCCTATTTTTTGATAATTCGATAGATAGAAAAAACGGATATCAACCTTGAACATTTTCATTAAAAACACTAAAAAATTCTAATTTCTAATTGTGAATCTAATGACTTTCTAAGGCATATGAGGATTTTGTAACTAAATGTGCTTACAAACCCTTTCTCCTTCCTAATTGCATCAACTACAATAAATTTATAAGATGATCATTTTCTACCCCTAAACTCCCAACCCTTAAGATCCTAAAAACAAGAAAATTGTGCAAAGATTAAGAGATGCTTTTTCCCTTTTTGTTATTTTTATTAGCTACATGGAAAACACAAATGTATAGGAAAATATATATATAAATGAAATCCCCTTTTGATAAAGATCAAGAATGGATGAGAGTTTATTTTATGATTAAGATTTTATTTATTAGATCTAACATTATATATATAAACTATCATGTCCTTCAAAATTTTAAATGATTTGTAGCTGCATGCTTTTAGAGAGAGAGAGAGAGAGAGAGAGGAAATGCATGGTCCAATTGAGGGCAGTGATGAGATGGGGTGCCTGCTGTTTTGCGTTTAGATATGGAATATCCTAAGAAGCATGAGATAGGAATGGTAGTGGACATGTCTGTGATTTGTCGGGTTTTATAAACCGCAAACAAAGGGGTTTGCAGGGACTTCAGTTTTATATGATGACTCATGTACACTTCTCTCATTTCTTACATTTACGTGGACTGTGACTTCTACTATGCCTTCGTTATTCACATGGTTCAATTCATCAACCACGCATGAATTGATGATCCATCTCGCTCTCTCAGTGCTTTTCTTTTGGACTATTTTTAAGTTCTGCTTGTGTTTTATCATTTGTGGTTGTAGTAAGATGTATAATCAAGTGCTTAAATGGTTGTATCTCCCCCTGTGGCCAACACTATGATATTGAGGCTTATAGCTTTGTTTCTCTGTTTCTTTCATCTACTGTTTCTTTGTCATGTGCTTGCTAGTGATGTTCCACTGCACTGAGTTTGAGATTAAATTAACTGGGATCCTGCTATACCCACTTTTCGAACCATTAACAAAGATAGTGGTATCTTTGGCTGATAGATGCTACAAGGACCTTGGAGTCGAATCGATTCCTTCTCATTACTTGCCGTAAAGAAATTTTCATTGTCTATGATACGTACATAATAGCTTGACCTAGCATAGCATGATTTATTTTCTCTATTCGGAATCAAGTCAAAGCCTATTCTACTCAATCAGCATCTAGCTTGGACTCAAGCGTACGCATAATAGGACTCAAAAAAACACGTGAGAATTTAAATGTGTAGACCATTAGCCACATCGATAATGACCTAATAGGTAATAATTAGTACATACATAGTATTATTGCACACAAAGTACACTCTTGAAAATCGTTACTTCAATATAAGGCATACATTTATATTGTACATCAATAATTACAAATCATTAGCAACTCTCATCACCACGTAAAGAATTAAACAGTCTAGATGAGGGAATATCCTATTTTGAAAAAGAATTCAATTCAAAATAAGATAATCAATTCTTTGAGTAACATATTACTCCACTAAAAAGAGAGAAATGAACAATGTTCTACACTCGCACCCAATTATCTTCTTAAGATTTAATTTCCCAAGGGTTTGAACTTACAATCAACTGAATCATAAGTTTTCACTTCGTTAGTCTGTATGGTCGATGCAAGATTAATTATCCAATGATGTAACAGAGCCTGTATAAGATTTAGGTACAAACAATTTGCAGTTTATTTCCTTGATTCACCCTCTTATGGTGACAAGAATCTCATAGTAATAACTAATTACTCATCAAGTCATCATGTAAAAGTAAAACTCGTCATGGTTTGAGATTATACAGTACTATATCATAAGCATCGTTAAGCATAGCATGTAATAAAGACATTATCTAGCTTTATGCATAGATTTGTATTGTGATAGTGTTATACGTAAGCTTGTGCTTAATTCCACATCAAATTTTTGACAGATCAATTTAGATTATTAAAATTCTAATTCTAATTTGATTAGTCCTATAGGTATAAGTCAGCTGTGTCTTACCACGCTTTTCTTCTCTTTTTCTTCTTAGGTCAAAATAACAGACTTTATTTTTTTTTTTTGCATGGACTTTAATATATAACATTCAAATTTTGCGTAAGAATGGCGCTCTTCTCCGCTATTTCTTTATGCTCACTTAAGTGTCAAGAAAAAAAAAATTATCAAGGTTAACGTAAGGTTAGGAAAAAAAATTATAGACCTCTTGTTCTTCCAAAATTCTACTAGTATATATGATACGTCTCTATATAATTGGAATGAACATTTTAGTCTATATTGTATACTTTTTGAAAATTAAAACTTCCCAAACTGTCTAATAAACTGTTAAAGGCAAATTACATAAGAGTACCGTAAATATATAATAAAAAAGAGAGTAAATTATGATTTATGAGAGCTAAAATAGTCAAAACAAAATTAAATTTGAATTATTTTTTTGTTTGATAGTTGGGGGAGGGGGGAGGGGGGACTTAAACCTTGCCCATCTCGTTGAAAATGCTAAAAAATGCTTAGTTGAATTATAAAACTCTTGCCAATTTGAATTTAAACTCTTAACCTTAAGCTTTTTTAAATAAAACAAAATAAAAAAACTTTAGGTATCATCCTTTTCTCATTTTTAAATTTAACTGCAGTTTCTTTTATCAAACTATAACAACTTACAAATATTTATAATTAATTTTAAAAATCTAAAACCTTTGAACACACAGGTGATCGTCTCACAATCATCGACAATTTTATAAACAATGACTATAATCAACGACATTATTACCCCCATGCATATAAGGAAAAACATTAATCTGATTAGTAATCTCTCTCTCTCTCTCTCTCTCTCTATCTCTCTCTCTCTCTCTCTCATTGTCAATCTAATCCAACCAGTCTCTCTAGTCAATTGCGTAGTTCTCAAAGTAATGATCGATTATCTTACGTCTTTCTAGCATATCAACTACAACTTAGAACGTTAATAAAGCCCATGTCTCTCTCTATTCTCTAATGGGTGCTTATCAGAACTCTTTTCAACAATTATCCAATCTTTTTCTAGCTTTAGGTCCTGTCATCAAATATCCCTGTCGTCAATTGAGTAATTCTCAATTCTATCTCTCTCCCTCATACCACAAATTAAGTTTGTGTTCAAACAAACTAGCTAGTGTTCATGCATTTTGAATAAGGGAACAGAAAAAAGATAAGTGAACAAAAAGTATATTACAATGTGTGGACCATGTTTTTCTTTTACGTTATGGACATGTTAATTATGAGCGGACTGTGTGGAAGTCACATTTTCTATGAACTAAGCAAGAGAAAAGAGGAGGCATAGACATTGTGTAAAAGGTCTTTTGTGTTTCATGAGAATGGAAAGCTGTTTATCGATGATATAGGTGGCAGACAAAAAGGCTACACAAGTTGACCCTTGAAATTGACACGTCGGCTATTGGAAGCTGAAGTGTCACCACTCAGGTCCTTAAAGTGGAGATAGCTGGAGACATAAACTTACAAAAATTTTAGAACCGCAAATTTAGCATCAACCTTTGCGACAACTATCTCACATTGCTGACGGTAAGTAATGAAGAAAAAAGTAGTAATTCATGCAAAAGTAATAGTTAATCGTCTGCTATGTAAGAAATGGTATGGCTAAATTTGTGGTCCCAAAATAACCTATATATTTATCGTTCTTCACTTTATAATTTTTCATTTATCATAATTTCCTTGAAATGCGAGAATCTTTCACATCTTTTGTATTTGTGAGAATTACTCATGTGAGTTAATTAAATTTTTCGTTTTTCATTTTTAAAAATAATTACTAATAGTTAATTTTAGAACAAAAATATTTATTTTTTATGAAAATAAAATCCTTATTAATTTTTAAATTTTTTTTTTCATTTAAAAAAATTATCCATAATGATCATATCATTAATTAATTTCTTAGTTAGTAAAAAAATTATTGTGATTATTTTAAAATCAAAATGTATATTTTTGAATATGATGTTTTTATATGATATCAATTATATATATATATATATATAATTCTATAGTTGAGGAAAGGAAATTTAAACCCTAGAAAGTGTCAACTGCCAACTACTTAAATTATAAAACTTTTGGCAAACTCTTAAAATATTGTAACAATATAAATGCCAACTCTCAAAAATTTTAAATCTCATTAACTTAAACTCATAGGAACTTATATGTGAATTCTTACGTGTGAGTGGCCCTTAGTTTTCTTCTTCCTCTTTTCTTTGAAAGAGAGGAAAAGGAGAGAGAGGAAGAAATAGCTTCTTTCTATTTATTAATAGAGATTCTTTCTATTTATTAAAAATATAAAAACAAATAAAAACAAATCTCTCCCACAAGTCAATAACAATATATTAAAAGTAACTTTACAGTCTTCATTTCTTTTGGGAAGCCACCTCAAAAAAATGATTTTCTTCCTAAAAAGATTCTTGTTGAATTGTGAATTAATGCTTTTCAAAAAAAAAATTGAAGTTCTTATTTAAAATTTTATAGCTCAGGCCTTTTCTTTTTTTTTTTCATTCAAATACTTTAATGGGTTTATATTTATTCTCTCTACAAGTAATTGGATATGGGTAAAAAAACGTTTTAGGTCAGTGGCATATTCTATTTTATTTTATTAGAACTAAGATTCAAGTCTCTCCCTTCCATTATTGTAACAACCAAATTATTAGAAGAAAAAAAAAAAAAAAAAGCAATTGTATGGCTTGTACATGCACGCCCAAATTAATTAATGAGAGAGAGAGAGAGAGATTAGGTCGATATGGGCTTGTAATGGGGCAACCTAAACAAAATTACCTTTTGAGGAGACAAGGCCCAAGATTACACCCTTTAGTTCTTGCAATGCAGGATCGATATGTGCTTGGAGAGCTTAGGTCAATATGGGCTTGTAATGGAGCAACCTAAACAAAATTACCTTTTGTCGAAACAAGGCCCACGATTACACCCGTTGGTTCTTGCAGTGAGGATCCATATGGGCTTGTAATGAGAAATTTCGAGAAAATTACTTTTAGTGGAAACAAGGCCCACGATCACACGGACTTTTTTTTTTTTTTTTTTTTTTGAGAATAACGATCACACGGACTTTAAATGAATTAGGTCCAAAAAAATTCATTTTATAAACCGACTATTTCCCCTAGTAAACAAACCCATGAGTTGTTTAAGTGTATATTCCACAACCAAGACAGCCATGCATAGATAATCTGATTATAAATATATTGAAAATCTTTCATCAAATAATAATAAATACAAAAGTTAAGGTCAATAAAGTAAGGAGCATTAAGACGCCAAACGAGTTGGTGTAAAGTATAACTTATATATTCTATATATAATATAAAATTTAAGTCTTTAACTTTTTGTTGACCTTTTAAAATTTTGACACATAAGCTTTGCAAACCTCACAAATTTACATCTCATTATAATTTATTTTTTAATTATAAAAATTTGACAAAGTTGTATAAGGATTCAAGATCCTTGCCAACTTAAATTATCAAAGACTCCATTTTATACTTGGGATTCCATTGTGTCTACGGCAATTGTTAATGTTTAAGACAACGACATTTTTATATTTGCTTTGACCGCTGCTTAGAGAATTAGACTCACACTAAAATTGGTATGGATGTTGCTAAAATACTCGTAAGCTCAAGAAAGATCATCCAGCATGACTCCAACCATATCTTACCTATGGTATTATTTTCTTTTTGTTTAATTTGTTGTTTTAGATGCTTCACGGTATTGAATAACTGCTTTGGTTTCGTTTGTAACATAGATTTATAGTAAATTTTTATTTAGATTCAAATATGAAGTAGCAAATATATATGGTTTATGATCTATTGAGGTTAGGGGATATGATTTCAGGTTGGACCAATAATTCGCAACTAGAGGTAATAGATGCCACCAAAGTATCTTGATATTTTTATTCTTATGGTTTGACCTTTTAATATTTTACCACATTACTTTCAAGATCTCACAAATTTCCACATCATCAATCCTTTTTATTTTTTAATTATAAAAAAAATAAGTCCTATTAGGATTAAAGATCCTTGGCATGCTTGGAATTCCAAATAGAAGAGTTTTGCATTTTTAGGATTTCCTCTGCCTGTCACACTATTAATTATTGTATTAACATTTTAATTGTTAGGCCTATTTGAAATTAACTATAACTGTTGTTTCCATAAAAAAAATATAAATAAATAAATATATAAATCTCATGACTGTAAGTGCTTTTTTTTAAATTATATAAAAATAAAAAATAAAAAAAAAAGTCCTATTAGGACTAATAAAGATTCTTGGACTTCCAAATAGAAGAGTTTTGTATTTTTATGATTTCCTCTATATTCAAATTGTTATTGTATTAACATTTTAATTGTCAGAGTTATTTGAAACTAATTAGAATGGTTGTTGCCATATATAAAATAAAATAAAATCTCACGCTACACCTATTATTTGTTTTTTCTTTTTTAATAGGTCAACGTAAGAGTTCTTTTTTCTAATCTTTTACTTAAAATAAAATAAAATAAAAACGTAAGAGTTCTTCTTTGTTCTACTTGGAGACCTTTTTTAATTTGGTAATAGGTTTAACGTAGGAGTTCTTTTTTCTAATATTTTACTAAAAAAATAAAAATAAAATAAAAACGTAGGAGTTCTTTTGCTGTACTATTTGAAACAATAGGATTATTATGCGTCTATGATAAAGAAGAATAGAGAAAGAGGCAGAGGATTGGAGGTAACTCCAAACTTTCTCAGTTATGTATTCATTCCATTTATAATGTCCTATATTTTTTGTTTGAATAATGACCTTGAAAGCTAATAATTAGTAATAATTTAGATTTGTGAAATACTCCATACTCTTTTAAACATTTATTAATTTTCAAGTGCATCAAACGGGTTAGCAATTAATACTAAAAATTCTAGAAATATGTTTTTAGTTCTGAAGTTCTTTTTTTTTTTAATAAAATATTTCTGAAGCTGAATGTCTTTTATATGGTTAACTTGAAATAGCTAATAAAGGTTCATAGCAATTCACATTTATATTAAGAGGTTATTTTATCATAATATGCGTTTTTTTTTAAGTTAGGTTTTTAGTGTTGGTCCATTCCATGATGTTTACTTGAAATCAAATTCATGATTTGTTTTAGTTGATATAAAAATTGGTTAAAGAGCCTCATTCTAGAAGGATTCCAAAACTTGTTGTGGGGACGCAAGGCCAAAAATATATTGAGCCTAGGGTCTTATCCGAGAAGGCACAATGGTCTAAAACTAGGTCAATAGTGAGAAAAAATTAAGACTTGGAACTTCACGAGCAAGCTATGACTGTAAAGGCTGGGAAGGTTGTCCAAGGAGGAATATCCCCTCGGCTAGACGCAACAAAGATTAAGATGTGTCTCCTGTCATCCAATGTAACATTCCAGAATGTTCTATTGATAAAAACACGCATTATGAACGTGCAGGAAGAAAGAAAGCTAGGAAATATTTAAGGAAAAGCTGCTACCACCGCATTGAATGCTTTACAGCTAACTTTTTGGCCGCATTTATGTAGAGAATACCCCTGAACAGTGCTGCCTTGGCTACCCCAATTCACAAAGGGCTAAAGATGGTGTTTGATGGAATAAGCACTCAAGTAGTGACCTGAATGATCAACAAATGAAAAGCCAAGATGATTCAAAGAAAGATATATAATGTAAGAAACTCCTGAGAAAAAGGGATCGAGAAACTAAGAGAAAAACACTATAGTCATCAAGAACTGACTTTGTAATCAAACTTTAAAAAAATATATAAGAACTGACCTCTTTGGAATGTGCCGAGGACGATTTTCTTTGGTTTAAATCAATTTATTTTCCTTTTTCTTGTCACCTGAATACATTATTCTTGTTGTTCAACTCGTCAAAACCCAGTTTTCTAGCCCACTCTCTACAAATTCATTGTATTGGACTTTTTGGGCTTACGTTCATTCGTCACTTGGATTAAGGACCCAAATTGCGTCCTTGCACTTGCTAATTGGAGAGGCTCGCTCAAGTGGAGACCAAAGCTCACTCACGCATTTAAAAAAGGATGGTTCAAGCAACTCATCAAAGCACGCTCAAGTGAGGACCATTGCTCGAGAGTCGAGACTTGTTCGAGCAAGACTCAGGAAATAAAAACCTTGCCCTGTTTTAACTTTGTTAATTTCAATCACCACTTTAACCTTGGATTAAACACCTATATAAAGCACTTTAAACAATATTTTATTAGAGCAAGAAAGGTTGGAAACCCAAAGCTATGGAGAGAGAAATCTTTGCCTACATCCCTTACGCTTTAATGAGAAATCCATGCTAATTATCAACTATGCTTGTCATCCAAGGGTTTTAACCACAAAGTTATTCTTTTGGTGAGTTCACAATAGAACCAATCTTCAAGGAGGTGTCTTGGAGTGGACTAGAGGTTTTGGCTCATTGAAATAGACATGTAATTCATGAAGGGATCCATATAAGAAGTTAGAGTTCTAAAGTTGTTGTGGCGACACTAGTGAGTTATCTATTAGTTATAGAGTCTCGGTGCAAAAGTTTTATATAACTCTACGAAACTCCTTTTATAGTGGATTGCCTTAAATAAGGAACGTGACACCGTAGTAATTTTATTTTTAAGAAACATTCTCCATCGAATTCTCACTTTTGTCACCGAATCCTATGTTTACTATACACTCTATACTTATTATCTTACTTCATAATTTGCAGACTTGTTGATTTATGGTCAATAATTATAATCATGGTTGCAGGATTATTGGGATAAGATCGTACTGTCGTATTGAGAATTGTATGATTCTTTATTTTTGTAAAAAACAAACTAAGAAGTCACAATAATGATGATATATATAAAATGAAGGGTTGCTCAACCCAAAAAATATTATAAAGAAATTTCATAGTTTATCAATGTTGTTAAGCATCGTAGGCAGGCCGCCAAACAGCATGAAGGGGTAGTGCTGATGCAACATTCAACCACCTCCACATAGTTTATCAATAAAAAGAGAGACCCTTTGAATATCTCGCCCAAGGGCAAGTCGTGCATCCTGTGTGAGAGTAGCTTTTAGATCTAATAGAATAAACCTATGGTCTTGACTTTTGAAGTTGTCTTCTCTGCAATTGTCTGTTTTTCTTATTGTACTCGTAGAAAATTAGAAATTGCTACCGATCAATTTGGTACAAGTTTGTTAGAGCATTCACAATGATAGTGACATTATAGCTTTATTGCTATTATTCCACCCAAAACACTAAAAAGTAGACCACATTAATTATGGTATGGTTAAAAAAATTTGCAAATGAGTTACAGTGAATTGTCATCTTTAACAGCTCACTATACTTACCAAATTATTAAAAAAAAATAAATTAGTAGGTTGGATGTGAAATGCAAAAATGTTAATTTTTTAATATTCCATGCAAATCAAACACCAAACACTAGAAGAACAATTAAACTGTTCTTCCCATAAAATGTTTCCAATTGAAAATATTTTTTTGTGAAAAAGTTTTATGTTGAAATAAGCACGACCTAGATTGGGTTTGGCATGAACCCTTTAACCAAAGTCCACTCTAGGTTTTTATCCACCCAAAAAAAAAAGGGGGAAGTCCACTCTAGGTAAGATGATGGTGAAGTTGGGCTGGATTGGGCTAATCAAGATAAGGCCAACCCATTTCTGAAAATCAAATGCCGAATTATTGAACAACAATAATTTAAATGACTCAAAAAAAAAAAAGTTATAGAACTTACATAAATACAAACCATTTTTGAGTTTAAGTTATCCGGTTGTTCATAAACATCATCTACATAAATAAATTCTTACAAAAGGGTGTCACTTATATTTCTTTGTGTTAGACACTTAGGGCACGTTTGGTACACTGTAATGATTATTACACGAGAATAAGAATAAGTATTACAATGAATACATTAAGTTGGAATATAATAAGTATTACTATTCATTAGTTTGGTAACTATTTAGGAATAGAATTTTGAATATGCATCTACAATTTAGTAGAGTATAAAATGAAGGTATAATTAAGGCGAAACTACATTGTTGGTCCCTAAAGTTTACCCTATAAGCGCAATTGGTCCCTCAAGTTTCAAGTGAGCATTATTGGTCCCTCAAATTTAAAACACGAGTGTTGTTAGTCCTTTTGTTAACTACCGTTAGTGTTATTACCTATATGGCTAACGGAATAGTGACGTGGCATCTTTTTACCGAGATTGAAATTTATTTTTATTAAAAAGAAGAAAAATAGAATTTACATGTATTATGCCACGTAAATTAACTTTAAAATAAATTTATACGCACACATTTTAATTAATTAATTCATTCATCATTATGTTAAAAGCTTAAAAATAAAAAGTCTCCCCTTATCTCTCTCATCTTCTTCCCACTTACCTCTTTCGTCTTCTTCCTCTGCCATCTGTTGGCAATGCCCAAAATCAAACTCTAATCTGGTTGGTTTATTTGCACAATATCAGAGATTACCTTTTTAGTCAGCAGTGAATATTTCAATTTCAAATTATCTTCTTCTCAAATCTGAATGTAATCTAAATCTCCCCTTTAATTTCAATTTCACTAGGTTTTCAATCTAAATCTAAACTTTATCTTCTTCTCAAATCCAAATCTAAGTGTTCACAAGGAATGATGAAGCCATATGGAAAAAGAAGAAAGAGGAACAGCTCCATACATAGGCATATACATCCCAAATTCAACCCCTATTTTTACTAAAGTACTGCAATTGTTTCAGATACAATTGCTTCAACAAAAAAAAGAAAAAAAAATAGATGGAGGATTCAATGATAGTTAAGGACTAAAATAGAAAACCAAGAATGGTGTTTGAAAGTTCAAATACTAAACTTATATTCGGTATGTGAAAGTTCAAAAACACCAAAAAAAAAAACAAAAAACAAAAAACAAAACAAAACAAAATCAAAAAACAAACAAAGACCCACTCTTGCACCCAGAAAAAATCAACACTATCAATAAACCCACTCTCGCCTTTTTCATCCTCAACAAAAAACCAGGGAAAGAAAAAAAAAAAAAGCTCAAATAAAGCAAATGGAACTCATGGCAAAATAGATGATCCGATGAAGAAGGCAGAATGGAGATAAATAGTCGGCTTACATTTAAATTTTAAAAGTTTTTATTTTAAATCCCATTTTTAAATTAAAACTAAAATCTGATTTGTAAGTTTCTTAAAATAAAAAAAAAAAGCTACTAAGCCATTTTTGTAAAACATTTGTAGTAAATAGATGCCACATCATTGTTCCGTTAGCCACATAGGCAATAATACTAACGGCTGTTAACAAAAGGACTAACAGCACTCATGTTTTAAATTTGAGGGACTAATAGTGCTTACTTGAAACTTGAGGGACTAACTGTGCTTATAGGGTAAACTTCAGGGACCAATAGTGTAGTTTCGCCTATAATTAAATTATTTTTAAGTCAAATTTCTTAAAATACACTTATTTTAGGGTGTTCAAAATAGAGCTAATAATTTACAACAAGGAAAATTTATTTTCTTTCCTTTTGAAGATGTGGCAACTAATAGCTTTTTAGGAAATTTTTTTTAAAAATTATTATATAAGGTGAAGGAATAGATATTCAGTACTTTTAATAAGGAATAGTTATTCTTCATTTTGAAAAATAGCTATTCATACGGAATAATTATTTATTGTAATAAAAACATAACCAAACAACCGAATAGTTATGTCATAAGAATATCTACTACATTACAGTATTTATTACAGTCTACCAAACGTGCTCTTAGTGGTTTCCACAGAGCAATGCATATAATACAAACACATGAAAAAATACCACCATAAAACAATTTATTTCCCCCCATCACAGTTGACCATTTCGAAAAAAAATTAAATCATTTCATTTCTCCTAGGCCTTCAAGCTGATTCTGTAAATCGATTACTTCAAGTTTAATTTGCTAGACCTGCTGCAAGCCTCGCTTTTAGGTCTTTCCTTAAGATTTTGCCTGATGGGGCCTTAGGAATTGTATCTGTGAAGAATACCCGGTTGATTCTCTTGTAAAACACAACCTACACAAAAAGCAACCACCCCCATTGTATCAAAATTTTACATAAACTATGAAAATAGTAATGGTAAATAATTCATGGTACATGTTGATTAGTCTAGTTAATGGGTGCCCTATAAGCATCAATTAATCATCAATTTTAGGAAATGTTTTATAGGAAATTAAAAAATTCTCGAAAATTCAGTTATTTTTCTATTTTCTTATAAAAAAGTTTTTAAAATGATTTATTAATGAATGCCTTAAGGGCATCCATGAGTGAAATCATTATTTAATTTATTGGCGACATAATATTGGAGTAACCTTAAGAATTCAGTAGAAATAAAACGTTTCCCGATTCGAATATGTTCGTTTAAAAAAAAAAGAAAAGGCACCTGTCTTGAGATATATTGCTTGATGTCTTCCTCGCTAATTTTGGAACCATTTGATTTTACTACAAATGCAACAGGAACCTCTCCTGCAGCCTCATCTTTCAAGCTGAAACAAATCAAGGGAAAGTATTAGCATCTAAACATTTTAATAAAAAAAAAATTTCCTTTTCTTTTCTTAGATGAATAAGAAAAATATATCAAAAAAAGAAAAAGGGTGTCCCATGCCCATATTGATGCCAAAAGTCAAGAAAGGACATAGGAGACTAGGGGTGAGGCCCAATCCATAAAAGTTAAATTGTGGACCCATAAACAGACCTTTAGAGTCTATTTGAGATCCGCTTATTTTGCTGAAACTGAAAACTTTTTACTGAAAGTATTGTAGATAAAAGTAAAAGTTAGCTAAAATAGTACACTGAGACTCATAAATAGTACCAAAAAGTACAACGGGACTCATGAATAATAGCAAAAATAAGCTGAATAATAAAATAAGTAATGCCAAATGAACACTAATGGTCCGTTTGGATTGAAGAAAAAGGAGGGGAAGTAGAGTAGAGTAAAGTAGATTTAGCACAAAATTAGCTTATTTTTAACTAACTCTATTCTACTTTCCTCCACTCTCCCTCCTTCCTCCATTCCATCCAAACAGGCCATAATGGCCTGTTTGGATATCGTTTATTTTGATAAAACTAAAAACTTATTACTAAAAGAACTATAAATAAAGGTAAAAGTTAGTTGAAATAGTAAAATTGAATCCATGACTAGTAACAAAAAATGCAGTGAGACCCATCAATAGTAGCAAAAATAAGCTGAACAGTGAAATAATTTTCATTTTTAAATGTTATCCAAATAAAGGCTGAGACATAATTAAATGTGGGGGAAAACTTACGGTACAACGGCGGCATCAGAAATGTTAGGGTGGGCAATCAACATCGCTTCCAGCTCTGCGGGGGCCACTTGGAACCCTTTGTATTTGATCAACTCTTTCAATCGATCAACAATGAAGAGCTCATCATCATCGTCAATGTACCCAATATCACCAGAGTGCAACCATCCCTCGTTGTCTATGGTTCTTTCTGTAGCCTCTGGGTCATTAACATAACCTGACCAAAAATCATGGGTAAATTAAATATTAAATGGATCAAAATAAATATATTTGACTAATTTTTTCTTATTAAAAAAAAATGTAACACTTATTTTGCTCAAAAACTATAGGAAAATTAATGATTTGTATATTATTGGAATTTTTAAATTGTTAGCCACAAATTTTTTTTTTTTTTTTGATAAGAGTGACAAATAAATTATGCCCTCCTATTATGAAATTGGCTAGTTCCAGCATTGGATGAAGAAGGTCCAGTTATTTTCCCCATTTTTTGAAAGGATAATTTTTTTTTTTTTTTTTTTTTTTGCATATATATCATTTTAAGAAATTTTTAATACTTTTTTAATGAGAAATATAAAATATTATTTAAAAAAAAAAAGTTAATTGTTTTTTCTTTCATAAAAATTTTTTAAAAATATTTTTTAAACTAGTGTTTTTAAATTATCTGTTAGCTTTTCACAACTATAATATATATAATATTATTTGTAATTTTTATTCTTTTGTTTAAAAAAAAAAAAGAAAATCCAATGATTCTCCCGCTCGTTCAATCCCCGATTTTTACAACCTAAATTAGCAGCCTTGATTGATATCGTTGTGTCAACTGTCAATAACATCCATAACTCCTTGTGTACTATGATGAAACATTGTTGGACAAAGTTGTTAGATCTCATTTAATGATCTAGCATAGTATTATTGGACAAGCCTCATTCACAGTTTTCAGTGCTCGTGGATCAATTATTGGTTCAATATGTTAAGAGTATTGATAATTTTATAACTTGAACAGAGAAAAATTTTAGTATAATCGAGTCTTTATTGATTCATGATATATTGAATTTCTCTTCTTTTTAATGAATATTACGTATTTCTGATCTAAAAGAAGAAAAACATTGTTTGACATGACATGGTAACTCATCAGGCAGTTTTGATCCTAGCAATATGATTGAGCATATTTACGACAAGCTGCTTTAAGGAATGCATACCAATTTCGATTTTGCTTACAAAGAGATTCTAAAATTTAGCTCTAGAAGTGTAATAGTTATTAAACTTTCATCTTCATGAGAGACACAAATTTGTGTTATAAAAAGCTTCTAAACAATTTTAAGCATCCTGTTAATGGGTGTTATTAAAAAAAAATATTAATGAATTATTTTAGAAATTTTTTTATCTTACTTTAATGAAAAATATTTAAAAATTGTGAAAAAATTAGTTATTTTTTCTTTTTTTTATTAAAAAAAAATCAATTATTTTTTTTTCAAAATTAATACTTTTAGGACATCCATTAATTTTTTTTTTCAATGACACAGCTAGTGAGGTTCAACTTCTAATACTTAGCAACAAAATAAGTGATATTTGTAGGGGCATTAGACCCAGTAATATATATATATATATATATTAGGCTGGAGGCCCAATCCGAGGACATGAACTAGTCCAAGGAGCAGTGAACATTATCATGAGAGTCTGTGTTAGTAAGTGAAAAGGTTAGTCTTGATTATAAGGGTCCACAAGGTTAGTCCGAGGATGAATGCCTCCTCGGCTGAGTAAAGCCAAGGTCCGAAAGGGTGATCTGCCATCCCTAGCAACATTCCAGGAAATTCTATTGACACGGATAAGCCTCACAGAAACGTAGGATAGAGGGAAGTCCTAAAATATCTAAAAAGAAAATTGCTACTATCGCATTGAATGCTTTGTAGCTAACTCTCTGGTCACATTAATGAGGAAGTGATACCTGAACAGTGATTTTCAGCCTTACAGCCACTACCAGAGACTTCAAGAATGTGCTGATGGGACAATGATCAACATCAACAATCTACTCTATACGTAGAGGGTAGAGATGAAGGAAGGAAAAAAGTATAGAACAAAAAGAAGACTCTGAAGGAAGGGGATCGAGAGATTAAGAGAAAAATACTGTAGCAATCAAGAGTTGAATTTGTAATCAAACTTGAGAGAAATATATAAGAACTGATCTCTTCAGACTGTGCCGAGGATGATTTTCTTTAGATTAAACCAATCTATTTTCATTTTCTTATCATTTGGATCCACTTTACTTGTTGTCTGACTCATTGAAGCCCAATTTTCCAACCAACTCTCTACAAATTCATTGTATTGGACTTTTTGAATCTAAGTTCATACATCCTTTAGACTTGAGAGCCAAATTGTGTCCTTACAATATTAATTCCAAAATACCAAGTTTTATACTGACAAAAGACACATGTTTTGTGTGATATATTATAGAGGAAGGATTTGCTGCAAACAAGATGAGATGGCAACTTATGAAGCTAACATGTGTCCTAGGCCATGTGCATGTCACATGACTAGCCAAATTACTCTTAACCACAGTTACAACTTAAACCACAGCCTCTCTCCACCAATCCAAGTAAAACAAAACACTAACCATCTTTCACTTTATCATCCAGCACTCCTCTATTTCTCAGAGTCTCTCCACCATCGGTCAGCTATGCTTACATCCTCAAAAATTACGGAAAAAAAAACAAGAAGACCATTTTTTTTTTTATTTGCAAAGCCACAAGACTTAGAGATTTAGAACGAAGCAAAGCTAAATAACTCAAGTATGTTATCCTTTGAGTTTGTTAAGAACGCCAAGCATGTTAATGGGTTGCTGGGTTTAGGATCCAGATTTGGGTTTTGTTCTTCTTGTTCTTGTTTTTATTTTTCTTCTTCTTCTTTTGTTTCTTCAACCTAGAATTTTCCTCCTTTCATTCCTCAAAAGAGTCGTGTGAATATGGGCATGGAATTAAGCTTAGAAGAAAGGAACCCACTCTCTGTTGTGCTTTTGATCTTTTGCCTGAGTTGCTCAAGATGATGGGTTTAAGGAATTTTGGGTTTTTGGTAGAGAGGAATTTTTTTAGATTTGGTTAAAGCTCAATGAGTAGATCTGGGTTTGGATTTTTAATTTTTCGAATTCAATTTTAGTTCCCATTGAAGCCAAACTTCCCAAAATAATTCTTTTCTTTTGACCTTGACAATTCTACACAAGAAATTTGAAGCAAATCAAATGTTATACTTATACTTACAGCCATATCCACCCAATTAAACCATGGGTCAATCACACCGATTTTTGTGTGTTTGTGTGTATAAAAGAGTAAGACTAAATGGAGGAAGAAATGGGGATGAACAGTGGTGGCCTGAGAGACAAAAAGGTGAGCTAGGCCTGCAAAGAGAGAGATGATGGAGGTTTCGTTTTACTTGGGTTGGGTTGGGTTGGGTTGGTAGAGATAGAGAGAGAGAGAGAGGCCAGTGTTTTACATGTGGTTAAGTGAGTTGGGCTGGTCATGTGACATGTACATAGCCTAGGACACATGTTAGCTTCATAAGTTGCCATCTCATCTTGTTTGTAGCAACTCCTACAAACACGTTATATGGAAGTTCCAGTATCTGGGCCCAAAATAAGTACTGAGATCTGGACAGGACGTCTATGTTGAATGAATCACTAACAAGGAGTCAAGGAGAAAAGGATAAGGTTCATCAAAAAAAAAAAAAAAAAAAAAAAAAGGTGTCAAATAATTATAACTAGCCACACGGTTACGGTTAGAAATACCATTAGCCACAAGGTTCACCCCATATATTCAATCCCACCAAACAAACTTCCTAGGAATTGGTCCAACCTATCGATCTAAGTTGTACCTCACGGTCATACCCAAAATAAAAAACAATTACATGTTCTTAATTGTTAAACTAGTAGACTTAGACATATATAGTATTTTATTTCATTTGCCTCTTTGATGATTTGGTAAGCAACCATCTTATAAAATTTTAAATTATGACCCACTTAAATCTGAGTTGACATTCGAATTTTTAATAATTTTAACCTTACAATTAATCATCATCTAATATTGATTTAGTCATTACTAGAGTAAATTACCTTATCTTTTTTCTCAAATTCCAGTCCTTTTTTTTTATTTTTTTTATTTTTTTTTATGTACACGTTCTCAAATATAATAAAGGTAATAATAGAAAGGTTCACCTATGCCATACCAGATCTTCTTCTTCTTCTTCTTTCCTTCTTTTTTTCTTTTCTTTTTTTTTTTCAATATTATGAGGGCAATTAACCCTTCTCACATGCATTGTGCTAGCAACTAGCAAGTATTTAAAACCGATATATTTGGAATTTCATTTTTCTTTGCTTAATGATGTGACATTGTGACAGAGAAACTTTATAATATATGAAAATTGTATATTGAGAAGAAAAAAATTATATATATATATATATATATTTTTTTTTTATAAGAAAAAAATTATATATTAATGTGGATGGGAAAGCATGTATGTACCTTTCATGATCTGGCTACCTCTGATGCAAATCTCACCAGCTTGGTTTCGTGGAAGTGAAGCTCTAGTTTCTGGGTCAACGATTTTCATCTCTGCGTTTCTCACGACAGTTCCACATGCTCCTGATTTGACTTCGAAGGGTTCTTTTGCAAATGCCAAACACATTGCTAACAATGGCCCAGCCTCAGTCATGCCATAACCCTATCCATCATTGTTCGTATAAGAAAAAAAGAACAACCATTAATTACTTATTAGTAGGGGGACATTGCCCTCATTCACTAGGGCTATTGTGATGTGGATAAGGTGTAATAATTTCACGATATTTCATGCAATACAAGCCGATTTTATTTATTTATTTTTTTTTTTTGATAAGACAAGCCGATTTTATTGGTGCATAAAAGTGGGGGATCATTTTTATGATCCTTTTCGTATTATCTTTATCTTTTTTTTTTTTTTTTTTTTTTTATCTATCTTTAAATTATTTGAAGCAAATAAATGAATTGGGATTAATTTTTTTTTTTATATAAATATAATAGAATTTGAACTTATTGAATCAATTTCATGAAAATTACTTGTTACCATATACAATTGTTTTATCTTTTAATCTTTTTCTTCTATGTAGACCAAATTCCATCACAAGTCAGACAAAAAACATTATCATTTAAAGTATTAAATGGAACCTATGTATTTGGGTTAAACTATTGAGCTATGAACTTATGGTTTCTTCCTAATATAAACTTCATTTGCCATTAAATTTTTTTGGGTTTGTAGGGGTTGGGCGGGTGGGGAGTACTATTCTAATTCCTAGCTCTCTCTTTTCTTTGACTTTTTTACTGAGATTGGATTGACTTATTTGAATTTCAATTTATAGCACTTTTTATCACGCGCATCATAACATGTTTATTAAGTATTATAATTGGGACCAAAGTTATTATTAGTTAGACTATCTTTTACTAGGGATGGCAATTGGCGGGGCCGAAGGATGTAGTCTTTATCCCCATCCCGCATGGTTTTATCTTGCCCCATCTCTGTCCCGCCGCACATGATAGGGAAAACTTTCTCACCTCATCCCCGCCTGTTGGGGCTCTGAGAAGTCCCGCCCCACACCGTAAAACTCTACTTTTTGTTAATTTACCCTACAACTAGTACAATTTTTTTAATGAAATATATTTCATTGATAAAAATATACTTGAAATTACAACTAAATTTATCTCATCATATCAAATCAATTTTTAGAAAAAATTGAATAATATATCAAAATGTTTAACAAGACAATCATAAAAAAAATCTCATAATATAACACATAACAAAATAAAGGTAAAGAACTACATTAGGTAGAATAAAATAAACTAATATTGATATATTTGTTTAAATAGTAGAGTTTTAGGGTATAAAAAATTTACAATTATAACCTTTAGCAACGCGGGGTGGGGTGGGTCTAAAAAGTCTAAACCCATCCCCGCTCTGCCCTATGGTGCGGGGCTAAAATCTTGTCCCATCCCTACTTCACAACCTTTGCAGGCAGGGAAAACCCGCGCACGGCAAAGCGGGGAGGGGCGAGTTAAGCAGGATGGGGAAAATTGTCATCCCTATCTTTACCTTTTCCTTATTCAACAAAGGTTAAAAAAAAAAAAAAAAAAAAAAAAGATCAAAATATCCTTAGAGGAATTATTAATGTACTATTTTAAAAAAAGTTTTAATGCTATTTTCATGAAAAATATAAAAATCAGTTAAAAAAATCAGTTTTTTTTTCTCTTCTCATAAAAAATTTTTAAAAATATTTTCTAAACTTAGTATTGGTCAACTTTTTCCAAAAATAAAAGAGTCCATCAAAATTCAGCATGCAAATGCCCACTTGCAAATTTTTTTTTTTGGGGGGGGGGGGGGGGGTCTAGGTGTATGACAAAAATAAAATGATAATGATTTTTTTTTTTTTTTTATCAACTTTCATCGAACTTTTCCACTGCTGGATCACTATATATTAATATACATTTTGTAATTTTTGGTCTAAGTCCATACTCCAAAATAGGCAAGTTAGTCTCGAATTATTTGTCACAATTACTATAATTAACAATGTTATAAACACAAAATTCTTAATACTTTTTCTTTTTATGTTGAGTTATTAAAAGTACAACATCACTTCTAAGCACAACCTATTATCGATACAATTTTTATCATATATCAATCATAATATGTCAGTCTCCAAAAAATTAAGATGTATCCCTAACTTTTGATACCATTTTTATCATATATCAATCATAAGATGTCAATCCCAAAAAATTAAAATGTATCCGTAACTTTATTAATATGACAAAGGAATTAAAAGAAGTATACCTGTCCAAGTTTGGCATTAGGAAGTTTAGCTCTAACAGCATCCTCAAGCTCCTTCCCCATGGGTGCTGCCCCAGACATCACCGTCCGAATCGACGACAAGTCGTACTTATTAACCTCGGGGCTCTTAGCGATCGCCAAAACAATCGGAGGAACAAAAGGCGCAATTGAAACCTTAAATTTCTCAACCAATTCCAACAACTTAACAATCTCAAACTTCTGCATAATCAAAATTGCTGCCCCAACTCTCAACCCGCAAAGGAAAACAGAGTTCAATGAATAAATATGAAACAAGGGCAACACACAGAGTATCACATCCTCTTTGTGAAAATACAGGTTTGGATTTTCACCGTCCACTTGTTGTGCCACGCTGGTGACTAATCCTCTGTGTGTTAACATAACCCCTTTTGGGAGACCTGTTGTTCCCGACGAATAAGGGAGTGCCACGACATCATCTGGGTTGATTTTCACGGCCGGGATTTCATTCTCGTCAGCCTGAGTCAACTCGGCGAAATGCAAGTAACCCTCCACTGGCGACTCGTCAATGCACATGACCTTTATGTCGTTCTCTTTCGCAAAGTCTTTCACTTTCTCTACGTATAAGCCTTGAGTGATGATGAGTTTAGTGTTAGCTGCTTTGGCTTGCTTTGCAACCTCGGCTGGAGTGTAAAACGGGTTCGCAGTCGTGATTATCGCTCCGATGTGGGACGCGCCTAGGAAAGCGAACATGAATTCTGGACAGTTTTGGAGCAAAAGCATGATCACCTCGCCTTGTTTGATGCCCAACTTGTCCAAACCCGAGGCCACTTTACGTGATATGAGCTCGACCTCGGCGTATGTATAGGTGGCACCGTTGGAGCCATTGATGAGACAAGGCCGATCTTTGAAGTGGGAAAGGTTTTCGAAGCAATAAGTGTGGAGTGGGAGATGGCTTGGAATGTAAATGTCAGGGAGTTTCGACCGGAAAATGAATTCCTGGATGTCTTTTTGGGACTCCATGGGGGTGTGTTTGGTTGCTGGAATAGGGAGGAAAAGAGAGAGAAGAGGAAACAGGAAAAGAAGGTGGAGGTTTGGTTTGAGTTTGGGATTTTGGGTTTCTTTTCCTGGATTGGTTTTAGTTTTGGTTTGGGGTAATATAGAAATGAGAATCAAGAAGTAGGTGATGGTAGGAAGAGCTGGTGAGCTGGGAATTGATGGAAATTTCAGAATTTGTCAAGGGTAGGAGAGGAATAATGTAATCACGATTAGGACATGGGTACTGTAAAAGTAACAAACCCGTTACTAAGTCTCTGACAAAACCAAATTTTGATTTGACACGTACATTTAGGCTTTTTGTCTTCTCATATTTTCCCTTGCCTATTTGATGGCCATGCAATAATGGGTCAAGCTCAAGTATGATTGGCTATCTATTTTTTTTTTTTGCTGAAAGTATGATTGGCTATTTAACAAGCATTTACAAACGCATTTGTGATTTGGGTGCTATCTAAATTTCACTCTTTTGCATACTTAATGTGGTTGGTGAGGGTTACTTTGGGTCATGAAAAGCATTTGGATTCGATAAAGCCCCGTCCGTATCTCCTTTTATTAAGGGTCTGGTCTTAATTTTTTTATTAAAAAGAGTTTCAATATATAGCGTTCATTTTTTAGTCCATAAGTCATTGACTTTTTGGCGAAATCAAATTTTAATTTGACGCGTACTTAGGTGTAGCTGAGGATTATTTTGTTAAGGGTTTGGTTTTTGGTGTAACTAGGATTGAACTTCAACTCTTATCTTTTTATTATCAGACTAAATTTAAATATCAATTGATTTTTAGTGTATACAATAATTAAATCTCAAATCTCTTATACAACCATTAAAGACTTTATCAATTAAACTATCTAAAGACATATATTAATAAAATATTTTTTTTAATACTAACAAATAATAAACTTTTATATTTTTAAAATGATGGATCGTGAATAGTAAAAAAAAATAGTTGTGTTAATAACGTACACCACAATCAATCGTTTTAATAACTATAAAATTTGTCGTGAAAAAAAGTTATACGCATAGCGTTTTTGTCGTGAAAAAAATTTGGCTTGAGGAAGACAGGGGTTTGACTGGAAGCCCACCAAATGGCTTTGACATGTGAGACGTTTCACCTAACACAACGGATACACCTGTACTCGTTTTCGTTCCTCGTGTGGTGATTCCAGTACACGACACCCATCCACCTACTACAAGCTGCTAATCATTTCCTGCATTTTTTTTTTTTATCATTAGGCCCTGGACCGACGGGCTGGTCTCGTCAATTCTGGCTTACTTCTTTGTTTTTGGCTGCCAGCTTCGCTCAAATATGACTCACCAAATGTCTTAAATAAATTATTCTAGTAACGCACTACGCTTTATTATAATTATTTTTTGAGATAAATGGTAAATGATGAAATAAAAATGACGGGTTCTTGTGATAGTAACAAATAAACAATAACAATTAATTATATAAGACAGTTGTAGCAAACTCTTTGTGAAGAAGTAAATGAAATCTTTCAAACATAATCTTTTTCTGCTTTAAATTGAATAAATTTTGTTCCTAATGGTCTGAGAATCATATGTTTATATAAAATGAAACATTCCAAATTAATTGGTCCACGTTTTAGACTTTTAGATACCAACCGGCCAGAAAAAGAGGTGGGATAAATAGCAACCTCTTGTTGTTGATGTTGGTTTTTCATTATTTTTTATTGTTATTGGTATCATGGATGTTGGGTTTACCAACTTCCATCTTGAATCTCGATGATATTATTACAATATTACTAATGAATGGGCACAACCTATCCATCTAAGTCCAGAAGTCTAGAAATTTTTTTTGCTTGATTAATTATTTTTCCTCTTCTTTTGTTTCTTTTTTCCCCCCTATTTTTGTCGTAATAAAAAAAAATTTCTTTATTTGTTTTTTACATTTGTTGTAGTGAAAACAATTTTTTTTTCCTGGCTAGAAAAATTGGAATAATCAACTTATATGCACATTTGACCTTAGAAGTGATCGAGTTCAATAATGAGATGTTTCGATGAGGACAGCTTAACTCAGAGTACGTACACCACCATCATTATGAGGGGTAATTAGTTATGAGATTAGATAATAATTGAGAGGATGCATGGCCACTTAGCAAAGGGAAGAGATCGAGGATGTCTGATGCTCAAAAGGGGCAAGTGACTATTTTCGACCTTAATTTGGAATAGGAAGAGAAGACAAGGACCTCTAGGAGTGTGGTATTGAGTCTATTGACTATTGATTACTGTCAAATAAATTATCAATATGCAAAACTAGAGGTAAAAATTGCATGCGAGCTTTAAAAAGAAGAGGGCCAAAACGATCAAACCTTCAAAGTTTAAAAGGATAAATATCATTCGATATACACTTTTAAGTTTGGGTCAACAGGCTAAAGTTTTGTGATTTAATGAAATTGTTTAATCTATTTTATGAGTAGAAGTAGGGTTCAAAGTATCTCTCCACTACATATTGTAATAATTGAATCATTAGATAAATTAAGTTTGTATCAACTACTAATTTAGTTTTAACATTTTTGTTTCCTTAGGCAAGTTTGCTATCATCATTATCAAAGTGGCTATTCTGTCTAATTTTGTTAAATGTTTCTTTTTACATATATACCCTATTGAAATGACATAGATTTTGTTATTCACCTTGTAATTGTAACACTAAAAAAATGACAAATTTTTATTTTCAATTTTTTCCATAATTGTTTTTCTCTCCTTTGAAAAATTGTAAAGTTTTTTTTTTTTTTTTTTAAAGCCCCTTTGAATCAAGGTAGTCAATACCGTACCGGTACCGGCCGTACTGCTCGGTACGTACAGCACCGGTTGCATACCGGTATTGAAACATCAACGTTTCGTACCAATTTAAATACCGGCCATATCGGCCAATTTTGAGCAATACAAGCCAGTACAAAAAAAAGGTTTTTTTTTTTTTTTTTAAGTTTTCTAATTTTTGAATTTTTGTTAGGGTAAAATGGTAACTTATTTGCATTAACTTATTAGTATTATTTGTTTTTTTAGTATGCAATGGTAACTTTTAAGCTTTCTATTTTTTATATTGTGTTTTTTTTTTTTCTTTTAATTGATACTAAAGTCTAAAACCATGAATAATTAGCTTGAATTGAGAAAATGTTTTATGGTAAACTTTTTTATTTATTATAATACACACACACACACACACATATATATATATATATATTTATTTATTTATTTATAAATATAAAAAATAATGGTAAATCCAAAATGGTACACCGGTATCGACCGGTATCTGAAATATATCGTACCGCTAGGCAAACCGGTACAGCCTCCGGTACGATATTGACTCTCTTATTTTGAATATGTAATAATATCTCAAATTTGTACTAGTCTTGTGTTACATAAATTATAGAAGCCTTTGGGCTCCCAATGCCTCCAAATGTGAATGAGGTATGGATTTGACCTAATTTTAATTGTGTGTAACAATAGATTGAGATCCTTTAATAATACTCTTTTTTAAGCGGTGAGATTGAAACTTAAAAGATTTACTTTTAGTTTTAGCTCTAATTTTTTTCCTTTTTACTTCTTTATTTTTTTAACTTTTTTCTCACATGTTAAGGATAATTGTACGGTGCAATAATCCTAACTATTACACTAGATCCCAATCGTGCAATAATCCTAACTATTACACTAGATCCCAATCGAAGCATATCACTAAGACTAGGATGATGCTGACTAAGGTAGCCTCCTAGTGTTTTTCTTGTGCAGTAGCTCTTGATAAGACCCATGGCAACAATAGTATCGTTTGGGTGGAGATTTGTGTGGATGTTGATATAGGTGGAGATTTTATGTGGGTACAAAAGGCAGTGGTGTTATGGTCAGTGACAAAGAGAGGTGGCCAATGGTGGGTTCGATTTGTGACAAAATTAATGTCACCAATGGTGGAAGTAATTAAGATAGGGAAATACTAATGAGTGCGCTTAGGGTATTGATTAAAAAACAATTAATACTTTGGCAGTTTTTTTCATTTTTCATAAAAATAGTATCAAAACTTTCTTAAAATAGATTATTAATCAGTGCCTTAAGAACACTCGTTAGCATAACCCATTAAGATATGTTTAATTTAGGTGACACTTATTGGTTACTATGCGATTTATGGCAGATTCTTGAATTTATGATGATGTCTCATTTTAAATTAATTGACATTCTATTATTTATCTAGCTGAACACATTGCTAAGAATTTTATATTCACGATTGCCAGTGATGTGCTTCCCTACCATGTAACCTTTAGCATTAATATTTCGGTTTGCATTTTTTTGTATTTCCACATGATCACACATTTCATGCATAATTATAACTATATTCATGCTTTTATGGTTTAGACGGCTTGTCTAGTTAACTTATATACTTAAGTCATGGTTAGCTTAATCCTTGTATTTTGCTTTAGGAATTTCATTTTGTTTACAATTTTTTACTTTAATTTTGCTTCTACGTTGAATTAATGGTGAATCTGAATTTTATCGGGTGCTTTCTATTTCTCATCTATGGATGCTTGTGAACTAAATGACCGATAAATAAGTAAATTTCTTTATATTGTTCACTGTATTCTAAGAGATTAGTTTTTGGATCAAGCGAGGTGGGTACATTCTCACCCCATAACTAAACCTTTTAACTTAAATTAGAAAACGTAGATAAGATAAACTTGTCCTACTTGCAAAAATTGTAACTAGGTCATCGCAATATTAATTTTATCTCGTTAGAATGTAATTAGGATTCAAAGTTTTGAACATTATTATTATTATTATTGTAGGGTAGGAATTTGTTTTCCCCCCACATCTAATTGTTGTACGACGCGGTGCCAGGCGCGATGCGTCTTTTGCCTTCGCACCGAGTATGGAACCCAAGAGGCCACGAGCTTGCTATTTGCGCAAGGCACCGAGCTTTGACTCGAATCCCACATCGGCTAGAAGAGCGCCCCACTAACCCTTTATAACGCATCTGGTGCTTGGGTAGTATACCATCACTCACATGTGAGTGATGGTACACTACCCAAGCTCCTGAAGCATTATAAAGGGTAGTGGGGCGCTCTTTCTAACCGATGTGGGACTCGACGAGTACAAGTCCAAGCTAGGCGCTTGCTTGCTCGTGCCTGCACTCGGGGACGAAGGACAAAAACCGCACCGCGCCAGGCACCGCGTCGAATAACAATTCTTTGGGGCGGAGTCCTTACACTCCTCAACCCCAAAAAGCGCTTTTTGTAGGGTAGGAATTTGTTCCCCCCACATTTGATTGTATACCTACCGCGGTGCCAGGCGCGATGCGGTTTTTGCCTTCGTCCCCGAGTGCAGGCACGAGCAAGCAAGCGCCTAGCTTGGACTTGTACTCGTCGAGTCCCACATCGGATAGTGAGTAATGGTACACTAACGCAAGCTCCAGAAGCATATAAAGCGTTAGTGGGGCGCTCTTCTATCCGATGTGGGACTTGACGAGTACAAGTCCAAGCTAGGCGCTTGCTTGCTCGTGCCTGCACTCGGGGACGAAGGCAAAAACCGCATCGCGCCTGGCACCGCGGTAGGTATACAATCAAATGTGGGGGGAACAAATTCCTACCCTACAATTATTATTATTATTATTATTATTATTATTATTATTATTATTATTATTATTATTATTATTATTATTATTATTCGATTGTAACAAGAATTGAAGAGGGTAAATTCAAACTCTGTTAGAGGAGGCCAGACAATACTACTAAGTTACAAGGTAATTCATTTTAAATTTAATAAAGTTGACTTTTTTTTTTTTTCTTATAATAAATTATTTGATGACTCCATTGTAAAGTCCATTAACTTAGGAGGATATATTAAGTGTAAAATCTTCACCATGGGTGAGGAGATCTAATTATATCTCAGTTCTCTTGGATCATGATTCTAGCTACGTACTACTTTTGTTTGTATTTATTAAGAACCTTTCAACTTAGTTATATTCGTCTTAATAATATTTTTTCAAGGATGGGGAATGAAATAGCTTAACCAAAAGCTAGGATACCACTTTAATAATTAAAATAATAATACTAAATTTTTTTAACCTTTATCTCTAAAAATATCTCTAGATAATTTAGTATATATGTAAAATATCTCCAACAATAGTATTGTTTGGGTGGAGATATTTTACGAATAATAATAATTATTATTATTTTACTACCACATGATAACCATAATTTAAAATTACAAAATATATCACATCATCTTAATCTTATCACATTTTTAAATAATGTTATGTTGTATTCTTGTGTTGAGATTACATTAATGTAAGATTACAATAACGTAATATTACAGCGTAATATAGCATCACGGCGAACCAAATGCCCTCTAGGAGTTTAGGGAATGGGATGAGATTCGGGTAGTAGCTTAGGAATTTTCTAACTATTTCCTTAAAAAAAAAAAAAAGGTCCTAAGTGCCTCATATTCCACTTTGTATTTATTCTAAATTGAGCTCTTGTGTATGTAAGCTACAAGCTAAAAATGTAATTAAAGTGGAACCTCAATAAAACCTTAAATAAATCTACTTTAATTTTAGGAGAAAGTTAATAGATATCTTATGGGTATTGGTATAAGAAATTTTTTTTAGAACTTTTTTATGGGAAAAGAAAAAACCAATTAACTTTTTTGGCAATTTTTTTATATTTCTCATAAAAGTGGTATTAAATTTTTTTAAAAATGACCCATTAACAAATGCCCTAAAGGCATTCATTAACAAGGCCCTTAATTTTATGCCAACTATCTTAAATTAGATTTCATATTGGCTCCAATTTTGTGCCTAGTATTCCTCCAATTTGAAATTACTTATGGTCTATCTATATATATATAAGTAAAGCACAAACCTTTGATGAGGTTTTTCCATTTAGCATTGTGGGGCACCACACGTTTAAACCACCCCGGCCCACTCTATTCTCGGCCCAAAGCCCACACCGAGGATAGTGTGAAGGTCGAGGATCACGAAAATGGCTTAAAGCACCTAACGTCCTCGTCGAGGATGACACATCCTCGGCACACCGACTTCGCCAAAAAGAAAATATCACTCATTCGTTGAAAATATCTCACCAATATTCTGACCACTTTAATGGTGATGTGACCAACGAACCCAGTCGCCTTGGTTACTCCAACTAATAAGAAGCCTGCAAAGACGGCTGAGAACTAACATAAAGCCTATAAAATCAGATGATGGGACAAACTCTTATCCACAGTGACCGAATAACTGACAGATGGACGGCCGAGATTAATTAGAACGATGCTATATAACCAAGAGAATTCCCAAAAAAGAAAGAAAAAAAAAAGAAAGATCTATGAACTCTAAGAAAAATAGATCCTCGGATAATCCGAGGACAAATATGCTTCGCAAACACACAACCAAAGTGATGGTCATCCCCAATAAAAACTCTTAGCCAAATTTCGTGAAGGGGATTCTGTTGAACTCTATATCCCCTATCATTTGTTATAAATACCAAATTAACCATTGCTTACTTCGGTGATGCCAAATCCTTATACCCACATCTCTACAAATTTTTATTGTGAAGGGTCCCTTACAAATTGAGTCCCTACAAGCATGTTTAGAGCATCTAGTGCTTAATTTTACAACATAAGAATTTAGCACTAGATCTAGTGCTAAATTCTTATGTCGGTAAAATTAAGAATTTCTAAAATAATTCAAATAAACCCCAAAATCTTTTAAGTGGCCATAATACTCCTCAAACCTCTAATTTACTTTTGGTCATTTTGGATGTTCTTTTTTTTGGGAGGTGGGGCAGGGGGGGGGGGGTTTATTTTGGACATTTGAAGGGTTTGTGGGTAGATATTTGGTCATTTTGAAAATTCCAAGGTTTTTTAGTCATTTTGGATGTTATGGGGTATTTGAGTCAATTTAGAGGTTTCATGAATATTTTGGTCATTTTAGAGATTTTGGGTGTATTTCTATGATTTTAAGATCTTTCAAAAGTATTTTAATCATTTTGGAAGTATTGTGATCTTGTTAATGGATTGAGGTGTACTTTATTCATTTGAGAGATTATGGATGTATTTGGACTACTTTACCGGTTTTAGGGGTATTTTCGTCAATTTTATAAGTATTTAGGTATTATTGTTGATGTCAAAATATTTTGCTCATTTTGGAAGCTGTCTTAATTGTTGATGTCAAAGTATTTTGCTCATTTGGGTATTTTGCTCTTTTTTTTTTTCTTTTTTTTTGGGCCATTTAAGGGAGTTTGGATTATTGACTATTGGGAGAAGTTAATGATCTTAATAGTTATCCACTAGGTTAATACTTAAATGGGCATATTAACACATATTTATGTATAATAGGTGGATTTAAATGGATTGGTGGGTTTAGGTAAGGTGACTCAAAATTTAAACTCTTTTATTGTCCAACGTCCCATTAAAAAAATAAAAAATAAAATAAAAAAATAAAAGTCAAACTGGGTAATTCTACCAACAAGTTATTAAAATCATATCCGTCCATCTTAGAAATGAGTTGATTAGATTTCATTACTTCATCATCATTCAAATAAATTCTACTTAAATTATTGAGGACGTGACCAATTTGATCTACTCACTTCAAAATGGATTGATAAAATTTTAGACACTTAATGGTCAATTCATTCTAAGAACTTTGAGGATTTCATAAATCTAGTTCCCCTCTCACCCCTTTAAACAAAGGATGAAAAGATTGGTAGGTGATAGAGGGGTGTTCCATTAGAAAATCTATTTTGTGTGGGTCTTTGAGTGTGCATGCCATTTCAGACATTCAGTATAAGAAGGGAACTGCTAATTGCTAATTGCTGATTGCTATGCCTCAATTGTCTAAGTGCACATGAAGCAAGAGAAGAAAAAAAAATCATAATCCTCTTTCTACATGCACTAAGTTATTATTTAAAAGAATTTCATAAGAGTGGTCCAAGATATTAGCGAGAAATTTCGAACCCAAAATTTCATGAATATCGTAAGGTCTTAGAAACTACTAAGTTAATCCTTTCAAGTTATAAAAAATAATTATTAATAACACGAGCTAAGGTTTCGAATTCTAAAATCACATAGGTTACTTAAAAGTCTCAAATGTCTTTATTTAGTGAGTAGTGAGTCTAGTGACTTCCGGAGAAGTCTCAACCAAGAGATGATTAAGAATTCCACACCTCAAACCTGTTTGAAACAGTATTAATCAACCTTCTTCCACCAATTAGATTACCAATTCTTTGAACTTTGAAGTTGACATTGTAGAAAATTGGCTAACAAGTTAGCCATATCCCATAGCCGTATCCAGCAGAAAACAGGTAGCAGCATCACTTTCAACTGCCCCATATTGTTGGGCTTGAAAAAGCGAACGTATTATTCTCACCACCCCTCGGTTGCGTTTTCAGGAGCATACGTGGCCGCTACTTTTTTTTTATTATTATAGATTCTCACCTATTTGTTGCAAAAAAATTGGGACCACATTTTTAATCTGGTAGTTGTCAGCATTCAGCAACTTGTCAATTGTACTACATATATATGAGGGTTGATTAATTAGGTCGTGTACTTGTTTACTTTCCCCTTCTCCTTTTTTTAGTTTTTCTTCTCTCTAACCCAGCACCAAACGCCAGCCCATTTGTTTGTATTGTTTTAGATACAGCCCGCTTTGCAATATATGGTAATGGTATAGTTGATTGTGTATAAAAAATTTTGTATCGTAAGTGTTCATGAATTGTACAATACAGTTTTTTATAATGTTAATCGTATATAAGAAGTTCTAAATCGTATAATACCAAAAAAAAAAATGTTTTAAAATGATTTTGTTTTTTTTAGGTTAAAATTTGTACTTTTATTTGAATCTAATAAGTTGTTAAACTTGTTTTTAATACAAATTTTTAGGTTATTTAATTTAGCTAATAAAATAACATGTTCATAAGTTTTTTTTTTTTTCTCTTTCTCCTACAAAATTTGAAATACACACTTACACTTTACTTTTATATTTATATATTTATTTTTTATACTATGAATAAGGTATTAACTAACAATATAATTGTTTTGTTATTATTTTTATAATTCTAGGAAACTAGAATCCCAAGAAGAAATCTTTTTTAAAATAAAATTATTAAAATAAAGAACAATAAGAGATAGTAAATGTTTATGATGATGAAGAAAATTTCAATGAAGAAATAAGCTTGCGAATTGATGAACATAATGATAACATTTACTTAGATGGAGTTGATTAGGCAATATGATAAAAAAAAAATTTATTATTTTGGATCATTTGTAATGTATTATCACTTTTAAGTTTAATCAATTTGAATGTGTATATTATAAGAACATGCTAGTTTGATTTATTTAATTGGCTTGTTAAATATTATTACATAAGTGATGAATAAATTAGTCATTAGTTGAATATATTCAACATTTATAATGAATATACACTTTATATAGGTATACCTATAATTTTTTTTATAAACTTTATTAAATGTTTGTGTATCTTACGATACATAATATGATATGATACACAATATTGAAAAATACCGATTTACGACAAGATTCATGTTTTGACAACTATGATATATGGTAACATGAGAGGTGATATCTTTTGTAAAAGTCATGTACAAAGCCCTCTCATATGAAGGTGGATTTTACATTTATGGAATCCACACCTATTTAAAATGGGTGTTGTATATAACCATTATACATGATAACAATTCATAATATAATGCATCTACGAATATCTTGAATGTTCACCCAATGTGTCTTTAGCATTGGGTCATAATTGGGTAAAAAATAGTTCACAAAGTAAGTTTGGTGGCATGACATAGCCTATAAAAGTTATGCCAAGTTGCCAACCCTCTATGTATATAATTATAATGAGAGAGGAGAGTTTAAATCCTAAATGTTTAATTAGGTTGAAACTACCCAGAAATATCACTTGAATAAAAGAGAAAAGTTAACCAATACTCTAAAAGTATTAGTTTAAAAACTATTTTTTAAAAAAATTAATGAAAGAGAAAAAAATAACTAAATTTTTTACAACATTTTCTATTTTTCATAAAAATAGGATAAAAAATTTCCCTAAAATAACCTATTAACAAATGTCTGAAAAACAACTGCAATTCAAGAAATCATTGTATTCTGATCGTTGCCTTAAATGAATACGTTAGACCTTCGAAGCAGACCAAGCCGAGCCTTGTCTAATAAAGTAGGCCTTGTGGGTAATATGCTTGAGCTCATAATCAGCCCAATATTTTATTTTGGGCTAAGCTTTTGTCCACTAGTATTTACCGGCTCTCCCAAGGCTATAGTGCAATTAAATGAAACCTTTATGGGCCTTATCCCATGTTTGGCCCAGCTTAGAAGCCATTAGATTTTTTTTAAATTTTTTTTTTTGAGAAACAAACTAACGGTTAAACAGACACACTTAATTACTTTTTCACCAAACTCAAACACGTTACTTAATGTAAAGTACCACTAAAAAATGACCTAACTCTTGTAGTAGTAGAGTAGAGCTTTAACAAATGAGAAAAAGTTACACTTAAACAATATGAGACAAAATTACCTTATATATAGGATTTATAAAAACTTTTTTTTGAAGTACGATTTAATTTTATCCAACTTATTTTCTTCTCCAAAAAGTAAATGAAATACAATTACTGCCCACTCTTAGATTCTTCTAGAGGCCCTGCTATGGTCTATTTTCCAATGTTTTCTCTTAATTAAATGACACGAGTATTATATATACTAGATTGTAACCCGTGTTTATATATATAAACATTCAACAATAATGATGATAATATGGTCTTACCTAGGTGAATGAAGTGGTCATCTTAGTTTTTATGCAAAGAATTATGAATTGATAACTTGACATCAAAATTAAGTAAATAAATTGCACACACGAGGCAAAATTATAAAATAATTAAAATAATTAGAAACTATTTTAGCTCTAATCTAGATTCTAAGTGTACTTTAAATTTAATATAATATATATCACTCGGTGGTGGCAGGAGCTACAAAACAAGTTATATAGATTCATAATCAATCTAAAGTCCTTCACTGCCAAATGGGATTTTCAGCATTAGTTTTCAAGTCTTTTGTTGCTTACTGGTCACCTAGATCAAGCCTTCTAGCTTTCCTAGCTAACTCTGAGAACTCTAGTCTCTTTGTTTTGATTAGTTGTTCTCTTCTCAGTTTCTTTTTCTTCTAGCCCATAGTCCTAAATCATATATATGCTTAATACCATAAGGTTTATAGTACATATATAGATACACTTAGGCCCTGTTAGTGAAATGGATCTAATGCTAAACCCCGTTTAGTTAATAGTATATACGTGTTTTATACTTTTGATTTTTTTTTTTTTTTTAAAAACGTGTTCTGTACTTATAATTATTAAAAAAAGTGTATTTTTAAGATGATGTCATGAACTCTCTTGATGGAACAGAAACTAAACTGTTAATTCCTTGTAGTAAACCTCGAGTCCATGAGGGGGTTTCTCTAAATCCACAAGGAGAAGAAAACTGGAATCCATCAGAGAAATAATTTGACAAAAGTCTGTGTTTATTTATAATAGTCTGATTTGTCTCTGCTGGCTACAAAACATATAAATACGGAAAAAAAAACGTCTAAAAACCCTAATTCGCACTAATTACGCGATTAGATGACAAAATACTGAAATTTATCAAAAATGGAAAAATTGAGTTAAATACATAATCATAAACTATTGACCTTAAAGGTCGTTCCAAAATAGACGAGACTTTATTTTGATTTTTAAACTAAAAGTTATTAAGGAAAAACGAATATTATTATAAATAGCAAAAACACTGTTTTCTAGGCCTTAGTGAAGGAATTCACCTAAATTTTGGCGATGTTCATAATACGAATTTGGATCAGAACACCGTTTCCCTTCAACTTACCAAATTTCATGCAATTCTGACTATCACCCCAATGGCCTCTACTGGCACCCTCATTTGATCTTGCGTTGTGACTTCCTGCACCCCTACTGCTTTAGGAAAGCATGTGATGTCTATTCTATATCATAAGAATATTTTAGTTCTCATATAGTAAACAATTTTTTTTTTTCTAAATAACTGTATATGTATACTATACAAAATAGTACATGTACCATTAACTATGAAACTCATAAAATTAATTAGTACTAGTGAGTTGTGAGTTTTAATTAGTTTAACGGGTAAAATCTCTATTGTTGAATAAAAGATCTAGAATTTAAACCCTGCACATTTCAAAAATAATTAGTATCTTGACCTATTAATAAAAAATAATTATCATTAAGTGGATGTCATAAGTTGAAATTATATCAATTTTATAAATAAATAAAATACATATATTAATGCACTTGGCATGAAGAGGCACTGTGATTATGGTGGCCTAATTTTTATTGCTACATTTATCATGCTGCTAGCTAGTAGCTGAATAGCGATGTCCACGATTGAACTAATTACCTAAAATTTCCCAAATTTAAGGAGGTCCCATAGCATATGCATACGAATATGATAAACGTGTGTACTTGTAAATTGTAATGCCTTCTTTGCATATATGAGCGAGAATTCTCAACATGTCACTTCATTCACCTATGACTCATAAGATGATTTAAATTCTAGCTCTCAATTATATTTTTCTCTCCAAAAAAAAAATCTCAATTATATTTCCTTTTCGTATCAAACTATCTTTTTTGGTCTTAGTAGTTATATTTCCTTTTCGTATTGAACTATCTTTTTTGGTCTTAGTTAAAAATGGTCCCCATTTCATTTTGTTCGACTAGCTTTTCATATTTATCATTCAAATTTTACTCCAAAAAAAATAATAAAAAAAAATCATTACAAAACAGATTAACAGCTACATTTTTACTATACTAATGGTCTGTTTGATTAGGCATTTTGGGAGATTAAAATGTCATTTTTAAAACTCAATCTCTGTTTTGTAACCACAACTCTGCATAACTTTTTTACAAACGCTTATTTAAAACTTAAAACATAGTTTTTCAACAGCTTATACAAAAAAACTGTAAATCGTATATTACAATAAACTTAATGCGAAATATTCATACAAAACTAACTAAATCTTAAACTAACCATATGTTAAACTATGGTTAATAAACTTGCAATACAAGTAATATACTTTACTGAATTGCGTACTAAATATTGAGCTTGGACCTTAAATTAGGATTGGGTTTGATATCTTTTTAACATTTTTTTATATCGTTTGGTTAACTGGGTATTGTCTCTTTCTTAAAAGTCACCACCCATTCACCCTTTTAAAATACTAATGGAGACACAAAGACGACAGCGACTAAGCCAAGTCGTTGTTATGTTGCTGGGCAATTCTCAGAAAGTTATTAGTAAGAAATTAACACCTTGTAGATTTTCATCACTGTCCTGATTCAATTGCTTTCTGGCTCCTTAGAAGAGAAGGCTTCGAATCAGAATCTTCCATAGTGTACACTTTTTCCAACAAAAAGCAATGTTCCAATGCATGCCCCTTCTAACTCAGCTGAAACTTGGTTGCCAAGCAGTAAGCTACTAAGAAATTGTCCACGAGGCCGGCATGCGTTCATTTAATTACTAAGTCAAACTGATAAATATATCTCTCATTATATATATATATATATATTACTAAGTCAAACTTAACAAATTGCAGCAAAGAGGCTGTGCTGGCAATGCAATTTGGTCAAACGCTCATTGTTGCCAAAATTTTGGTGTGCCGAAACCACTCTCGATTGGTCATCATCACATCTCGTACTGGGTCAGGTTGGCCAATGGCTAAGTTTGAAGACTCAAATGTGAAATAACCAACCTTCTTAAACAGAAAATCACTACCATATCGATTTTGTGCAAAAGTTTTGAAAAGCAAATTTGAAAATATTTTAATGAATTTAGCTTCAAATTAATGCACGCTGCAAGCAACTTATTTCCCAATCTTTTTGTCATAAATCAAGAGCAATGAATTAATTGAATGAAGTAATTTAAGAGCACTAATTGCTTTTTTTTTTTTTTTAGTTTGTTTTAAAATATATTTCAAGTCCTTGACCACTTTTTCTAGATAAGGCCTTCGTTTGGATAATGCTGAAACGCACTACGCGTTTCACTTTTTTTTTTTTTCGTTTCACGTGCACTGTGGGTCTCATACAAGAAGAGAAAACAAAATTATGCTTTTCCAGTAGATCCTGTGTACTGTTCACGAGACCCGCAAATATTTTATTAAAAAAGACTTTAAAACTGGTCTCACAGTACTATTCACACATTTAAAAATTATTTTTCTACAGTATTTTCAGTTTTCAGCAAAATAAACAGTATTCAAACACACCCTTAGTGACCACAGTATTAGCTTCACAATAATCTTTATTTATTTTTAATAAGTAGGATGAGTTTATTAAAAGAAGATGGAGGTTAAATTGTTTAAACCTCAAAGAGAACGAAGACAACAAAGGGAAGCTGATTTATCATCATCCTTATAAAAGAGATAGATTATGGTCCCCAAGTTGATGGAAATGAGGCCTAACAGGGTACACAATAAGCAAACTTATTAAAAGGTTGGGAAATTAAATTTCGGATGTCTAACTTCACATTAATCTTTACATAGCCCAACAAAAATATATATATATATATATTAACAAATTAATTAATTAAACATCTTTTAACAGATTTTAAGGAGACAACCACTCCATAATTATATGGCAACAGTTTCACATGCAACCTTATTATACTTTTTATATATTTTATTATTAATATTTGTATCCAATATGAGACGCGGGAATATCTCACCTATAAATCTATAATATTACTGAACAAAATCGTAAGCTATATTTGACTTATTTTAAAGTAAACCAATAACAAAACTGATAGTCTTTTTAGACTCAAAACCAAAAAAAACATTAAACTAATACTGTAGAATTTGATTGAGAACCAATCTACTTTTTGACCAAGTCTACAAACATAAAGGTCAAACTTGTTGACAAGGCACTCCATTTTTATACACTATACCATCATTCCTGACCACTGACCCATCACCTCGCAATTTCACGTAACCTTGTGATAAACACAAGCCTCTTCTCTTTCGCAGTATATAAATATAATCGACCCCTCTTATATATCCTATACCTAATCATTCAAACTTTGCAACACATCCACATTCTTACCAATAACAGAAAACTTTGAAATAATACAAACCTTTTCAACTACACACATCCTTAATTAGAGCGAGTTTCATGCAATTCTCCAACATGGGCAAAGACAGCAAGTTATCCTTGTTAACACGCTTGAAGAGAGCAGTGAAGAACGTAAGGTTTCTGTTAGATTTTAACATGAGCCGGTGGCGTCTAGCATCGGTGCTTGGCCATGCTTCTTCTTCGAGCAAACGAATAAGCTTCAATGATCGACCGGGCTTGAGGGCAGTTTGTGATGATGATACAATAGATTTTGAAGACTCAGTAGGGTCTTCGGTAGGGTCTTCAAGATCAGGGATTCAGAGGACTATAAGCTGTCCATCCGAAGATGATGTTGATAAGAGAGCAGATATGTTTATTGCTAATTTCTATCGTCAACTTCAGATAGAGAGACAAATTTCACTAGAGCTTCAATATTGCCGGGGAAATAGCTTCAAGTTAATCTCTCCATGATTGATAATTTTTTTGGTTTTTTTGGGGTGTTTTATATTTATTTATTGATTCATTCATTTTTTTGGGACTTTGATTATTGTTTGTTTGATGAAGCCTTTGATTTTTAGAAAAAGGGGCCTCTAGAGTGAATTTGCAAGGAGTGTTTTTGATTTTGTAGTGCCTGTTGTAAAATTCCAAGAGCGTTCCTACCGTCGTTCTTTCATAACTTTTATGTAATATAGTGAGAAACGCATCAATTCTTTGTAAATTTTCCTTCTTCTTTATTGAGAAAAATACAAAATTCCTTTTTTTTTTTTTTTTTTTTTCCCTCCCGGCTCTTTAGTCTGATTCAACTTCTTTATGAATAGTAGTTTCTGAAGCGAAAAAACTGACCTTAAAGTTTGTTGGTTATAACATTCAGTGTCTCCAATGTAGCAAGATTTTGAAACTCGGAACATTCATTAAACTGTAAAAAAAAGAAGTTCAAGAATTTTGAGGTCGAACCGTGATGATGTTATAATTAATTTAATAATTATTTTAAATATAAATAAATATATTAAATTATTAAAAATAGAAAAATTAGCTAAAATAGTCTCCAAATAAATATGAGATTTATATTTCAAATATATTTTTCATATCATAATTTTCATAAGACACATAAAAAATATTAAATCTTAAGCAAACCTAATAAATAAACAAATAAATAAGTATATAATAATATTATAGTGGATGATATAATGAGTATAAAAGTTTTATACTCATTATATCATCCACTATAATATTGTTATGAAAATACTGTAGACATTTCATTTCTCTTTTAAATTTCTTATACTTTTAAAAAAAAAATGATATGTCCACAATATTTTTGCAACAAATCCTAAGTGGCAAGTTGTTACTGGTTGTTATTGGTTGTTATTGTTGAGTTAAAAAAGTTATTTTAATGCTAAATTTAAATTTGAACAAATAATAACTAACCACCCTTAATTTGTTATAAAAATATTGTGGACGTAGCATTTCACATTTTCAAATTGCCCAAGTACAATCCGTTTTTCCTTTTTCTGTTTCTTTTATTTTTTTCTTCCTTTTTTCTCCACAATTTGATTGATTGATTTATCTCCTCCACTGTTTATAATTCTAAATCTTTATCTATTTCTTTTTTCTTTTATTTTTTTACTAATATCTTAAATTTTTCTCATCCACCCATTTAAAAATTTTACATTCCCAATGCCTCTTTTACTTTCCCAATGCCTAAGGTCCGTTTGAATACAACTTATTTTGCTGAAAACTGAAAACTAAAAACACTGTAACAAAATAATTTTTAAATGTATGAATAGTGCCGCGAGACCCATTTTTAATGAAAAAGTTGCTGAAAAGTGAAGCTTGTGGGTTCATGAACAGTGCGCACATGTACTATACACGGAAGAAAGGTCAACATATGCGGCTTAAAAAACAAGAGGAAAACGCTGAAAGTTGCAAACGCAGATGCACAAACGTGCTATCCAAACCAGGCTCTAGTTGCCTACACATTTCTTCAGTGTTCTCTCTTTCTCTTTTTTGATGAACCCTCTTCACTCTTTCTTCTTCACAAGTCTCCTCAATCCTCACAAAACTCTTCCTCCGCCTCCTTCTCAGTTTCACTCACGGAAACAATCATGGTTTTTTTTTTTTTTTTTGGTCAAAAACTCTTGCAGAGCATTACATTGTCACCGTGCAGTGGCTGCTCCTTTCTTCTTCTTCTTCTTCTTCTTTTTTTTTTTTTTTTTTTTTTTTTTTTGTCAAAAAAAATTTCTCAGAAGCTCTCATTACCGAAAAGAAATTTTTGCCTGAAACTATCTAGAACATTGATGCGAGTTCAACGTTTGACAAAATGTTATGGTTGAAGCTTCAACAATGGTGATTTGGTGCTATGAGTCTGTAATGTTTTTATTTTTTTTAATAAAAATAACTCTGACTTGAACCACCAGAACCGCTCACAGTTCACAGAACCGGGCGGTCGGACTGCTGTTCATACGGGTCCCTACTTTTTTTGTATAGAGCGGTTTTTGATATTAAACGAACCGTAATTTTGAGCGGTTCGAGGTTTTTCCAGTCAAACTGTACGGTCTAGTTTGAGTTTAAAAACCTTGCAATGTAGAGGCTAGCTAATGATTGCGATTGGGTTTACTTTCTTGGTTTTTTTTTTTTTTTTTCCTTAATGGAACTTTATTACATTGAATAACAAAAGCTAAGCACAAGCTTTATCAGTGAGGACTTCACGAACTTGTGAGGAAGATCCTTAGGATAAATGCAACCTAATACAATACATTTGACACATAATTTCTCAGCCAACAATACGAGAGAGAGAGAGAGATGAAACCACAAAAGAGAAAGGGAGATAGAACAAGTGTAAGAATCATAACAAATATATATATATATATCATGTATTTTTTAGGTTGAAAAATACCAAAACTACTACAAATTTTACTAAAAAAATTTTCCTAACCAATATAGCAATAAATGTTATTGGCTTTGTGCCACTTCAATTACTAATAAATAATGTCGTAAAAGCCTGAAAAAAGCACATACGATATTCTCTTGATAGAACAGAAACTAAACTATTAGCTTCTAGTAGTAAATCTCGAATCCATGAGGAGTTTCTCTAAATCCACAAGGAGAAGAAAATTGGAGTCCACTAGAAAAATAATTTGACAAAAAGTCTGTGTTTATTGATAATAGTCAGACTGTATGGTCCGGTTCGGGTTTAAAAACCTTGCAATGTAGAGGCTAGCTAATGATTGCGATTGGGTTTACTTTCTTGGTTTTTTTTTTTCCTTAATGGAACTTTATTACATCGAATAACAAAAGCTAAGCACAAGCTTTATCAGTGAGGACTTCACGAACTTGTGAGGAAGATTGTTAGGATTAATGCAACCTAATATAGTACATTTGACACATAATTTCTCAGCCAACAATATGAGAGAGAGAGAGAGAGAGAGAGAGAGAGAGAGATGAAACCACAAAAGAGAAAGGAAGATAGAACAAGTGTAAGAATCATAACAAATATATATATATATATATATATCATGTATTTTTTAGGTTGAAAAATACTAAAACTACTACAAATTTTACTAAAAAAATTTTCCTAACCAATATAGCAATAAATGTTATTGGCTTTGTGCCACTTCAATTGCTAATAAATTATGTCGTAAAACCCTGAAGAAAGCACATACGATATTCTCTTGATAGAACAGAAACTAAACTATTAGCTTTTGGTAGTAAATCTCGAATCCATGAGGAGTTTCTCTAAATCCACAAGGAGAAGAAAATTGGAGTCCACTAGAAAAATAATTTGACAAAAAGTCTGTGTTTATTGATAATAGTCTAAATTGCCTCTAATGGCTACAAAACATATAAATACTAAGAAAAAAACAACTAAAACCCTAATTCGCACTTGTAAGGACCAGATTTGAGTCCCTGGCCCAAAAAGTGAATGGACTTAGGCCTAAAAAGTCCAACACAATGAATTTGTAGAGAATGAGTTGGAAAACTGGGCTTTAATGAATCATACAAACACTATAGTAGATTCAAATGATAAGAGAATGAGAATAGACAAGTTTATGCTGAAGAAAATTGTCATCAGTAGAGTTCGAGGAGATCAGTTCTTATATATTTCTTTCAAGTTTGATTAAAAAGTTAGTTCTTGATGCTACAATGTTTTTCTCTTTTTCTTCGATCCCCTTCTCCCATCACCTTTTCCTCCTTTTATGCTCTCTTCCTCTTTCATCTTTTTCCTCCACGTGCATGCCAAATGACTGGTGTTAATACTTATCCTATCAGCCCCTTCCATAAGTCTTTGTGTAGTAGCTGTAAGGCTGAAGACCACTGTTTAAGTATCACGTCCACATTAATACGGTCAGAGAGTTAGCTACAGAGCATTTAATGCAATGGCAGTAGCTTTCCCCTAAGATATTTTAGGACTCCTCCTTGTCTGATGTCTCTGCAATGCTTATCCGCACTAACAAAACTTCCTAGAACGTTACCTTGGGCGACAGACCACCTCTTCGGACCTCGGCTTTGGCTAGCCGAGGAGGTATTTATCCTCGGCCCACCCTCTTGGGCCATTACGACCAAAAGTAAACTCTTTATTTACTAACACAGTCTCTTCTGACCAAGATTTCTCCTCCTTGTACAACTTTTTGTCCTCGACTTAGACCACAAGCCCAAAATATAAATAGGTAATGAACCCTTGGGCCCAATACCCCTACAGTACTAATTACGTAATTAGGTGACAAAATACCAAAATTTACCAAAAATGGCAAAATTGAGTTATATGCAAAATTATAAACTACTGACCTTAAGGGTCATCCTAAAACAAACGAGATCTTATTTTGACTTTTGAGCAAAAAGTTATCAAAAAAAAAAAACTGTAAATGGCAAAATTGCAATTTTCGAGACCTAAATAAAGGAATTTGCCATTTTCAGGGGTATCTCATAGCAAAGCGATGATTATTGCTCAGAAGGCCTTTTCACTTCAGCCTGCCAAATTTCATGTAATTCCAACTCCAAGATCCATGATTTCTACTGGTGCCTTTTTACCTTGCATGTTGATTTCAGGTGCACGTGAGAGTCCAATAAGATCATGACGGTCTATTCAACATCAATACATAAATATTAAGATTACATTTTTTTGTGATTAGTGATATATTAGTTTGTAAGATTTATTTTGTAAAATTTGTAATATCACTTGGATAACACTTTTAGGTTTCTAGTTATGACATTATTGTCATAATGGGGAAGTAGTTGTCACTCAAATATGGTGCTCAGCCGTTGGTACTCAAACTTAATGCTCAGGATGCTACTTTCAACTTGGATTGTTCTCTAGTTGAGATTTTCCCTATGCGAGCTCTTTAGATGGTTTTTTTTTTTTTTTGAATAAACAATAATACTTATTAGAACACACAAAAAAATAGTAATATTAGTATTTTAAACTGAGTTTATAATATATTACATAATCAAAGTACAACTACAAAAATGTCTAACCTTTGTAGTTGTAGATAAGGTCATATTGTTCAGAGTGATGAAGTGGCATCAATATATGGTCTTTTTCTTATTAAGTGAACTTTTGTTTTCCATTTCACCATATATTACACAAAAATATAAAATTGATTATAGAAACGATTTGCATTTTAAAAACTATGTTTTGTGGAAATTTTAGATCTTATTTCCATTTTAGTTATAGTTTGTTAAAGTTATTTGACTAGAATGGTTGTAATAAGTTGTATATCAATCCTATGACAGACCATCCATTAATTGGGATATTTGATGTTTCATCAATTTTTGCTAATTGGTCAATCAAATTATTTTGAATGTTTAAGGTAAAAAAACAGAGGACTAGTGGCTTACTTGAACCTGTCACGAGTTATGCAGAAACCATTCTCAATTGATCATCACAGCTGGTAGTGGGTCAGGTTTGGAAGGGTTGGAAGCCTTTGAATGGCTAAGTTTGGAGCCTCAAATATGAATAATTTATACCCAACCTGCTTTAAACAGCAGATCACTGTTGAACCACTAAATTTGTTTTGAAAAACAAATTTGAAAAAAAAAAAATCTAATGAGTTAGCTTCAAGGCAACTTGTCCTAGATACTTTTTGAGTCATAAAAGTAAGTCCATTGAATTAATAAGTTATCATGCATTCATCGTACTTACCTAAAATGCACATTTACCATGTTTCTTCTTTACATTGTTTTAAACCTGATTTCTAGTCATTGACCACCTTTCTATATATGTATATGGGCGATACCACTGGGACTAACAAAACTTGAGCAACCGTGACATGGGAGAAAATTCAATAATGGGTTGTGTTTGCTTTACACACACTTTTTTTTTTTTTTTTTTTTTTTTTTTAAGTTATAACAGCACAATGTAATTAAGTAAAACATGGTGTCTAACAGGATTTTTCTCTTAAATAAATTTTTTTTAACAAATTTTGGGGAGACAACCAAGTACTCCATTATGTGGCAACTTCTTCGCATGTAACATGATTGTACTTTTTAAAATTTATTTATATTTATTACTATTTTATAAACCATGGGAAGTGGGAATATTAATTCACCTATAAACTTTAATATTGTTTAGCAGTATGCTGGAAGTTATATATATTTAACTTATTTTTGAAGTATAGTAGTATTTATAAACCAATAACAAAACTAGTACAATTAATTTGATAGAGAAATAATCAACTTTTTGACTCTTCTAAAGCTCTAAATTCTAAAATAATCTTCCAACTTGTAAATGCCATCATCACACACGGTACACCATTTTCATACGCATCATCTCCTTTGACCAATGACCCAGCGCTCCCTATGGATATATGTAACCTCTTTCGTTGTATATAAATTCCACATACCCCACTTATCGTATACCTTAAAACATTCCAATACATTTACCAAAAAATAAGAAAACTTTGCAACAAATTACCATCCACAAACTTACCTATATATATATATATTATTATACAACTTTTTTTCCAACACAACCTAAACTCTTTGTGTTTCATCTTTCATGCAATTCCACGACATGGGCAAAGACAAGTCTTCCTTGCTAACACGCCTAAAGAGGGCAGTGAAGAAAGTGAGGTTTCTGATAGATTTTAGCATGAACCGGTGGCATCTAGCTTCGGTTCTTCGCCGTGCTTCTTCGAGCAAACGAATAAGCTTCAGTGATCGACCGGGCTTGAGGGCAGCCTGCGACGATGATACAATATATTCTGATGAATCAGGAGGCTCTTCAAGATCAGGGATTCAGAGGACTATGAGTTTTCCATCCGAAGAAGATGTTGATAAGAGAGCAGATATGTTTATTGCTAATTTCCATCGTCAACTTCAGCTAGAGAGACAAATTTCACTCGAGCTTCAGTATTGCCGGGGAAATACTAAATAGCTTCAAGTCAATCTCTCCTTGATTGATAAATTTTTGGGTTCTTTGAGTGTTTTATTTTTTTTGGATTTTGATTATTGTTTGTTTGATAGGGCCTTTGATTTTTAGAAAAGGGGCCTCAAGTGTGAATTTGCTGAAGTGTTTTTGATTTTGTAGTGCCTGTTGTAAAGTTCCAAGAGCTTTCTTTCCTTCTTTCTTTCATGACTTTTATGTAATAGTGAGAAGGGCATCAATTCTTTGTAAATGTTCCTTCTTCTTCTTTTTGAGAATAATGTAATTTTTTTTTTCCAATTTAATTATAATTTTAAGCTGAGTTTTTGTTTTTTGTTTTTTTCTTCAATCGATCTCTTCCCTTATTCATCTTCTTTACGGTATGTCCAATGTTGCAGCTAGAATTATGCCTAAAAGGTAAACAAAAGCGAAGCAAAAGCTTTATCCTTGAGGACTTTAACAACTCATGAGGAAGATGGGCTGTCACCCCTAATTTTAAAGCTCTTTGGCCACCTAATACTTGGGAAGATGGGCTGCTCTATAAGTTTTTTCTATCCGCCTGGTTAAGCAAACATGAGTCTAGCCTCTTCCAAAAGCCCCATTGACCATTGTGATCGTCAAGAATGGGAGCCACTTCCTAGTTGTGGATTTGTTGTATATTTTACATCAAGTTATAAATGAATTGAATGATACAATTACTACTTTACTAATGTGTTAATTTCATTGAAAACATTTGACACATAGGATCCGTTTGGATAGAACTTATTTTATTAAAACTAAAAACTGAAAATTGAAAACACTGTAGCAAAATAATTTTTAAATGTGTAAATAGTGCCGTAGGACTCAGTTTTAATGAAAAAGTTGTTGAAAAGTGAGATTTGTGGGTTCCATGCACTGTTCACAAGACTCACGAGACTGATAAAAGGGGCTGAAAAGTCAACAAAATACAGCTACTGTTCATGAACAGTAGCCGTTGTCCCCTAAACGTGTGCGCAGCAGCAGAAAGAAAGAAAAAAAAAAGGAGAACAAACGTAAACGCAAAATGCATAAGTTGGATCCAAACCCAGCCATAATTTCATAGCCAACAATATTAAAAAGAGAGAAGAATCCAAGAAAGAGAAAGGGGGATAGGAGAAGTGTGGAATCATAACGAACGTTTTGTGTATTTATGTTGAAAAATATTAAAATTTTTACAAATTTTACTATAAAAGGTTTACAAACTAATATGATAATAAATGTTATTAGTTTAGTGCCACTTCAATTTCTAATAAATAAATATTTAGATTATCCTTTGGTGATTAGTGACACATTAATTTATAAGACTTTTAGTAAAATTTATAGTATCACATGTATAACTTTTTTAGGTTTTTAGTTATGACATTATTTTTGTGATTATCATGTAAGTGATGTAACCGTCGGTTTTCATGATGGGGCATTAGTACTCAAACTCGGTACTCAGGATGCTACTTTGAGCTTGGATTGTTCTCTAGTTGAACTTTTAGCTCTTTAGATGATTGATGAAGTCATCTTGTATTGAGTGATGACATGGCATCAATGGTCTTTTTCATATTTCGTTACAGTGTGGGTGATATCATACCCGCCGGTATATACCGTATCAATCAATGCACTGGTACAAGTACACTCCCTGTTTCGAATCGGAAAAAATATCAGCCGTACCGGCAAAATCCGGCTATTTCGGCCGGTAAATAGATACCGTACCGAAACACGAAATGCAAATCTGAGTAACCCTAGAAAACCCAGCAGAAAGGAGAAAAATGAAAGAAAAATGCAAAAGATAACCGGTGAACACTCCTCTGGCCCAACAATCAGCCCACGTTACTCCAAAACCCCTCATTCACCTTTTATAAATTCCAAATTTACAACATATATAAACTCAAAAAAAAAAAAAAAACAAAAAACAAAAAACAAACAAATTAGGTTACTGTGTACTGTCCCAATTGCTCTGCTTGCCATGGCCAGTTAACCACGCCGCTAGTGTTCTTGTTGGGAGTCTGTAACATCACTCCTCGGTGGCGACACTGGTACACCTCTTTCTCTCTTGCCTCTTTGTCGTTTGTTTGCTCAACACTACGGTGAAGCAGTTCACTTTGACCGAACTAGTAAACTTCTAAACTGAGTAATGAAGTGCTGCACAGCTGTACAATATTTCACATATAATAGTTTTATCTTTCTTTATTTTTTTTATTATAATAAAATATATTAGTTTTGTTCCGGAGATTTAATGTTCTTTACACAATACACTACAATTAATAATAATAATAATAATAATATAATATATAATAATGTGGTTTATATTAGAATATTAGATGATCTGTAAAACATTATTATATAAAACATTAAACATACCAATAAAATAATCATTATAACTAAATGTTTATAAAATAATAAAAAAATCATTATAACTTTGTATATGGTATAAAATAGTAAAAAATAGTGGTAAACTCGAAACGGTACACCGGCATTGATTGATACCCAAAATATATTGTACCTCTAGCCAAATTAGTATAGCCTCCAGTACAGTATTGACTTCCTTGATATTTTCGTATACTTTTATTTTCCATATAACCATATATTACATGAAAGAAAATTGATTCTAAAATCGAGTTGTATTTTAAAAACCATGTTTTGTGGATATTTTAGACCTTATTTCCATTTTAGACATAGTTTGTTGAAGTTATTTGACTTGAATGATTGTAAGTTGTATTAATCTTATGATAGACCATCCACTAATTAGGATATCTAATGTTTCATCAATTTATTTTGAATGTTTAAGGGAAAAAAGAGAGGACTAGTGGCTTACTTGAACCTGCCATGAGTTATAAAAAAATAATGATCAATTTACTCCAAGTAATTTTGACCCAAAACCATTTACAACCCCAATTCAATTGAGTTAAATTCAAATGTGATTCGATTTATCGTCATGTCTAACAACTAGGGTTGTAAATGAATCAAGTGAAATTAAGTTTTTAAAGTTCAAGATTTGGTTATTTAATTTTATTTTGAAAACAAATTAAGCTTGAGTTCATTATCAAGCCATTATATACGCACATTTTTGCTTATAAATACATGAATTAAACAATTAATACTTTCAATTTTTATGAGTATTGAAATTGAAAGACGCACAACGACAAATTATACCCAATAACCCAAAATATATCATAACATGTTAAAAACTCGAGTGAGTGGATATGTCATATGTGAGAGCAATTAGGTGGCGCGAGGCTGCGAGTGGGTGAATCTATGAGAGAGAAAGAGATGGTCACGTAAGCTTCGGTCAACCTACAACAGGAAAGGTACCATGGAGAGAGACAGAGAGAGAGAGGTTCGTGATGGGTCTTGTCCCATCTCTCATGTAGTGGTCATCAAAGTGGGGGTACGGACCATGAATGGTTACATGATGTTTTCATATTATATTTTCGAAGCATCTTCACTATCAGCCAAACACAATAAAATATTCGTAAAATTTAGTTACAACTCAACTTAATATTTTTTTTATTAAATATAAATTTCGATAAATTCATTTTTAGATTATATTTTTTTTCTTACATTATATCCTCCATATTAGTATAATTTTTAGAATTTCAAAAATCAATAATTATGTTATCAATTAAATATTTAAATTTAAAATTTTTGTAATATAAAATTATGTATAAAAAATAAATTTATGTATCAAATAGTAAATAACTTCCGATTATACGAACTTTGACATATGTGATAAGAACATGAATATTATACAATCTAATAGTCAAGTTTTTAAAATACGTAGTCATATTAGGTTTTTTTAGTGAAAGTTGTAGATCTAATTTATTGTCAAATTTTATCCATAAAATATTTTTCAAAATATATAATTAATACCATAAAATAAATTGTTTTCCCAAAAATATTTTCAGCTAAGCTCGAACTTAGAAAAACGTTTTATGTCAAAACAAATGCAGCCCACAACCTCAGTTGCCTTTTGTTTTTGTTTTTAAACAAAAAAAAAAAAATATATATATATATATAGAGAGAGAGAGAGAGAGAGAGAAAGTGCTTTTTGTGCACTACGGGAAAAAGGAGAAAAGATTGAAAACAAATTCTAGCAGATCACAAGAAAAAACAAATCCGGGATCCCTGAGTGAAGGGAACATCAAGTGGCCGCACACAGATTGGTCCTCGTCCACCACCCCATAGCCATAGGTAAGACAGACTCTCTTCTCTTCTTCTTCTTCTTCTTCTTCTTCTTCATTAATTTAATATTTATTTCAACCCATTTCTCTCTCTCTCTGCGTATTACTGTTCTATTTAGAAATTGATGACTTTGACTGATCACATGGGTAAAGATTTATGGAACGTTGCTGTAATTCAAAGCGTTTGAGTAGGCTATTTGGTTTCTGGGAAAACGTAGACAAATCAGATACATTTCATTGTTTTGTCATTCGGAGAACCAAAAGCTTTACTCAACCGAAGCCCAATGCGAAAAATTTGACCCAATTTACTATTCTCGGAATACCCACAGCATAAATTTTATGAATTCACTTTCTTTTAATTTCCTTAGATTAGTGTTGTCATAATTCGGGGTTAAGTGTATAAACAACATTCATGAGCTCCCTGATAAACTTTAAGTTATGCTCAAACTCAATATGAGTACAACCAACAGCTTGAATAGTCAAATCTTGTAGGATGCATTCACTTTGTTTTCCGTTCAAAGAATTATAAACCTTGAGCTTGACATGACATGAACATTGGGTTATATTGGATTGGTTAGACTGGTTAAGAAGTTCACCAAGATTAGCTTGGATTTGGGCTGAAGTAAAACCAACCCGACTCAAGAATCAAAGTTAATTTGCATCTATGTATTGAAATAGAAATGCTTTCCTGTCATCATGTGTTGGATCGAGCAACATATGAGATAACATATGAGATAATGTGGTTTGCTGGGTGGGTTGTTTGTTGGTTTGGAAGTTTAATGATGGTTCTTTCCTTGTCTGGTGCCCAAGATCCTCAGGTTGGTTCATTTCTGATTTCAACTGATGCATCCAGTAGGTTTTGAACCTGTGATCTTACCGTCCACCCTTTCTTTTCTTTTTCCCTTTTTTTTGGAGGGGGGGGGGGGAGGTGCTGTTTGAGCTAGAGCTAATTCGCAATGGTCTAAACGATCTTTTGAAATGCATCTGCAAACAGGACAAACACATGCCCATGACTTCAGTCACTTCACAAGCCATGGAATTTTACATTTCATATCTTTGTAATGACAATATCACAACATTTGGCATGAATTATGAGATGTATCATTGACTTTTCATATTCTCCACAAATGCATATTTCCCTCGTTATAATTTGGAAGGTGTCGACCTAATCCTAACCACATTATTTCAGCCTGTTGCAATGTAATTAATTTCATGGTATGTAATTTCTTACTGATAAATAATAATCCTAATATAAGTTTTTCAATATCTTAATAATTTATGTTGCATCATCTGATTTATTGTGTCTACAAATGGTCCTTGGACCAAATGGGATCTCCTCCCCCCATAAATAGTTTGCTGAGGCATGGAGGGCAAGGTCACATTTTCAAACTGTGGGAGTGGCGTGTAAATTTTATTTACCAATCAGAAAATAACGTGTGTTTTAATTTATATTTATTTTAAACAATCTCTGTTCATTTAAGTAGAGATATTACGATTTGTACAGTGTATTCTTATCGTATATATTTGCATAATAGAATACCCCATGCAAAGTGACTTGTTACATTCCATAATATTACATTTTTCTTTTCTATAAATACGAAAAAATTGAGCCAACATTATCAGCTGAAATCCTTAAAGAATTCCTTTGCCATTAATTTGGATTAAGAATTTCATTTTCTCTATTAGCCATATTCTGAATGGTGGATTGTAACTTTGGGTGCTAATAAGAGACAATGGAGTGGTTTAATCTGTGTGACATAATTTAATACATGGACCTGCTTCTACTCAATAGTTACAATGGGGAAGGGGGGATTTGAACCCTAGACACTAGAAGGTGCCAACCAGTTGAGCTACAAGGCTCTTGGCACATAGAACTGCTACTGCTCACCATGATATAGCTGGTGTCCTAGACACTGGGCACTTTGGGTTACCTATAAGTGTAACTTAAGCTGATATTTTTTTTTTTGATAATCATGTAACTTAAGTTGATATAGCTACCAAAATTAACACATATATTCACCTTGTTTCTCAGAAATAATGGAAGTTGTATTTTTACACAATGTATTTCAATTCCTGCTTTCCTACCGTCTATTAGTTTTAGCTCTTGAGCTTTTTGTATTTTTTTCATGTCTAGAGTGTTCATCATCATGAACTCGATGTTCATTTTATTCAATAAAAGTATTATTACCTATAAAAAAAAAAAAAAAAAATCATGGAAGTAGACATTATTTTTTCCATTTACCTTATGGTATTGTTTCGTGTAGGGCGGAATTAAGAAGCATCATCTCATTGAAACATCCATATGAAGCACATTGTAAAGTTTTTAGCATTGCTGGTGGCAGTATCTGCCTTTTGGATCGGCCTTCTTGAGACAGTGATCCCACGCTCTTATGCTTGGTTGGTGAGAAATTCATCCTTTATTATCTGTTTAATGGTTGAAGGCACTTAGTAGTTTTCACCTTTTCTTTTTAGTTTTGATTAAATGTCTCATCTTGTTACTCTCCAGTTGCCAGTATATTTCGTTGTGTCACTCGGATGCTATGGCCTTTTGATGGTTGGGGTTGGTTTGATGCACTTTCCAACATGTCCTCAGGAAGCAGGGTTGCTGCAACAGGTTCTCAATCCTTTTCCCTAGTAAATAGATCAACTTATCAATATTATCAAATTATGCCAATCAATTATGTTTGTGCAAGGAAGAAAACCTCACGTGAAGGTAATGATTGCCTCATGTTAATGGAAGTCGTGGGAAATAGTACATGTTAATGGTCATCAATGTGGTTAGATGATTTCCACCTTCCTTTGGGCATATTATCTGAAACATCTTTGATAAATTGGATATCAAATATACACGGTTTTGGCGGGTGGGGTTGTGTATCCATGGTTTACTCCACAGCGGTGGGTCCAAAGGGCCCTTGGTGAGGTTCCGTCATTTAAAAAAATGATAAATTGGATTTCCAATTTCAGTTAGATTGTCCGGACTGTTGGAGAAATAAATCTAAGATGTCTTCTCCCTAATTTCTCTGTGGTTGCAATTGTTGAAAGGGTAGGACTATACCATATGTACTCAACTTTTTTGATCTATACTGTCCCCTCTAATGGATTTATTAAGCTCCTAAAGAACATGGGAAAATAAAGGTGGAGCATCAATAGCACTGTCCTTGTGAAATGAGATCACCAGCCTTGGTGTATTTGAATATGCATTGCTCCATATTCCAGTGCTGTGATTAATCTAGACCAAAAAATTCAGGGCATTTGCTTTCCACACCATGTTCTTTTCTTTGGAATGGTTAAGCAAATGATGCTCTGAAGTGTGGGTACTGATATCATATGAATAATTCAAAAGGCCAAAGTATCTGTCCGAAGGATATAATCACAAGAATATATCGACTCCCCCCCCCCCCCCCCCCCCCCAACTCCAATAGTTTGAAGTTTGGCTTTTATTTGGCAGATGACAACACCCTTTACATTATTTTCAATGATGAATTCTTTAATTTAACTTAATCAATTATGGTTTTTTCATTATAAAAATAAATAAATAAATTTTGGTAACCACTTTTCCACTACACCTCTTCACTTCCAGCACTCTTTTTTCTGTTCCCTTCCTGCAACTACATCTCTCTTTCTCTTGTAATTGACTGTCCGTTTTTTCTTTGATTGTCTCAGAAAATTCATATTTATGTATATACACTGCGTGTGTGTCAAGAGCTAGCTTAAATGGCAAAACTGTGGAAGATTTGCATTAGAATCAATTTTTTATAAGTAATCTGCATTAAAATCTTAAACGTCTTCAAATTGTTAATTTCTAGTTTTGTAAAGAACAAACAATCTGATCTAATTTAACCTGGCTATGGAATATTATATAGTGTCAAGATCTCATCTGTTTACATATTCACAATATACTGTAGGTACAATCCTCATCAACATTCCATTTCTATTGTTAATTTTTGTACGCAGTTCAATGTGTGATTCATCCAACTTCACTTGTGCTATTCTGAAGCTTATTTTTCTTTTCTATTTACTATTCTGAAGCTTGTTTGATACAGCTTGCCAGTCATCTTAGTCAATTTGGTCATTAAGCTGCAGCTTAAATGAAATGACACGTTCTCTTGTAAGAGTAAGGTAGAAGATGAGGTTACTAATGGAGCCAGGTTCTAAGTTTGGTGGGACAAGAAAAAAAAAAATAACGTTAAATATATTACTGATTCAAAAAATATATATATATATAGAAGTAGTAAAATAATTAATTATTAATTAAATTATAATTTATTTATCATGTAAAAGTAATATATAATGTAAATAGAAACTGTGATCTATTGTTCTTATGCCTAATGTCAATTTACTCAGTTACCCTCAAGATTTTTCCATATTTTAAAACTATTGTGAGTGTTTACATATACTTATATGTATGCGTATATATTTCTCAATATGTGAGACCAAAGGATCATTAATCCATTGATTTTCCATTTAGTTGTGAGGTCAATATTTAATAATATGCAAACTCAAAAAATTATTTTCAACAATGTCTGTTACAATTGGTAGAGCCATTGTGTAACTTACCCTTTTTAAAGAAAAATAGCTATCTTAGTCAATTTGAACGAAGCTATCAAAATTGAGTTTCTTCTTTCTCTTTGCAGTGAAGCAGCTCAATTGCCCTAGTCTTTGTTCTGTTGTATTTCCCTGATACCAAATTGACTTACTGACTTATATGTGACTCTAAAGCTTGTTGGATCACTGTGTTATGAAACAGAAGTGTGTCAAGCTCAGGATTTTGCATTACTTAAACTGTGAATCCCTAGCATTGTTAGGATTTTTGGTCAGACTGTTCCAAGCTCCAAGGATAAAGCAATTAAGTGATAGTTTTTGGAGTATTGGTAATCAAAGTGCTTCCAGAGTATTTTGAGTTTAATCCTAATGCTTTTCCAGATCATGACTTGATAAAAGTGCCACCCAGTAATATATCTCTAATGCTACATGTATTTGGTGATTGGGTAGGCTTAGTTTGTGTAGGTTAGTAATATATCTCAAATGCCACGTGTAATTTGTGTAGTCTTAGTTTCTTGGTCCATAACAATGTTCTTATAATTGTAATATTTGAACATTAGAATTCATAATTCTTATAATTATCCAATATGCACAACTTAACATTTTTGCCCCTGGCAGAAGTTTTTTCCTTTTGTTTTGTGCGCTCTCTGTTACCAACCCTTAATTTTCTTCTACTATATCTCTGCAATACATTAAGTGGAATGATACTTGCATTGGGTTGAATCTATTTTCAATTCTTTTGCACAGGACATTGCGGAGGCCAAAGAATTCTTAAAGCAGAGAGGGGTTGATGTGGACTATGATTAAAGACTTTCTCCTATGGTGCTTTTGAAGAACCAGGGTGATTTTCAGACAGTTTCAATTCTATATGATCAAAACTTGAGGTACAAATTGGATTATAAGTTGTGTAGGAGTGTTAAATTTGTTGAGGTAGAGTTTGCTAACAGGTCTCTGAAATTTGGATCAATATCTGAAATTATAGTTGCAGAATATGTTGGATGAACATATGTAAAAGTTATTATAACTTACATATGATGTTCATTAAAGAGAAATTAATGACTGATTTGATTAACTTTAATTTGGTTGAGTAAAATGATGGACATTAAGTGGTATTAGTTGCCACCAACTGGTATGGTCATCAAAGAAGAAGCTGCCCCATGCAACAAGTAGCCTGCAGTGTGTGTGTGTGTGTGAGAGAGAGAGAGAGACAGAGAGAACATGACTAATGACTGGTGCTCGCATGGAGATTTTGGAGCAATTATTGGCACATTTATCATAAAATGTTAGAGAAACAAATCTGGAAGGGGAGCATTTTCATTATGTCCTGTTAAAATCAGGCTAAAGTGCACATTATATCAAATATATTTGGATTGGAAAAACTAGTAAAATTTTCATTTGAATAAATTTACATATGTTGCAAGTCTCATGCAAAAACTGTAGATGCAGAAAATTCATTCAAATGGCTAGTTTGGTCTTTGCAAATCTCTGTATGTGTTGTGGACATTTTGCTAACGTCCAAAGGGTTTCAATTTTCTACTCCTTTGCACTTGTTATAAAAAAAGGTTCGTTCAATAAAGAAAAAAAGAGAGACATTAGGAATAAGCATGATTAAGGAATGGTGATCACGTGGAATATTCGAAGCAAGTCACCCCACATTTATGAGGAAACTGTGCGATCTATTACTTCTCACAGGTATTTTTCATCAACAAGTCCTGAGATATAACAACTTTCACAATACTTTTCACGAGTAACAAGGGCTGTTTGCATCACTATTTCCCGTCCCTGCAATCTCTGTCATGCAAATGTGGAAACATCCGGTGAATTCGCGACACTGCAATACCAATGGACATGCCAAAACCAATTAGTTTGTTTCATAACTATTTCCCACCCCTGCAATCTCTGTCATACAAATGTAGAAACATCAGGTGAATTCGCGACGCTGCTGTACCAATGGAAGTACCAAAGCCAATCCTTTAAAAGCGCGGAATGTATTTGCATATGCATCATCACCATCTTTTAAGTAAAGTATGGGAAACTCGTTTCTTAAAGCAGCAAGACTGAAAACAAAACACTTTTTGAGTTCATTTTGTAATAATATGAGAGATATCCCTAAAATATCTCAATGACTTTTCAGTTAGCACGGTGCTGAATTAATAATGATAAATGGAGGAAATCTATAAGTTGCAATCACAAGAAATTTTTTTAAGCATATATGGTAGAATTTAAAAGCAATAAACCATTTTTTTTTCTTTTTCAACCCATGAAGAAAGGAAGAACAACAAAGAAAAATTGATTGATGTTCTTCCTTTAGAACATGTTACAACCCAATTATGGAGGTAAAAGTACCAAAATTTTCTTAGATCACTATGATTTTTCTTTGGATTATTAGAAAGCATTTTTTTTCTGGGTCAAAGGCATTGCTTTATGTTCAAGTATGGTGAGCAGCAAGTAAGCTGAAGAACTTGAAGCACACCATGTTCATGCAAAGATACCTAATTACGAAAAGTTGACCAAATTCACTATTTGGGTTTTGGCAGTGTGCAAAGCTTGACTTCAAGAGGTGTAGCTAACATTAGGCTCAGCTCCACTACCGTCTCGGCGTCTCCCTAACTTTCGACATTGATGATGAAATTTGCTTAATTATTGCCCTTTATTAAGGAAAAGAAGAAGCTATTAAAAAGACCGAAAACTCCTTAAATTAATAAATAGACTAGGTGGTACAAGAAATTATATTAGTGCTTTTTTTTTTTTTTTTTTTTTTTTAAAGGGAATATATTAGTGCTTTTGCAATTATACAAAAAGTAAGATAAAATATTTATAATTTAAGTTTCACTTATCCTCCACCAATCATAGTATGCTATGTGTTTTATTTATTTATTTTTTTTCATTTTAAAGTTTTGTTATTTTATGAGAAAATTTATATGAATACATGATAAATTGTAAATTGTGGAGCATAACATGAAGCAAAAAATTTGTATTCTACATTTAAGGAACTAGTTGAATACAACTTCGGCAATAATTTGATTTTAGCACTATCAGTGAAATCCTATCAAAATTATAAAATTGTTTGGGGGAAAAATTTTTTAGAGATAGGTAGATCATGGGTAAGGGAGAGGTTGGGTTCAAATTTCAAACAACAATATATTATAAAACATCACAAAAGATAACATTATCACTCAGTTATCACTTGAACCCTAATTTAACCTATTCTTTTTTCTTTTTTTGGTCCAAAATTTAACCTATTCTTGTTGTACTATTTTATACATTTAGAATATTAATTTGCATTAATATATACGTTACATATAAACTTTTCTCAAAAAGAAAAAGGACACCATGGTAAATTCGTTCACTTCATTTGCTTTTTCCACCCTCACGTTTCTTGCAAGAGGAAAAGTCAAAAATTGGTAGCCCCAATACCACGAAATTCACAACTAATGCGTTACATTTAAGAAAGTTTGGGACTTTATTATGAATAACACATGGATTTCAAAACCCTCTCGCAAAGCACAACCCATATTCAGAACCATATAAACTCTAGAGGGCTCAACTTCAAGAACCAAATAATGATGAAGAGTGCAAGGCTGAATGGGCGACATCGTTTCATAATCTCTTCTTTCTTCTTCATCATGTTCCTTTGTGTCTTAGCTTCCATCAATGAAGTCCGATTTGATAGCTTCTTAAAGTTTGGTCAGTGTGCTCTAGCCAACGTGCCCTCGCACAATTCATCGTTAGAAAACAATATTGTAGCTTCAAATTCTTCTTCTTCCTCGGATGAAATTCGAATACTCATCGGCATTCTAACACTTCCGGATCAATACCAACGCCGCCACTTCCTCCGACTCATCTATGGAACACAGTCTCCATTGGGTGCCAAAGTTGACGTGAAGTTTGTCTTTTGCAACCTAACAAAGGAAGACCAAAAGGTACTTGTTGCACTAGAGATAATGCGTTATGATGATATCATAATCCTCAACTGCAAAGAGAACATGAACAAGGGTAAGACTTACACATACTTTTCAAGCTTGCCAGAAATGCTAAATGATACAAATAGTCCTTACCCTCCATACCATTATGTCATGAAAACCGATGATGATACTTACTTTAGGTTAAATAGCTTGGTAGAGTCTTTGAGGCCATTGCCTAGAGAAGACTTGTACTATGGTTATGTTATTCCTTGTCGTAGCATGGACCCTTTTGTGCACTACATGTCTGGAATGGGTTATATGATTTCTTGGGATATAGTGGAATGGATTAGGGAATCTGATATTCCAAAGAATCACTTGGAAGGGCCTGAAGATAAGGTTTTTGGCGATTGGATTCGAGAAGGGCATCGTGCTAAGAATAGGTACAATGCAAAGTGGTCTATGTACAATTTTCCCGAGCCACCAACGACATGTACACATGAACTTTGGCCAGACACAATTGGGGTTCACTTGTTGAAGACGCAGGAGAAGTGGATTCGAACATTGAAGTATTTTAATGTCACTGATCATTTGAAACCATCTAAATTGTATCATATACCTTAATTAGGTAAGACCTCACAATTTTTATTTTATTTTTAATTATTTTTTTTCTACAATTTAATTGATACAATCTGATTTTGGGATTTATTAGTTTTTGTTTTACCCTTTAGATTTTAGCGATTAAGGGTTCCAAATGTGAACATTTGAAGATACATCTTGAGGTGGTTATCAAAAAAAAAAGATACATCTTGAGGTCTTGTAATAAGAAACCATATGATACTCTTGATTTTTGGCATTTCATCATTATGACTTTCGCCAACTGTTAACCATGTTTAATGGGGGAAAATATTATATGAGCAGCATGTGCCTCCATACTTACGCTGGAGTAAATTCTACGAATGCCAAAACCAACACATAAGAGAAGAAGCACATGCATCTTGCACCTTTCAGGTCCAATTGGACCTGAAAGGTGTTCAAATGTTGGTTATTTTCAAACATGATCCAAGTGATTTGACAATTTCTATACCTTAAATCTTGAACTTTAAGGCATCCAGAGTAGCCCCTAGTAATATTAAAGTGCCAAATTAAACCAATTGGGATGCACACAAAGCTCTCGATCCATGCGTAGTTGATATAAAAGGTTGACACTCCTAGCAAAATGTCTCTTGGTACTTGAGGTTGAGAAAAATCGAGCACAAAATGGCACCCATAATGGAAGCTACGCAAAGCTATTTAAGGGACCAACTTTGCTTGTGAATCCTGATTAATTGACATTGTGATAGTCCAAAAAGGCACCCACCTTCTTTAAATACTTTCACTTTCACACTCTTAAAGTTGTACCATGAAAGCTTTAAACGCAAATATATCAAAATTTTTTGCAAGGTACCTAGCTAACTTTTCGAAGCCATAAAATTTAGCCCGAAAGTTTGATTGGCGCAAATTTAGTATCGTTTGAAAGGTCATTTCATAATATTTCCAAAGGAACTAAAATTTTACAAAGCAAATGTGCCACCAACAAGCTTCTTAAAGTCTGAGGAAATATTAAAAAGTGCTACAAATTTGGCCAAAAAAAGAGTTGGATTTTTCGCTTGTGATGTTCACTCACCCATCTATAAACACCCCTATTATTTTTCTTTGGTGCTACCAACAAACAACCTTCGAGTTAGCATCAAAAAAATGCTATTCTGACACATCAAAAAGTTACTTTTTTATTTTAAAACACCATTTTACTATATATCCTACTTCATATATTTCATTTTAAGATTATAACACATTAAAATAATCTAAAACAAACCTCATCTATATTAAAAATTTAACAAAACAAATAAATTTTATCAAGCTGCCTCATTTGACAAAGAGAGAGGCAAAAAAGAGAGGGAGAGAGAGAATGTGGGGATGTGTCATGTATGTGGAAGAGAAAATTGAATAAAATATAAGAGAGGGAGAGAGAGAGGACATGGGGATGTGATGTTGGAGAGAGAAAATTGAATAAAAAATATCAAAATATATTTAGCACATATAACCGAACCATCTTATTAGAACAACATTGTAGCAAATACCAAATTTATTTGACATTTGACACATTTCATAAAGGTGATTTTTGTGTTTGGTGTGCCAAATGCTAATTTAGCATTTAGCACACTTGATGCTAGTACTTCAAACCCCTTTCCTCTCATTTTCTTCACTGAAACCCTCCTTTGGAACCTCGTTCACGAGTTCCTTCGGTCAAAAACTCTAAAACCCTACCAATATGCATTCACCTCCAAATCTCTTCGCTTGCTTGATGGAGTAATCATTTTGGCGTGCCCTTGATACCTTGTTAAGGTCCATAAGATTGGCTCTTGGTCATTGGGAAGGCTTATTAAAACAGCCAATGTCTATGAGCAAGTTTCTTGATTTTCATTCGGTATTCCAATATGCTAAGAAGATGGAGACGCGTGTCCTCTATGTCCAAGCCTGCCAATGTGAATGGCACCCACACCCACCTTTGCAAAACATTTATGTGGAACACATTGCATACCCAAAAAAAATTGAAACGCACTTGGTGAATTCTATACACACAAGGAGCTTTGTAACATTAAACTCTATCGATCTTTCATTAGAAAATTGTTAAAACTTTTTTTTTATATATATAAAAAGTTCTATTGTGTCGACAAACCAAAAACTTGGGTAAATACTTATAATATATAAAATCATTATCAAATAAACCACATCAATCTTAACCGGATCATGGGGCCTAGATGGTGACTATGTTTAATTTATGTATGGTTGCACTAAATTACCTTGAGTTTTTGGCACAATTTCGCATGCATCAAGAATTCACAATACTATTTTCCATTTTTTGTGTTAATAAAAAAAAATTCTCTAAATCAATATCTCATTAGACATATATCAAAATTGAAGATTTAAAATTAAGAGACCAAAATGAAGTAAATCCTTTATTTTTTTAATTTTATAATTTAATAGTTACAATGGAAATAAAGAGTTTTGATCTCTAAAATTAAAATTTTTTTTTTTGAAGAATCTAAAATTTGAAATTAAAAAAACTAAAAGATGTCAATGAAACTGCAAGAAGCTTGACAAATAAACCCCGAATTTAAAGGGCAAAAATATCAATTTATCCCAATAATAATTGCGAAGGTGGGAGAAAAATACGAAAGTCAATTCCACGTGCAAATAAACAAAAATGGGTTTTGGAGGCAACTGACTGGCAAGTGGCAAGGCCAGCCAAGCTTCGGCAAGCGAATCCACAGTACTTGCTAAAAAAAACCAGAAAAGTAAAATCTCCAGCCACCGATTCCAGGACACAAACGTCATTTCAAACTTTCCACACTGTCTTTCCTGTAATTTTATATTCACCCAAAAAACTAAAAAAAATCATCAAAATCTCCACCTCACTTCACAGTGACGTAACACCCTCACGGACCAATCAACACCGTTGCTCGAATTCCAAATCTCCAATCAAAACCCACTTTTCGCTCACGTTGCCGTGACCTTCAGTCAGCCAATTTGACCTTTTTTTTTTTTTCTTGAGCACCACACACACACACTCATATAGACTCTCTGCTATATTTTCCTTGCGTATAAATTTCACAGTTCTCTCTTCTCTCTCTCCTGAAGCGGTCCATTAAGCGCCGCATCAGGGTTTTGTTGGCGATCGATTCTCTTCCAACTCCGACTACGATACTTCTTTTCTCTGTGAGTCCTTTTATTCAACTTCTACAGCTTGCTTTTTTTTCTTTTTTCTTTTTTTGATTGATGAGATTTGCTTGTTGATTTTGGTGAAAAGTTTGTTAATGTGTTTTGGCCTTATTAGAGTTTATAGTTTAGACTATGCTTCAAATCGAAAACTTGTGAGCTTAAATTTATAGGTTTAGTTGTTTAGAAATGCCAATCATTGGTGCACATTCTTCTTAATAATGAGTTCAATTGAAATACCATTTAAATGCCAATGATAACATTACAAAAACAACAGTAACAAAGCCTTAATCCCAAATTTTTCGGAGTCGGGTATGGATTCCCAACAAGATTAGTTAGGGGTCTGTATTGGATCCATTCATGACACAGTGACTATATTTTTTCTACTCTGGCTGTCAACCTACCTACCACAATCCTCCTACTTTTACGTTAGCGGAGTTATGCCAATGAAACATTGGTGCCCTGATTTTTCGTTATATGCGTAAAAAATGTGAAAGTTTTAGATGTATGGAAAGATTGGAGCATTGGTTGTGGAATTTCAGTCTTTGATTGGGGGAAAAAAAAGAGAGCTTACTACTTGGCCGTGTAGACTTGGACATAGTACCATTTCCTTTAAATCAAGTAGATGTATTTATATCCTCTGCTATGTTTGTGATGAAGGCGTGCCCGTGACATACTACTATACTTGTGTATTAAGCACGCGCTCAATGGGTCTTTAACTCATGACCTAGCTCATTGGCATATTTTGGGTTGAAAAAAAATCAACTTTACATATACCAGTTTCATCTGGGAATTTCTTTCCCCCCTTTGCTGTATTGTGGACTATTTGATAATTGTAAAAGATTCATAAAGACCAGTCCTCTGATCATAATTTTGTGTCCTTCTAGATATTGTGAGTATTTTCTAGTGTAACTTCTGCATCTTGTGCATGGATATCACTTCTTACTGACAGTAAGTCTTTCAAATATTACTTCAATTCTGACTGTGTTTTTACTTATTATGTTAGACTGATAATCTTTCCTGAGGTAAATATTCTCATAAATCTCCAAAGTTAAAAGTAGGTTCTGGAATAGTTATCTTCTAAGAAGTTTCTTCTTTCTTGTGTTTGAAGGTCCGAATAGCTTTCACAGATAGAGCTGCTTTATAAGATACCATTGACTAATTACTTAAGAAAAGCTGCTTTCTAAGATGCTATCAAAAAGATCAGAGGCAGCTATGCTTCCTTTTTTTTGTTATTCAGTTTTTCTTGGATACTTCATACCAAAATGGTCACATGCCTTTTCCCTGTCTACACTGCCAATGACGGGCAGAATGTGGTATGCTTTTATGCTGTACGAGAAACTGTTTATAAATCCTAATTTTGGTAGCACTGGGACTCATTACCCAGTTAACCACATAATTAGTCTACAGCTCATTTTATTCTACAATATATATATATATATAATTTTACAGTGTATAGTGTCATTAGAGTCTTCCTTAAGTTATTTCTAGTCATGTTAGGTTATTTTCTGTCTATTTGCCATATAAATGTATGTGCTGGTGGACGCGTTCTTATGAACTGAGTCCTGTCTTTTTTTCTCATTTGTTATTTCTATCCCCATGCAAGGTATAATGATGTTGTGTTAAATCTACAACTTATGGTATTTATCATATCTGTGGCAGATTGTGGTACAGATTGTTTATTCTGGTTAAACATGGCTACCAGTCCAGCATCATTTTCAGACATAGGCAAAAGAGCAAAAGGTATCCCCGATTTGAAACATTTACATATGCTATATTCTTGTCTGCATATTGGGCTGTATATTTGGATAACATGGGTTGTAGAATACAGAATTGTTGCAGTTTCTGTTTTTTTTTTTAACACCCCTGCAAGTTAACTAGAAGTAACTAAGTCAAATAGTGCAAGCACACTTGAGCAAAGGTGACAGTAGGATGTAACAAATTGGGGTAGCACTAAGTAACATTCACAAAGTTAGCAACATATTCTAGATATTCTTTTACCAAGTATATTGTTAGTTGCATGACATCTAGTGCATGACAAAAGGTATCCCAACTAATGATTTTATTTCGCAAGTTCTGACTAGCAAGACCTGGCTTGTCACAGCTAAGTAAATCTGCGTGGATTTGATCTCCTGACAAATGTGATGTATCTGTCCTTGAAATAAAGTGATTAATATAGTTGAGTTTGTCCATGAAGTTTTTGATTCTAGCAGATGCGTTGTGCCCTTATAAGAGGGAGTTGTTACATAATTGGTAGATTTAGGATGTTTTGACATTGGGTTAGATTTCATTGAGTTTCCTATGGACAAGGTCCTTTAAGTGCATGGAAATTAAAAGGAAAGTGATATATTTAAATCTGCAGTACTTGAGCTAAACTGGTATAATAGTTAGATATATCTAAAAAGGTCTGAGCCCTAGCTAATTTTGCAATTATTATTTTGAATTGTTAGATGCTATCATGGTTTAACGTTTAGTATTCAAACTTTGCTGTAACATGCTTATTTTGGTTGTGTTTAAATCTTCACTTTTATGCAGACCTCTTGACCAGGGATTACAACTTCGATCACAAGTTTACTCTGTCATTGCAGGGCTCGTCTGGGCTGGTATTGTGTCTGATCCTACTTTCTGCTCTTAGATTCTTTGTTTTGCAGAACTTTGATTTTCTTTAGGGCAGTTCGACTGGTTTACTGGGGAGATTGGAACTCTCTGCTTTAATTTGCTATTATATCTGATTCTTTTAAACAATGATTGTGCTATAGGCTTTTGACTTTATGTAGGTCTTAGGAATCAGCTAAGATTGATTATTTGTAATGTGTTTTCTATTTCTATTCCCACCCCCCCCCCCCCCCCCCCCGGCCCCCAAAACTTCTCCAGTCTCTATTTCAAAGGTAATAAATCAATTAAAATTAAATGATGAATCTCAGGAATTTTTTTAATAAAGTGTCAATCCTCAAGTCAAAATCTCTTTAACAGACAGTTAAGTTATGATGATCTGTGTTCATCAGTTTCAGAGGTATATGAATCCAAGACAGCCAAATAGTGGACAGTTGAGATAATTAAGTCTAGTATGAATTAGCTTCTGATGTATCTCTAGATATTGAATTGTTTATCTGTAAATTCTTCACTTCATATTCTTCCTCCTCTTTATGGTTAGGTGAATATTCTTTTTGATAAATAATATAAAAATAACAATAATAATAATAACAACTTTGATTGATATGGAGGAGATACCTTATGGCCAACGAGTTCTAGTTCAAATGCAATCATCATCCTTTGTAAGAGCAAGGTGGAAGGTGAGGCTGTGGGTTCCTGGGAGCATGTGTAATTACTAATAAAAAGAATAAAAAATTTTAGAGGAGATATCTCATGTCAAAGTACTCCTAAAGAATTATATTCTAAAGAGAGTCTATAAGATCTACAATTGAATTCATATTACTAGTTCCAAGAGTGCATAACCATTTGAACAATGATCTCAAAAATAAGGACTTCAGCTCAATAACTGAAACCTACACCCCATTAAATGTGCAGTTGTTCCTTTCCCTTCAAATTACCTATATTAAACATCAGGGGTGAAATTACAAGCAAAAAGCTTTCATGTTTACCAATTTAACTCCTTCATCCAAATAGTAAATCCACTACTCTTTTAGGCATCACCCAATCAACCTGAAACATATAATAAACAAAAGACGACAAAAATGATCAAAAAATAAATAAAAAAAGGCAATCCTTTTTGGAGCCTTATTGCATCAAATACTCTTCCAAGAAAGACTCACTCCATTGGAATCTCTAAAAGCCATGTAATATGATCAAACATCAAACTTACTATTGCTATTCAATCTCCACCTCATACAATCAGTACCTTCACAAATTGGTATATTGGAATACAATGTATCAAACATGGAGTCCATCTATTCCGATTCCCGATCATTAATCTTCTAATTCTACCCCATGTACCTTTCCTGACCATGTTTGTTATTGATCTTCTAATTTTCTATGATTAGCACATTTGTTAACATGATTTAGTAGTGTTGAAATGTTTGGATAAATTGTTTTTCAATTTGGAAGTTCTCACATGACTAGAGGATGCAAGTCAGGATTCTGGTTTCCTCAAAGGGAAGAATTTGTGTATGTCAATGAGCTCTGCCACAAATGGTTGTTCTTCCTCCCATATGAATGGGTGGACGAGGGTTCGGTCATGGTTTCAAAACCCACTGGTGCATTAGTTAAATACAATCCAAAAGGATTTATGTACTGCAGTCAATGTATATGCATTTTTATCTGCTAAGTTTTGATTAGTAAAGCAAATTCATTTCAAGAATGAAGTTCAGATCAGTATTTGTCTTGTCAACGGCCTTCATTGCTAAGAGTATTGGTCTCTTCTGACTATTTGTCTCATGTTTTCATTTCTTTGCTGTTGTGAATTTTCTTTTTCTCTCTACATGTTAATTTCTTCTTTTTTCTCCCTCAAACAATGTTGGCCATAATTGCTGGCACCTCTGTATTCTGCACATGCATTTCTTTCTAAAGCAGCTTTGAAATAAGTGGTATGGAAGGAAATGGGCAAAATGTAATTAGAAATATTCCTCCATGTCCTATATTAGAAATACAGAAAGCCAATGATCTCTAGCTCAAATGGCACCTCCTTCCCTTTTTTAGAACAAGGTGAATGTTTAGATCTTCATCCAAGGCATGCTCTATGTATACAGTAAACCCTTAATGCAGAATTTGTTTTTATGCTATTAAAATAAAGTTTAATCTTCCTTCCTCTTTCTTATGATGTTGTCTAATGTACCCATATGCTTAATTTTTTTATGGCAGGGACTAACAGCTACAGGTTTGAAGAGGGATCAAATATTTGTTGGTGACATAAATACCTTGTACAAGAGTGGGAAGACTACAGTGGATGTGAAAGTTGATACCTATTCTAATGTAAGTGAGGAGATTCTGTCCTTTAAACAAATTTTTGTGGTGTGTCTTGTAATGTTTATAGTGTAATCCATACCCATGGTACTGTTTTCAAGAAACTGGGCGTGCCCCATGATTTGCATTTGTGATCTTGACAGATCTAAAGTATTTCAAATTTACCTTTTAACAGGTGTCTACAAAAGTGATCTTGAGTGATATCTTGCCAAGCACCAAAGCTGCCTTTAGCTTCAAGATACCAGATCATAAGTCTGGAAAGGTCAGTAAGATGCAACTACCAGAAATGAAATTGGTAAAAATTTTGAACTAAAAATATAAAAGAAAAAAAGTATGATAATCTCATTGTAGAATAATGATTTTTTTTTTTAAGTGGTAATCTTTGGGATATTGTTTGTTCTCTATTTTTTCCATGAAATGTTTGTTTCCATTGAATTCTTTCCAGCTCGAGCTCCCAACAATTTTTAATCTTTTTAGAAGTCATCAAGCCCAACCAAGATTCTTAATTTGGGAAGAGTACCAAAATCAGTATGTGGCTATGTGCTGTTGTCTAAGTGAATTCCCCATTACCAGAATTCTTATGGGCGTTTGTTTGGGGTTGGCATGGTATGGATGGTAATAAAGAAATTAAGAACAGATAAAGGAACAAGGGAATTGGCTGCCAAAATTTCATGAATTAGGGAAGACCAATTTGCTGGTTCTCTGATATTATAAAGAATAAAAAATAAGGTTATGATATATATTGGGTCAGTCAGGCTTATTTTACATTTTATATACAGTGCTTAATTGGAAGCTAGAATGTTGTAAGGTGGTTGACTGTAGTTAAGATAATTATAAACAGTATCCTCTTTTTGCAAAAACTTTGTAATCTATAATGGTTTCTTCTTGCTTTTGCTGTTGTTCCTTGCAAACAAGGCAAGAATATGGCCAATGAGCTCTACCTCAAATGACACCTTCTTTCCTTGTAAGTGCAAGGTGAGGATAAGGTCTTGGGTTCAAGATCCAGTGGGTGCAAAAAAGACAAGAAAGTGAATAAATGTGAGAAGATTTTGGATTGCTAAAATCAATGAGTTGAAACATTATTGGCAATTCTGGATGACAATTTGCTAGGGCAGTGGTGATTTTTGGGAACTCTGATATAACTGTCGCAAGTTTTTCATCAGTTGAAGGATCATTGGATCTTTGGGTTCTAATCTAGGCATTATGATGTCTAAGTATCATTAGATAACTAGTTTGAGATGCTAGCAGGCAGTCTAAGATGAGAAGTCCTACCACAGACTCACCATATTCATCATAATTTGTGATTAGAAGGGGGGCAGTACAAAGTATAAAATATGATGCGGTGGGGTGGGGTGGGAGCCTGTTGGGAGAGAAACTTCCTGAATTAGTTCAGCTAGCGTTTGAAATGTGCATCTACATTGAAGTTACATGTGCAAATAGTCAATTATGAGATTGGGTAAATGGTTGAACAGAGGGTTTCCTTATTTGTCACTGTATTACTAGCATTTGTATCTGGATGTAAGGACTGGACACAAGTGTATAGGTTTTTTTTTTTTTAACTTACCTAACCAACCACTTTCCAATATACAATGACATGCTAATAAGGGATTGTTTTACATTGAAAAGTTGTTTTCAGTGAGCTCTAGTTCAAATGGTACCTCCTTCCCTTGTAAGAGGCAGGTGGATCCTAAGATTGTGGGTTCAAGTTTCACGGGGTGCATGTGTAACTTACCAATCAAAAAAAGATTTGAAATGCTAGAGGAGTTTATGGAAAAATCAATCAAAAAAGATTTAAAAGTACAGATGACATTGTGAAAAGAGTAATGAACGTCCAATGCTTTTATTGTTCTGGAAGCTCTTAATTTGGGATAATCTCAAGTTTTGATTCTTAATGGTAAAATGTCACATTCTGGCATCCTGAAAATATCTTACATTTTCTCTACTTTGTACCTCAGCTGGATGTGCAGTACATTCATCCTCATGCTGCAATTGATTCCAGTATTGGCCTGAACCCAAATCCTCTTTTGGAGCTTTCAGCTGCAATTGGGAGCAAGGATCTCAGTTTGGGTGCTGAAGTTGGATTTGATACCGCTTCTGCTAACTTCACCAAGTACAATGCTGGGATTGGCATGAACAGGCCAGATTACTCTGCATCAGTTTTACTGTAAGTTTAGATCAAACCTTACTTTCCTTGTTTTAAAGTAAGTTACTGCATAATTCGAGGTTTATTTAGGATGTCTACCCCACCATCCAAATTTAGTGGTAAAATTACAAATTAGGGGGCTGGTTGGGTGGTGAGATCCACTAATGTCAAAGTTTACATATTGGTTTTCATTAATTTGCATGACCACCCAATTAGCCTACTTGTATGTTAATTTTAACATTGATTTTGGATAGTCTGGTGGACACTGGACATTGCAAATTATTCTCGAATTAGCGTGTCGATTGCAAACCTTTATAATTTAAGGTGGACATAACAAATGACCCCATGGCTAGGTGGATAGTCAAAATGTGTGTGTGTGCACTAATTTGTTTCAACAAGGACCTTTTCTGGATTCATGCTTGCATTTTAGGTAACCTACACAAGGCCATAAAAGGAAATGAGTGTATGTGTATGTGTATGTGTGTGTGTATGTGCGTGTGCGTGTGCGTGTGCGCACGAGGGTGCACTTTTTTGTTTCAACAAGGACTAATTTGACAGATAAAATTCAAACGTATTCATCAGTTTAGATTAAAGCTTTTTACTGCGTCTTTTCTAGAAGCTTATTAAATGTTCTAAAATGATGCTGAGTAAAGTTTGATAAATGGAATTTCAATAAATCTTGGAAGGTCCTTTTGAGTTTTGTCTGTTTCCTGCTGACATGCTAGTTTCATTTCTTCCCTAACAACAGTTTCTGGATGGATATATTTTAATTAAAAATGCAAGGTTAGTCTTGTTTGTAACCTGGACTATGTGATTGTTTATGCAGGACGGACAAAGGACAGACACTGAAGGCATCTTATGTTCATCTTGTGAATCCTGTCAATGGGACAACAGTTGGTGCTGAAATGTCTCACAGATTAAACACCAATGAAAACAGTTTTGCAATTGGAAGCTCTTGTGCACTTGATCAGTTAACTGTGGTAAAAACAAGATTCTCTGACAATGGGAAAGTTGCGATGCTATGCCAGCGTGAATGGAGGCCTAAGTCACTGGTTACTTTATCAGCTGAGTATGATTCAAAGGCCATTAATGCAGCCCCGAAGTTGGGTCTTGCTCTTAGTCTCAAGCCTTGAGTACTGGATTGATCATGTTCGGCAATTTGAAATTAATACCTTTCAATGTGGCGTATTTCCTTCTCAAGTTCCAAGAGGGTATGTTTTACCCTAATTTTATTTAAATACCAAAGATTATTCGCTGTTAAGGATGAAATGTGCTTTGAAGCAGTGCTAGGGAAAGTGGACCCATTTTTGGGAAAAAGGAAAATTACGATGATATTTACATTTTTTTGGTCTAATTTTTGAGAATGCAATAGAATGTAATGAGTGCATACTCAGACAGAATTGGTGACTCTTACGGGGATCTCAGCTTTAAATCCCATTTTCAGTATAATGTTGGTGCCGGAGTTTTCTGGCACAATTTAATAACTGATTTGGTCAATTACTACTATCTAATTTCTAGCTATTTCACTGCGTGAATGATAAATGTATTTGCGCGGGTCATGGCAATGATCACGACGTCGTTAATTTACTACTCATCTACACTGCAGCAAACCCACGAAATCAGCTGTATCTGATTGCTCTTCACAGGTTACTGGCCGGTGGAACACCCATGCCTTGACAATAGGCAAGGAGTTAGCACTTACTAAATCCGATCCCTTCAGATTAGATGGTAGGGGCAATAGAAATTTGTTTAAACTTAACCTGTGGACATAATAATTATCACTTGCTTTAGATATATGCAATGAGCTCTCTCACAATGGGTGGGTCCTATCCATTGTGAGTGGCATGTTGCGTGCATCCCTAATAGGGAATGTTGTCTTTGAATTTTTAATGTAGTTCTCTTGCCTTTTTTTATGTCCAATTAGCTCTAATCCACTCTCCAATCAATGCAAACTTTTACTCAATCGACCTAAAATATCATAACCTAATATTTTTGTCACCATTATTAACCCAACTTAAAATTTTAAAAATAAAATAATAAAAAAAAGGTGGGGGAAGGACATTATAAAAAATATCATTTATCACTAGTCTATCACTTGGAAGTTTTAGATCCTCTAAAAAGTACTCATGTAAAGGCCATGATTCAATGTAGAAAAAATATGAGCATTTAGATTTTGCTAAACTCATTAACTCTAGTTTAGTTCATTTATTCTACTAAAATATGAGCATTTAGATTTTGCTAACTCATTAACTCTAGTTTAGTTTATTTATTCTAGTTTATTTATTCTACTTTAAATCATGACGTTTAAATGAAGAGTAAGTTTAGTGCCACAAATTTTTCAACAACTTTGCTACATGGCGATTCATGAGTGATGAAAATAAAATAATGAGTTCATGATTTCACCACTCATGAGTCGCCATGAATGAGTCGCCATGTAACAAAGTTGTGAAAAAGTTTGTGACACTAGACTTACTCTTAAATGAACCCGCTCCATTTCAATTGAAACGATCTAGATCAAAGTGTTAAATTGAAGGATCCATATTCTCACCGGATACCCGACCCAATTTCTTTGTTGCACCTTCAACACCTGTCAACTCCTTGACGACGACGTTTCAAAGTGATTAACACGTTAAAACTAACAGCAACAGAATTAAATTAAATAATAATATAATAATAACAAAAAAGAAAAAGAAAAAGGAAGTTTCAGACTTGAGAGCGCAACAGAGTCGCGTACCGAGAAAATTACCAATACCATTGTCCAATCCAATCCCAACGGAATCAACAATGCGAATTCTCTCTCTCACTAGATAGATAGATCTCCTCATATTCCTCACTCCCTCAGATCCCATTTCTAAACCAAAAAATCCAAAATGTCACACAGCGATACCATACCTCTCCACCAATCTTCCCAATCGGACATTGACGAGATCGAGAACCTAATCCACGCCAGCGTCCAATCCAGCTCCGCCACCGTCCTCCCGGCACGTCCTCCAAGTCCGCCGCGCGCTTCCATCCCAATCTCGTCCTCTCCTTCTCCCTCCCCCTTCATCTCCTCCAACCTCCCCCCTCTTCCCCCGACCAATCACAAGGTGCCATCCGTCCCCTCCGCCCCTCCTCCGCCTCCCCCTCCCTCCTCCTCCTCGGGCATCGCTCCCACCGGGTTCGGACCTGCCCCGAACACCCTCACCGAGCCCGTGTGGGACACGGTGAAGCGGGATCTGTCGAGGATTGTGAGCAATTTGAAGCTGGTGGTGTTTCCGAATCCCTATAGAGAGGATCCTGGAAAGGCGTTGCGTGATTGGGATCTTTGGGGTCCTTTCTTCTTCATTGTCTTCTTGGGCCTCGCTCTTTCGTGGTCTGCCTCCGTCAAAAAGGTTTTCATTCCTTTCTCTACTCTTGCTCGCTAATCTAGCTTTACCTATTAAGCTATAAATTTAGTCATAAAATTACCAATAGATCGCGTATATTTGCTATTGAATGCTGCTTTTTCGTCTTTGTGGCTTACTTCGTCTTAAAATTTGATGGTCGCTAATGTAGCTTACTTGTTCGCTGATAAATTATGGATTGTCTCGAGAGCTTAAGCCGTTAGGAAATGATAAATTCAATCATTTAGTAGTTATTATAATATTCTTTTGTAATGTGTGGAACGGGTTTTTGATATTTTCAATGGGAGGTAGAGCAGAGTAGGATTTGAACTTAGGATCACTTGCTTGCTTGTCCTAAAAGTTTAAGTTGTTAGGAGATGACAAATTTAATCGTTACTACTTTGCTTGTTCTTCAACTTTATGATTGATGCTCGTTTTCTTTCTTGAGTGACCCGATGTGAACGTGCAATTTGTTTTGAAAGAAGTATTCTGTTCTGTGTCTCTGTTGTTTCACTTTAGAACCCTGAAATCCTTTGACCAACTATGTTTTCCAGTTTTCGTATTAAGGAGCTTGCTTATATTTCAAGTGATAAATGGCACTGCGATATTTGTTATTGATCTCCTTTTTCTTTTTTCTATGGAAACAATTTTGGGGCATTGAGTTCTTTGCTTGGTACTAAACATTTGTAGTTTGTTTCATATTAAACTTAGTAATTTGTGTTGCTAGATGTGGAACTCTTCATCAGGTTTTGGAGTCAGATTGACAGAGAGAGTGTCTTTTATATTATATTATTCAAATTGTACTCATGATGTTCCGTATTGTGTTACATCTTGCCATCTTGGTAATTGGTATTTTATGATACTTAATCTACGCATAAAAATTAGAAAAGAATGCATTTGGGAGATGAGATAGATATCAATGAGGACAAAATTAGTCAGTAAGCTCTAGTTCAAATGAAATCTCCTACCCTAATTCAGCAAGGTGGAGGCTGAAATTGTGGGTTCAAGACCTACTGGTTGCTTGTGTTATTAATGATATAAAAATAGGACAATCAGAAAATGGTGGTCGGGATTGTGGTGGCAGTGTAGGTTTACTGATGTGGGTCAGCAAAGGGAATATCATTAGGTTTTGTGGCCTGGCCCGCCTGGGGCTTAATGTAATGGCAGCTTTGACTTGAGGGATGGGTTTTGTTGTTAGCAAGGGCTTGGTTTTGGCATGGGTTTGTTTTGTTCGTCCTAGCAGATATTGGGAGTTGGGTGGGTTGTGAGTAGTGGTTTGGAATGTTTGAGGCCATTGCTGGTGGCAGTTATGCTATGGGCAATAGCATAGCTCCTTAATGGTGATTGAGGCCTTTTTCTGGGTGAGAGTTTGATAGGGGTGGGGTTGGCTTCTGGGGGCTTTTGGTTTGTGTGTGTAGTGGGTCTCTTTGCTGTGTATGGCTTGGTGATGATTATTTGAATGTGGGGAGGGGTTTACTGGTTTCTGAGCAGCTAACTACTTTATTGTTGTGTTTTTTCTTCTGCTGCTGCATGTTGGTTTCCTATCATGACTGTTACTGCCTTGTTGGTGGTTGTTGTCTTTGTTATGGAATTGATTGTTTTGGGTGGTAGTTTGGGTTTTATTTGTGGAGAGAAGAAAGGGAGAGAACTATTTTTTATTTACAAAAAAAAAAAAAAAAAAAAAAAAAAGGAAGGGAGAGAGAGAGAGGGATGTGGCTGACAGCTGGAGAAGAAATAGAAGAGAGGAGAGAATGAAAAGGGGATTGCCATGTCAGATAAAAAATGGCACGCTTTCTGTTAGCCACTTCTGCAAGAAAAGTAATGGTAGATAGATGAAAGGAGTAATTGTCACATTTGAATATTTTAGGTATGTAATGGTAACATTTTGAATTTCTGTAATCTTAGAACCTAAATGTGTTATTCATCTATCATACCCCCTGTATGCTTGATGTATCAGTTCTCATCAATAAAACTTACGACTTGCCAAAAAAAAAATTGTACTTTTCAAATTTCAATGACTAAAAACTTCTAACCAATTGGTTGACTTCTTGTCGAAAACTGCATCTCTAGCATTTTCTATAACTCATTATTAAAATTACTTCTTTTTTTTTCTAGATGTATTACAAATTTTTCAATATACATTGGTCAAAGCCAGACATATTTTTGTTATTGAAGATCATTGTTGGCCTGAATTGCACAGTTGCCTGTTTGCATTCAATACTTCTTTTCTGTATTTGTTCTAATGAAGAAAGATTTCTGGCTTATTTGATTATGGAGCCTGTAATTATGCTATTAATTTAATCATCTTCATACTCTCTACCATCAATTACGTTTTCCGTAGTAATTTCTACTTAAATTAAACGTGTGGTTATTGTTAATTAGCTCTAGCTCAAAAGGCACCTCCTCCCCCATAAGAAAGGGTGGAGGGTAAGGTCTTGGGATCAAAACCAACTTTTAGTTCGTCATGTGTGTTTGTAAATTCACATAAAAAAAATTAAAAAAAAAAAATAGTTAAAAACTTGGAGATGCAGAAAGTGAATGATAAAATATGTATTTCTTTCCAATAAAGAGGCATTTTGTTTCTCTACAATTGAAGTACTTCATATTTCATTCCTTTTCAATCTTTTTGCTTTTTCCTTTTACCTTTTTGTGGCTGTGCTTCTTACCTTTTCCTTAGGATATCATTCCCAATTTAGGTTTGATAGTACATCCCAATAGGGGGTGGCCATACTTGTTTAATTTTTCCCTCTCAACATTTTATTTCTCAGTTAAATCTAATATGTTATTCTTGGCTTGTTACCAACATTCTTTTCTATAATCTTCAGTCTGAGGTTTTTGCTGTTGCGTTTGCGCTTCTTGCTGCTGGTGCTGTAATTCTGACATTGAATGTACTACTACTGGTAAGTTTCTCTCTCATTAACTTCTTTTTTGGGTATTAGATTATCAGCTTCCTTCCTGCTAGACATCCAAATTCTTGAAATGGAGTCTATGATTGTGTGCAAAAAGATTATGATAGTACCCAAATGTTGATAAATTGAATCTAGGAGATATGACAGTGTGCATATGTCCTGTGATTTTTATTTTTTATTTAGAGTAGAAAGAAAATAGTTAGTCTTCATACATAATAAGAGGTTGACTTTGGCTGTCATTTGTTTACAATCCTTATTTCAGGGTGGACACATAATCTTCTTCCAAAGTCTAAGTTTGCTGGGTTATTGCTTGTTCCCTCTGGATGTTGGAGCTATAATCTGCATGGTGAAGGACAATGTGATATTGAAAGTGATTGTGGTATCTGTGACGTTGGCGTGGAGCTCCTGGGCTGCATACCCTTTCATGAGTTCAGCAGTCAACCCTAGGAGAAAAGCCCTTGCACTCTATCCTGTTTTTCTCATGTATGTATCTGTTGGTTTTCTCATCATTGCCATTGATTAAAACATTAGCAATGCCCATTATAGAGACTCCCATAAGTATTATAATAGGAATTTCATGTCATGTTAAATTCTCTCATGTTACTGTAATTTTTGACTTCTGAGTTGATGTGTTTGTTGACAATTCTGCCAATATTATATGCTAGTTGTATGAAACAGTCTGTGATTCTTTATCCTTCTGTGTCATGCATTTTGAAAGTGAAGATTTGAGGATCAAACTCAAGGTGATATACGTATTGAGTAAAAGTTAATTTATATTTACAGATCTCCTTTAGTTGGTAATTACAATTGTAAAATGGTTTTTTTAGATTAATAATGCCATTATTAGTTTTTCTAAGTACAAGATTCGCCAAGTTCCAACGTATTATTGAAAATAATAGTCAAATTAGTCAAAGCCAGATACAAAAAGAAAATGTAGCACCCTTAAGTCCTGGAATTGAGCCGGTTAAGTGCTCAACTTCAACCCATCCATCCATTCATAGACGAAAATGCAGATAATATGGCTAAGGAGTGGAGTTTGGTTTGGAATTTGTGGCGAGTCCTATGCGCCCATTTAGTTAAAGCTTTTTGGGCCAAAATTACCTTGACAATTTGAAAACATGCCCATAGGGCATTTGGTAAAATTTTGAAATCATGCTTTTCAGCAAATAACTACTTTTTCAAAAAGCCCAAAAGTAAAAGCAAATAACTACTGTACTCTTAAAAAAAGCCTAAAAGTAAAAGGCTGAACCAAACTCACCCTTAATAAACAACTAAACACACCAATAACTTCTATCTTAAAACCTGCTTAACAATGCGTTTTCTATTTTGCTAAACCTGTAATGGAATATAAAGAATATAAATAAGCCAGCAAATGGAGCTTTCATTTTTGGCATGCATGGAAGCCCCATGTGTGGATCTATGTTTATAACGGAGCTTGCATCTTTGGCATGCATAGAAAGACCAAATATGAGAGGATCAAAGTTAAATTTGTCTGCAAATTTGTTTTTCCATCAGTGTATTCTAATTAGAGAATGTTGACAGAACTATATAATTGACTTACATGATCCTCTTGTTATTGTCGCGCATCAGCTACTACATAAATTTCAGACATATCCAATAGCTGGAACTTGTTTTTGTGTTATGAATTGATTTCAATTGTGGAATTTATGAAAGCCGAAGTACATGCATGTAACACGAAATTTTTCTCTGGTTGTGGGGCATGGCGTACATGTTAGTAAGTAGTTGATTTCTCCGTTGAAGTTTTTGCTCCAATAATGTTAATGCTTCATTTCATGGCGCTTCTGGACCAATTAACTTTACATATTGGTAAATCCCAACCTTGTGATCCTTGAATCACAGTCATATATAGTCAATGCCAACAAAACCAACAATTATATATGCATTCTGGATAGGCATGGCCGAAACAGAAATAAGAACATAACTACGTAGTTGTTATGATAGGACACTAGGGAACATCATTGTCTCCCATATGAATAGAGTGGTGGCTTCTTAGTTGTTCCATCGCGAATTGTAAGGAACTGCTAATTTGTCATGTTACCTATAAGCCATTGGTCAGAAGAAAAGGTTGAAGTGCCATTTAACCTGTAAATTTACTATTTATTAGTAATGTATTTTGCTCATTACACCAAAGAAAAAAAATGGAAGAAAACAAAACAAAACTCTTTCTATGGTAGCACATGGATCCATGTGTTACAAGCTTGGGTATAATTAACAATCGAGTAATTGATGAAGTTTGTTTAATTTTTCTAGATAATTCTCTTCTTTTCTCTATTTTCATTAATAGAAATGAGAATATGAAGTTTTCCTGAAAAGGAAAACATAGACCTCTTAAGTTAAAAGTAGTTAATCATCATTTCTATTTGGGAAACAGGGCTAGCCTCTTTATGTACTGTCCACATCTAAATTCCAACTAGTTTAAAAGATAAATACTGCATTTCTATAATCTATCAGTAAAACTAATCATAACCTTCCATCTATGCTTAGCTAACTTTGCTTTTGTTTTTACTCTTTCATCTGTTATTTTGTCTGTTTAAGGTTGAGTTTGGTTCAATTTTTTTAAATTGGGCTTTTTTGAAAAAGTGTGGTTTTCAAAAAGTGCTATATGAAACTGGGGCTGTAGGGGGTGAAAACCCAAGATCGTATATTGGGCCTTGGGTTTTATCTGAGGATATGTGTATCCGAGAAAGAATAAGTAATTAAAAGAAGCCCAAAGTCTAAAATTATAAAAGATGGAGTGGAGGAAGATGGTCTGAGGAGAAACTTATTTTCGAATAAGATTAAATACTGATCGGTTCTGTATTTCAGCAATTTAAGTGACCCTCCAAGAGATTCCCATGACAAAGATGATCCTCATACACGTACAGAAGAGATAAGAACCCAAAAATATCTAAGGGAAAAATTGCTGCCACCACATTAAATGCACAGAAACTACTTTCCTAACTGCATTTATATGGAGAAGACCTCTGAACAGTGTTTCATTGGCAACTACAACTCACAGAAGGCCAAAGGAAGTGGCTGATGGAACAGATACTCAAGTAGCAATCCAAATAGTTGACAAGTATAAGGTGAAGATGATCCAAGGGGACTATATATTGTGAGAACCCCTCCACAAAAAGGGAGATCGAAAAAAGAGAGAGAGAGAGAGAGGACATTGTAGCTGAAAAAGCAAAACCTGTAATCATCTTAACTAAAATTTATAATACATGTTGTCTCCTCGAACACCACCTTCAAGCAAGATTATTAACTTTATTACTATTTGATCACATTTAAAACCCATACTAATTGTTGTTGATTTCATAAAAATTCAGATCTTCAACCCACTCTCTACAAATTTATTGTATTAGACTCATTGGACCTATATCCCATACATTTTGGGTTGAGCTGCAAATTGTGACCCTATAGGGGCTTTTTGAAAAAACTGAGTGTTTGGTAAAAGTTATTAAAAAATGTTTTTTGAAAAAGTTAAGTGTTTGGTTGCACTTATAAATTATAAAAGTTGTGATTTGAGTGGTAAATTATCAAAAAGAACAATGTATATATAAGAAGGTTTATTTCATTTTTAAATCAACTACTTCATAATACTAACTCAAAAAAAAAAACTACTTAATAATAATAATAATAATAAATATATTATTGTCATAATTATTTGTTATTACTATTACTATTATTGGTATTATTTTAATAATATTAGTTTTTTTTAGCATCAATTATTTGTTATTCTAAAAATTTTGATCCATGTATGTTATCTGTCTTACTTTAATAATGTTATCTATTTTTAATAATATCAATATCACTATTTTAATAATGTTTTTATTTTATTGAATATAGTGTTATCTGTTCTGGCATGATGATCTAAAGGAGTTTCAAAGGATAAAGTTGGGTTTTTAATAAAACAAGTAGGCAATTTGGTAATTGAATCAACAATTCCTGAAAATTGAAATAGTTTTTTTTGCAAAAGCTGGCAGAAGATCCTTTGGCTTTTTTGGAGTTTTGCACTTTTTTTAAAAAAAAAAAACTTTCTTGTTAAAGCAGCTTTTTAATACCCACCAATCGCTTAACATTTTGAACTTTGAAGCAATGATAGGACAAACAAAACGGGCACTAAGTTGGTAAATGATTTTCTTGGATATCAAATCTGCAAATTCACGTGAAAAATCCCTGTCAGTGTTCTTAGACTGTTGAGTGTTGACACACTACTTTGTTTATATCTTCACTCAAGTGGGATTTTCTTTGTGTGTATAAAGTTGAGGATGGGTATAAAAAACAAATAAATAAATAAGAAACTGTTCTAGTAATGGTTCTTTTAACTTAAGGATCTTTTAATACAGATGATTTTTATTCGGGGGTAGAGAGATTACTGGTCATGCACATTGTACTCTATCTTCTTCCTGTAGTCATAGCCTCATAAGTAAAATGTGCATATTTCATGAGAAAAGTTTTAGAGTATGAAAATGGGAGAGACATTATCACTCGTGTCTTCCCATTGCTTTCAAACTGTTTCCAATTCTACACCTTCCACCATAGCTGCATATCATTTTCTAGTCATTGCCTTTTTTATTCCCCTATGACAACGTTTATTTTTCGAGTAATGTGACACTTCACTTTTCACAATTTGTTGTTAATGGTTACATAATTTATTTGTTGTAAATTGACATCATTTTCCTACGAATTTATCATTTAACATCATTTTTATAATAAAACAATCATATTATTTTAACAAATTAGAAATATTATTACATAAATACCATTCTTTTTCTCCTCTAGAACTCGAACGAGGCCCTATGGTACTTCATGCGCTAAAAAAAAGTAAAAATTTGGAATTGGCTTAACTCATCCATGGTAAAAGTAAAACAATATATCATATTAAATCATATTAACAGTAATAAAAAAACTTTTATTATTAATTACTTGGATCCAAATTTTATATAATTTTTTTTATATAAGATAAAAATTCTACTATAATCTAATCTGTGTATATGTATATGAAACTCCTTCCTGAAAACTTAAACTCTGACTTTTACCTCTCACACTCTACATGCACTTATACAAAAATTATCATGTTAAAAGTACTCGGTAAATTTCATATAATCTTTTAACGTGGCAGTACACAAATGAGCAGTAAATGCAGAAGTGCGCAGAATTAGAACAGAACCAAATTGTGACCTGCAAAACATGACACAGTTTTATCGTAACTGTTGTTGTTGTTGTTGTTGCGTTTACGCGTAGACAGGGAGTTGTACGGTCAAGCCTGTGGGATCTTTGCTGAGTTATTACTGGGCAGTCTGTGCATTTACGATATTGTAACTATCGCTTGGTTTACGTGAGCTTGGAATTTGTACGGCCACACAGATTCTGAAGCTAAAAAACAAAGATAGAAAGAGATAGAGACAGAGATACAGATAGAGATTTTTAAATGCTTTACGTAATGGGTGAGTCTTTCTTGTAAGTGGGTAGTTGAGTTATTGAGCATGCGGGTGACCAAATAATGCATGCATAATGAGTCAGAGAAACAAGCCCCAATATGAGTCTCTTTAACATTAAACTATATGCAAAAAACATTAAAAAATTAAACTATATATTTATATGCAAACTATTAGCATTAAAAAAAATATATGCAAACTATTAAGTTTAGTATTATACACTTTGAAAAAATTCTTTGGATAAGCTATTTACTTCATTATGAGCCCATCTTTCGTGAACAGTGATTAATTTTTAATTAAAAATTTTGAAAAAATACTGTGAGAAATCAAAAAAAAAAAAAAAAGTTTAGTGTTATACACTTTTTCATAATTTTACCACAATTTTACTACGGTGTTTTATGAGTGATAAAATCATGGACCTACATATACCAATTATTTTATTTTCACCAACCACAAGTCATAGTAAAATTGTGAAAAAATTTGTGACACTAAATTTACTCTTTATATATATAAAATTTGGTATCCTCTTTGAGCATGTATTAATCATTTATTTTAAAAAAAAAATTAAAAAATTAATTATTTTTTCATTTTTTTCATAAAAAATTTCTTAAATTAATTTAGAAAAATATTTCTTTTATAAATATATACACGCCAAAATTATAAAATAAAAACCATGCAAAGGGGGACTAGGGGGGGCATAGCAATATAGGCTATAGAGCATAGGGCCTTTAGTATTCTGTGTCTCAGATCCTCTCTCACCAATAGTCACTTCTAAGTTCAAAGTACCAAACAAAGTAAATAAGAGGACGATATAATAGAGATTGATTCTTTATCGGTTCAGTTCTCAGCACCTGATATCTTTTAAAACTTTAACTTGTTTTTTTACATCATTAATAATAGTAATTTCTTAGATATTCTTCGTATATAATATTTGGCTCGAGATTTCATTTATGCAAAACCCAAAATGAGATTGCTCATGCTCGTTTTTCAAGGTTCCATTGCCCCCCCCCCCCCCCCCCCGGCGATGAAAAGATTCCTTCTCAGGAAGAGTTGTATTTTTGGTTCGCAAGAGAGTACATGTATTTTTGTTTGTTTTGCCTTGGTTGCTTTAATAAAATCTTCCTTTTTAGAAAGAGAGACAGAGTAAATGTTTATGATCGTTGGGTTAAAAGAGATAATTTAGTCTTGGGGATTAGGGTATCATATCTATGCTGGAGGGGAGGGGGGGTGCTGTATAAAAATAAATTGGACCCCCACAAATTATAATATTAGCCCCTCCAAAAAATTTTATAAAACTTAATACATGAGTCTAGACTACTCTTAACTCAATTTAAATTATAATAAAAGAAAAAGTAACAAGTGGTCCATTTACTTACAGGACATGCTAAGAACCTGTAGTTTCCAAACAATTGAATAAAAGATGTTTCTCCCCAAAAAAAAAAAAAAAAAGAATAAAAGATAGTCTCTGGTTTTAGAGTTCCAATTAGCTATGAATATTCATCATCTTCACAATTCATACTTTTTTTTTTTTTTTTTTACAGTTGTTTTGCTTAGTTTTCAACATTTTTCTGTTATATATTTTTGTTTCCTTTTACTTATAATGATTTCGTTTAGTAATAAAAAAAATTGCCGTAGTTTCCTATATAATAAATTGTATTATTATGATTCAATCTCAATTTAATTGAATTTTATATTGATTAAGAGATTATAAAAATTTTATGAGAGAGACAGAATATTTAGTGCCATTGATATTAGACTATCATATGTAATTGTTCTACCAATATTTCATATATTTTTTTTTATAACTTTTCATATTTAACCACATTCTATGATTCAATCTCAATTGAATTAGATTTGAAAAAAAAAATTTGAGAGAGTTTCAATCTATGACGTCCGCTTCTGATGATAACTTTTTATTATTAGATCAAAACACTAATCAATTTTTAGTGTAGGTGGTGATTAAACCCTAGATCTCTTATTCAACTATTAGAAACTTTACCAATTGATCTAATTAGAACCCACTTAAATTTGAAATTAGTTAAGAGAGTCATGTACCTTAATGACATTAAGTGGTATTTTTTTATAAGAGGAACTAGAGTTCAAATATTTTATGTCTCACTTGTTGTAATAATTTATCAAAAAACAAGTAAAAGACCTTTTTTTATTTTTTTTATTTTTTTTTGTATAATTTGATAGTTGGGGGAAGGAAAATTAGGGCCTATTTGATAGAAGAATTTGAATAATATTGTTTGTATTTTTTTGATATATGTGTAAGTAAAAAAACGTGTGAAAATATATGTAATATTGTTTAAAAACTTGAACATATTCATTTAGAAATATCAAGAATTGTCAATTGAGCTATAAAGCTCTAGACAAAAGTTAAGAGAGAGAGAGAGAGAGAGGCCATTGAAAATACATTATCATATCTAATTGTTCCAATGTTTCATCTTTAAACCATAAATTACGATTCAATCTCAATTAATTGAATTTGAAATTGGATATCTCTATGCTAAGAGACTTGTAAGTCAATAAAAGTACCTATTCTCCTTTAAATAGAGAACTAAGATACAAATCTCCTTGTTATAATCATCAAATTAGAAAATTGAGTATGATATTGGATATACTTAATATTTTTTTATATAAATAAATATTGGAGGAATGAGAAGCGAATTCAAACTACATAAATGAAATATCAAATATATCATAATCACATAGACTATTACTAGAACTCTTGAACTCCTTCATGCAATATTGGTACATGGAATTTTTTCTTTGAAAAAGAAAATCTATAAAATTTTTGGCTTCTGACTTTGAATGAAAGACTATTTACGTCTGAAACTCTTGAATTCCTTTTTCATGTAATTTGACTTTTCTTTTTTGGATGAAATGATTTGATTGACTTTGTACGTTGTCTTCCATTCAAACTTCATGTAATTTTTACCTCCACAAGTAGGTAAACAAATTGGTTTGCTTCATAATTCATTTTGACAGTGCATAATTAGACCTTCTTTTCAAATGGGCCCCTGTCTGATCCAAATAATAGCTCTGACCTTTCTTTAATGAGAAAAATAATAGTAATTAATTCAGAAGTTCAGCCCAAGCAATATGTAGCACGCTGTTCGAGGCAACATGTTAATTTTTTTTTTAATATAAATTCCTTTTCTCTTTTTTTTTGTATTTATGGAATAGCATTTAATTGAATGCCGGTTGTACCTCTTAATTAATCATCATTATAAATAGTTAGAACTTCAATTTACTCCATTGATAAAATAATTTATAGTTAAATAGGGAATTTAGATTTTAATTTTTGTCTACATTAAAAATTGATTAGTGTCTTGATTTGATAATAAAAAATTATCATTAAAAATATACATCATAATTAAAACTACCTTAAAAAATAATTCAATCTCCTTCTATTTTTTTTTTTTTTAAATAATTACAACATGCTGCTGACCCCGCAGCTCGAACTCTTCCTCCTTAAACCTCCAAGCACTTTGTGCACGAAAATGTGCTAATTCAACTACAAAACCGTTGACAAAAAAAAAAAAAAAGTGATTAATTGTGGACAAAAGCGTTTGTGTAAGAAATATTTTATAGGAAAAGAAAAGAATTTTGTCAACAAATGTGACCATGTCTCTGTTTGTACTTTTGGCAATAGCATCTCATTAAACGCTATAGTGGTTATACTTATTACTTATACCTCTTAATTAATTATCATCATCATTAAATATTTGCCTCTGTGTAACAAAAAGAAAAGTTAACTACGAGTGGAGGATTGATTTAAGAAATATTTTAGGAAAAAATAATAGAAATTTATTAGCTTATGCTTTAAAGTTAAAAACATTAGTTTAGAAAATACTTTTAAAAAAATTTTATGAGAAAAAAAAAACTCATTTTTTGATAAATTTTTTATATTTTTTATAAACGTGATATCTAATTTTTTTAGAATGATTTATTAAAGAAACCCGTCAATCAAATAAATAAATAAATAACTGATTTTTTAACAATTTTATATATTTTAGTATTAAATTTTTTTAAAAAAATGGTTCGTTCAATTAAAAACCATTTTAATATGGATTTGGCTTCAGAAAAATTAATAGAAAAAACTAAGGTCATTAATTGATCTGCCTCATACGTATCAGACAAGACCAGACCCTGTGAACAGTGCATCGTAACAAACCTACATTGATGGGGTTCTACAACATGAGGGGTCAGCACCATGGGACCATTAAGAATGGGACACCTGTACTATGAGCTATGGCTTTAAGATAAGCCCAGTAAGATCTCTGGGTCTATCCCATTCCCAGCTTTAAAAAAAGCCACAAAAATTGCCTCAAACAAAAGAGGTAGAAAAATTAATCCAAAAAAGCATTGTCAATCTTCTAAGATTTTATCAACTAAATGACGCGACTTGGTTGATAAGGGTTGCAATTACCAATAAATAAAACCAAGGATCTGGAAATAAGAAATCTGAACAATTTTTTTTTTTTCAATCTTCAAATGTTTGAATTTAGAAATTATATGTTTGACAGGTAAGCAAAAAAAAGGGTTAAAGTGGGACCTATTATTACCTTCCATCTATGCTTTAGCTAATATGCCTTTTGTTTTTACTCTCTCGTCTGTTAGTTTTGTCTGTTTAAGTTGGTAAATGATTTTGTTGGGATATAAAATCTGCAAAATTCACATGACAAATCCCTGTCAGTGTTCTTAGATTGTTGACACACACACTGCTTTGTTTATATGTTCACTCAAAGTGGGGTTTTTGGTTTTTTTTTTTTTTTTTTTTTTCCTTGTGTATGTGTGTGTATAATCGATTCCAGCTATCTCTGTAGCTCAGCAGCAGTAACAAAATCCTCTTTTTAACCCCATTCATTGTCCTTTTTCTCCCGGATCTTGAAATATATCATCATCTTCTCTCATTTCACAATCCTCCTCTGTCCTTCATTCATTAACAAATAGCAACCAAGCAAAGCAAGCAACTTGTTCAAAACGTCCATAATAGTACACAGGAAAAAACTCAATAAAGGGTCCAACAAAAACCTCTGTATCCAACCCCAACCCAATACCCAATAGGCCCCATCCCCTCCCAACTCAAAAGCTCCAAAATCCTTTTTTGTTTTATTTTCCCATCATCCTTTTTGCTTTCCTTGTACTTACTTATAACCCCCCCCCCCCCCCCCCCCTCTCTCTCTCTCTCTCTCTTTCTCTCTCTCTAGCCAGCCAATCCTGCCTATCTCCAATTTCCTTTTCTCTGTCTAAGCTTTTCACTTCTCCTTTATTCTCTCTCTCCCACAATTTTCCCAGTTCTACAGTCCCCCCAGATGACCATATTCTCCAACTTGGTCTATAAAAATTGAGCCAACACCCATTTGCTAAAACCTATAAAACTCTTAACCCTTTGTCCTCAAAACCACACCACACCTACTCAAAAACCAATCTTTCTCTACACCCACTTGCTAAATCCTGTTCAACTCTAATTCCTTGTCCTCAAAGCCGCACAACACCTACTCAAAAACCATTTGCTAGAACCTACACAACTCTAATTCTTTGTCCTCAAAGCCACGCTATATCCAACAAAAACCAATCTTTCTCATCCATATACATCCAAAAAACCATTCCTAAAACCCAAAAAAAAAAAAAAAAGAGGAAGTAGAAAATGAAGGAATATTGGACCTCCTTGGCTTCCCTTCTTGGCGTTTTGGCCTTTTGCCAAAGCCTCCTCCAAGTAGTGTTCCCACCTGAACTCCGTTTCGCCGCTGTCAAACTCTTCAACCGAATGTTCCACTGGTTCTCCTCCCACTGCTACTTTGACATAACAGAGATCGACGGTGTCAACACAAACGAGCTCTACAACGCTGTCCAACTCTACTTAAGCTCATCAGTCTCCATCACTGGCAGTAGACTCAGCCTCACACGCGCACTCAACTCAAGCGCCATCACCTTTGGACTCTCCAACAATGACAGCATAGTCGACACTTTCAATGGCGTCTCAGTTCTCTGGGAACACGTTGTCACTCAAAGACAATCCCAAACCTTCTCATGGCGACCACTACCCGAAGAGAAACGTGGGTTCACTCTTCGAATCAGGAAGCGAGACAAGTCTCTCATTCTCGATTCTTACATGGACTACATCATGGAAAAAGCCAACGACATTCGAAGAAAAAACCAGGATCGTCTTTTGTATACTAACTCGAGAGGTGGTTCGTTGGACTCGAGAGGCCATCCTTGGGAGTCTGTACCGTTTAAACATCCAAGCACATTCGATACTTTAGCCATGGATCCTAACAGAAAGCAGGAGATCATGGATGATCTTAAGGATTTTGCGAATGGCCAAGGTTTTTATCAGAAAACAGGGCGAGCTTGGAAAAGAGGGTACCTTCTTTTTGGTCCACCTGGGACTGGAAAGTCTAGCATGATTGCTGCTATGGCTAATTATCTTGGTTATGACATTTATGATTTGGAGCTGACTGAGGTGCATACTAATTCTGAGCTGCGGAAATTGCTAATGAAGACTAGTTCCAAGTCTATTATTGTGATCGAAGATATTGATTGCTCACTGACTTTATCGAATAGAGCTAAGAGTAATAATGTTAGTACTAATGGTATTAGGAGTAGTTATGGCGATATGGGTGAAATGCGCGGTGGTGGTGGTGGTGAGGATGGTGGGAATACAAGCATTACACTTTCAGGGTTGTTGAATTTTACTGATGGGTTATGGTCATGTTGTGGGAGTGAGAGAATTTTTGTGTTTACTACTAATCACATTGAGAAGCTTGACCCGGCATTGTTAAGGAGTGGAAGGATGGATATGCATATTTTCATGAATTATTGTTCTTTCCCGGCATTGATGATACTTTTGAAGAATTATTTGGGGTTAGATGAGAGTGATTTGGATGGAGTGGTTTTGAAGGAATTGGAAGGTGTGGTTGATAAGGCTGAGATGACTCCTGCTGATGTTAGTGAGGTTTTGATTAAGAATAGGAGGGATAAAGGGGAAGCAGTGAGGAAATTGTTGGAGGCTTTGAAAGTGAGAGCAAAGAGGATTAGTGAGAAGAATATTGTGAGGTTGAGAGAGAAGGGTTCAGAGTATTTGGAAGAGGAGCAAGAAAAGAGGGCATTGGAGAGTCCTAAAGAAGGGTGTGAGTTTGAGAAAGAAGAAGAGAGTGATTGCAAGAAAGGAAATGATGAGAAACAAGAGAGTACTACTACTACAATAGAGAAATGATTATTATGAAGGATTTGGTTTTTTTTTTTCTTGGTTTTTTTCTTTTTAAGTTTTAATTATCGCATATTGCTCGTTGGAATTATTAGAGCTTAAAACTTTTATTTTTGGGTGGGTTTGTGGGGGTGACACAACTAGAGGGAGAGAGAGGGAAAGATCCAAATTTAAAAACATGTAATATGTCTGTATTGTTAATTTAAATAATTGAGATGAGAAAAAACAAAAATGATATGTTGAATGATCCATAGATAAGCTTATTTACGTGGTGTGGTTTGCTATACATGGCCATATATGTAGTTGTTTAATTTATGTGACTTTATGATCTAAAATGGCATGCATATGTCCCTCCTCAAAATCTATATTTACTTTGCGCATGTTACAATATAGATCATTGGCGGTGGTTAATGGTTGGTAGTACTTGTTATTAGGTATTAGATATTTGAAATTATTGTAGACATACATTGCTTCTGCTAGCTGGGCCTTTTTTTGTGACCACCTGGGAAGCACATGGGCAAAATCTGTATCTTGATGCGACATACATGTTGGGACTTTACAATTATATAAGTTATGGGACCAAAAGAAATGCATCTCAACGTACATTCTGGCTATATGCTTTGTTGTTTGCAGTGTTAATAATATGGTACAGAAAAGGTGACATTCAAACAAACAAAAATTACAAAATCGTTTCAAGTAAACAATGAAACTTTGGGAGCCCAAGAATAAACAATGGTTTCAGTCCTTTACTTCTGTTACTTCGGGAGCCCAAGAATAATGCAACTCTTTGAGAGAAATGGGGTCTCTATTTTTTACTGATGCCATAGGCATAAAAGTCTTGAGGATATTGATTAAGGAAACATGAATTATAGAAAAAGAGTTTCACTAGGTTGTATTTGGAAGTGGTAGCTCTTATTTTCTCAAAGCCTCTTGAGTGCTTTGCAAAGCTGTCTCTTTCTAGTTGGATTTTATTTTATTTTCTTTTCATGAACCTTCTTCCTCTTAGGAAAAGAGTTGAAACTAGCTAGCTATTCTTGGAGAGTACTGTATTACTGGATAGGATTAAAATGTGATTGGAAATAAGACACATAAAAATGTGAAACAACTAAACAAAGTCCCAGATTGTGTTCGGAAAAGTAGGATTTGAGTTGCAAAAGGCAGCTGGAAAGTCACCACTTATAAGGAGAAAAAGTTGACATTTCTGTTGATGATTTTGATATTGAGTTGGAAAGGCATTGGGTTGTCAAGCCAAGAGTAAAAACTCAGCCCACGTGGTTCTGAAATGCTGAAATGACTATCAACAACTTTTTATTTTTTTTACATGGAAAACATGCATTTGCGTTTGTGGGGAGCTTGAAAAAGAGGACTTTTTCTTTTTTTTTGTGAGCATTTTAATATTACTAACAAATTTTTTTCCTTTTACTTTTTTTCTTTTTTTTTTATTATTATTATTTTTTTTTTTTGGCATAAAGTGATCAAGATGCTAATGTGGCGGCTGAAATTGTCATTGAAATATATAAGAGATTTTTTTTTTTTTTTTTTCGTTGTCGTGACTGTTCAGAACTCTTCAATCACCTAATTAATTTGATAATTGTAACAAAAAAACCCTTAAAATGACATAATTCTTTTTATAATTCTTTTTGAAACTTTTTCCAATTAAATGTTTGCTGCTCTTTTTATAAGTTGATAAATTTGTGCTTTGTGAAAAATTATTTTTATGTATATTTATCATTAACACTAATAATAACAAAATGTCATCTAAAAGAGGGAAAAAAAAAAACTTTGAAAAATAAGAAGTCCCCGTTGTTTTTTTGTCTTAGACGCTATTGACTTTAATTGTATGCCATATCTGAAGAATCTGCATAATGGTGGATTTTTTACGCAAGTTCAAATTGTTAAGCTTTCTCATATCCAAAAAAAGGAAAATGGTAGCTTTCAATCGGGGTGTTTGGTATATGCACTTAAAAACTAAAAATATGTATTTGAAAACATGTGTGAAAATACGTGTGGGTAAAAAAGTGTATAGAAATACGTGTAATGTTATTTAAAAACTTAAAACATGTGTTTAAGTAGGTGTATCAAATGGGGCAACTTCTTGAACGCTCATATTCGATTTTACATTGGCTTCAGATTTTAGTTATAAAATCAAATTTTGACACGCTGCTTATAAAAAGATGAGAAGCATCTTAGAAATTGCAAAAAGTAAAAGATTGAGCTATGTTGAGAGTTTAGAAGTAATATCTTACCGACAACCACAAAAGAATGAGTTATATGTAGTTGTAAGATGTGACATTAGGGCATATTTGGTAACCCTACTCAACACACATTTTTCATATTTGAAACACACTTATACACATTTCAACGTACTTTTTCATCCACATGTATATCAAAAATATCCAAAATACCTTACTCAAGCTTAGTTACCAAACGGGTTAATATGTCAGGTCGTAATACAGTTGTATGCAAAACTTCCATTTTTATCATAACTTCACTTCTATAATTGTAACACGGTAACATGTACGTAATTGTATAAGGGTCTCTGGTTCACCACATCAGGGCCAGGGTAGCCTAGGTCATGCTCCAATGCCCGACTCTATTATGACAAAGGCTGGTGTGGGAAGGGAGTCAGTTATGTGTGCATTTCCAATGAAAAAAAAAAAAAGACAAGTTGGGTTGTTTGCCATAACCAATTCCATGGCCACCATGTTGGAGTTCTTAGTTGCGTTGCGTGAGATAAAAATGATAAGCCGTTGCCCTCAGTCTGTCAGTCATGATAAAGCCTGTGCCCTTTGTGCGAAATGCCAAACTAGGCAATCCTCCCCAACACAACACTTTCGCAAAGGATGATTTGTCACTCAAAGTAAAAATGACTTGGTGACCATCCAAATAGGTGTGCTAGGAGTAGGAAGATGGCTTTATCATTAGGAGCACGTAAAATATGCTTGCCACTCATCTTGCTACAGAAGAATATTTTTACCATCATAGCATTGAAGACCTGATTGGAAACAATTTGTCACTCACAGTAAAAATCACCATGCATTGTTAAAGGTGGCCTTGGGTAATAGTTGACATTGGAATGGGTCTCTATTCATATCTTATCGATAGATTAGACACACGTACACACAACCACACAAAAGGGTCTTAACTTAATAGATTAGACATATACACACAACCACACAAATGGGTCTCAACAAGGAGTTGCTCTACTCCAATTAGGCGGTGGTGAACTCAAAAATTCGTGAGAAAAAGCAAAAGCCAAATAGAGAAATATGCAAATCCTGTTGCTTTTGGCATAGGGGCTGGTGTCCAGTGCATAAGTACATTTGACAAAAACCTCATTCATTTCGCTATACCTTGAGCAAAGTATTTTTTTTTTTTTTTTTTGAATCAATGGTTTTTAGTCCTAGTAGAAATACCCATAATAAGCAGTGAAAGATAGAACCTCTCTATTTTGAGAGGTACAATCCATTGAATCCAATCCCACACATCACAATCCATACTAAGCAACAAACAATGCAATTCCTTTGCAATCTTGCTTCAAGATCAATAAAAAAGATTTTTATTCCTACGGTTCCCCACTAAGGCATGTCACATGTCCCACAAACAACATATAGCAAAATTTTGGCATGCTCTTCCAACAAGAAGTCCAATGGTGCTCATTGCCGTAGTACCAATTTAAAGAGAGAATAATTTGAATGGTGTGGCTTACTTGCAGTTGTTTCATACTTAAGGTCCTGAGGATCTTAGACCAGTTGGTAAATCAATAATTACCGGCAATTTCAAGTGCATATGATGGTCTAAAGTTTATTGATACTAAAATATAAATCCTTTGATAAGCAAGCTAGGAAAAATTGTCACCTTTCTTTGCAGAAAATTTCCAAATAAGAATCCAATCTTTTATTCCATCTTTTACCTATTGAAAACACACAAATTGAGGCCCTGTTTGCTCTTATTATTATTAGTGAAGAAATTATTGGAAAGCAAATGATATGAAATCTAGGAGAAGCCCTCCAACAAGTGTATGCTAGTTCAAATTTTAAAATGATTAATATGAACAATAAAAGGTTATAGTATGATTCCTATAAAAAAAAAAAAAATAAAAAGGTTATAGTATGATTCTTCTGCATTAAGTTCTAATATGATGATATGGTATGCAATTATACAGAACTATAAGGTTTATTATCTTGGTCAAGTTTAGGTTAATTTCAAAACAATCTGTCTCAAATTCAGGCAGGATGAAGGGCCTAATCAAGAATTTGTAACAATTTCCCTCTAATTTCTTGAATTAAACATCTTCATCTTTTTAAAGGGATGAACTGGTATTTTCTTTTTCTTTTTTTTTAAGTCACCATGAGAAATTGTTAGGATTTTTGTAGGCCCATTCCATGACCTTGTTTATAATGGAATTTCCAAGTGTTGATGTATTGCATTCAATGTAATAGTTTGGTAAAATCTGCTTAGAAGATTTTCAAAGAAGTGCTAACTGAAGAAGCTCACTCAACAGAAGGAAATTCTCACTTAAGCAAATAGAGCAACTCGCTCAAGGCTTTCTCAAGCGAGATCACAAAAATTTGTTTTTCAATTCCCACTTTGACTAGGTTTTTGTTTGTCTTTTAGAACTCAATTTGTACACTTTTTTTTTTAATTTTATTTTTATACAAGATAGAAATTTTACTCTAGCTTAATCTAAGTATATATGTACGTGAAACTCCCTTTTGGAAACTTGTACCCGGCCCTTGCCTCTCACACCCACAAGCACGTATACTTATGGCGTGACCATCACACTAAGAGTGTACGGTGGTCTATTTGTACACTTATTTAAACCTTGTTTTTGCATAATTTTTCAATAGAGAAAAAATGGTTACACTATGCTACTCAAAGAGAAAATCTCAAACCTTTTCTCTTTGTACTTTATAAAAACCTTCTTGACCCACACATCTTGTGATTCCAAAAAAAAGGTGTCTTGAGAGTTTGAAACCACATAGTTATTTTACAGAGAGGTTTATTACCATTGAATCTTTAAGGAGATTCCTTGGAGTGCCTAAGGTTCTAGTTTAAGCAAACGATGAGATTGTGTAAGAAGTTTGCTTAGGAAGATTTCATTAGTTTTGAGCTACTGTGGTAGGAAAGCAAATGGAATGTTTGCAAAGGTTACAATAAAAAGTCTAGCTTGTTAAAGGGTCTTGCAAGAAGATTATTGCAAGTGTTTACTAAGTGAATTTTCTACGTGATTTTTTGTGTCTCTAGAGTGGTTTTTCGATTGATTTTTTTTTTTTTTTTTTTTTTTTTTTTTTTGTTTCACTTTGTTGCCAAATTTTTGTGTTTTATTGCTTTTTATTTCATTGCTTTAAGATTTGGTGTATGCATAAACTTTTTGAATTAATCTTTTTGGTCCACAGCATAAATTGTTTGGCGTCAAAAATAAAAATTTTCAATTGGTATTAGAGTAATTAGAACACAGGGTCTAAACTGTCATATATAAATGGATCTATTTCATGATTAATTTCATAATTAATATTAAATATTGCAAATTTAAATCTGCATCTAGTACCATGTTGTTTTAAATTCCGTAATGTTATGAGTGTATTTTGTGTTCAAGGACTCTTTTTTCTTTTCTTTTTTCTATGGGATTGTGTTCAAGGACTTAAGCGTTGTAACTCAACGACATTATTTGGTCTTTTTTATAAAATCATAAGTCTAATTTCCCTCCCTCACTTCTTGTAATAATCAAATTATGAAAAACAAAAATCGAAAAAAGTATAATTCGTTTTCAAGTCTTCAGCAGGATTGAGATCCAAAGGGCATGCCTTCTCTACAATATGATTGCTCATTCAATTACCCCAAAAACAAGAATCTGATACTTGTTATAACGAAGGTTGACCACTACTTTTCTCATCGTCAAAAAAGGCCAAGTATCTGAAGACCAAAAAGGTGCAATACATTAATTGAATACAACGAGCGATGGCTATGAATTTGATCAAGCTGTCAAAGATTGGATTCCTTAGTCCAATTAGCAAAATGGATGAGCCATAATTGCAAGCATATCTTGAAGCATCTGTATTATGTATATTCTCTTTTGTTTTTTCCAAATTTTTAAAAATAAAGTTCCAAAAACTCCCAAGTTGTGGGAACTCTGTATGTTTTAGCAATAGTTTTTGTTATTGGGAAGTACTAGTGTTGCAAAGTAGGAATAATCAATTTATATTTTACTAAATCTTAAGCATAATTATCGTTTATAGATTAACTAGTCTCTTATCGGATATGCCTTACATATGAACCTTCTTAAAGTCATGTACTTTATCATACAAATTGATATTGTAAAAAATCATGGTAAAACAATTCAATCAAAATAACAATTTTTGTAGGGGTTCCTGTTAACTCAACCGGTAAAGTCTTATGTTGTTGAATAAAAAATCTGAGTTTCAATCTCCATCTACACAAAAAATTAATTGATGTTTTTGTAAACTATCACTAAAAAAAGAAGAAGCAATTCTTGCATACAAAAGCAAAATGCTATTGTTATGTTGTTTTGGTTAGGCAGACGCCACTGAGTTGGTATATTATTATAAAACATTCGTGGTGAAATTCCTAAAATTTGGTTCTTTTTAATTATTTATTTTCATTTTAAACCTTGAGTTTATAAATCATGACAAGTTAAGTATCATGTCTATATATCTACTAAAAACCATTGTTCTCTCTCTAGTGTGGAAAAGAAAACAACCATTCATAGCAAATGGTATTGTTTTATTGTATAGAGATGCTACGTCTACAACAATTTTACAATATTTTTACAACAAATCACAAGTGGTTAGTTGTTATTAGTTCAAATTTGAAACTAACACTAAAATTACTTTTTTGCTCCAACAATAACAACCAGTAATAACCTGCCACTTAAGATTCTCTTTAGTGTAATATCTACTAATGGAAAATTTCCCTTACAACAAATAGATTGCTCCATTAGCAGTTTTTAACAAATATAAATGAATTATGAGTTATAAGATTTAGGTTTTAAAATTACAAAAAACAATTTTTTTTTTAATCAGGGTTTAATTTATGGATAACAAGCTCTAGGATTTTTATTTTATTTTATTTTTTTAAATTTCCATTCTTTTGTAATTTGGCCTTTTGAAGAAATTATTTTTTCATGGGTTCCAGTTAATTTCAACTAGTAAAGTTTCTTATTGTTGAATAAAAGTTCTAAATTCAAACATTGTCTACACCAAAAATCAATTCATGTTTTAACCTAATAAAAAGCAATCATCGTATAATTAATGTCACATATTAAAATTCTATTATATCTATAAAATTTCCTTTTCCTCTTGTTTTCCCCCACCAATTTGTCATTAGTTGGATCATCTAGCAGTCCCTTTTAGAGCATCTCCAGCAAATTCAACAAACATTTTATCTACAAACTTTTTCAAATACACTTTCCAACAAATTTTCTATCTCATTCAAATATTATTTCTTAATTCATTATTTATTTTTTTTTTAATAATTACACATCTTCCAACATTTTTTTATTCAACACCTGATTATTATAATAGAAAAAAACATTTGAAGAATGAACAATAGCCCATCAGATTTGATGAGCTACAATTCATGAGCAAAAAAAAAATTAGAGTTTAGAGAATCTATTGAAGACTATTTTTTTGGTCTCATTCTCTGTTATAGAGAATATTTTACTTTTAGCTATACTATTGGAGATGCTCTTAGCACATTAGCACATGATCTTTAGGGTTAGACTTTTGAGACCAGCATGATAATGGGCTCCTGGATCCTTATGCAGTTTCAGTTTTCAAGAATCATGAAAAATAGTAGACTTCCCCTACTTCAGTACTTCAAATCTCCAAAAGCTAGTTCCTAGAGTACTAGTTTTATTCGTGCTTGAAATAAAAGGATCGATTTTGATTTTCTACACTTCCTATCAAAACAAACGCTGATAGGAGTTGACAATGAACCCCCTAGGCGAAATCACCTTTCGAATTCACCGAAAAAATACAAAGAGTGACCATAGACTCATAGCTAAAATCCAGCCTAATTTGTTTTATATTCCCTAGCCTTTTATTTCTCAGTCCACCCAGGTCCTTAAAAATGGCCAAAACCTCCATCTTCACACCAAAACTCACAATTTTCGTAGGAGGATACAAAATTGTAGAATAAAAAGATTTTGGTTTTCTTTTATACCATTTGTGTTTGCTATAGAAGATAGTCAACTGGAAGAATATAATAAGTATAATTTTTTTTAATTAGGAAGAAAAATAGGAAGATGAAAAATATAGATTATTCAAATTTACTATCACTAGCAGAAAAATTTGATGATTTGTTTTTTTTGTTAAGTAAAAAATGGAAATAGTAGATGTGATTTATATGTGTTAGTCTTAAGTCATTTTTAAAATGATATGATTATTTCCTAACAAAGTATAGTTGATACAAATATATTAAATTTTCTAAATTAAGCTATCTATATTTTTTAGTTGAAAGTGTTTTAAATTTTGTAAGTTTTTTTTTTTTTTTTCAAAGAAACATAATGCATTTTACATTCAATTATTATATAAGACGAGATATTTAGAAATAATGTAACGTGTAATTGGAATTTATTTATAATACTCCTTACAATTCTACGCAAACTTCTCATCCCAAAGCACTAAAGTGGATGGATGTACCAAAACGAACCGAATGGGGCCAAAATAGACAAAAGTGGACCGAAATGGACCAAAATGATCAAGGTGGACCGAAGTGAACCTAAATGGACTGAAGAAGAAGGAAACCGAAACGGACCAAAATGGACAAAAGTGGATCGAAATGACCAAGGAGAACCAAAATGAACTAAATGAACTGAAGTAGACTAAGGTTGACCAAATGAACTGAAATAGACCAAAATGCTTTGCTTTAATTTTTAAATATTATATAGATGCCTCTATTAAATAAGAACTGATTGTTTTAGCCCAAAAAAAAAAAACTAATTTTTTCAATAGTATATAAGAAGTAATATTTTCTATTGTTATATAAGAAAAAAAATTATCAATTAAATTAATAGTAAATATGACATTTTATAAAAGTTAACACATCACTCTTACTTTATTATTTTATTTTTTATCCATCCATTTATAATAAAAAAAGAATAAGTATTGATTTTAAATAATTTCTCTATTTATTTTATTTTATATATCACAAAAAAGAGATTAAATAAATTAGTTAACATGAAACCTTATTAAAGTGAATACATCACAATTATTATTATATATCTTTCTACATCAATCCATTTTATATAGAAAAACAATAATATTTTTTTTTTGAGCTATTTAAGATGACACCTTATAAAAATGAAGGCATTACAATTATTATTGTAGGGGTGGTGGGCCTAGTAGTACGAATCTATGTATATATTGGGCTGGGGGTCTAATCTGAGGACAGTAAGTAGTCCGAGGATGGGGAAACACTGTCAAAGGAGTCCGTATTAATGAATGAATAGGTGAGGTATGGTCATGAGAGTCCAAGAAAGCGATTCGAGGAGGGATGCCTGTTCGGCTGATGGAAGCCGAAGTCCGAAGCTGTAATCTTCCTTCCAGGGCAACATTCCAAAAGGTTCTACTGGTAAGGATACACATCCAGAAGGTATGAGACAAATGAGGACTATGAATTATCTAAGAGAAAGTTGCAATCACCGCATTGAATGCTCTGTACCTAACTCTCTGGTCACATTAATGAGGAAGTGATACCTGAATAGTAATTTTCAATCTTATAGCTGTTCCTCAAAGACTTCAGGAAAATGCTGATAGGACAATGATCAACATTAGCAATCTAATCTACACGTGGAGGGTAAAGATGAAGGGAGGAGAAAGATATAAAACAGAGAGAAGATCCTAAGAATGGAGGAACTGAGAATTAAGAGAAGAATATTGTAGCACTAAGAACTGTACTTATAATCAAATTCAAGAAATATATTCAAGAATTGATCTCCTTGGATTGTGCCGAGGACAATTTTCTTTAGACAAAACTAGTTTCTCTTCACTTAATTGTCAATTGAATCCCCTATAATTGTTACCCAAATCGTTAGAGCCTAGTTTTTTAACTCACTTTCTATAAATTTATTGTATTAGGCTCTTTAAGCCTAGATCCTTTTACCTTTTAGGCTCAGGATCCAAATTGCGTCCTTACAATTATATTATTCATTTTACTTTTTGTCCCAGATAAAAGAAAACCATCATCTAGAACTTAACCTAAGTTGATATCAACTTGAATTTGTAAAGTGTGCATTGGCACCCTCACAATATATTTTATAACATCATAAAGTAATGGGTAAAATGTAAAATTGTCCCTCTAAGTTTCTTCAAATTTCATTTCAATCTTCTAACTTTGTTTTTGTTCATTTCAGTTCTCTAACTTTCAAGTTTATTCAATTAAGGCTTTTCCATTAACTTTTGTTATATGTTGTGGTTAATTTTTCAATTTTATAAATTTGTCTTCAAATTTTTTAAATTAAAAAAATTCAATTAATGATTGAAAAATAATTTCTAGATTTTCTTTTCAAAAAATTTTAACAAAAGTTAACGAAAAGACCTTAATTGAATAAATTTGAAACTTAGAAGACTGAAATGAACGAAAGTAAAGTTAGAGGACTGAAATGAAATCTGAAGAAAATTAAAGGGTTATTTTTGCATTTTAGCGTAAAGTAATTTGTAAATGATATCAATCCCTTGTTTATTCTTTGGTCATGGAAGAGATGGGGGATCAATCCCTTAAGAAATCCTTAGGAATTTCTTGTACATTGGAGGACCCTTCATCATCATATATTTCTGTTATGTTATCTACTAATTGGAATTATTAAGGTTTGAATTTGTGCAGTTGAGGTATTACAATGGAAGTACTTTTTGCCTCGAATTTTTTTTTAAAAAAGGTTTAGCCATGCTATGTATAGGTTTATGTAGATTGTACAATATTTTTGGTCATGTATTTAAAGTCTTAAAGCGTTTAAAAGGTGTGGATTTCGGTTCATACTTCATATAAAAACAAAATTATATATATGGCATTTGGGTTATGACATTTTAGAATGGTTATCCACAATTAGCCCAATTTTTTTTTTTTTTTTTTTTCCTTCCTCAACCTAAAAGGCTTACATCTGGCCCGAATTGGGAACAAGGGGCTTAGCTAATTTAAGAAATTGGGCTGACCCAATGCTTCCAAAGCTTTTTACAAATGATTTCTTGGCCAAAATGGCCCAATACCACTTTTTTTTGAAATTTTTAGCAAAAAGTCACTGTTTCGGAAATAAATAGGAGAGTACCACTTTTTCTGAAAATCGAGTTTCAGAAACTCGAGTTCCCCCCAATTCTGCCACCGTGGCATTGCTGACATGGAATTTCTGTGATTAAAAAAAATTATGTGGTACTCGAGCTTGAGAAACTCGAGTTCCATGCAACAAAGTACTCGAGTATACCAGACTCGGGTACGTTTTATAAATAAAATGCAGAAAAAAATTTTTTACACAGTACTCGAGTTTCCCAAACTCGAGTACTGTGTAAATTTTTTTTTTTTTTTTTTTTTTTGGTTTTTGTTTTTGTTTTTGTTTGGGGATAATGAACAAATAAACATAAATGTAAAAATAAGTGACTTTTTATGTTTTTATTTATTTAAACAGAAGCATTGTAAAATATAGAGATTTTAATTTCAAAATATGAATTCAATTTCTACATTAATTAAAATTGTTCATTGTTTTCTCATAAAATTGTTCACTGTTTTCTGTATAAACTATTTCTACGATTTTGCATAAAATTATTTTCTGTTCAGCATTTTTTAAGAAATTGTTCACTATCTTTTTTTCATAAATTATTTTCTGTTTACTGTTTAAAAAATTGTTCATTGTTTTCTCATAAAACACCTAGTGAAATCGTGTTTTCTAAATTTAAACGCCAAATCTGAATGATTTTTTATGTTTGAATTTCACAATAATCGAATATATTTTTCTGCATTGATAAAATCTGTTTCTACATTAATAAAATTTGCTCTTTGCACATCATATTTACTATATATTCAAATCTACTTACTGCATTCATTAAATTTTTTTTTTTTTTTTGCATTAATTAAAACTATTCACTGCTTTCTCATAAAAATTGTTCACTGTTTTCTACATAAACTATTTCTAGCATTCTGCATAAAATTATTTTCTGTTCAGCATTATTTAAAAAATTGTTCACTCTCTTTTTTGCGTATATTATTTTCTGTTCACTATTTAAAAAATTGTTCACTGTTTTCTCATGTAACACCTAGTGAAATCGTGTTTTCTAAATTTAAAAGCCAAATCTGGATGCTTTTCATGTTTAAATTTCACAATAATCGAATTTGTTTTTCTGCATTGATAAAATCTGTTTCTACGTTAATAAAATTTGTTCTCTACACATCATGTTTACTATATATTCGAAGCTGCTTACCGCATTCATAAAATTTGCTTTTTGCATTAATTAAACTGTTCACTGTTTTGTCATATACTATTTTCTGCATAAACTGTTTTTAGCATTGGCGTAGTTATTGCATTTAAATGGTTTTTGTGTTTTTTTAAATATGTAACCATCTGAATAATGGACAAACTCCATGAAAGAAAAATGAATGATTCGCATAGATCACCTAACGGTAAATGCCTCGAAAAATTTGAATTTGTAAAAAAGTTCGAATTAGTTGAATGTAGAACTGTTCATTAAGTAAAACTGTTCACTGATTTCTCATGAAAATTGTTCACTATTTTCTGCATAAACTATTTATAGTATTTTGCATAAAATTATTTTCTGTTCAGCATTATTGAAAAAAAATTTCACTCTCTTTTTTGTGCAAATTATTCTCTGTTCACTATTTAAAAAATTGTTTACTGTTTTCTCATAAAACACCTAGTGAAATCGTGTTTTCTAAATTTAAAAGCCAAATCTGAAAACTTTTTCATGTTTAAATTTCACAATAATCGAATTTGTTTTTCATGTTTAAATTTGATGTTTAAATGAACTCTATTGTGGTGGTATCTGTACTTAGTTTTGTAGGTTTGTTGACCATGATGTGCTCGACGCCTCTAAGACTCTCGTACGTGTACATTGGCATATTAAGGAAACTAGCTTTTAAACCCGTGCAAATGCACGGGAATTACATAAGTACCTGTATTTTTAGGTTCTTGGAAAAAAAAAATACATCTATTTTCAACAAAATAGAAATAAAAATAATGTAAATTTTGTAAGAGTCCACAAATAAATTTTTGTACATAGAAATAATTAGAATCCGAGAAAGCAAATATATTCAAATAATTTTAGGCAAATATTTGGAGAAACATTTTGTTTCAAAAGTCATACTTAAATAAATTTAATTAAATAAGTATGTAGCTAATGCAATTGAATGTATAAATTTTAAAAAATAACACTTGGTATGAATTTCAAATTTAAAATGTATATAACACTCAGTATGCTATCCATAAAAATGTGTTGTCTTACAAATAGATTTTCTTTTAAGCCTATTCTAAACAACTAAAAATGTAACATCCACTATGATGGAGAGAAAAATATTTCTAGCAATTGAAAAAAAAAAATCCAGCTAAAGAGAATGGTGTGATCATCCTTCCTTGGAAGCAAATTTGTGGAGAGTAACCCAATCCAATTCCTTTTAATTTTATTTTAGAATAACCCAAACGTAACCTTTTCTATCCCAGGTTCTTTGCAGGATTTCATCGAACACCTAGTTTTCATTTATATACAGCTCCCCAACCAAAAAAGAAAATCTAATTAAAACAAAATTAGCCAACATTTATAAGGTTCATCCACTTCTGGATCTCCCTTTTGTTTAATTTTTCTTCCTTCTTTTTCTTATATATATATATATATATTTTTATAATGGAAGTTCACTCAACAATCTCAAATTTGTTTTCAATATGCAACATCAAGAAGTAGGAAAGCAACAACAAAGTAGCATTGATCACATGAATAAAGACCTGAATAGGGTTGCTCTTGTGACTGCATTATTAAATCATCTTATAAATGAAAAGAAGTAACTACATAAAGTAAGAAATCAACACAAAACATGTAAGGAGACCAAATGATTTAATTGATTAAATAGTAGTATGTTATAGCAAAGAGAGTGTTGAAATTACAACCAACCAAAAAAAAAATAATTTAATAATGAATTTACTATAAATTGATATATATACAAAATATAGAGATGAAGGATAGCAATGCAACAACACTCATTAGGGTTCCAAAGGTAAGCATTGATTAATCACACCAAATGCAACAACAGAAACAGAAAGCTACATGATAATTTCTGGAAACTTGAAAAGAAAACAATATCGTATTTCCACATAACTGTCAAAAAACTAAACCACGGGACCCTCAGAACCTCTCTAAGGAGCATAAATGATTCAAGGCAAGATTTCTACTTATAATCACCTGTCTGACATGATGAACAATAGCTTTCTCCTGATTGGTTTCCCTTACTCTTTCAATAGACTGAAACTTCCCTTCCAAACATCCTTCATGCATAACCATTAGTTTATAGGCTACCTGCATAGTTAAAGAAAGTGCACAAACCCCAATAGTCAATAGTAAATATTACCCTCATATTCAAATGAATAAGCAGAGACCTAGTTTAGACATGCTTGCATAGAAAATTGATGACATGCTTGCATTCCAAAACCAATGGGCCAATGCCCCTAGTGTAGACATGTTTAATGCAAAACAAAATGTCCTAGCCTAAAATTCACTTTGGAAGTTTTGCTAAAAATGAGATCAATCAACATGTATACATCTCATAAAATCCGTAAGCCTTTTTCCTTTCTTTTTTTAAGAAAAAAAATTCCTTCACCCTTCTTAGTTTGACTACAAAGAAATCAAAGTGAATGAAAAACATTTTTTAAAAATTAATAATTTAAAACTAAAGGTCAAAGTTTACTTCTTTACAGTGTTTCACATAGAGTAGATACAAAACCATGTTTTTAATAAGAGTTCAAGTTAATTTCAGAACACAAACATGTCCAGTTCAATATATTGCAGCAAGAATCTTTGAGAATGAAACTACTACATTTTTCAAACAATTGGAAACTTGTAAATGCATAACCTCAGTCATGATTAGAAAGACATTATCATGAATTTCAAAAAATATTTGCTGCAAACAAAAATTATCTGCAAATCAATAGCTATAGCCCAACTAAAAACAGAAAATTAAAACCTATAAATTACAATTTGATACAAACCAAGACAAAAATATTATATTACTCATTGAAATGTCTTAAAAAGACAAAAATAGATTATCTGCTATATGAAAAAAAATCATTAATGTAAGCACATATTGTATACATTTAAAAAAAAAATTGAAAATCTTCAAGACAAAGTAAGCCTTGAGAGTTGAGTCATATTTATTTCATTTTTTTTTTGGGTCAATGATAGATTGCTAACCTTGCTATAAAAGATAGAAAAATTTTTTTTTAAAAAAAATTAAGTCATATGGAATTACCCCTCCATGTGCAAGTGCAATGGCCATGATAGTTGTAGTTGACTACATATATGAGACAAATAACTTTTCATTAAGCAAAATCCATCAAGGTTTGCAGAAAATTCAAGAAATTTCATTCAACATGAAGCTAGAACCATCCAAAATTACAATAAAAGAAGTCCACAACTCAGAGATAAACAATTGTACAAAAACCCCAGTTAATTTGTCTTGATAAAAATCTTTCATTAAGATCAAGCCATATAACACCAAGGGCCAGTTGAACAAAAAATATACCAAAAAAATGAGGGTTCCTTGTTCATGAAATTTTCAATGGTTCAATTCTTATGACATTTTGCTGCAGCCTAACAATCAAATTATGGGTCTGCTCTAAATTGAAAGTACTTGCAAACTGCTTAGCAAATTGCCTGAGGAGCTCCAGATCACCAAAGATGACTTGCTAAACTCTATTTCAAAAATAACATAAAAATGCCAGCATTAAGATCAGATCAGGACACAACTAATAACAGCCCTAATAGATTCATGTTTTTTGTTTGGTGATGTAGGAAAAACAGATGTGTTTAAAAAAAATACACAAGAATGTGAGTTCATTAGCTCGAGCTTTTGGTAGCTAGATCGAGGGGAGACTATTTAGATGGAGACGGCGTTAGATTTAAGAGTATGATATACATGTGGATTTGGGTCCTAGTTACACTTTGTGTAACTCTAAGTTATTTTACATCATGCAATATTTCTTTGTTGGATGTGAATTTTAACAAATCTTTCGTTGGGTTAAATTCACTTCTAATACTCTATGTGCTAGCAAAATACACACACACACACACACTATAGCTGAGGAGTTGTTGGATTCTAATAAAAATATGGTATTGCTGCATAGTTATTGCTTGCTAAATTATTTAATTCTAGAACATTTTTTTCTCTCTTTTATTTATTACAACTATCTTAGAAAGAAGAAAAAAATTATGCAAAAAAATAAAACCTTTAGAGAGATAAGAGTCTGTTTGGCATCAATTTCAGCTTTTAACTTTTAGTTTTTGTGTACAGCTTCTTAAAACCTCATTTTTTCCTGCATTATTTTTCACCTTTTCAAATTTTTTCAAAGTACAAATATAATTTAGCACACTTTCAACAAAAAGTTTAGCAAACAGCTAAATAAGCTGTAAACGGACACTAAGCTTAAAAATAGTAGAACCTTAGAAATAGCTATTATATTACCATTTTGTTTCGGTAGTAACACCCTATGTTCCACCTCGGGAATAATTTTAGGTCATTCCGATGTGTTTTCGGCCATTTTGGATTCAAAGACGGAGATAGAAATTTGATTGAGGGGATTAAAATATAAACAAAAAATGTGTATCATCTATTTAGTATTAAGAAACTATCAACAAATAAAAAATACAAAATAATTATTTTCTGTTCAGCATTATTTAAAAAATTGTTCACTCTCTTTTCTGCGTAAGTTATTCTCTGTTCACTGTTTAAAAAATTGTTCGCTGTTTTCTCATAAAACACCTAGTGAAATCATGTTTTCTAAATTTAAACGCCAAATTTAAATGCTTTTTCATTTTTGAATTTCACAATAATCGATCTGCATTGATAAAATCTGTTTCTACATTAACAAAATTTGCTCTCTACACATCATGAGTTAGTACAAATGACTTAGTACAATTTTAATATTGATGATTTTTGTCATTTAAAAGAAGGTCGTTTTTTCTTTTAATAGATAAATTGCATTTTAATATATTAAGAAATAATTATTTTGTATTTTTTTATTTGTTGATAGTTTCTTAATACTAAATAGATGATACACATTTTTTGTTTATATTTTAATCCCCTCAATCAAACTTCTATCTCCATCTCTAAATCCAAAATGGCCGAAACACATTGGAATGATCCCGAAACACATCGGAATGACCTGAAATTATTCCCGAGGTGGAACATGGGGTGTTACTACTGAAACAAAATGGTAATATAATAGCAATTTCTAAGGTTCTACTATTTTTAAGCTTAGTTTCCGTTTACAGCTTATTTAGCTTTTTGCTAAACTTTCTGCTAAAAGTGTGCTAAATTATATTTGTACTTTGAAAAATTTTGAAAAGGTGAAAAATAATGCAGGAAAAAATGAGGTTTTAAAAAGCTGTACACAAAAACTAAAAAGTAAAAGTTGAAATTGATGCCAAACAGACTATGCAAATGCCAAACAGATTATTAAGAATTAAATCCTTCACTAACCAATATTTCACTATGCAAATGGCTCAATTTTGCTAGATAGTCCAGACAGATACAGACAGATGTTCAAAAGTTACTACTGTTTACTAGCATGCGTAAAAAGAGATCTGTTAGATTCCCAAGATTTGAAAGATTCCCAGATAGACGCAGATAGACTATTACTCATCAGTACTAATTTCCATACCACCAACAGATTAACTTGAGTTCAATTTACCTACTCAAGTTACTTTACCATGGTTCATTTCACCTATAAAAGAGACGGACTATGATGACAGAAGACAAGTTTCTAAGATTCTAAGCTTTTAAGTTCCAAGTTTTAGAAAGCCTTTTGTAATAGCCTTCCATCTTCCTCAGAAAGACTTTTGTACTCTCTCCCCTCTTGGAATCTTGTAACCTTTCTCTTTAGACAGTTTTATTTTCAAGCTTGTATCAAAGACAACAGTTTGTTTTCAAGTTTATCAAAGACTGAAGTTTTTATTCAAGTAAGATTTTACTAGTTTAAGTAAGATTTTACTAGTTTTCTATTTTCATATTCCACACTCTATTTTAACCTTATTTTGAATATATCTATTTTGCTATTTACTTCTTTATTATCTATTTTATCATTGTTTATGCTTCCATATTATTGCTGTGCTTTTTCCTGCGTAGTCATTGCTATTAGAGCATCCAGATCATAAAACACCTAATGAACATTGAATAATTTATGCAGAAAAAAGAGTGAAAATTTTTTCAAATAATGCCGAAGAGAAAATACTTTTATGCAGAATGCTAAAAATAGTTTATGCAAAAAACAGTAAAAAATTTTATCAGAAAATAGTGAACAGTTTTAATTAATGCAAAAAATAGATTTTATGAATGCAGTAAGCAGATTTGAATATACAGTAAACATGATGTACAAAGAGCAAATTTTATTAATGCAAAAAAGTCAATTCGATTATTGTGAAATTTAAACATGAAAAAGCATTCAGATTTGGCTTTTAAATTTCGAAAACACGATTTTACTAGATGTTTTATGAGAAAACAGTGAACATTTTTTTAAATAGTAAACAGAAAATAATTTACACAGACGCCAACTATAGTCATACGAACCACATGCAGAAAACAATTTGAATTAATATAGAAAACATATTTTACGAATGCAGTAAGCAGATTTGAATATACAGTAAACATGATGTAGCACCAACTACGGCATTTGAAGACACATCACTAGCCTGCTGCTGTAGCACCAACTGTAGTCATACGAACCACATGCGCCAACAGACTGTAGGTGAAGTACAAAAAATAGTGAGTTTATTAGAAAGTGATAAACAACCAATCACAATCCATCATTGTTGGATAATTTTGACAAAGTGTGTATCAAAATAGATTTTATCAATGCAAAAAAAAAAAAAAGTTCGATTATTGTGAAATTCGAACATTAAAAAACATACAGATTTGGCTTTTCAATTTCGAAAACACAATTTCACTAGGTGTTTTATGAGAAAACAACGAACAATGTTTTAAATAGTGAACAGAAAATAATTTATACAGAAAAGAGAGTGAACAATTTTTTAAATAATGCTGAACAGAAAATAATTTTATGCAAAATCGTATAAATAGTTTATGTAGAAAACAGAGAACAATTTTTATGAGAAAACAATGAACAGTTTTAATTAATGCAGAAAACAGATTTTATGAATGCAATAAGCAGATTCGAATATAGAGTAAACATGATATGCAGAAAGCAAATTTTATTAACATAGAAACAGATTTTATCAATGCAGAAAAACAAATTCAGTTATTGTGAAATTTAAACATGAAAAAGCATTTAGATTTGGCGTTTAAATTTAGAAAACACGATTTCACTAGGTGTTTTACGAGAAAACAGTGAACAATTTTTTAAATAGTGAACAGAAAATAATTTATGCAGAAAAGAGAGTGAACAATTTTTTAAATAATGCTGAACAGAAAATAATTATTTTGTATTTTTTATTTGTTGATAGTTTCTTAATACTAAATAGATGATACACATTTTTTGTTTATATTTTAATCCCCTCAATCAAATTTCTATCTCCGTCTTTGAATCCAAAATGGCCGAAAACACATCGGAATGACCTAAAATTATTCCCGAGGTGGAACATAGGGTGTTACTACCGAAACAAAATGGTAATATAATAGCTATTTCTAAGGTTCTACTATTTTTAAGCTTAGTGTCCGTTTACAGCTTATTTAGCTGTTTGCTAAACTTTTTGTTGAAAGTGTGCTAAATTATATTTGTACTTTGAAAAAATTTGAAAAGGTGAAAAATAATGCAGGAAAAAATGAGGTTTTAAGAAGCTGTACACAAAAACTAAAAGTTAAAAGCTGAAATTGATGCCAAACAGACTCTTATCTCTCTAAAGGTTTTATTTTTTTGCATGATTTTTTTCTTCTTTCTAAGATAGTTGTAATAAATAAAAGAGAGAAAAAAATGTTCTAGAATTAAATAATTTAGCAAGCAATAACTATGCAGCAATACCATATTTTTATTAGAATCCAACAACTCCTCAGCTATAGTGTGTGTGTGTGTGTGTATATTTTGCTAGCACATAGAGTATTAGAAGTGAATTTAACCCAACGAAAGATTTGTTAAAATTCACATCCAACAAAGAAATATTGCATGATGTAAAATAACTTAGAGTTACACAAAGTGTAACTAGGACCCAAATCCACATGTATATCATACTCTCAAATCTAACGCCGTCTCCATCTAAATAGTCTCCCCTCGATCTAGCTACCAAAAGCTCGAGCTAATGAACTCACATTCTTGTGTATTTTTTTTAAACACATCTGTTTTTCCTACATCACCAAACAAAAAACATGAATCTATTAGGGCTGTTATTAGTTGTGTCCTGATCTGATCTTAATGCTGGCATTTTTATGTTATTTTTGAAATAGAGTTTAGCAAGTCATCTTTGGTGATCTGGAGCTCCTCAGGCAATTTGCTAAGCAGTTTGCAAGTACTTTCAATTTAGAGCAGACCCATAATTTGATTGTTAGGCTGCAGCAAAATGTCATAAGAATTGAACCATTGAAAATTTCATGAACAAGGAACCCTCATTTTTTTGGTATATTTTTTGTTCAACTGGCCCTTGGTGTTATATGGCTTGATCTTAATGAAAGATTTTTATCAAGACAAATTAACTGGGGTTTTTGTACAATTGTTTATCTCTGAGTTGTGGACTTCTTTTATTGTAATTTTGGATGGTTCTAGCTTCATGTTGAATGAAATTTCTTGAATTTTCTGCAAACCTTGATGGATTTTGCTTAATGAAAAGTTATTTGTCTCATATATGTAGTCAACTACAACTATCATGGCCATTGCACTTGCACATGGAGGGGTAATTCCATATGACTTAATTTTTTTTTAAAAAAAAATTTTCTATCTTTTATAGCAAGGTTAGCAATCTATCATTGACCCAAAAAAAAAAATGAAATAAATATGACTCAACTCTCAAGGCTTACTTTGTCTTGAAGATTTTCAAATTTTTTTTAAATGTATACAATATGTGCTTACATTAATGATTTTTTTTCATATAGCAGATAATCTATTTTTGTCTTTTTAAGACATTTCAATGAGTAATATAATATTTTTGTCTTGGTTTGTATCAAATTGTAATTTATAGGTTTTAATTTTCTGTTTTTAGTTGGGCTATAGCTATTGATTTGCAGATAATTTTTGTTTGCAGCAAATATTTTTTGAAATTCATGATAATGTCTTTCTAATCATGACTGAGGTTATGCATTTACAAGTTTCCAATTGTTTGAAAAATGTAGTAGTTTCATTCTCAAAGATTCTTGCTGCAATATATTGAACTGGACATGTTTGTGTTCTGAAATTAACTTGAACTCTTATTAAAAACATGGTTTTGTATCTACTCTATGTGAAACACTGTAAAGAAGTAAACTTTGACCTTTAGTTTTAAATTATTAATTTTTAAAAAATGTTTTTCATTCACTTTGATTTCTTTGTAGTCAAACTAAGAAGGGTGAAGGAATTTTTTTTCTTAAAAAAAGAAAGGAAAAAGGCTTACGGATTTTATGAGATGTATACATGTTGATTGATCTCATTTTTAGCAAAACTTCCAAAGTGAATTTTAGGCTAGGACATTTTGTTTTGCATTAAACATGTCTACACTAGGGGCATTGGCCCATTGGTTTTGGAATGCAAGCATGTCATCAATTTTCTATGCAAGCATGTCTAAACTAGGTCTCTGCTTATTCATTTGAATATGAGGGTAATATTTACTATTGACTATTGGGGTTTGTGCACTTTCTTTAACTATGCAGGTAGCCTATAAACTAATGGTTATGCATGAAGGATGTTTGGAAGGGAAGTTTCAGTCTATTGAAAGAGTAAGGGAAACCAATCAGGAGAAAGCTATTGTTCATCATGTCAGACAGGTGATTATAAGTAAAAATCTTGCCTTGAATCATTTATGCTCCTTAGAGAGGTTATGAGGGTCCCGTGGTTTAGTTTTTTGACAGTTATGTGGAAATACGATATTGTTTTCTTTTCAAGTTTCCAGAAATTATCATGTAGCTTTCTGTTTCTGTTGTTGCATTTGGTGTGATTAATCAATGCTTACCTTTGGAACCCTAATGAGTGTTGTTGCATTGCTATCCTTCATCTCTATATTTTGTATATATATCAATTTATAGTAAATTCATTATTAAATTATTTTTTTTTTGGTTGGTTGTAATTTCAACACTCTCTTTGCTATAACATACTACTATTTAATCAATTAAATCATTTGGTCTCCTTACATGTTTTGTGTTGATTTCTTACTTTATGTAGTTACTTCTTTTCATTTATAAGATGATTTAATAATGCAGTCACAAGAGCAACCCTATTCAGGTCTTTATTCATGTGATCAATGCTACTTTGTTGTTGCTTTCCTACTTCTTGATGTTGCATATTGAAAACAAATTTGAGATTGTTGAGTGAACTTCCATTATAAATAAATATATATATATATATATAAGAAAAAGAAGGAAGAAAAATTAAACAAAAGGGAGATCCAGAAGTGGATGAACCTTATAAATGTTGGCTAATTTTGTTTTAATTAGATTTTCTTTTTTGGTTGGGGAGCTGTATATAAATGAGAACTAGGTGTTCGATGAAATCCTGCAAAGAACTTGGGATAGAAAAGGTTACGTTTGGGTTATTCTAAAACAAAATTAAAAGGAATTGGATTGGGTTACTCTCCACAAATTTGCTTCCAAGGAAGGATGATCACACCATTCTCTTTAGCTGGATTTTTTTTTTTTGAATTGCTAGAAATATTTTTCTCTCCATCATAGTGGATGTTACATTTTTAGTTGTTTAGAATAGGCTTAAAAGAAAATCTATTTGTAAGACAACACATTTTTATGGATAGCATACTGAGTGTTATATACATTTTAAATTTGAAATTCATACCAAGTGTTATTTTTTAAAATTTATACATTCAATTGCATTAGCTACATACTTATTTAATTAAATTTATTTAAGTATGACTTTTGAAACAAAATGTTTCTCCAAATATTTACCTAAAATTATTTGAATATATTTGCTTTCTCGGATTCTAATTATTTCTATGTACAAAAATTTATTTGTGGACTCTTACAAAATTTACATTATTTTTATTTCTATTTTGTTGAAAATAGATGTATTTTTTTTTTCCAAGAACCTAAAAATACAGGTACTTATGTAATTCCCGTGCATTTGCACGGGTTTAAAAGCTAGTTTCCTTAATATGCCAATGTACACGTACGAGAGTCTTAGAGGCGTCGAGCACATCATGGTCAACAAACCTACAAAACTAATTACAGATACCACCACAATAGAGTTCATTTAAACATCAAATTTAAACATGAAAAACAAATTCGATTATTGTGAAATTTAAACATGAAAAAGTATTCAGATTTGGCTTTTAAATTTAGAAAACACAATTTCACTAGGTGTTTTATGAGAAAACAGTAAACAATTTTTTAAATAGTGAACAGAGAATAATTTGCACAAAAAAGAGAGTGAAATTTTTTTTCAATAATGCTGAACAGAAAATAATTTTATGCAAAATACTATAAATAGTTTATGCAGAAAATAGTGAACAATTTTCATGAGAAATCAGTGAACAGTTTTACTTAATGAACAGTTCTACATTCAACTAATTCGAACTTTTTTACAAATTCAAATTTTTCGAGGCATTTACCGTTAGGTGATCTATGCGAATCATTCATTTTTCTTTCATGGAGTTTGTCCATTATTCAGATGGTTACATATTTAAAAAAACACAAAAACCATTTAAATGCAATAACTACGCCAATGCTAAAAACAGTTTATGCAGAAAATAGTATATGACAAAATAGTGAACAGTTTAATTAATGCAAAAAACAAATTTTATGAATGCGGTAAGCAGCTTCGAATATATAGTAAACATGATGTGTAGAGAACAAATTTTATTAACGTAGAAACAGATTTTATCAATGCAGAAAAACAAATTCGATTATTGTGAAATTTAAACATGAAAAGCATCCAGATTTGGCTTTTAAATTTAGAAAACACGATTTCACTAGGTGTTACATGAGAAAACAGTGAACAATTTTTTAAATAGTGAACAGAAAATAATATACGCAAAAAAGAGAGTGAACAATTTTTTAAATAATGCTGAACAGAAAATAATTTTATGCAGAATGCTAGAAATAGTTTATGTAGAAAACAGTGAACAATTTTTATGAGAAAGCAGTGAATAGTTTTAATTAATGCAAAAAAAAAAATTTAATGAATGCAGTAAGTAGATTTGAATATATAGTAAATATGATGTGCAAAGAGCAAATTTTATTAATGTAGAAACAGATTTTATCAATGCAGAAAAATATATTCGATTATTGTGAAATTCAAACATGAAAAATCATTCAGATTTGGTGTTTAAATTTAGAAAACACGATTTCACTAGGTGTTTTATGAGAAAACAATGAACAATTTTTTAAACAGTAAACAGAAAATAATTTATGCAAAAAAGAGAGTGAACAATTTCTTAAAAAATGCTGAACAGAAAATAATTTTATGCAAAATCGTAGAAATAGTTTATACAGAAAACAGTGAACAATTTTTTTGAGAAAACAATGAACAATTTTAATTAATGTAGAAATTAAATTCATATTTTGAAATTAAAATCTCTATATTTTACAATGCTTCTGTTTAAATAAATAAAAACATAAAAAGTCACTTATTTTTACATTTATGTTTATTTGTTCATTATCCCCAAACAAAAACAAAAAAAAAAAAAAAAAAAAAATTTACACAGTACTCGAGTTTGGGAAACTCGAGTACTGTGTAAAAATTTTTTTTTTCTGCATTTTATTTATAAAACATAACCGAGTCTGGTATACTCGAGTACTGTGTTGCATGGAACTCGAGTTTCTCAAGCTCGAGTACCACATAATTTTTTTTAATCACAGATATTCCATGTCAGCAATGCCACGGTGGCAGAATTGAGGGGAACTCGAGTTTCTGAAACTCGATTTTCAGAAAAAGTGGTACTCTCCTACTTATTTCCGAAACAGTGACTTTTTGCTAAAAATTTCAAAAAAAAGTGGCATTGGGCCATTTTGGCCTGATTTCTTTGCTAAAGTCGTAACAGTTGAATTCTATATTCTTCTTTCCTTCGGTCCTTCCTCCCCAAAAAAAAAAAAAAAAAGGGCTGACCCGTGGTGATCCAAGTCCAGCCCAAACCGGCCCATTTCGAATCCCCTGAACTCTTGAGTCTCAGGTATCAGTTAAACAAACAAACAAACACTTCCTTCACTTCACTAGCTTGCCGCCCAAACACACGCACTCTCTCTCTCTCTCTCTCTCTAGGTTCTGCTTCAACTCGGGGCTTCAATGGAGATTGATAACGTAAGCTCAAAATCTCTTCCACCCTCTGCTTTTAATTCCATTTTCTTGGACTCTAATTTGCTGGGAAACTGTTGGAAAGTCTAAGAAAATGCATAATGTTTTCAATTCCAATTTGAGATTTTCCTATTTGAATTCCTTCCAAGATTCCAAATTTCCCTACAATTTTCCCAGTAACCAAGCAGACCATTCTTTATTTTAGCTTTGATACAGTTCTTTAGGTTTTAGGTTTGATATAAATTACATTATGTTTAAAGAATTTATACTTGATCATTCTTTTTGACATTTCATATATATCAATGTCACTTTTTATTGCATCAATTTCTTTTTGATAACTGCATTTCATATAGAATATATAGTTATGAAGTAGAGAAGTATGAGAAAGAACTATCTTTATGCATCTGTTTGTGTATATGCTCCTGGGCATGAGCATAAACTGCTTAGCCCATCAGGGGTGAATGATCCTGGATTACCCTGCAACTGGTGGTTTTGGCAGGTGGGTTTAGTTGTCCCTAGTGTTTTACTGGCTAGAGGCGAGTCCAAAGGGCTATTCTTTAGAAAGGTTTCTTACATTATACACACCAATTTTTCTTGATTCTTGTTTTAAGTGATTTTTGTAAATTCAAGATTTTAAGCTAATATATAGGTCCATAAGGTAATTGTTTCCATTGTATCTTTAAACTCCTTTTTGTGATACTTGTTTGCAAAATAATTCAGAATTAATTATTTATCGGAATGGAAGAAAGAAAGTAGCATATGAAAGATGATATGAATGCTGTTATGTTATATAAACTACTAGTAATCTAATTTCTGTTTTTAAAATTTGTTCTCTTTGTGTGAGTGCATTCGCTCATGTGTTCTATGATTGTGGGAATTCCACTTATGTCCTGCAATCATGGCTTACACTGTTTTATTGCTATTTCCATAATATTGTTGACTTGATTTTTTATGTTGTCAAATGAGTAAGAATATTAGTATTGATAATGTATTTGTTCATTGCAGCCACCACCATCTGATAAAGCCAAAGAGACTGGTGACGACTTTGCAATAGTTCTTGAGCTATGTGAAGATGACCTGCATTTTGATAAAAAGAAGGTAAGAAATGGCATAATTGATTGCCTTCGAGCTCTCTTTTATTCTTCGCTAATTTTTATTGAATAGTTGGTTAATGTTCAGAAATGTGAGGATGAAATATTATGTAATTGAAGGAAATATTTAACTTTAGTAAGTCACTATTTATTGTTTACTCTATTCTATACACTGAAGTGCAGGGGATTGATACTGGACTCCTGTTGCATACCAACTACTAAATTAAAAAAAAAATTACATTTATAATTTTATACATATGATTGTGTCAAATTCTTTTTAATTAAGATGCATACGAAAGAAATCATGACTGTAAATACTGACAATAATTGTTCCAATTTTTTTAGCATGAAAATTATGTTCATAAATTTTCATTAGTATTTTTAGTTTATTATAGTTATGCTTTAATACTATCTAGTTTTTGGTAAAGAAACCGAATTTCTCCTAATTTAATTGAGTTGTTATGTTGCTACCATTAATCTTATTATTTTCACATCTCGTTGGCAGAAATTACTTCAGAATAAGGGTTTTAACCCCAAGGAACAGGTTTATCTTAAGAGCTCTTCAGGTCCTGATTGGATAAGTACTACCTTGAAAGTAATGCTTCAGATAGCAAGAATCATACAATTAGATGAGGTAAAAATTCCAATTCTTCTCTTTAAACTACTTGGTATTTCAGTGTAGAGACATGCTTGGAGGAAAATGAAAGAGATAGACTGATTTCCCGTATGAACAATAGGAAACAAAATAGTTTTTCCACATAGGTTTGATCCCGTTTAGGTTCTTGCAAATTGTAGCTTCAATGTTTTCCTGGTTTGTTTTGGCACAAAAGTCAAAAGTGGAGCATGAATAGCATGATAGCCTGATCCCTGGCATTTTATGGATGATTAACTCATAATGATATTTATTATAAGGGGTTCATTGGGATGCAGGTAGAACTTTATTTTGGGGATGATGATGCTTGTTCATCAGTGGAATATTACAGCCCCAGGAATGAGGTAGAGGCTCTTAATTCAATCCTTTCGCTTCTTGACATTTCACTCTCAAGTGGTATGTGCATGCAAATGAATGTCTTGCAAGAACTTCAGGAAGCAATTATTGGTATGATCCGTGACTTTGGGGACAAAAACAGTGTGAAGACTACAATTTCAGAAAACCACAGCTGTGGTAAAGAAGAATGTTTGTTGCAATGGGGTGAAAACAATGGCATAAGGACAAGGTTGCAGATAGCTTGTAAGTCTTCACAATTATGACTGCTGCTGTTCTTTTTTTCCTTGCTTATTAGGCATGTAAAAATTTTGCCCCTTTTTCTTGGTGTCAGAGGTTTTTTCCTTTTTCTTTGAGGTGGAGTTGGGAACTAAGGGGGGTGGGAACACTATTTCTTTACAATTTTGCAAAGCTATGTATAGAAAAAAGGACACCTAGTCTTTATTGTATTGTGCTTCATTCATCATGTAGATGTCGAAGGTGCTGGTAGAGGAGCCATAGCAAGAGAAAATCTAAATGTTGGAGACATTGCTATGGAGATCCCTGTATCTACTGTCATTTCGGAGGAGCTAATCCATGAATCCAACATGGTACATTTCATAATTCCATAAATGATTCCTACTTTGAGTTTGAACTTCTATGAGAGACAAGGAAATGAAAGTTAAATGAAATGAATCTTCATTTGTGTGGGAACATGGATCACATATCTAAAAAACTTGTCACACAGAAAACAATAGATGGGTGATGATTAGTAAGAAAAATGTATTCTTGCCTACATGAATTTCTAATTATCCCTGCAATATGTAGAGAAAATTCTTTGCGGTCGTTTATGTTTCACAAAATGAGCTATGTGGAGGTAAAAGGAAGCCATTTCTAAGTAAACAACAAAACTGATCACTAGGAAATATTCAGAAAACTATTAATTCAGTTAAACAAACTTATATAACATATAAGAGAAGGGTTAAGTGCAATTCCTCACCAGTCACCATGTGTGGATAAAAAAATATGTTCACTCTGTGTATCAAAGACACAGTTTGAGGTGCCCATGAGAGACATGGTTATAAGGTGTCTATGCCAATGGTTAATGGTAGTAGATTAGCATTAAGATGGATTTTGGAACCACGTATCAAGTACTATGCCAATGCTGCTTTACCTTCACACAAGGTGTCATTTTAGTTTTTTAGGCCCTTCTCATCTCTATGCTTTTGTTTCTACATTGTCAAGTTGGATAATCTCCATAGTGGAGTACATGGTTTATGTCTGGGTGTAAAATGGGGGGATCATAGGTTCAAATCTTGCCCTGCAATAAAAATTGCACAATGCTTTGTTTTCCATTCATGCCAATGGTCAATTACATTTAGAGAGGGTACTCTTACATAATCAGTAATTTGAATCTGCGCGGCCTATGTGGAAGTAAAGTGGGTCAATATGACTTACTATTTTTTCTTTTTATTGCAGTTTCACATATTAGAAAAGATTGATGGCATCTCTTCTGAGACAATGTTATTGTTGTGGAGCATGAAGGAGAAGCACAATTGTAATTCAAAATTCAAGATTTACTTCAATACCCTTCCAGAAGAATTCAATACAGGTACTCTCACTTTTTGTCACCTGCTTTGTTGATGATATCTTCTCTGTTATTTTGTGTACATAACGAGGAAGTATTATTGTAATTTGACGTCTTATTACTTGTGAGGATTAAATGATTCAATTATTAGCAAGAACTTGATGTTAGGTTTGAACATTTTGCAATCTTTTTTATGGTCAGTGAATGCTCTTTCTTTGCAAGCTGAAAAATTATCCATTAGGGTTTGAAAAATTTTTGCTGACGTGTTTATCATCATATGTTTGACATAGTTCGATAATTTTCCTGATCCTTTCTACATGGTGTAGCCTTTTTGCAATAAAACATATTGTACTTATCAAAAAATGTTGCTGGTAAGATAGTAAGTATGAACTTGAAATAAAATATTATATTCTAAATATCTAACTTTGAAAGGATGTAACATGTTAGTAATCATTCAGCTGGGTTCCATCACTTACCATTCTGAACAATTGATTGATCGAGACTTTTTTCTCTTCTTTTTTTTTTTTTTGGAAATTTCAATTTTGCTTTGAACTAAGCACTTGTTTCTTTTACTTTTTATTCCATTCTGTTCTTTTTTGTCCTGGTAAATTTGGAACTAAGATGTATACCAAATTTACCTATATTTTTTAAAAAAAATTTCAAGTTAAAGCATGCATAATATTTGACCATCATTCAAAGTAAAATTTTAATAACATTTTGTGTATATCTTGTGTACATGAGGTAGTTCTTTTGCTTAAATAAAATTTTATTACTCATCAAAAAAAGTTATTCTCGGTAAAATCATTTCTGCCATGGTCAATATTTTAACCTCTTTTTTTTTTATAAGTAATGAAACTTCATTGAAAAAAGAAACCATACAAGGAACCAAAGCACACAGGCAGTGTACTAAGGATTAAGGAACCAGCAAAACATCAAAACTAATGCATAGAAAGTATAACTATCAAGCAGATCAGCCGAAGAATTAAAGTTAAAAACACCCAAAGCTCAAATTATTGTCAATCTCTCACTTCTTCAAAATTACGAGCATTCCTCTCCCACCAAATACCCCACATAAGGCAATGAGGGATCATACTCCAAATTGCATGCTTACGTTTGTTAAACTTGCTCGACCAGCTAGCTAGAGTATCCAAAACACCAATATAACCCAATGAACCCAAATAATGAAAACACCATATTCCACAACTATCTAGCTACAGGGCAGTGTAAAAGTAAATGATCAGTAGTCTTCCCATCCTTCTTACACATGCAACACCAATCCATCACCAACTACTCTATGCTTTGGCAAATTATCGGTAGTTAAGATTTTCCCCAAAGCCGCTGTCAATATATTAACTTTCAGTGATTCAGATTAAAACTATGGGGCAATGTTTCAGTCACTGAAAAGTTTAAAATTTTAATCTTATTAAGACAAGAAACCCGTTTTTACGCTTCCACATCAAAGTAAGATATAGTACTTAATTCTTTTTTGTTCAATTAATGCCTATTGGTGTTCCAAAAGTACCTTTTCAAAGTCCTCGAGAGGATGATCAATCTTGGGTTGACATATAGTGCAATTTGTCATATATATTGGGTCACATGGGATTTGTCCATTCTCTCTCCCTGATCAAGATATCCTCTCCTTTGCCCAAAAAAGATTAACTGAATCATAAAAATTTTGGAGCATGGAAGTGAGAAATTATATATACCTTAACCTTTAAGAAGGTCAATGCTATTTTAATTCCCATTTGTTCTATAATTTTACCAAATTTTAACAAGGGAGTTGTTTGATGATTTTTAGCATCAGTTGTTGCCTGAAGAAATGGGTAAATAGGGTGTATAATTCCTTTGCAATTATATGCTTTGCTACCATCCTAGCTTTTGGAATTTTTCTGTTAAATATAAGGCATGCACCATTTGGTTATTTCACCCATTATGGGTTTGCACTAATTTGCATATCTTATGAAACAATCAAATACTTTATGTAGAAATAGTAGAATACAATTTATTTTAATAAAAGAACCAAAACAATTATGAAATTAAGAGGGAAGTGCCCTAATTAACTACTAATACCTAAAATAAAAATACAATTGACTCCAAAATTCAATATGAGTAAATTAAAATAAATATTCTTTATGCTATTTCTTTGCGCTTCCTGCATCACCCTGGTTTCCTGCTAGTTAAAATTATGGAGGATTTAAAGTATAAGGAGTTGGTACATCCCAAATGGTATTACCTTTTGGTCCCTCTATGACATTTGAATGTAATTTTACGTTGGTTTTAGTCCAAACATCGTGACATTCAATTTGCAAACTCATAGTTACTAATTACTACATTGTTTTTCATAGTAGTAAGTGATGATATAATGATGATGTTATAGAATTCTATAGATCAAATTGGGGGAAAAAATGGTGTCCAATTATGTCAGTCTTATTTATTTATTTATTTATTTTTCTCTAGTTTATATTGTTTGTATATGATCCGACAAAAAATGGTGTTAAAGCATATAGATATGTTGGTGCATTTTGTATGCAAGAATTATTTGCCAACAATAATGTTCTAACACTGATCATTTTGGTTTAACAGGATTCTTTTTTCATGATTCTATGTGACAGGGTTGAGCTTTGGCATTGAGGCAATCATGGCTTTGGATGGAACCATGCTGTTGGAAGAGATAGTGCAAGCAAAACAGGTTATCAGGCCTTCTAATACACTATTACTAGATTAATTTGTTCAAATATTTAGGCTCTGATTACTTCAAGGGACAAAAGAGTTGTGAAAAAGGATATATTAATGTGAGCCAAGCATCTGGAAATGGCAATTTGGCCAATTTAAGTGGGCCCCCCACCTTGCCCTGTCCCCATTGGAATGGATTTGGTTTTAAAAAGATGGGATAGCAATAGAAAATAGATCTAGAACTTGATCTGGATTTCGTTCTTGTATGCTGCTTTCTCTTCTATGTATCCAGAGTACTAGGGATTGCACTTTTTAAATAATTGATTTACTAATCAATAGCTAAGAAGGTACATGTATAAGGGAACTCCATCCCACCTGATCACATGTGCTAATTCCCCTATTTATTATACAACCTCTTAAATGCCATCAAATATATAAACATGCTACTCTACTCCCATCCTCGCCAATTAGAGGGACAGTTATAATCTAAATCACTGGAAGTTTGAGCACAATCAAGATCTGCTCTACTTCCTTTCACTTAAACTTTTCATTATCTTAAATCCCACCTATCCTGCACTCTTTTAGCTCCCTTCATTTTTTGTTATTACGCATTACTTAGATTGTTTCTATTCGCGTTCAGTTGAACTTTATTTTTCTCTTTCCCACTTGCGTAAATGTGGGACTATTTTCAAATGTAATTCATCCTTTTTCTTTTTCTTTTTCTTTTTGTCACAGCACTTACAAACTCAATATGATTCGTTATTTCCCACATTGTGTAATGATCATCCTGATATATTTCCACGGGAGGTATACACCTGGGAGCAATTCTTATGGGCTTGTGAACTCTGGTACTCAAATAGTATGCAAGTAATGTTCCCTGATGGAAAGCTAAGGACGTGCTTAATTCCTATTGCTGGATTTCTTAACCATTCGGTATGCCATTCCTTTTGTTCACCTTTCTTTTTCATTTTGCTCCTGTATATATATATATATATATTTTTTGGTTAAGATATAACTTTAGATTTCAATATAGTTGACTATACTACTGAATTCAACTGAAACTTAAGGTACTCAAAGTTGGATGCCAAGCATGAAGCATACCCTATTATGCTTGTGAAGCACAGACAATTCACAAAGGTGCCATCTCCTGTGTTTGACACTTGTCAGAGAAATCTCAGACGTGGCTTCAAATAAAATGTATAAAATTACGAAGTTTAACACAGAAAGCATTGATTAAACATAATCTGGACACAGTGTAAACATTGTCAAGAGCATTGGAGCTCAAATGGCACATTCTTGGTGTTTCCAATGGAGACATACAGGGTTCAAATCCCCCCACCCCCAACTATTGAATTATCAAAAAAAGAAAATCTGGATACACTCTGAGCACCAAGTAAGCCAATTAACTAATGGTTCTGTGACATAGTATATATTGGGGAATCTGTCTACTTGTGTTTATGATGGGTATAATGTTTGAGAATCTAGGGTTAGAAAAAAAGGATTAGTAGTCAAGAATTATTGGAGAGTTGGTAGGGAAGGGAAAATTTTTTATTTAGGTTTGGAAAGATGAGAGAAATTAGGGTTAAATCAGCCCACAATCCTTGAATAGTACATGTGAACAATATCGTGAATAGTGATAGAATGCCAAAGACAAGAAAAGGTAGAAGAAAAAAAGGGGGAAGTGACTGGTATTTGCAATTGTTTCTTGATGAGTTTTTAATCTTTTTCAAAATCTTTAGGATCAAATCTTGGCAATGTGTTGTACAAGGAGTCCAGAATAACAATTTTCTCTTTTCGATTAACATTTCTCCAGATGTTTTGTAATTAGAAGCATTATCAGTTATTACTTGCACAACTTTTTTCTCTCCAACCGTTGCATACAGACCCTCCTCCTATCCATCAAACCATCTGTCACAATTGAACATCACATTTTACTCAGTTCTTTTCCATATATTCTTCTAGCATATCTAATGTCAAATTCGTGTGCTTCTTCCAGTATTTCTCCCTAATTTCATGATAGGAAGGTGGCTTAAGCCCATTTTAAATCTTGAAATCATGTCAACCATCTTCCCAAATTTAGGATTGTTCACACAATTAAAGGGAATGACACTAGTGTAGAATAGTTATCTGTAGACAAATTCATTCACATTCCTTTTGTTTTCTTATAAAAAATAGTTTATTCATAATTCTTTGTGTTGCTTTTTCATGCATTAATATCTTCTTCTCCTTAAAGGATTATTCTTACTGATTTTTTTTTTTCCAAAAAAAAAAAAAAATCCTGATTCAAGCACTTTCTGACATGGCTCAGACATTTAAACTAGAGCCAGCTAAATGATGTTTAAGCTGCTAAATTCCCCTAGAAGAGATAGACCTACAAACTAAGGTTTTGTTACTGTTGTTGTATTTCAATTGCTACAACAAATGGAGGAGGGGAGATTTGATCTTTTGTTCCCCTTATAAAGGAGACCAAGCAATGTCACTGAGCTACAAGGCTCTTAGGAGCTCTACAATACCTACAGTTAACCTTCTTTGAATTACTTTACTGTTATTTCAACTACATATTCCCATCCTAGGTCTAACCTACTGCCCAGTGCATTTCTTTTCTTACACTTTGCAGTAGAACCACCAATACGAGTACCAGCAATACATACCTATATCACCTTAAGGTATTGCTACTGAGAAAGAGAAAAGCAAGTTTAAAATTTATTATATAGAAAAGGAGAAACAACAGCAAGTAAGAAGGATTGACAATAAATTGATTAACAAACAAATACATATTAGTTGTTATTCTCTTATGGGTAAATTTTAGTTGCCATAGGCCTGAATTGGCATAGAGTTGGATTAGTGTTTTTTTTTTTTAAAAATAAATAATAAATTTTATTTGTGATTCTCATATGGAGTTATGGGTATATTGCTCTCCACAATTGATCTCATATGGCCATGTGGATAAGAGTTAGCATCGAGTTTTCCGCATCCAAACTTAAGCAAACATAAAGAAATTAACATAAGGTTTTTTTAAAAAAAAAATACAATAGCCCCTCCTTTCACCACCAAAAAAACACCATAAACAGAACCTAATAGGCAAGTGACCAACTTCACCAAAAACGACATAGTCTCAATTCACTCATCAAGTATAATAGGCAAAAGAACTCAACAAAGCTATATTTAAGATTTCTGGAGCCAAAGTCAGACCCATTACAACAAGATATGATTCATAACAATTAAAAGCTAAAATAATTTACCTAGAATGATTGGGGAATGAACCAAAAAAGGATCAAATCAGTTCCTTTTTTGGATTATCAGCTCTCTGCCTCTCTCAACTGGGGACCCCAATAACAAGAAAAAGCTCAACTTAAGCATGTGTGGTGATATCTTATAGGATCAATGAGGGATAACAATTCTACATGGCCCCATGATCTAACTCACGGTCCCACATCAATTCTACTTCACAGCTGATCCTGGTATGATCCGGATCTCGATTCTATGGTCTAGGATCGTAGGATCTTACGATCCAAGATTGCGAGACGTCACAATCCTGATAATATTGCATATCATTGTGTCTGTGTCTGTGTTCGTGCTTCCTAGCATTTCCTAAGCTAAGCTCACCAGCTTATTGCTCCCCATTGGTCAAATTTATTATTTCATTGGTAAATCCATGACCTCAATCACTCATCCTCCACCTTGATCTTACAAGGGAAGGAGATGTCATTAAAGTTGAGCTCATTTGCTACTTACAGTCAACACTATCACTCATAATAACACCTTCTGCTCAGAATGATTCTTCTTGTACTTTTAAAAAATTCAGATGGTTGACTAATTTTTTTCCAGACATTATCTGCTTTGTTGTATCCAGTTTGACGGGGCTTATACAGAGCATTTGATTGCTGTTAGAATGTCTTATTGACAAATACTAAGTTTTTTTTCCCATGTATTTTTGTAACCTCAGTGAGGTATATTTCTTGCTCTTGCTCACATTTTGTTCCCTTTTACAGATATACCCACACATTTTGCACTATGGCAAAGTAGATCCTGCAACAAATTCCTTGAAATTCTGTCTATCAAGACCATGCAGTGAAGGAGAACAATGCTTTCTTAGTTATGGGAACTTCTCTAGTTCTCATCTATTGACTTTCTATGGCTTTTTACCGCAAGGAGACAACCCATATGATGTCATTCCAATGGGTAACTTTCTTACTATTACCATTATGTCAATAGATATCTATCCAAGTTTTTAACTGTTCACAAGACAAATTCCTGTCAAAATGTTTCTGTTTTGGAACTCTTCAAAGTGCTCAGTTGGATGATACATCAATATTTGTTCTAGCCCAGACTTTGAGGCTGAACAGGAAGATTGTATGGAGGGTAACCCCAGTTTAGACTGGACTACTCACATGGTGCGGGGTACGTGGCTCTCAAACAACCACAACATCTTTTATTATGGCTTGCCTCCGCCATTATTGGACTATCTACGGAGAGCTAAAAATTCTATGCTGCAGACCAAGTCCCTTGTAATTTTCCTTCTTTATTTATTTTTTTTATTTTGGTGAATTGATCTGGCTTTTATCTTTTAGCATTTGATTCAAAGATTGGTACTTCAGAATTCTCAGTTTGACCTCAAGTTGCATTGTGTTTTTCCTCCAACTTGAGTAGGCTTGAGTACTAACTAATTTCATGCTTTGAAGTTTTCTTCATAATGCTCTTAAATGATTTTTATACTTTTCTTTTATAGCTACAATCTAACTTGGAAAATGAAATGGAAGTTCTTGGAGACCTTCTCTCCACCTTTGATGGCATGATGGAAAATATTGGTGAAACAGATCTTAATGACAGGTAAAGAAGTCAATATCGAGGATTCAACACATAATTTGGAACTGAAAACAGAAGAAAATTTTCTTTATCGGATATAGTAGTTTTACTTTTAATCTTCATATTTGCAGAGAAAACGCCAGTTGGGATGTAAGGCTGGCAGAGGAGTTCAAAGATCAACAAAGAAGAATTGTTTCTTCAGTTTTAACCTCATGTCATAAGGGTCTCAGGTTGGTGGAAAATGAATTGCGCAAATGCATGAACGAGGACACCCGTGGTTAGATGAGCTGGCTGGAGGCATTTATGTGTCTGCTTCCAACCTGGGCATGAAGAAAAACTAGCATGAAGCACATTGCTCTGTCCTGGTGGAGCAAGCCAATTGTGACTGTTAAGTCTGTAACACTAGTCTTGTTCTTATCAAAATTAGGCCACTTGGTCATTGACCTATCACTGCCCTACGAAGTGGCAAAAAAGTTTTGTTTGTCCTGATGAGATATAAGTAGCAAAAGCGTTGAATATTATTTTAGTGATGATACGTTTGATTCTCAATCAAATTTTGTGCCTATATTCTTTGGTTGATAGTGTTGTAGTGAACTACTCAACTTAAATCTAACTTTTTGTGGTGTGAGATTAGTAGGATTGGCCTCAAGAATAGCATGCGCATTACTTTTTAAATGTGTGGTCAATATGCTCTAAATCAATTTTAAATTGTTCCGTGGAAAAGAAAATAAAAAAGAGAGCTCATTTTGGGGATAAGGTTTGGATGCCCACATTGGACTTGACTTGAGCTACAAATTGGCTTTGTTGTGTATGCATTGTGCAGAATCTTTGTAAACTGTTTACCTGTGGCCAAAACTATGTGGCTCATGAAATACTATATTATATACATATATACCTAAAAAGTCGGTGGTTGGTCCATAATTGAAGGATCTTAATTATTTCAGTGGGTGGCTCCTATATTGCTCGCTGCCCATGTTACAAGAGAGCATAAGTGGGTTCTCTCTCTCTCTCTCTCTCTCTCTCTCTCTCTATATATATATATCTTTTGGTAAGTAACTCTGCGTCTATAATAAAATGTTAAAGAGTAATAAACTCACTTTTCTTCCAGAGTAGAAAGAGGTGAGGAAGCAGAGGTCAAGATGATCATCAAAAGCTAAAAAGTCAGTGGTCACTACACCCTCAATTTGGAATAACGGAATAAGATCCTCTCAATTTAAACCAATTTCACAATAATGGAATAAGATCCTCTCAATTTAAGCCAATTTCACAAGTAAAATTTTATTTCTTGAATCCAATAATTTATCTTGTGTCACATCATTTAAAATTAAATCTATAAAATAGTGTGTCCTCTCATATTGAATATTCTTTAGATATGTAATATTTAATTAAATCTATAAAGTAAATACATTTCAAAGGGTGAAGATCATGTTCTTGTCAATCGTGCAGATAAGAAAAACTGGTCTTCCCCAATAGTTATTAGTAAAGAATTTTTATTCACTTTGTACCTAATCTTATTGACAAGGGTTTCATTACCCCAGTTGTTTATAAACCGATCAATAACATTGTTTTCCTTGACATTAGATTAATAGTAATAAAATAAAGGTAGTCTTGACATTTATAAAGAATCCAAAAGTTTTATTATTATTTTATTTTTCTTGAGAATAAAAGAATCTACAAGATAATCAATTATAAATTGATGGGTCGTCCACTGCTCTACGCATAATTTAAATGTCTATCATATTCTAGGTTTATTAATACTCTGTATACAAATAAAAACAGTCAAAAAAAATAATAATCTTTATTTAATAAAAAGAAAAAAGTTTTGCTAATACAACAAGGAAAACTGTAGCATGCCCCACGCTAATAGCCAAGAAATAATAACAATAAAAATAAAGAAACTTCCATTTGGAAGTTGCCACTTTCAGTAACCCCAATTTAATACGGTAAAGTCCCATAAAAAATTTATAAAAATAAAACATAAAGAAGAAACTATAATTGAACTTCAACTATATTACGCCTATAACCAATGAAGGTTGGCCGGAGTGGAAGAGGTTCTGGTCGCTTAAGCAAGTGGTCTCTAGTTCGAGTCTTTGTGGATGCAGCAAACTTTCTTGGGAGATGTCTTCCCCTTTGACGCCCGACAATACCTCGGAGGATTAGTCCCAGGCTTCACCTGGGGATACCTTGGGAAACCAAAAAAAAAAAAAAAACTATATTACACCTATAATGAATGATATATAGAGCATAATTATAAAGAGGGAGAGATTGGAATTTCACCAAATAGAGAAAGACAAGTTTTGATTTCTTAGTTTGATGATAAGAACACATTAATTAGAATCGAAAATGTTGAAACTCTATAAATAAAATTAAAAAAAAGAAAAAAAAAAAAAAAAAAAAAAAGAAAAAGAAAAAAAAAAAGAGGTTTTGAAAGGGTGGTTAAAGTGGTGGTTAAGTAAGGTAGTGACTAATAGGACCGATGTTTACGTGTTTCCTTCCCATTTTTCAATTATTCAATCCATATGTCTACGTCACTCATTCATACCTTCTTTATCTCTAAGCCAAACAAAAATCAAAAGAGCTAGAGAGTCATCATCATCATCAGTCATCACTAGTTTAGTCTCTCTCTGACTCTATTATTTCAGCGAACAAATTCCCCATCCTCGATATATTAATGATCAGTGAGTCATCAACTACACAAAGAACCCGTGAAAAATAATCAATGATTATTAAATATAGCATGACATTTAAACCTACTTTATTGACTGAAACAAGACCCACACCACATAAATATATTTATTATTAAAAAAAGAATAAAATTGATAGCCAATTAATGAGAAACATATATATGTACACACTGTCAAGTAGCAAGATGGGTAAGCCTTAGCCCCCACTCTTTGTCCTTTCCTACTCGCCAACCAACCGCCGACTCCTTTCTTTTCTCTTAGCTAGTTGGCTAACCATGTCCCAATCCAGTGTACACAGAAATATCAATACACCTTACCAACCACTAAATATTATCCACATGTCAAATTTGAAATAGTGCGATCACGATAAAGCTTTGGTCTAATGTTTCAGTGTACTTATCAAGACACAATGCAGACAGGTAACCACTACACATGTTCGTGTAGTATCGGATTCAGTGCAATTATCAAGATACAATGCAGACAAGTAACCATTAAACACGTTCATGTAGTATCGGATTCACCATACGAAACCTAATCCCCTGCTGACCAAAAAAAAAAAAAAAAAAAAAACCTAATCCCCTAGATCATGTGGCAAAATTTTAGGAACAGTGGGTAATGTCTTTTTTACCCATTCCATGTTTGTAATAGTAAAAAATGATTTAAGACAAATTTTAAGTTTTAAAAAAGTTTTTTTTTTTTTGGCTTAAATAAGTTTTAATAGAGTTAGTTAACAATATTTTCTAAACAACAATGAATAGAAAGACTAAAATAACAACATGATGAAAATTACTAGACTATAAATAAGATGACAAGTTTTAAATTTAGTAAACTAAAAGCGTTCATATTAGTCCATGTATAATATAAAAAGAAGTAGAATTTACACAATTTTGTTTAAAAATAACCTATGTCAACTCATGTATAATTGTGTAAATTTACAAGTTTATTATAATAATTGTGTAAATTTTACACTGACACTATTCATTTTGTATTTAGTTATTTATTTTTTCTTTACATATTTTGAGGACGAATGAATAAAGTGGATGATAATTATTGTACTTGAAAAGAGAGAAACAATTAAAAAAATCAAGAAGATTTTATATTTTAATGAAATATTGTGTAAAATAGATAATCTGATGCAGGTATTTTAAAAAGTAAGTATATAAAATAAAAAAAGTAAATTCTTATATTAAAATAAATAGGAATTCTTACGCAATGCAAATGCTCTTAGTTAACAATATTTTTCAAACAACGATGAATAGAAAGACTATAAGAACAACTTGATGAAAATGATTAGACTATAAATATAGTGATAAGTTTTAAACTTAGTAAACTAAAATAGCTGTAGGGATTGGCTTTTTTCTCACGCGACGCGGGGGTTCAGGATTTTCACCCCATCAAGGACTTGCCTTGTAGTGTAAGACTTGACACCTTAATCCCACATTGGCAAGTGAAGCGCCCCAATACAATAGATTTGTAGAGAGTGCGTAGAAGGACTAGGAATTAACGAGAGATACAACGGTCGATGCAGGTTTACAGGATCAATAACTGAGATTTGGCTAAGTATTCTAAGAGAAAGCTCATCCCCGGCCTAGTTCGAGGAGCTCTTCCCTTAGAACTGATGAATACATGAGTTATCCTTAGACACCCCGAAAAAAAACCCCTTAACCTTCCACCTAAAAAGCCCCTAAACCCTTGAGGGTTCACTCTATTACATAGTATTGTTTAGTCGATCTCGGCCGTCCACTTGTTGGTCATCTGAACCTGTGTCTGAGGGCTTATCTCATCAGCCGCCTTTGCAGGCTTTCTGCTAGTTGAAGTAACCAAGGCATCACTGTTCGCTGGTCAATTCACCATTAATGCGGCTAGAGTGTTAGTTGCTTGTATTTAATGTGAGGATGACAGCTCCCTTTCTTTAATGTTGGCTCGCCAAGGACGTGATCATCTTCGGCATAGTTCCCTAATGACTTGAGCCTCTTCCACTTATTCTCGGATTCTGTATTCTCCTCGGCATAGGCCTTGGGCCCGATATAAAATGGGCCGTGATAGCCAAATCTTTAAGCCCCACAATAGCAATTCATCAAATTTCTAGAATATATGAATAACTTTTAGAAATTGGTAACATTTGTTTTGTAAAATTTCTTTTTAGCAGAATTTATAATATTTACAACAATAAGATATTGTGTCCTAAAATTTTATTGGGCAAGACTCCATGAAAAGATGGGAGTGTCAGCAGAAGATCAAAATCTTGTTTTACATTGTCACCAGCAACGGGAATATTTTTTAGAGAAAATAGTTTTATAATTGGCCAAAGAAATTAAAACTTAAAAAAAAAAAAAAAAGAAAGAAAGAAAAAAAAAAAAAAGAAAAAGAAAAAAATGAAAAAGAGAAACGCTTAGAAGTATCTCTCTCTCTTTCTCTCTCTCTCTTGAGCTTTCTTTCTCTCTCCACCTTCTTTGCTTCACCTTAGCACAGAAGAGAGAGAGAAAGAGAGAAACATGTCCAATCCGTCTCTCCGAGTACCATTTATGTGTGTAAGGAATTTGTAAAAGCTTTCTTTTGCTTTTTATTTGTACTGGGACGGGTTTGAGTTTGTTGCCAGAGCTTTGTGTTCTTTGTTTTTGGGTTATTACTGTTGTTGCTGGTGTTGAAGATGTTGGTGGCAAATAGCTTTGATCTATGGCAAAAGGACTCATTTTTTTGTGCTGCCGAGGAGGTTCAGGAATCTACAGATATGTATGTTTTTTCCTCCATTTTTCTCGGTTGCTTAGCTTTATGGGATTTTGTGATTTGGGTATGCAAGAGTTTTGAGGATTTTAGTGCCAAATTCTTCATTTTTAGTGGTTTTGGTGAACTGGGTATGTGACTTTGCAATGAAAGTTTCAGGATTTGTGTGTTAAAGTTTCCACTTTACAGGGTTTGGTGATGTGGGTATGGAACTTTGCAATAAGAGTTCAAGGATTTGTGTACTAAATTTGATAAATTACCGCCTGCACTAAAAGCTTAAGCTGATGAGAAATTATGAATTTAATTATTTAACCATTATTCTAACAAAATTCATTATTTGGTGAGGCTTGGATTATCTTGGACTATATTGCTAGCATTGAAATTTAGTTATTGGTTTTTGCCTTAATAGTGCTTCAGAATTTGCATAAATTGTTGCACTTTTTTCATTGATTGTGTTGTTTTTCTGCAAGTTTGTTGGGGTTGGTGGTCTCTGGTTATATATATGTTCCATATATCTGCCCCTTTGGTTTTATTGATGTGGTATGGTCTATTTTTGGTTGGATTGGAAGTGCTTGGAATTGATATGCATTTCCATGTTGCATTTCTCGAATGGCAAGGTTGTCTTTGTAACTACTATTTTCCTGTTATAGTTGGACTCGCCAATTTTCCATTGGCATAGTTGTTATAATCTAGCATGCATATAAAGTAGACAGCTCATTGGGATTGGAATAAATGGATGGTTATTAGCATAACATATTTTGGAAGTTCATACAATTGAAAAAGAAAACTTACCCAACATTGGTTCCAATCTTTCATTTTTCTCTCAAAATATGGAAAGGGAAAACAATTGCAAGCTATTGTGATTTATCAAGAAGTTCAGAAGATTTATCCCTACTGCAAAATTAATTATAAAGGGTTTACATACTGTTGGCCTTATTAACTTTTCCCAAAGAACAAGATGGGCCTAATCCTTTTAGTGGAATTTACTGCAGTTGAAATGTTTGTTTAATTTATTGGTTTCAGTTGTATAGTTGAAAATTGTTTTTTAAGGACATCTTTTTCCTTCTCTTGGTTTGTCCAGACTGGAATCAGCATACAGGACATGGATGAGACAGAAGAGAGAAACACTATCACCAGAGTGTTTGGATGAACTCTGTAGGGAGCTGCAAACTGCTTTAGGCACTGCTAAATGGCAGGTACATTACTTTTTTTTTTTTTTTCCTTTCTATTTTTCTTATTTCTTCTTTTCACATCTTCTTTAGTTCACCTTGTTTATTTTTATCAGAATCCATAACTGATCTTTACATTTTCGTTAGTTGGGTCAGTGAAATAACTACAACTTCAAATCTTATTTTTCTTGTTAGTTGGGTCAGTGAAAGGTCATTGAAATAATTACAACTTCAAATCTTATGTTTCATGGGTTTCAATCATTGTCAGCTCGCCATATTTAGCTTCAAAATGCTCATTTGGTTTCTCATTCTACATTTTCTCTTAAATTAAACTGCATTTAAAGACCTTTTTACAGTTTTTTGCCTCTAATCTGTTAAGTTGGTGATGCCCTAATGTATCATTGAAATGTGAATTTTGAATTAGTTGGAAGAGTTCGAGAGGGCTGTCAGGTTGAGCTATGGACATCGTAGTGATGACAGTACAATGGCTAGGCATAGACAATTTATTTCTGCCATTGAAAACCAAATATCACGTGTTGAAGCTGCATTGAGGGAATCTTTTAATGAGGAAGGAAAGCAACCCTTTCGGTGGGTGAATCTGGATGAAGATGAATGTGATGACTTGGCCGCATTTCTCTCTGGAACCTCCCAAAGCTTGCAAAGTGCAAAAGATGATTGTTTAGAGCTCAGACCTTCCAAGAAAAGCTCTCCTCTGGATAACACTCAGAGAAAAGATGCAGACCTTAATCTCAATGCTTCCTGCAGCAAAGGATTTTCTGATGAAATGAAAAGTTTTAAAGATGTTAGTAGTATTAGTAAGGACAAAAATAATGTCATAAATATAGAAGCAAATGAAATTCCCTTAAGGAGGGATGATATAATTTGTCAAGCAGATAGAACAACTAATACAAGGAGAACGTGGAGCTCACCAGATTTTGGTGAATTGAAGATAATAATTCCTGATGAAGATGAACAGGTAGACAAATTAGTGCTGAGCGTCGATGACACTCCTAAGGAAAGAAGGTCAAAACCTTTCTTTTGGAAGCAAAGGCGTGTGGAATTTTTTCAGGTGCAGGGAGCGGTTAATTTGTTCAATCAGGTCTGTTCATTATGCATTTGAAAAGCCTAACTTATTTTATCATATCATTTTAAAATGTAATTTAAAAGGTACATAGAGAGAAAAGTAACTATTATCTATGGAAAGCATTAAAAGAAAGGGGAAAAAATCATGAATTCTCAGATTCATACCTTCTTTTTGCTATGCGTGCAGTTAGTAAAAATTCATATTTCTTTTATATATTGATTTTACATGGTTACAGTCAAACATGATTTTCCTTGGCTATAATCCCATGAAAATTTATCAGTTCAATGTGTTGCAGCTCTTTGGTCGGGCTGGTGGGTTCCAGAGACAATTGCAGAGTCCAATACACTTGCCATTCCGTTGTTCTGTACAAGTTACACTTGCTTTTATGCTAACTATCTTTTTGATTGGTAAGCTCTTGATTTGCTTGAACTGTAAGCATTCTCTATCACCAAGGAGTTGAGTACTGCATACTCACTAAGAATGCTATTGTTTGTATATTTGTGAAATTTTTGTCAAGTGTATGCTCTAATACTTCGCCTATCTTATATCTTAGTGAAAATGTTTTAAGGATCAATGTTATTGTTTTTACGAGGAAACCAGTTAACAAAGGAATCTCATGTATTGTTTTGCTTTTTTCTCCTGCAGTACCTTTTTTATTTTATTCAGCTTGATAAAGTGGTATTTTTATGGCAGAAGATCAAGATGAGAGGTATTTCTATTACCTTAAAAGCCCTTTTTTCTATTACAATATATATACTTGGAAAGGGGTGGAGCATTGGTGTTCAGCTATGCAGCATGGATATCCCTGTCTATGTTTATCTATAAGTATAACAACACACTCCTGATACCAATCCAATGCTTGTTAAATTTTTTCAAGTCTTGAGCTTATATAATTACTTACTGGAAATGTATATGTCACTTCTTGGATATTCCTAGAGATGCTTTGGGCACTCAAATGTTAGAATAATACCTCTCTTTTAATAGAGACCTTTGCAGGATAATAGAAAAAGTCAATGTATAATCAACGGGATTGTTGTTGTATTTTGATCTCTTGCCAAGAGGCCCATGACTTTACCATGCTAATTTCAGTTATGCCATTTAAAACTGATGCGATGCTCTGTCTCACCACAGTTTATCTGAGGCTTAGGGAACATTGTCTGTAGGAATAATTACTATTGCATACTATACAAATTAAATTAAATTAAATTAAAAAGGAAGTAAAACTCTGTGTAAACTAGATTATAGTAATTATTATGGTGGAAAGTTCATTCCATACTGATTTAGCTTAAAATGCTCAATTGTTCTTGCAGTCTTGGACAAAGTGAGAGTTAACTTATTTTTGTTGCTAGTTAGGGAGGACGGTTTTGACTATTGTAATGAGTCTGCTGTCTAGCTTGACAAAATTTAGCAATTCACAAATACCCAGGTGTTGCAAAATGAAAACATAACCATTATGTTACAACATATCAGCATCACTGTTGTCTATTTAGTGATGATTAGATGGTCCATGATCTGATCATAATAATTCAAAAATTGGCAACTGTACTCAATATTGCTCATGTTTTCCTCCTCTTATACCGATCAAGACCTCAAACTTTTCATTGTAGGATAAATATCAAAAAAACCTTTTCATTGTAGAATAAAAGTATTTCAATTGAACACAAATTTGTTGAAGGTTATTCATATTTTAAGGGGTTTTTTTTTTTTTTTTTTTTGAAATTTTTTTGGGATATATCCTTAAGAGTTAAACCAGCCAGAGAAGTACTTCATGAATTTTGAAACTGAGGGAACAAAGCATAGGTAGAAGACTAATATTAAGGCATACTTTGGTCAAGATAGGTGCGGATTTTTTTTTTCTTTTATAAATATAGGTGGAATTTACATTTGTCTCAGAAAGCATGCGTATAATTGTCTTGCTTTCACAATTTTTTTCTTAGGCAATTTTTTTTCTTTTACAATTGACAGGCAAACTTCAAGATTCTAGTTAAACAGTGCCTAATGCACAAGCATACAGATGTTGACTTCAACATATGTAACTTTTTGTCAATGAAGTAGAATCATAGTTGTAACATTTCTTTATGTTTTCAAAATGAAAAGATCGAGGTCACCTTTGATGTATAGCAATGTGTTTACTGCAGGTATTGAGGTGATTCTAAAGCAAGTTTGAAGAGGGAATGCTTGCGATTCTCAAGTCTAGGCATTGTCCCAGCATGTATGACATTTTCGAGTAGGCCAAGCCTCCTCCTCCTCTTTAAAGTTTGAGAAGTAAAACAGCAACAGGAATGGGATGTCTTTTTAGACTTCTTGATGCTACAAATTGTAAATACATTCATGTTGTCTTAAATGTATGCTCCCAGTTATATCTGGTAGTGTAGACAATCCCATTTCAATTTAAGCTTTAAACTTTAAACATGGCTGCTTGTTAAGGGTCCAAATCCATGGCTTTTAATGTACTACCCTTGATCTTTGGTTATAGCGCTTGTAAATAACTCATCTTTATATCCCTTTGCACTGAATGTTTTCTGGTCTGTTCAATTATCGATAATCTGATTTTTAGCTAAGCATGGATTTCGTCTTTGTTTGGGAACATCTTATGTACCAAAGTGTACTGAAATGGTCCAAAGTACCGAAATCTGCACAAATCTCTCCTCCCAGAGCATCACCAAAATGGTCCAAAATCAACTGAATGGATTGAAATTGACCGAATAGACCAAATGGACTAAAACATGGATTAAAATGGACCGAATAGATTAAAGTGAATTGAATGGACTAAAATGAATCGAAGTGAATTTTTTTTTTTTTAAGAAAGAGTTTCAACCTATAGCGTCCGTTTCTGATGATAACTCTTTATTATTAGACCAAGACACCAATCAGTTTTTGGTGTAGACAGAAATTGACCTCAAAATCTCTTATACAGCTATCAGAGACTTTACCAATTGAGTTAATTGGAATCCACGGATTGAAGTGAATTGAATATATCGAATGGACCTAAATGAATTAAATGGACCGAAATGCTATACTGATATGACTCAATAAGAACGTAACAACAATAAATACTACATTCCAACTATATATATGCATGTGTAGAAATTTTAGATGATTTTGTTACATAAACATCTTAGATAAATGTAATTACATTAAGGAAAATTAAAATTTTCCACCTTAAATTTTGGACTATTTTATTACATAGACATCTTAAATTTGCACAATAGACACCCCTATTTGAAAGAATTGTATAACATTCTCAGCCATCTAAATTAGCCTAATTAGGCAATAACTGAGTTGAAAATTGGGTATAATTACAAACATACTTTTATTAGTTGCAATGAAAAATTCCAAAGTTTGCCTAAATTTAATTATTGACTGAGATAGGGGTTGGTTCTCAATGCAAAATTTCAAAGTTTGCCTAAATTTAATTATTGACTGAGATAGGGGTTGGTTCTCCTAAAATAGGGTGTGATTGGGTAAATTGATAGTTGGGAGAGGGGGCATTGCGAATTTTAAATTTTTTTGACATAATTGGAAGGACAAAGTTTTCTTTGGAACCAACTTAAAAGAATCTCCTCTAACTTATTATTTAGTGACTCATAAAACTATTTACATGTAAAATTAAATTTAAAAATACATGTGAATAATCTTATTAAATCTCTCATAATGGGGGTTAGAAGAATTTTTCTCAAGGTAAAATTTTTCCTAATTAGACTCTCTCATCTCAAATCATTTCCTCCATCCTCTAAAAATAATAGAGAAAAGTTTTACTGCATTCAAGGGCATGTGGCAGCAAAAAGAAAAAGGACATGTATTTAAGGGTTATGTGCCAAATGAAGCTTAGACATTTGTCCATTTCTTTTTGTGCCACATATGTCATACCTCAGGATGCAGCAAAATCTTTTCCAAAAATAAAAAATAAAATGTAGATATGCTTAATTAAATTTAAGATAAATATTAACGAATGCTCTTAGAATATTGATTAACAATCTATTTAAAGAAGTTTTGATGAAAAAAGAAAAAAAAAATTACTATTTTGATAACTTTTTTTATTAGATTTTATTAAGGTGTGCCCCAAGAACCATTTTCATTTCCCATAAAAATAGTACCAAAATTTTTCTAAATAAATTGTTAACAAATTCTGTAAGGTAATAATTAGGATGACCCCAAATTTAAAACCCTCGTCTTCCCCCTCAAATCACTGTCCTTTCTACTTCCCAGTTCCCACATAAAGTCACCAAATTCAAACATGACCCCAGAAAACCTGCTTCATCGTCTTCCCTCAACCCAGAAATGCACCTTCGGCTGCCCAGTCCTAGACCGCTGTCTCGGCGGTGGCATCCCTTGCAACTCAATAACCGAGCTCGTCGCCGAGAGCGGTTGTGGCAAGACCCAACTCTGTCTCCAACTAGCCCTCTCCGCCCAGCTCCCACCCTCACTCGGCGGCCTCTCCGCCTCTTCTCTCTACATCCACACCGAGTTCTCTTTCCCTTCTCGCCGCCTCCACCAACTTTCCCATGCCTTTATCTCTTCACACCCAAGAATTTTCAATAATGATCCCTGTGATCGTATATTTGTTCATGCTGTATATTCTGCGGACCAACTGTTTGATATAATGCCTAAGATAGAGTCTTTCCTTGAAAACATGAATACCCAGTTACCGGTTAAGCTCATTGTGATTGATTCCATTGCGGCATTGTTTCGTTCCGAATTTGAGAACACCCCAGTTGAGCTTAAGCGGAGGTCGTCGCTGTTTTTCAAGATTTCCGGGAAATTGAAGTCTTTGGCGAAGAGGTTTGGTTTGGCTGTTGTGGTGACGAACCAGGTGGTGGATTTGATGGGGCATTCGGAGGGGATGAATGGGCTGAAGGTTGGGAATTTGGGTTCTTTGGTTTCGTCTGGCAGACGGGTTTGTCCTGCTTTGGGATTAGCGTGGGCTAATTGTGTGAATTCGAGGCTTTTCTTGTCGAGGAATGAGGAAGTCGTTGGAGAAGAAAATGGGTCGGTGGATGTGAGTGCTTGTGGAGGTGGTGATTCTCTCCCTAGGCAAACAAGGCGGCGACTTCATGTTGTTTTCGCGCCTCATTTGCCTGATTCTTCTTGTGAGTTTGTGATCAGAAGAGAAGGGGTTTTTGGAGTTGAAAGATAGCAATATGCTTCTAAGAGGAATGGCATTACTTCAAGCTAGCTAGACACGTATAGTTTTGAGTTTTTGTACACTTATTTAAGCGGTGAGTTACAAACAGAATAGCAGCATGTATGGTAATTTTCATTCCTCTAAATTTTCAGTTCTCAATTTTTGTGTTTATTACGAGTTTCTAAAGATTGATAACAGTGGAGGTGATTTTGTTTAGATTTTATAAGCAAGTGTAAATTTGTAACCTATGTGAACTTTGTTGTTGTGTACTTTACATGGTGAACAGTTCTTTTTAAATCAATTGAAATTTTCTTCTCTTTTTTTATTTTTCTTTCATATTGCATGGTGTTTGAACTGATAGATTAGACTAGGATGATCAGAGGGAGAAAACTAGCGTGATTCAACTTCTGGTTGCACATAGAATGTTACTGCATTGTTTGCTTATGAAAGGTGCTTAAACCATATAGCTCACAATCTTGGTTTTAATTTGATTGAATGATGTCTTCGTTCTGATATTTGAATGTCCAATTTTAAGATTCTGCCCATGCCAAAAAACTTTTCATTGCTTCTTTTTTTTCTAAGACAAAAGACAAATTTATTGATTAAAGAAAAGTTATTAAGCTGAGTTCCTATTTTCTTATAAGATAGGTAGTCACTAGGAGCAAGGAACTTCCAAGTCTTAAGACTTTCCATTTACCTGGATAGAGTATTTGGAGTATCAATTCCTTTATTTGGTGTCATAAAAGAGGAAATTTCTAATTTACATGTGGGATTTGTAGTTGGAATTTGGAGATCACAAAAATCAGCTCTAAATCCCAGCTAAATAGGTGCAATTTTACAATTTCAGGCAATGTTATGTGGGATTTTCTTTTTGCCGGGTTTGCCAATGAATCAGAAACCTACGCACGCTATTTCTCTATTTCATGCTCATTTCTTTTATTTCCAGTTGCTCCTAGGACTCATTCACTCTTCAAGTTCAAGGTAAGATATCACTCTCTATTCAAATTTCCATACTCATCTCTTTCTCTCCCTTTTTCTACCTCTCAATCTGATACTGTATCTCTTTATATGGCTCTATGATCCATCAACTCCAATTTTTTAAGCTTTTGAATTCATTTGGGTAGTGTGTTTTCCTCTATTTTCTGTTTGTGGGTATTTGATTATGAGTCTGGTTAATTTATGCCCTTAGGGCATACATTAATCATCCATTTTAGGAAACTTTTTGTGGGAAATTAAAAAAACTGTCAAAAAATTTGTTCATTTTTTCATTTTCTCATAAAATTTTTCCTAAAATGGTTTTAAAATGTATGTCATGAGGGCATATGTTAGTAAAACCCTTTGATTGTGGAAAAATTCAGTGACCCATTTATGAGCTCATCTAGTTATTGTGTGGAGATTTTTTCATGACATTAAGCAGTGATTTGTTAAACTTCTGGGACGAATTTGACCAAAACAGAGTTGCATATATTATTACCAAAGTATAACTGCATGTATGATTGCTGGGTTAATTATGATTTTATGTCAGTTTTACTTTGGATTTTTTATTTACTGGGTTATTTTCTATGTTTGCCTTTTAATCAGTTTACTCATCTCCTCTGTCATCCCTATGCTCATCTATCCATTTGTTCGTGAGTGCCCCTTAATTTGTTTGTCCTTAGTAAGTTTGGGTGCCGTAACCTTAGATCTCTTTGTGGTGCCGTGGCATGGTTTGTTGGTTTTGCTTTAGAGAGAAATCTCTTTTAAGGTGCTGTACAGAAATTTTAGTGTTTTCTTTGCATCTATGATTGAGAGCTATTTGAGTGTCTTGGGGTTCTGGATTTTGTGAGAGTGATTTTACACCATCTTTGTATCTCCAAATTTGTTAATGAAATTTTCTTCTCATCACCTCCCGTGGACTTAGGCCAAAGGCCTAACTGCGTAAATTCTTAGTGATACTTGTTTATTTTTCTTTCAGCTTTCTTTGTTCCATTTGTTTGGAGATCCTTCTCAAGGGCATTATATTTTCACAATCAATCTTGATATGTAAGGTTCCATTTTAATAACATCAATCATGTGTCAAAACACATATCAATCCCAAAATGAGGCTTCTACTTTTTGGTGTGTGTGAGCTGCAAAAGGTTGTCCGTTTGGACAGATCACAGATGAGAAGAGATGCAACCAGCAAGACCACTAAATTTGGAGTTCTCACTTCTCTCATTAGACGACTCAGATCTGTTTCGGCCATGGTGTATAATCAAAGCAAGACGAAGGGGGTCACCGATCTGCTCAGATCTGAACTTTTGGCTCCAGGAAACTCATTACTTGTGGACAAACTTGATTCTAAAGAAACAGTAGAATGACGCTTCGTTATGTCTAAGAGGCCGTTCTTCAGGTACAATAATGACAGGAAACTTTAGTGACCTTATCCAATAATAGTATTGAAAATGACGCCTAAACTTGCTCTTAATCTTGTCCAATAATTTTGAAATGAATGGCTTAAAATGCATACAATGATATGAAATTTAGTAAGCTTAAGTGCACTGGTAATTAAATAGAAGGGTTAGTGCATTAACTATGTTGAGTCAACAAAGGTTCTTTACAATAATCTGATTGTCCAGAATAGAAATTAAGTTGAAAATTTTTAATCACAGTATATGAAATCAATGATATAAATGTGTTTAAGCATGCTGTTTCATAAATGCATGGCAGTGTCCTAGATGTTGCTTTTAAGCATGCTGTTTCTTCTAGGTATTGTGTGTGCAGATTGTTCCATGGAATTTAGCACTGATTTGTTGAACTTATGGGGCAGATATGAAAAAAACAAAGTTGTATAGGCCGTTACCAAAGTAGAGTTGCATGTATAGATTTGGCCAAAACAAAGTTCTATATATCTCATACAAAGAGAAGTTTCTCTTATCTGGAATTGCAACACCTTCTGGAATTTCTCTTATCTGGAATTCTCATACAAAGTGTCTATATCTCATACAAAGTTCGAGGTTGCACCTAAAAACAAAGAGAAGTTTCTCTTATCTGGAATTGCAACACCTTTCTTCTTCTTCTTCTTTTTTTTTTTTTTTCCTATAATTACAACAATGAGGGAGGGAGATTGGAACTCTAGTTCTCTTAATAAAAAATTATATAAAAACATAAAATATGAATAAAGGTATTGTGGGTGTAAGAAAATATTGATTTAGTAGTAGGTAAAATGTTTGACAATTTGACCCCTACCCTTCACGTTATTAAAATCTGCGCTATATATTTTTTTTTTAAAATGTTGATTTACCATTTTAATGTCTTCTTTTGAAAATGATTATGTCAATGGTTAAAACTTAAAAGAGAAGAAATTTTGTGGCTCTATGCTCACTTGGGTTCCTAGAGTCTTTCGGAACCAGTTGAGACTCTTGATACTGTTTGAGAGGTCATTGGAAAACTAGTGATGTATAATTCATTGAGATTAACTCGTTTGGTAGCTGTGTTTAAATATTGGTGTTTAAAATGATGTGAAAAACGTGTTGTGGAAAAACATGTTCAAAATATTCGTAATACAAAAAATATGTTTGGTACCATATTTCAAATAACATATTATAAAATATGAAAAAACACAATTGTGTGTTAGATATGTGTATGGATCGAGAATAACAGGCCCACCCCTTGGGCTGTGTTGGGCCTCATGTCCACTAGGACGATCTCAGCCCAAAACGGGCCCACATAGTCGAGTAGCTAGGGAAGTATCTGAGATTTACCAAGAACAAGAGATAATGTCTTAGGGGAATTCGCCTGCTTGGCAATAAAACCTAGCATCAGGCATAAGTTACTAAGGGATCACCTCAACAGTAGGAGGTGGGTCCCTCTTGACACATGATATGATACAGAGGAACAGTAGCCAAGACTAAAGGAACCATCCAAGCTCCGTAAGTGGAGGAATCCACTGACATGTTGAATATTCTCCCATCATGACTACCACATTCAAAGAATGGTATAAATAGGGAGGGAGGGATAAGAAAAAGGGGTTGGAACAACAATAGGGAAGAGACACACAAGAGAAGAGAGAGAGAACTCTGTCTTGGGGAGAAGAAAGTCCTGTTTGGACTTAAGAGAGGGAGCTCGGCTGTTTGATAACCTCCATGGTCGAGCTGAAACTAAAGTAGTTTAGTACTTAGGCGCCACCATAGAATCTCTAGTGACACCATCAATCGTTTCTTGGACCTCCCATTATTGGATAAACCCAATCCAAAATACAAATAAATTAGGGGTTTGGACCTAATCAGCTCAAGGTTATTGGGATTGGACCACCACAGTATGCGTATATTTTTTTTTATTTTTAAAGTGATGACTTTAGAGTAAAAAAATACTATTTTGTTTAAGGAGAGAGAAATAGAAAGGAAAAAAAAAATGACAAAGAGGTGGGCCTGTGGGAGAAAAAGAAAGAAAAAAGAAAAAATGTTGAAGCTGTGACAGAGAGTTTGGTCTTATCAATGGGCTTGACGATTTTCAACTTATTTAGAAGATGTTTCTTAGTGCAGAAATACATAGTTAAATGATTTTTTTTTTTTGTTTGCTTAATCTAACATTACCACACGCCAGAACCAAACCAAAGGTGCATGCAGTTAAATGATACTTTTCAACATAAACCAAATGCACTAAAATCCGAAAGATAAATAAAAATTCTATGGCCAAGTAAAAGCGTGAAGAAGAAACAATGGAGTTGTCATTGTCTTGGTGGACGACATAGCTGGGTGGACCTGGATCTCAACTTTTGGGGCCGGGAAATTAAGAACTTGTTTTGGAACTTTGTGGACAAGCTTAACTGGAGAGAAAAAGTTGAATGGCCATTCTTCAGATTTTGTCACGTGAAACTTCAGACTTCAGTGTAGTCTTGAAATGTGTCAATGCGTACAATGATGAACTCTACTTTGCAATTTATAATGCTGTTCTTTTCATTCAGTTTTCAGGTATACATTTCCAATATATTTCGAGCTAGCTATATTTTCAACCAATGGAATCCTCCTCTTCCAAAATGAGCCATGCTCCAAAAAGTAATGAGAGAGAAGAATATCGGTCTGATTCAGAAATCGATAAGAAACTCAAAGAGATCATGTCAAGCGTCCCAGGAAAAAAGGGTGCTGCCGTGACTGATCTTTACCAATATGACGGTTTTTGGTGCCCTTTAGCCCGGTTAGAAGGGACGTTTAGGGCTCAAAAACATTTCAAGCCTCAACCCAACCAGGTGATCTTGAGCAGTTTTCCAAAATCTGGCACAACTTGGCTTAAGGCTTTGATCTTTGCCATTATGACACAATCCCATGTTAGTGAGCCTACTAACCCTTTGCTCACAAGATTATCACATGAGTGTGTACCCTTCATTGAGTTTGATTTTCGCTCAACCTCACCAAAATTGAATCTAGATGTTCCACTTGTGGCTACACACATATCCTATACTTCCTTACCAAAATCTATTATAAATTCTGGTTGTAAAATTGTTTACCTATGCAGGGATCCAAAGGATGTACTTGTGTCTACATGGCACTTTATTCGCAAGGTACTAGTTAATGAGGAAGCCTCAGCCGTGGAAGATATCTCTTTGGAGGATGCATTTGAGTTCTTTTGTCAAGGATTATCTTTTTGTGGACCATATTGGGATCATTTATTAGGGTACTGGAGAGCAAGCTCTGAATCACCAGAGAGGATATTGTTTTTAAAGTATGAAGATTTGAAGGATGAAACTGGATATTGGGTAAAGAAAATTGCCCAATTCATAGGTTACCCTTTCTCTTTAGAGGAAGAAGATAAAGGTGTGGTGCAAAAGATTATAGACCTATGCAGTTTTGAGAACATGTCTAGTTTGGAGGTGAGTAAAAATGGAATGATATGGTTGGAGAAAAATGGAGTCAATACGATGGAGATTAAAAACAATACATTTTTTAGGAAAGGTAAGGTTGGAGACTGGAAGAATCATCTCACACATGAAATGGCAATGCGACTCGATCAAATATTCGAGCAAAAACTAACTGGTTCGGTTTTGACATTCAACGTCCCACTCCCATCTAGTAGATGAGCAACGCCACTTCCATCACAATCCGGCGACTAAATATATTCTAGCAACAAGGCTGTTTCTATTTTGTTTTCATTAATTTAAGGATATGTATGGCACCATGTTTTAAAAAAAATTATTTTTCATTTGTAGGTTGTAAGGATAATTTAGTTACTTGCAGGTGACTACATTATTAATATATTTTCTAGTGTCTTGTAAGAGTTTAAACTTGATTTTATTTTATTTTAATTTAATAAATTGATAGTTACAATTTGAACCCTAGATGTCGTAAACATATTAAGAGATATTAACTAATTAAGCTACAAGACTCTTGACATTTAAAATATTAATGTCAAAATTATTATGAAACATTAAAACCTCAATTTCTTTGGGTTGACAACTATGCTATGTATAATAATTAAATGTTGCATTTAACTTTACAAAACTTCTATTTGTATCACATCACTTATTTTTCCACAAATTCTCATCTTTTTTATAATATTAAAATTGTACAATATATTAACAGACATTGTAACTAATTTTGGTTTCTTGACCTTTCTTCTCTATTATTATTCAAAATTCCAATCCTTCTTGCTCATTACTTCTTCTTTCTCATAATTTTTCACCTTACTGTTACTCTTCATCTAACTTATTATCTCCTCTTTTTTTACCATTCTTCTCCTTGTTTTCTATTCTCTAAATTTCATATGACTTCCTCTACGCTTATCTCCCATTCATTTCATGTTCTTACTACAACAAAAAAGTTCATTACTTTTTTTTCCTCTCTTTCCTTATTCGATTTTCTTCTTTTTTATTACATATTTTAGTTATAATTAATTTGTTTATACATGTTGCATTATAATTTCCAAAAAAGCTTGTTTCTCAATTTCTCATAGTACTTTTACTGTCACCATTTTCCTTTATATTGTTTTTTATCAAATTTGTATAACTTCTTAGATCATTTATCTTTTTTTGTATGTATGTAAGGAAAAAAATATTAAAAAATATATTTGTATGTGAATGATAATTATGTATATTTACATGGCCATAGTAATTCATATATCATTTTACACAAGTTTATATGGGCTGATGTTGGTGATTTTTGGAGTTTGATATACAAAATTTATATAATTTTTTCACTACACTATTACAATAAATTTTAAGTGTCATTGTTACTTATTATTACGGATATGAAAAAATTAAGTGTCATATTTACTAGCTGCAATGAATAAGAAAAAAAATCATTCAAATTGTCAAAATTCCAATTTAGAAAAAATTTTGGGAAAATGACACGGACGCAACACTCCCCTTCTGTATTCAAAACTGATTATTTTTACTTATTTTGGTGGTGTTCAAAATGCAAAATTGCAGCGAAACCAAACGCGGTCTTTTTGCTCAATTTTCAATTTTGTGCGTTCCCTCGGTTCTCAAAAAGTGTGTTTTCTCACAGAGAGAAAATTCCCACCAAAAGCCAAAGCGCCCGCACTCCCCCAAAACTTAAAACAAAGCAAACTCCTCGATCCGCACCTTCAAAATTCCACCAATAAAATCCAATCACTAAAAATCCAACGGCCATCAATCCCATACTTTTAATTCACACGGATCGGTCCCTCATCGAACGGCCACACCACCACCTTCCCCCCTTTATATAAACCACCAATCTTCTCTCCCATTTTCCCATCAAAAACAAAAAAACAACGAGAAAGTCTTTCAGAAACAAAGAACCAGAGGGAGAGGGAAAATGTCAGGAAGAGGAAAAGGAGGCAAGGGTCTGGGAAAGGGAGGAGCGAAACGGCACCGTAAGGTTCTGAGGGATAACATCCAGGGAATTACGAAGCCTGCCATTCGGCGTTTGGCGAGGCGTGGCGGAGTCAAGCGTATCAGCGGGCTCATCTACGAGGAGACACGTGGCGTCCTCAAGATCTTCTTGGAGAACGTCATTCGCGATGCTGTCACCTACACCGAGCACGCTCGCCGCAAGACTGTTACTGCCATGGATGTTGTTTACGCTTTGAAGAGGCAGGGCAGGACTCTCTATGGTTTTGGGGGTTAGGGATTCGTTAGTTTGTTTCCTTTGCCTTTTATTAGGAGGTTTCAGATAGGTTTAATTTTCGGTCTCTCTCCTCAATTTCTGAAGGTTTATTAGAGATGTAATCATATTTCTGATATGAAGGAAGTTAAATTCTTATAATCGATTTTGTTCTTCTTGTTTTTGCGTCCTTGGATTGAATTGAATTGAAACTCTTTGTGCTTCACTTTTCCAGAACTCCAAAAGGAGTAACATGAGGCATTGATTTGGATTGGTAAACGGTTCATTAAGCTAACCTTAGTTTTGGTTTTGTATTTACGTTCAATTGGGCTTTAGGAAACGAAACGAGATGAGATGAAGAATTGATTTCCCAGGAACATGGAATTGTTGAATCGGTGGCTCCTGATAATAGTGAAACATATTTAATTAATCCATTTATTAAAGAACACCAATTTTCAAAAATGAAAATCAACATTATCATGTAGATGTAGATTTAATGTAAAAAAATTTTAAATGTTGAATATACTCCAAGTATGTATATTTAATTTACACTATTTTCTTTTAAAAAAATGTATGCAATTCTATATGTTTAGAGCACACAATCTGGTTAGGAGCATATACCCTTACCCAATCGGTGAGGATATCATGAGCAAGAACTGGATCAGTTTTGGATAAATTGTTTTGGAGTATTCAAATTCAGGGGTTTTCAAGGTGAGAAATACTTGTAAGTTGCTTCAGGATGATACCTCTCTATCTGTTTCAAACCACCATAATTGTACCTCCATACCAGCAAATATTTGGTATCTCATTTGGAAGGTGAAACTCCCTTTGGAGATTGGGAATTTTATTTGGAAGCTTATGCATAACAGTCTCCCCCTTACTTTCGTGTCCCTTACAGAGAGAGGCATTACAAACCCCAGTACCTGCCCTTTATGCAATTCGGATGAGGAATCCACATCACATATTTTCTTGTATTGTTCCTTTGCTAGACCTATGTGGCATGGTACCACATTGGCTATTCAAACCTCAGAACTAAGGAACATCTCTGTTCAGAATTGGATTAGGAACTTAACAGACATAAGAGGTTGGATGAGGTTTCAATGCAATACTTGCAAAGCATCTTCACTACTTTGTGGACTTTGTGGAATCACAGGAACAGGGTGGTTCTTGAGGGCATACAACCTAATCCAATTGAAGTCATTCTAACAGCCTAAAAACTTTTCTTGCAGGTATCAAAATATCTTCACAAATGCAATACAACCTAACCAATAGAGGGTTCATCTCAATTCTGGCCAGACAGGTATTGGGTGGAATTGGCAGATTCTCATCAAGATTGCAGGGAGGAAGAGGAAACAAACCAAAAGGTCTGCCTATGCGAATGAAGCCAGGACTGTTCAGGGAAATTGCATCTTCTTGGGTACTTTTGGTTGTGCTGCAAAAACTGCTTTGGGTGCTGCTCAGGAAGCCTTGATGGATGCATTATTGAAAGCCAGAGATATGGGGTATCAGCGTATTTTGGTCTTATGTAATAGCAGTAGATTAGTCCAAGTTTCCAACTTAGTTCGAGCTCCAAACTGGCAGGAACAAACTATGGTTTCAGATATCCTGTCACTCCGGCAGAATGGACTTCTATGTAAACTGCTTTTTGTTCCAAACATAGTTCCTAGTCATGTTTGTTATTTAGCTGATCAGGCTACTAAAACATGCCAATCCATCAGTTATGGGCATCTATGCTTTCTGATGTAAACAGTACTCTTATGTAATTTTGTTTTCTGTTTTAATGGTATCAAAAAAAAAGTACACAATTGTTTTTACTCAAAAAAAAAAAGAAAAAAAAAAAGGCACAATTGTTAACACCGAGCATTATGGGTGTGTTTGGATACTATTTATTTTATTGAAATTGAAAAATTATTGCTAAAAGTACTGTAGATAAAAGTAAAAGTTAATTAAAATAGTACAGTAGAACTCATGAATAGTGTCAAAAAGTGCAGTTAAAGATCAAAATTTTTTTTTATTTTATTAAAAATTGTATATGTGGGGCCCCAAATATTTAGTAACTCCAGCCCACCCCACATCAGGCCCAAAGTCCACGCCAAAAGAGAGAGAGAATGTAATCCGAGGATGAACAGACGAATCCCAAGTTATTTAGGGACCTCGCCGAGGAGGCTCATATCCTCGGCGTACCGACGTCCAAGGAAAGGGAGTGTCACTTCCCCATTAAATGCATGCCACCGATATTTTGATCACATCAATAATGAATGGACCGACCAACAGAAATGCCTTGGTTACTTCAACTAACAGAAAGCCTGCAAAGACTGTTGATGGGACAGGCACTCAAGTATAGGTCCGGATAATGAATAAGTGGACGGTAGAGATTAACTAAGAAAAAGACTATATAATAGAGAGACCCCCGCCAAAGAAATGAAAAAAGGGCGGATCCTGATATGTATCCGTGATAGGTAAAGGGATCCTCGGACCTGATCCTCGGATGGATCCGAGGATAAACTTCCTTCATAAACAACCCAATAAGAATCATTGCAGGAGTTCTCATGGACACTCGGTCAAAATCATTATAATGATCCTCACAAACACTTAACCAAAGGGAGGACAATTATCCTTAGAAAGACTTAGTCAAATTTTCTTTTTCTTATTCTTATGAATTTCATGTCATCCGACTGCTTGCTTTGTTGCTTTGTTGGTGCCAAGCCCTTCTACCCACGCTCTACAAATTTTATTGTCTAAGGTTCATTACAAATTGAGTCCTTACAGTATACAATTTTAGAAAAAAAATTGTAGAATTCTATATATTTAGTATACACGTTTTCAATTATGTACATTCAATTTATACCGACATAATTCAATTTATACAATTTATACTGACATAATTCAATTTATACCATCTGTTTAAGAATGTACACAAAATTTTAAAAAATATACATAATTTTATATATTTAGGGCCCACCTGTTGCTGTTGTTTAAACAATATTTTTTAGTATTTAAATAATATTACACGTATCTTCACACGTTTTTTTATCCACATGTATTTCTAGAAAATACAAACAACGTTACTTGAAATCTTTTATCAAACAGGTCCTTAATGTACACCATTTTTTTTTTAAATTCTGTACGTTTAATGTAAAAAAATGTATATAATTGTATATTCATAAAATGCAAATAACTGTAATTGTATATTCAAAGTACATAAATTTTCAAACTAACTAATTATTTTAAGGTTTCTCAAAAAAAAAAAAAAAAAATATTTTAAGGAAAACAACACAAAGTATTGCATTCTATTTCTAATCGTAATTGATATTTGTTTTCCTAAGGAGAAAAATGTGTGGTAATTATGTGACTGTCACTTTTAACAAATGCCATACGGTAATGCAAAAAATCATAAAATTGAATGGAAGTATTTACAATGGTTTTAAATATACTAGTTAAATATATGAAATTATAAGTTCAATGGAAAAATCATAAAATTGAATGCTAACAATATTTTGTTTAACCTCCCATAATCAATTCCTTTTTGTGTGCAAATTTAGCTTTTTTTTTTTTTTTTTTTTTTTTTTTTGAGAAACATGCAAATGTAGCATTGATTTTATGTAAGAAGGTAGTATTTTCTTTCCCCAATATGATACAGTATTATTGAGCAATCAAGCATTAAAATTGAAATGATCTATTACTGGGCTTTTAATGTGGGCCTGATCATTGACAAACCTTGTTGTTATCCTATAGCGGCCCATAACAATCCTTTCGTCATTCCCCCTTCAGAGTTTCCACATTCCACTACTGAATCCAACCGAGTTACCGACTCTCTCTGTCTCCTCTATTCAGCTATTCCCAACTAAAAAAATTGAAATGATTTCATATCTCTACACCAAACAGGAAATAGAAGAATCATCTATCAAAATGAAACACTAAAATCATCTCAATCTCGTTTCCTTCAAAAACCCCCACCCAATTCCTCTTATTTTCACTTAGATCCAAACCCAAACCCTACACAGATCCGAATCGATCACCATGTCTTGCTTAGCCCTTTCTCTCCAACCCGCTAACGGATCCGATATCCTCCTCCAGACCCGCGAGTGGTTCCCACCCGCACGCGCCCTCGTAGCTCTCTCCTCCTTCCGCCAAACCCGCCAAGCCTTCGCCGCCGCCAAACACCACCACCACCACCACCACAACAACAACCACCCCTCCGCCACGTCAGCTACGACCTCCTCCGATGCTGATGCCGACTCCATCGCCTCTCTCGGCGACGATCCTCTCGCCGCCTCGAGCGGCCAGCTCATCGTCGGAGTGGAAAGCCGCTACCGCGTTGTGTACCGTCTCGTGAACTCGATCTACGTGCTGGGAATCACCACCGCCGATCAGGACGACGATAAGTCCTCCGTCAACGTCTTCGAGTGCATCCACATCGTCAACCAAGCCGTCAGCGTCGTCGTCACGGCGTGCCGCGGCGTCGACGTGACTCCGGAGAAGCTCAGCCGTAAGTACGCCGAGATCTACATGGCTCTCGACATCGTCCTCCGCGGCGTGAGCAGTATCCGCCTCGCTGCGATGCTCGGATCGATGCACGGCGATGGTCTCGCCAAGATGGTCCACTCCGCACTCGACACCGAGAGCAAGATCCGCGGCGCCGATAATTGGACTAATCTGGAGCCGCATTCTATCGATCACGAAACGGGCGTCGAATCGTTTTCGAACGCCCGCTTTGAATTGCCGCCGGAGACGCTTGCGGCCGGGGACGAGGTCGTGGCAAGCCTCGTGCCAATGGCGCAGACCGATCAGCAGCAAGAACAGCCGCAGGAGGAGGCGCCTGTGGCTGAGAAAGACCCGTTCGCGGCGAGTGAAGCCATTAACAAGCCACAAGAGCTTGTGAGTGGGTTTAAGAAGAACAAAGACCCGTCCGCCACGGATTTAACGCTGGCATTGTCGGGTCTTGAGGTTACTACATTGCCTCCGGCGGAGGCGACACAATCTACGTACATTGGAGTTGAGGGATTCGAAGGGGATTATGGTGGAGTTGAGTATAGCAATGAGAAGGCAAGTTTGGATGATGCATTTCAAGGATTTAATGCTCCTTTTGGTGGAGGATTGGATGCTTCAGAGTTTTTGGCTACCACAAAAGTTGATAAGCCTCAAGGGCTTGGTGGGCTTGAATTGTTGCATACTAGTGATGCACCAGTGGCAGCTGGTGCTGCTGGTGGAGCTAAGACTCCACTTGAGGATTTGGTGACGAAAACGGAACAGAAGGGTCCAGAGATGTACATTGTGGAAGAGATTAGTGCTGAGTTCAGAGAATCGTTGCTTGCTAGAATAGGATTGATGGGTGTGGTTTATTTGAAAACATTGCCAACGAAAGTGTCTGGTGATAAAGAAACTGAGTTTTCATTCCAGGTGGAGGGTGTAAATGCAGTTAAGAGATTTGTTATGCAGAGTTCTCGTGTTAGCAGCCTCGGGAATGGGATGTTTCATGTAAGGACAGCGGCTTCGGATGAGCCTATACCGATTTTGAAGTATAGTTTGCAACCTAGGTTGACTCCATTGCCATTGAGGGTTCGGCTTGTAAAACGTCACACCGGGACTTTACTTTCTGTGATGATACAATATGTTTCGAGTCCCGAATTGCTAACACCATTGTGTGATGTAACATTTGTTTTGAAACTACCGGTTGACCCTACATTGTTGAAGGTGTCTCCAAAAGCGATGTTGAATAGGTCTGAGAGAGAATTGAAATGGCATGTTTCTGAGATTCCAGTGAATGCTCCTCCTGGACGGTTGAGGGTGAGGATGCCCGTGGATTCTATTGAAGAAGATGAAGAGATTGAGGTTGTTTGTTATGTGAAGTTTTCAGTACAAGGAGCTAGATCATTGTCTGGGGTTTGCCTACGGCCTACTTCTGAGGGTAAGACAGACTTTTACGAGGTTAGTCACAAGTTTGAGAGTGGGATATATTTGTGCAATTGAGCTATCAATGAAATTGGTTACCTATTGTTGTACTTCTTTTTTTGATTCCTTTTGTTCAAGGGGGTGTATGGTCTTAACATGTGTATCATTCTTTGATTTCAAGCTTGTAACTTAGATTCAGAGTTATGTGATTTGTTTGTGTTTTTGTGTTATAAGCTATTGTGCTTTCTCAATGGACAGTATTCATTATGTGCGTGTCTTGTTGATTTTTTTTTTTGGTCTGTTCTTTATTTAAGTTCGTAATTTCAATATCATATGGCACTCCACAAAAAGTGGAAGCTTTGTGCACTAGGTACGACATTTTAGGGTATGTTGACTAACTAAAGTATGTGTTGATAATTATTAATCTGGAAGTGGAAGTATCATTAAAAAGTTATAGTCTGGTTGAAACACTAGTATTAATACTAGGTAGTTCTGTTTCTGAAGAACTTTTCAAATCACAATTTGTTATGTTGTCAAGTGGTCATCAGATAAGTTTGATATACCAAGTGTTATCTATTAGCACTAGATTATGGAATATGATATATATGGTAGTAATTCACTTTGAGAGATTGGTTAAAATTTTTCTTTGTGATGTATTGAGGATTGAATGGTGTTAAGATATGTTTGATCCAATTTCCTGCTATGGAGGTTTTACTAGGCTTCTTCCACCACGGTATTCCAGTCACTGAAGTGCTTGTTTAGGGTTTCAGGGCTGTTCCAGTGTCTTCATTGTTAATCTTTTCAGCCTAGATATTTATGCTTTTTTTTTTTGGTCCCTGGAAGGGCATTCTTTTGTGGGAAACTGCAATTCCTTGTGCTTGTTGTGAACTAGTATAAAATTGAGTTTGGATTGTGATTTAAATGGTTTTGAGTGGAGGGAGACAAAAATATATAGTGACACTAGGATGGGTTTTGGGGACAAGAGCATGTTCAGGGTGCAATGCCATTTGATTTTTGAAGCCTTCCATCTTCCAGGCAGAGCAGACTATTCTGGTGCCTTCTTAGGTTGTTTGATGTGAACATGGATTGTGGTTGTAATTATGTCAAATCCTTGTATGCCATCCCTTGCATCCAAATCAATCATTTAATCAGGTGATAAATCTTTTCAGTTTCCACAAAGTTGTTGGTTATGTTACCTAGGTGAATCAAATGGAATCAATCTTCAGTGGCCTTTCAAATACATTTTACTAACTTAATCCTTTTAATTACCTTTATCTAAAGAGTGAAGTTTAGTCAATTATGATGAAATAGGTTGAGGGAGTGAGTATCTGGAAATATAAGCCAACCCAAAGGGAGGGGGATCCATTCTTTTTCTGAGTTACAAAACTTCAGGAAAAATTGTGGGTTTCTAAGGCATTACATAAGTGTATCTGTGTGTGTGTTTGCACTCACACATGCACATGTATTGGCTTAGAAAAACTTGAAGCTAATACCTACCCTAGTGTCACCTCACACTTAACTAAAGCTCAAGAGCAAATAGTTTCAATATAAAGCATTCACAACAGGCTAGATAAATGGGTTGTTCTGCCAACGTTTAGCTAGACCAGCATAAAATGTGCTGCGCGAGACTTGCTTGTGACTGACCAAAACATGTTTAGCTAGACCGGCATAAAAATGCAGGCTTGCTTGTGGCTGGCCAAAATCTGTAATTGCTACAGTACCTCGCCCCAACTGAGGTACTATATAGCTCATCAAATGTTATATATATATATATATAATCATAATTGACTAAACTTCACTCTTTAGATAAAGGTAATTAAAAGGATTAAGTTAGTAAAATGTATTTGAAAGGCCACTGAAGATTGATTCCATTTGATTCACCTAGGTAACATAACCAACAACTTTGTGGAAACTGAAAAGATTTATCACCTGATTAAATGATTGATTTGGATGCAAGGGATGGCATACAAGGATTTGACATAATTACAACCACAATCCATGTTCACATCAAACAACCTAAAAAGGCACCAGTATAGTCTGCTATACCTGGAAGATGGAAGACTTCAAAAATCAAATGGCATTGCACCCTGAACATGCTCATGTCCCCAAAACCCATCCTAGTGTCACTATCTATTTTTGTCTCCCTCCACTCAGAACCATTTAAATCACAATCCAAACTCAATTGTATACTAGTTCACAACAAGCACAAGGAATTGCAGTTTCCCACAAAAGACTCCAAGCTTCACTTGGTGGGATGGGATAAGGTGTGTGCACCTTTGAAAAATGGTGGGTTAGGAGTAAGGAAATTAACTACATTTAATAAAGCCTTACTAGGGAAGTGGTTATGGAGGTTTGGGATTGAGGAGACAAGGCTTTGGAGAAGGGTGGTAGCTCTTAAGTTTGGGGAAGAATGGGGGGGGATGGACTTCCAAGCTAGGCAGAGGGGTACATGGGTGTGGCTTGTGGAGAAGTATCTGCATGGGATGGGAGGATTTTAGCAAGAATATTCGCTTTGAGGTAGGGGTGGGGGATAGAGTGAAGCTTTGGACAGATCTATGGTGTGGGGATTCCTCTCTTCAATTGACTTTTCCGTATGTATATGAGATGGTCTCCAATAAAGGGGCATCGGTGGCCTCTTCTCTTGAACGGTTGGGGATAGAGGAGTGGAGAAGCTGGGATGCTCATTTTACTCGAAGACCAAATGATTGGGAAATAGGCGGTGTGGATGATTTTCTCCGTACCTTGGGCTCAAATCTACCTCCTACTGAGAACGGAGATCGTATGCAATGGAAGTTGACAAAGAATGGGGACTTTAATATTCGATCATTCTACAATAAGTTAAGAAGCCCCCTGCCCATTATTTTTCCGTGGAAAGGTGTTTGGAAGGTTAAGGCTCCTCGGCGTGTTTCCTTCTTTGTGTGGACTGCTGTATGGGATAGAATCCTCACAGGTGATAATTTGAGGGGTAGAAGGTTTGATTTTGTCGACTGGTGTATGATGTGCTGTAGTAATGGGGAGACGGTGGATCGTTTGTTACTACATTGTGGAAATGCTTATCGGTTGTGGTCTTTGGTGTTCAAATCCTTTGGGTTCTCTTGAGTCTTGCCAAGATCGGTTGCGGATACTCTTTTTGGTTGGTGGAATTGGCTTGGAAAGCATTCGTCTAACATTTGGAATTTAGCTCCTTTATGCTTGATGTGGTGTCTTTGGAGGGAGCGAAATAGGAGGACGTTTGAGGACATGGATAGTTCGGATGACCAGCTATTGGCCTCCTTCAGTGGCACTTTGTTTGACTGGTCTAGGGCGTGGGGACTCACCTCTAGTGATTCTCTCCTTATGTTCCTTAGCTCCCTCCTATGTACTTAGTATCTTTCCTTTTCTCTTTCTTTACACTATTTCTTTTCCCTTTGTATGTTTCTCTCTGCCTTATGTTTTTCTGCATAAGGTAGTGTTTTTGAATATAATCTTTATTACCTATCAAAAAAAAATCTGTTAGGTTTAGTTCTCAAAGTATATGTTTTTGCTTCATGTTCAGAGTGTTCATCATCTTGAACACGATGTTCATTTCTTTCAATAAAAGTCTTATTACCTATCAACACACACACACATATATAGGATTTCATGATGGCCAGTACTGTCTCCAATATACCTTTATCTACACAAATCAGTGAAGATAGACAACGAGGATACTGATTTGTCTTTGGGAATTTAAAGTGGTTGGGTCGAAGATGGGCTTGGATTTTGGTGACAGTTGATTGAAGCTTGTGGGGGTGATTTTGTGTGGTGTGGTTTTTGGGGTGGCGGGGTGGGGGAGTTGTTGGCTATGGGCCACAACATGTGACAGTTCAGGTGAGGCTCAGCGACCGTGTGGTTGCCATGTTTTATTTGGTGGAGGATTTGACTTGCTAAAGAATTTATGGGAGTGGATAGTTTGATTGTGGCTGGAAATGTGTTTAATCGGGTTGCTTAATTGTTGGACATACCATGTATGGCGGTGTGAGGTGGCTGGGTTTGTGTAGTCTGAGCCAAGATTGGTGTATTTGAGTGTGTGATTTGTGGGTTTGGATTTGCTTGGTGATATGGTTGGCCATGATTTGTGAATTGTTTCTGTCAAATGGAAGGTGGGGAGAGAGAAAAAAAATATTATTATTATTATTATTTTTTAATTTTGGAGAGAAGAAAATAAAATATAAATATAATAGAGAAATAAATAGAGAGTGATGCATGTGTATGTGAATAGTATAGTTCAAATAGAAAATGTAGGTTTAATTTAGCGAAAAGCCTAAAACTTCACTGAGCTTGCTGCGAATGCTCCCCCCCCCCCCCCCCCCACCTCTTTTTTATTCCCACACACACATTGATACAATGAATGGGCAATGGGGATAGATGTCTATGGTTAGAGTATTCTCTGTGTACTCTAAGAAGCATATATTTACACCATTTGACAAGTATAACAGTGCCTTTGATTCATGAAGGATCACAAGTTGATGTGGTGTCTAGCCTTTTGGTATGAGTTACATCTGGTAAGCTAGGTTCTCAGTACTTTTTATCGTTACTTGTAGTTGAGTGGAATGTTAAGAGGAATCTCTTTCTACTTGTTCCTCCCTTCTAAACTTACTTTATTGCTTGATCAGGTTGGATTGATGCTCCGGTAGGGATTAACTTTTGTGTTTTGGGGCCCCAGATTGGTACTTGTGTTTTCACCTCTTATTTAGGTGCTTTTCTGGCCAAAGTTAGAACAAAAACATCCTGTATATTTTTCTCCAAAAAAAAAAAAAAATCACCTTCCTGCATATTTCTTTTGGATTAGAAGTCCTAAAATTCAAGATAGATCTAACTAACTATACTTGGGACACATGAAGAGAGATGATTCTGGTTTCACCCAAAAAAAAATGATGATTCTGAAAATTGAAAATGAAAGAAAAAACAAAGTTAGGGGAGATCTTTGAACATGCAGGACGTTTGTCAGGTGTCCAACATGCACAATGGGGTCGGGTTTGTTGGATGAGATCTTCAAACACCTAGCCTTTTCTCTTTCACTTTTAAAGACCTGTGACTGCCTGCTGACCATCCAGTCAAAACTGTCTGTGATCATTCAGGCTGGGCCGGGGGAGTTGTGTTTTTCATATACTCAGCCCTAATTATGACTCCAAACTTTAGGTTAAAAATTAATCAGCAAAGGCAAAGATTTTCAAATACGAATTAGTTGTGGTATTCTTTCAGCTAATTATTAAATGTTTTTTTAATAAAATAAATATATGAATTTAGATGAGTATGTAAAGACTATGTTGAAGACAGTAAATTTAGACGAGTATAACAACTATGTGAAGACAGTAAGTTTAACTTTCATATGTGGACCGACATTGAGCCATGACAATTTGGAGTTATCTTGTATTCCAAATGCTTGAAGCTTTATATCATTATTTTGGAAATTCCAAAGTCATTTCAGATCTTAAATATTTTGATGCCAATTTTAAATCTGGTGCATAATTGAGGGTGCAACAGAAGCTTTAACTAATCGCTTTCAACCTCTCAGTGATGAGCCCAACTAAAGCAAAAAGGCAATGCTCTTAATGTTACTTGTCAATATTGAAAGGAGATCCAAGAGTATTATGTTAAATCCTCTTTGGACAGTTGATATAAAATTATCATTATTGGAAAAGACATAGTTTGCATTTTGGGTGCCTTCCACTGTCATATGGATGGAAAATGATACTTATAGATTTGTCATTTAAGTTTGTTTTTGGCTATTTATTGTATGAATTCTCTTTGTACTTTCAACTCTTTTATAAAATATGCAGTGTCTTAGCATATCTCATGTGAATGGGTCAATTCACTGTGCTGCCTTTTCCTCTGTAGTTTGAATGCTGTTTTACTGCCAGGTTAGCCGGCTAAGTTAAATTCAGTAGAAGTGGATATTAAAATGCTAGGTTGGTTTGAGAAGTATTTGACTAAATTAGGCAGGTGATCTTTCTCACCCTTGTTTTCAAACCTGAAATAGCTGACACTGACAGCATTAGAATTGGAACATGACAATTAATTCTGACTTTTGTTTTGTTATAGTTATGCCAAATGAGTGATACATTTCAGTACAATGATTTCTATTGTCATTTAGATGTGGGGGCAATTGAGTTTTAATTTGATCATTAGTATCTGGAGGCAAGAATTGGCTTTGAAATACATTGGTGTGTTTGGGAGTTGAAAAAAAAGAGAGGAGGGGGGTATAGAATGGAATGAGTCAGTTATACAGAAGGAAATAAAATGAAAAGGAATATGGTGTTTTCTTTGTGTACTTATGGGAGCTTATAAAAAGGAATGGAAAGGAGAAAATAATCATAGTTATGCTGTTATACTCTACTCTTTATCTTTTCTTAAAATAGGGATAAAAACCGATATTTTAAATTCCTTATAATTAAAGGAATGAGTGTTCTTTCCATTCCTAGAGAATGCTTGAGAGGGAATAGAATGGAATATGAGTTCCATTCCAATGTTAAAATTCCACAAAGTCATTCCTGGGGCTGGAGAAAGATCAGACTTAGGAGTTGGTTAGAACTTGGTTTAAGCAACATTATTCTCTAGGGAGATTACACCTATCTGTGGCATGATAATTGGCATCATGTAGGTGTTCTAGTTCTAAAGTTTTGCTCCAGGCTATTATTTGAGGCAGTCAGTAAATGCCAATGTATCAAGCATCATCAAGAATGGTAATTGGCTGCCCTCCAGCCAGGTCTGAAGAGATGGTGTTGTTTCAAGCAGGACTTTCACATCATCACATGTCAGTTCCTCTAATACTGATTCTGTTTCTAGATTCACTCTTAAATCTGTAATTTTTTCCGTTCCTTCGGCTTGGAATGAGATCCGAAGTTAAGCATTATTTAAATAACTAACAGAAGCTGGTTTGGCATCCTCTTGCTATACCCAAGCACTCCGTCATTTACTGGTTTGCTATCCAGAATAGATTGTCTACCCGTGATAGGCTTCTTAAGTGGGGCTTTGGTGGGGGATACCATGTGTATTTTGTGCAGGGGTCATATTGAGAATCATGACCATTTATTCTTTTGAGTGCTACTTCACTCATAGAATATGGATTAAGCTTTTGCATTTGTGTGAAATAAATCAAGCTGTGTCCTCTTGGAATGTGGTGCTTCAATGATGTTTTGCAGTCTCTGAGAGGAAGAGTTTCAAGTCTTCTTTATGTAGGGTAGTTTGGGCTGCATGTATTTATCATATCTGGTTTCAGAGGAACTCAAGGCTGTTTGATGTAAGGATTTTGTCGGAGGAGGCTTTGCTGCAAGGGATTAAGAATGATGTAAGAAATAGGTTGCGATTCTGAAGGAATGTTCATAGTTCATTGTGTAATAGGAGTATCTGTGATAGATGGAATATTGATTTTGCTTTTTTTTTGTGTGATGCTATTCAACTCAAGTAACAAGTTGAGAGGGTCAGGTTATTTTTAGGTTATGTCTGTTGTGATCTATGTTCTTGTCCTGTTGAGTTATTTGTAGCAAATGTCTGATTTTGTACTGGAGATTTGGTCAATAATATCTTACTTATTTATAATTAAAAAAAAAAAAAACCTTCAATCCAAATGGGTTGCAATTTGTAAGTTCGAGTGTGTAAATTGTTAGTGAGATACGTGCAACCTGATTCTAGTGCTCTCTTCGTTTCTTTTTTTAAAAAAGAAACTTAGGGTATAAAGTAGCTCCACAGTTTTATATTGAAGGGGATCATTTGGGTCAGCGCAAAATTGCTAATTGGGATCTTCAGTGAACTTGCTTCAATTTATTTATTTATTTTAAAGATAGAAGGCTTGCTTCATTTCTCTACATGAACGTTTAGTAGCCTCTGCATTTTGAAAAATAAGCTGGCCTTCCAAGTATCCAACTTTTGATTATGTTCTTCGTCACATGGTTAGGCTGCAAAAATTTCAGGTTTTGGATTGGTTTGATTAAATGTCTCGTGTTGCATATCTGGATTAAAAAAACTTAATGAATTATCACATTGCCTTAGACCAACCTTGGGACATTGGTTTGGTTAAGGGTTGAGAAAAAATGAACTGGATAGTGTTTGATTGTGTGGTGGATTAATGTAAACTAACCTGATTCCAAATTAGATGAAATGGAAAGAGTTTTGAGCTAGGAATAGGCTTATTTATATGGTTGAATGTAGTTTGTTCAACCTGATCTAAGAAAATTCGTTGTGGCTGTTTAAAAGTATAAGCACAAAAATCCAAAACCGTATGGAGCTATGTTGATTGTCCAATATAGCAACTCAAAATCTTTCAATTTGGATTACTCAATGCATGCAGCGACTGTGGAAGGGAGATAGAAAGACTAGTCCGTGAAGTGTGAATATATATTGTTCAGAAACGTGAATCGATTGGCAACCTGATTGTCATGTAAACCACTCTAACGGTCCGTTTGGTTGGAGGTGAAACAGAAAGGATAGAAAATAGAATTGGTTGGAGGTGAAACAGAAAGGATAGAAAATAGAAAAGAGAAAAATGGACATAAAACTGATTTTATGGGTGTTTAGTTGGAGAGGAGTGGAGGATAGAAAATTAGTGGGGCTCAAGTGTTTTCTCTCTTGGTTCACCAAAATTTTATTTCTCCAATTTAGAGAGAAAATAGAGGAAAGAGAAATAGTTGCGGTCAATGATTGTATAAGTTTATTCATTTAGTTTAATAAGTAATTGGTACTGCCTGAGGATTTGTTGCTCTTTGTGACACACCAGGCAATTGGGATTGGACATCACCAGAACATTATTCTTCTGTTAAACTAAAATTTTTGAATAAATTAGAACAGGGCTGGAGTTTTGGGCCTTGAAAATTTTGTTCAGAAGGAGGAAAATATGAATATTTTTGTGACTTGGAAGATAATTTCTTAATGAGATGAAGAGTGAATTTTCTCAAAATTTTGGCCAGATTATTTTCAATTTGGAGGGATTTATTTCAAATTACAACCCCCAAAAAAAAAGTCGTGTTGGCATGTCTCATTTTCTCCTTTCTGACGCTCATCATTAGCCAAATTTCACAATTTCATAAAACCGTTTTTATAGCAACAGTATTGGACATATTTCAATTCCTAACTACTAGGTGTACGTTTGGATATACGTCCACGTTTGGCATTTAGTATTTCATGCTTTATTTATTTATTTATTAATTGAGAAGCACGTTTCAGTTCTTTTCAGCAAGTTCCTTGCACTGTTTACGGTACATACAAACCTTTTTTTTACTACAATGTTTTTAGTTTTCAACAAAATAAGTGGTATTCAAATATATACTAAGTAATTCAAACATATGTAAACTCTTTATAGCCATGACACAGAGTGATTGATGTTTATTGTGAGGAAAACTAGAGTCTGAATCCATCTTCCCCAATTATTGTAGATTCATCCCCCATTATTGTAAATTGAATAATTCAATAATCCAAAAGATAATAATAAATAAATAAAACTTTGTCTTCAAGAAATTATACCATATAAAATATAAAATTATTAATATTAAATTTGCATGTATTTAACCCAAAAAAAAATCACTTCTACTATGCAAAATAAAAATACTCAAACAATATATACTTTTTTATTCTAAAAAATACACTTTTAATAATGAAAAGTATAAAATACATATGAAATGCTCTCCAGATAATACCTATATAAACATATTTCATTCTACCTGAACTTTATTATTATTAGTATTCTTATTGGCATTATAATTTTTTAGTGTTAAGGTATGTCACAATATACAATAACAATATTATTATTATTATTATTATTATTATTATTATTATTATTATTATTACGTATAATAAAAATCAACATTTGGATATTTCTTTTATTTATAATATTGAAATTCTTCTTTAGCCCTTCGAAATTTTTTTCCTATAATTTGGATAGATTTTAATGTCATATACTTATGTAGATTTTATAAATAAAAATAAAAAATATTTAAAGTCGTAGTAATATTATAAATAAATTATTATTATTATTTTGAGAAACGATCAACATTTGAAAAACTATATACTAAAAATTAATAACCTAAATTAGTTGGTCTTTTATAATATCTTACGAAACTATAAAATAACATAACATTACTATACTATTAAATATTAAACTAGAATATAGTAAAATTCATATTATAATTATAATTATTATTCATTTTTTTTTAGAATCTAATAATTATAATTATTATTCATAATTGTACTTTTAGTCTCGATTTATTTATTTATTGCATTTCCGTCTCTTATGTTAAATTAAGAGACAAATTTATAAAAAAAAATTACTATGTTTGTAACTACGTGAGAAAAAAAATATATAAATAATAAGGAAGAGGGAAAAATAAAAAATAAAAAAGAGTGCCACTTGGTCTTATGTATGGTCCTATGGGATAAGTAGTAGTGAGAGACCTCTTAGAAATGATTGGTCTAAATTATTTAAATTTATTTAATATTCAACCTGAATGTTTAAGGACACCAAGGTATCTAATACAAGAACAAAATGTTAGAAGCCAGGAATTTTAATAAAAGCTCAAGAAGTTCCCTTGGCAGAAAAGACCTCTTTTAGCGTGTCTTTTCTGCTAAATTCTATCCAGTGTCTTAATAATATCCAAGTTTAATCAATAATTGTTTTATAAACAATTACTTTTCCAGTTCCTTCCCACAAGATAATTAAATACATGAAAATTCGTCTGAGTTATCATCAAGATGTATATAGTTATTAACTATTTATTATTTATTATATGTTACTTTCAAGAATAATGTAACTTCACAGGAAGTTAAGCTGATTTTAGCAATTAATAATTCAACAAAACTGGTGCAGCTCCATTTTGTCATGTTTTGAGACACTCGAAAGAGTATATCTGTTGGCTGTGAGTTGTTTAAAACGTTGTTAACTGTTACCACTATTGATTTAACAAACCAATTTAATATTATCATAAACTGTATTTCTGATTTTAATATCTAAACAGCTAACGCTAAAGGATAGAATGTAAAAATAGTTCAAATATTCTTTTAGTTTGGAAGTTTGAGTGTCTTTCTTTTTTAACTTGTATCGAATGGTCATATCCTTTTCTAAATCCTTGTAAGAGTTTGTAATATAGCTTAGAAAGTACATTTGAATATAATACTATATTTCAGGAGAAATTATAGTATATCCCCTTTTACCTTACCTTCCTAAATATAAGAAGTCATAGTTACTTTACCCTTTTAAACCATAGCCCTATAAGTTTATAACCCTATGACACTTGTCTCCTAAACTAGAGACGGCATCTCATGCGCTTGGCACATACAAGGGTTTTGTCCTAAATTATGAGAATGCACACTTACTTCTCTAAACTATTACTCAAGTAGCGCTTACTCTCTAAATTATAAGAGTACACACTTACTCCTCTAAACTATTACTCATGTAATACTTTACACTCCATCTTACTAGTTTAGAAGTGTAAGTGTAAAATATGGTATAATTTAAGGAGGTAAAGTGCAATTTTCTCTATATTTTAATTGATATATATTCTTTCTTGTTTTACTTGTTATTATTGTGTGTTATTTTATTTCTAATTATTGTAAAATCCATTAACACCTAATTGCTTCAAAGTTCATATCTTTTGATGGCTAGTTTAAGTCGGAATTGCACATAGTTTTGATATTTGTGAACTCGGTTTGGCAGCATTAAGGACATAGGTGGTATTAGATACCAAAGGCTATCCATGATGAGATTATATAATAATTATAAGATAGAATGTATATGCTTATATACAAAAAATCACCATCATTTAATATTGACTCTTTCTTACTTTTTTATGATTTCCCCCCCTTTTTTACGAGTCATTTACCATGATTTACTGGACTTGTTCTCCAAGTTTGGGTCCTGCTATGATTGAGAATGCAAATTTCAACCAATTGAAGAAGGTGAAAGTGAAAGTGAAAGAAATCAATAACCCTATGGTAGAAATTATTAGATTTACGTCAGTAAGCATTGCATCTTTTGCATACCATCAAATGTAGCAATTGCAGTAAGCGTACCTTTTACTTTAAAAGAAATTGATGTCATGGCATGGCATGGCCTCTATGATAACTTGACAAGGTTAATTTGAACTCGTCAGACCCCATTTGTTGGAGATTTAGCACTGCAAGTCTGCAATCATCGAATTTTTCATATTCTTCTGTTTGAAACTGTAATTTCAGGGCTTTACCATTCACACAGTCCACATTCCTTTACAAAATTCACACTTATTTGCATAAAGAATTGAGACAAAAGTAAGAGTAAGCATTAATGCCAGTTAATTAGAAATTAAATGTTTAATGGATATTGGATACTAACTTGAAGAAAAAAAATTAAAACAATTAGCAACATCATTTCACGTATAAAACAATTCACTCTAAAAGTCTAACCCTCTAAACACAGAAAAAGGAAAAAAAAAATAAAAATCCTTTCTATTTCAAGTTCTTCTAAACACATTGACAAAACATGGCCTCGTCTTAAAAACTATGACTGATGAATCTCTCAATATGCAATTTTATGTGTTTGGACTTCAAATCATTTTCATTTACCGAATCCCTCAATGTCTATCACAAGAGCTTTCACATTAACGGTTTTTTTTCATCACTCATTTAATTAGTAACAATCAGATGATCGATTGTGTTATTAGTTGGCGCAAGCTAGAATTGTTGAAAAATATGAAATGCACACATAACAGCGGCATTGAGATTAATCTTCCCTACCCATTTTGTGAAATTATTCACTATACTCGATCAATATGTTATACACTTCTCTCAAATAAAGATAGGTCATACAAATAAATTTTACACATGAAAATCCACATTTATGTGAAAAAAAAATGTGTAACGGAATAATTTCTCTCTCACCTCTCTTCGCCGCCAAAGCCTTTTTAAAAGCAAAAAAATCAAAAACAAAAGCAAATCATTACAAAACCCACAAGGTGAAGACGGTATATATGGAGCATCGAAAATACCAATCACATATTAACGGGTTTCAACAACCGTTCTTTCCACTATAATGGTCATTATACATTGCCGGCACTATCATTGTTGAAAGTATAATACAGATCAAAAATCCATTGATTTAATCGATAGGGGCACTAATTATTCTCTGCTTCGTACGCCAATGTTTTGGTCTTTGCATTTGAGTGAGAATAAGTGGATGCAACAAAACTTATACTTGAAACAGACCCAAAACTGTCATAATTTACCTTTGTCATGCTTAAAATCTGCACCCAATTAAGCAATTACAAAGAAGAAATAATATATCCAATAATAAATAAAAAGTTATAAGTGCATGAATAGAATATATAGCTAGTAACCCAGTAATTGATAATTACATATAATTATGTTATATTACTTGTTTGCTACCGAAAGAGTTGCTCTAGAGTGAGAAGAGTCTGACAAAATAGTACTACATGAGCTCCTCTCATCATTGTTGAAATGGAGTAAAGGATTGAAAAAAAAGAAGCCTGTACGTTACTCATCATCTACCATGAGAAATGAATAAAAGATCACAACGATCGCATTGTCTCACCACTGGATTTTTTTTTTTCCTTTTCCTTCCTTTCTCAATTTGTCTTTTGCAGAAAAAAATTCATTCAAACTTTTGAGTACTTGATTAATTTCAAAGTAGTCAAAAGACATCAAATGGTAATTGATATAAATCTCTATAATGGCCATTAATTGAAATAGGAAGTGTTGATTATTTTAAACCAACAAAAGATAATGAAAATTATATTGGAAATAATTTTTTATTTACAAAGATATTGGTGCTGTGAAAAATTACAACTAACCTTACAAATACAAAACAAAGAAAAGATTGTTGTTAGAGGAAACCTAAATGGTCATCTCGGAAACGATAGTGAAGTTTAGAAAGAGTTCGTGGAGGTTGTCAATACCTAACCCAATAATTAGTTGTCTATTTGGGGTCTCTCTATGTGTTAAGAGTGTTTACTATTGTTTGCTAAAATTACTTGCACTTGTGTGGGATTGTGATCATGTGTGAGGTGCAGAAGAAGTGTGGAGTTGATATCAATCAATTCCAAGTTCTCTTGGAGTCCTCTAAGATCCTAATTGTCTCAAACTAAAAACAAAGAATTAGGAATTTAGTTAATTGTGAGAAAGGTGTTAGGGACTCCCAACCAAACTTGATACGTAATTCTGATTATTCATTCTAAATGTTGCGCAATGCAAGACAAATAAATTATTTGACCTAGTTTTGAGAGCATATGTCCTATGATATCATGCATACATCAAGACTGATGCGTGTAGAATGATATCTAATAGTTTTGATTTTGGAAAATTTGAGTTAATCTAAAACAACTTTTCGATTTTGAAAACTGTAAGCTAAGTACTAACAAAAAGTTAACATCAAAATATACTTGAAATCTCAACATGGCTTGATGTAGTCACTTTTGGTTTTTGACATAATCACATCTATATCCCATTATTCTATTAGGAATTATATGGTTCGTCAATTGGTGAGGGTTTGAACTAAGGTGGATCACACCTAATGGAACATCTTTTTTAATCTTGTTTGCCAACATGGTAATATTTTGTTTGTGAAAATGACTTAAAACTTTTTTGTGGTGAAAACCGAAAAACTGGTAGAGTTAGGTGTTTGTGTGGGTAAGATCTTGAAGGACATTTGCTGATACGCATATGTATAAACTGCATTGATTTCTCTTTCATACCATCACATTCATGAATCATGAGTGATTTACAATTTTACATAGGGTGATTAATACCTCGAACCATAATTACCTTAGGATGTACTCCTCTTAGGTAAGAAAATGCCAATATTCTCAAGCAAGATCATTTTATAGTTTTATGTCTTTTTCTTCTGGATAGTTGAAACCGATTATTTCATTATCATTAATTATAGAACAAAAAATTTAAAAAAGAAAAAGAAAACAAAGATTGGAATGAAACATATAATAAAACAAAAGAGCAAGCAAAGATGCACCAATTGAAATCTTTTATTCTTTTTGTCATTTGCTCAAGAATTAAAAGGTGGAGATAACAACGTACAAATTTTGTTTTTAAGTGTAGAATCTGAGCCTATTCAATATTTCCATCCACAACAACTACAAAGATAACGAATAATAATAAGAAATCCCAATTTTGTCATTTGCTCAAGAATTAAAAGGTGGAGATCATAACAACGTACAATTTTTGTTTTTTAGTGTAGAATCTGAGTCTATTCAATATATCCATCCACAACAACTACAAAGATAACGAATAATAAATAAGAAATCCCAAAACTGAAAACTGTAATGGATCACAAAAATAATAAATTACAATACTACGATTTTTATGTCACTGTCGGGATTCTCGTGATTTTCATTCATTTCGATGCTCACCATGGCACCACCTAACAATCCCAAAAAAAAAAAAAAAAAAAAAAGGAAATAGAAAAAGAAAAAGAAAATAAATAAAATCATTCTCTGGGTACTATCATCAACCATGATCCGGCACTGTACACTATCTTTTCTTCTACCTAAAGTCTTAATTATATTAAAGTCACCTCTAAGGCACCTGCAGCTGGTACCTGGTACCACATTTACCTAAACACCCATGCCATGCATATATCCTTGGCAAACCCACAAGGGTAAAAACGTCCAAAAAGTTATAATCACACTCGAGTAATTATTCAGTATTCTAAAATGCACTAATGTGATACTCCTTCTATGGATGGTTAATTTCACTAATTGAATTCACTCTCCATATGAGAGAAGAAAGTATCATATCAGCGTTCTTCGAATATACTGTCTAATTTGTAGAAGAGCTCAAACACGTGGAACACAAAACGACGCCGTTACAGCCACACTAGCATGATCTTTGCAGCTCAAAGCTTTGAGCAACTTCCAAGTTCCAGATCCCTTACCGGAAACGGAGCTCCGGTTTACTGGAAAAATCATCGACTGTGGTTGGTTCCGGCGAACCTGGCGGTTCTTAATGTCACTAAGCTCCATCTCTGTAGGAAACTTCACCATTCCAAACATGAACAAGTACCAACGAGGCCTTGACGATGCCGCTTTCTTCAGAGCTATCTCTGACTTACTTCCAACGCTCTTAACCGAAGAGTTTCTTTCTATGGTTTCTGGTGGTGAGTGTGAAACTGGGTTGAGTTTTCTATAATCTAAAGACCGACTGTTCCTCATGAGCTTGGTGTTAATACTGTTTGATCGAGTTACGGGGCTTTGTAGCTTTGACAAAGACTCGGATCGTCTTCGAAGAGAGGTTTGTTTGGTTTGGTTTTGATTGGTGATTTTGGGTGTTTGAGGAGTGGGATGAGAGAATTGTTGTTCTTTGAAAGGGATGAGTTTTCCGCAGAAGATGATGTCTTCAGCTGAACACATATTTTCAGAATAGCTGAGATCGCTGAAGAACTCGAAGAAGTCGATGGAATCATTGCTGCTGTCGTTGTGGTGGTTGTTGTTGTTGTTGTCGACGAAAATAATATTTTCTTTGTTGTTGAGGCTGAGTGGAAGGTCACAAAGAGAGAGTGCCTCTTCTGCTTCTTCTTGTTCTTCTTGTTGTTGGAACTCTTCTGGGTTTTGAAGATCAGCGTTGTTAGGAAGATCTCCCATAATTTTAAGATGGAAATGGAGAAGAATGTTTCAGGGGTTTCTTGTGGTTGTAGATGGGGAAGAGATCAATAGGACCACTTTATAAATACTAGTGAGACACAGAGACAGAAAGAGAGATAATGGGTTGTGGAGAGTGTGTCTTGGAATGTATTTCACTTTTTAAGCCTTTTTTTTAAGTCTATATAAAGCGACAATTTTGGGTTTCACAGGATTTTATTTTTATTTTTATTTTTATTTATTTAAAAAAAGCCTAATTAATAGTTGCCTTGTCTTGTCAATTTCTTCTAGATGATTGATGAGAGCATCTAGAGACACAAACACAAAAGATCTCGAGAAATTATACTGTTCTTTAGATCACGTCACTTGTCTACTATTCTACTAAAAAATTTTTACTTGTTTAAAATTACTAAGTTAGTAATTAGTTTTTGTTAAAAAAAAAAAAATTTAACTTAGTAATTTTAAATAGGTGAGAGTCTTTTAGTGGTATAGTGGACCACATCACTTGTCCACCATGATGATTTTATAATTTCTCAAGGATCTCTAAAGAAGAGAAGGTTTGTATGAATAGTCTATAATTTTTGTTGATCCACCTCATATTTAGCTCTTAATCATGTTAATTTTAATTTAAAAATCATAATAAATGTGTAGAAGATATTTATTAAATAAGATTTTTCAAAAAATAATCATAATTAGGTTCGATTGATGTATACTCTTAAGACATATTAATCATTAATTTTAGAAAACTTTTTATAAAAATTAAAAAAAAAACTAATAAAAATGTTAATTACCTTTCTATTTTTCTTTAAAAAAATTTCTTAAATGGTTTATTAATATATAATCTAGGAAAACTCATCATAATTAGACACGTAAAAGAATATTTTTTTTTTGAGAAAGAAGACTTGGTCAATTTGGCATGTGAGGAGAAGCATTTAATATTAATTCAAAGAAGTTTCTGCTACAAACCTTATGAGTGGCTATAGGTCTTTTCCAACCTTTTAAGTTTCCGGAGTCATTCCCTATCGTCATCAACTCCACCCATCATCAATGACAATATTACACAAAACACGAATTGTATTTTGTAACGTTGCTATTGCTAGTTTACATCCAAATCATCTAGAACATGGCTGATGTCTGCTTGGAATACAATTTTTTTAGGTAGAGTGGATGAGGTCAAATTATGGCTCAACTTAACTGAAGTGCCTCTTTTGCCTCTTATTCTTGTTTAGAAGCTATTAGCTATGATATCTCCGAGATAAGGTAATAAACAATGTTAATTGTTCCTCTTACCCTTTTAATCCAAAAAATAAAAAAAAGAGAAGAATATGATCACTTTCAATCTTTTAGACCATCTCCATTAAACTAAACTAGTAACAAGTGTTAATGCCCATTTTTTGATTTGTATCCAAAAGCCCATACGGAGGAAAGCCCAATAAAAAGCAAGACCCAAAGGCTCACCAAGAAAACCAAAGAGCAAGAGAGGTCCAAAGAAAGAAACGTAAGGGAAAGCGATATGCAACAGAATACAGACTTGCCGCATAATACAATTCTTCAGCAGAATAGCTTTGACAGATCAAGGCAAATTGGGCCAAAGACCCTTTTGATCTAATCAACATTATCTGGCCCATAAAGGCCCAAATCCTTTTGTATAAAAGGATAGGTGTGAAAACTAATAATAAAAAGAAACAAGGAACAGCAGGAAGTGTCAGCAGCAGGAATCACGTGAAGGAAAGAAAAATCAAACCAAAGGAAATGACAAACGCAGCAGGAAACGCATGAAGAAATAACACAAAAAAACACACAGCAAAACGAAACAGAACTAATTTGTAACTAATTTGCTACGGCAGAAACGGCGTGGGAACGAAAAAAGACAAAAACAGAAGATAGTGGAGCAAGCACAGAAGGGCTGAAGCACCACCAACTTGTACCCAGCCAATACAAGGGAGGTAGGCCCACTGTCAAGGGGATTCAGAGGGTGTGGTTTGGTAGTGGAGGGAAAAGGAGGTCTATATTTGGTTTCTAGCCGTGACTTCTTTTGGGAATATACCTTACTGGGATGGTATCTTACCCAAAAGAAGTAATAGATGGTTAAGACCATCTGATGCATGCCATAGAGTTAAGTAGTAAGGTAGCCCAATCCTTATCCATTTGAACCCAGAGGTAAAGGTATACAGCAAGAACAAACAAAAGAGAATTTTGTCGTGAAATGAGTAGTGGTGCGACAAACATGTACTAAGCAATGGCAACGGTCGAGGCAACTAATGGGTTGGTGGGTAGTCCTAAAGGGATGCCCATAACAAATCAAAAACAGTTGGTGAAGCCCTAGGGGTAAAAGGGAGAAATCTCATTGAATTAGCTCACTATAAAAGTGTCGAGGGTTCTTTTTACATTTCTTGTACCTTAGACACGCATCTTGATGTTATTAGACAACGCTTAGTCTAGGCTTTTTCTAAGAAGGAAGTTGGGTCTGGTGTTCTGCGAAATGGGCTCCAAAGAACCATTCTGCCGTTGCCAGTTTGTGCGCAAACATTGAGTCCAAATCCAAGGGAAGACGCTGCAAAGTGGGCTTATCCTTTGTTTCTGCTGTAAAAGGAACTTTTCTCCAGTTTCTGCCACAGGTCTGACTTTTCTGCTGTGCAGCAAAACTTTCTGCTATGCTATAAAACCGTCTGTTGTGCAGTAAAACTTCTTGCTGTGCTATAAAACCATCTACTGTGCAATAAAACTTCCTGCTATGCAGTAAAGCTATCTGCTATGCAATAAAGCCTTCTGCCGTGCAGTAAAGCTTTTTGCAATGTGAATGACTACTCTTCATTTTTCTTACTGCAAAAATACTTTTCTACTTCCTGCACATAAACAAATCTAAAACCCAAAAAAAATACCCATCAAACAAATGTTAGGTTAGCATATTCTCAAATATATACATACGTATATTTGTATATATACTTATACATATTTACATATACATCTATAAAATATACTTTGCAGAACATGAGAAACAAGATATATGTATATATATACTTATGGCAGGATAATGATTAGTTTGTATCAAAAAGTAAAACATGTAATAACAAAGAAATAAGAAAGTTTCAGCAGAAAAGGTTTAGCTAGTATAATAGTTAACACGGTAAACATAATAAAAATGTGCTACAACAGAATAACTAGTACAAGAAGTAAAAATACCACAGCAGGACAACTGATGCAACATACGTGATAAAAACGTGCTACAACAGAATAACTAGATACAGCGGATATAAATTATAATGAGAAAAATCAAATATATTTGCAATTGAAATCAAGTATTGAATCTTCCCATAGAATAAGTAAACCAAGAAGGACCCAAACCCCAACTTGAACAACCTTGTCATAGGCTTCTGCTATCAAAGTTGTGCATTTTGGAAAATAGGTTTAAATGGCTACTAGCCATTACTTTTGAAGATTTCAAAGAGTGGGTTTGCTAAGAGGGAGGGAAATTATGGTCTATTGATGCATGCCCCTATTCTTGTCGTGTTTTCTCTCTTCTTTTTACCACTTTCTTTCTTCCTCTCCGTTCTTTTTTTTACTCTTAGTTTCTAACTACTATCTTGCCGTGGGTTGTTTTTCTCACTTGGGTCTTTTCCCTTTTGGATCCCCCTTTCCTTGGGTGCTTCTCCAAGGTGCTTTCTATTCTCTTTCATGGGTTCCCCCCTTAGGTGCTTCTCCATTCAGTCCTCCTCTTTATCCATGGCTACCTCTTCCTTTTATAGTGAGCTAATTCAATGTGATTTCTCCCTTTTACCCATAGGGCTTCACCATCTGTTTTTGGTTTGTTGTGGGCATCCTTGAAGGACTACCCACCAACCCATTGGTTGCCCTGACCACTGCCATTGCTCAGTACATGTTTGCTGCACCACTACTCATTTCACGACAAAATTCCTTTTTGTTTGCTCTTGCTATATACCTCTATCTCTAGGTTCAATACCTCACTACCTAGCTCTATGGCATGCATCAGATAGTCCCAACCATCTATTACTTCTTTTAGCTAAGATACCATCTCAGCAAGGTATATTTCTAAAAGAAGTCACGGTTGGAAACCAAATATAGACCCCCTTTTTCTCCCACTACCAAACCACACCCTTTGAATCCCCTTGACCGTGGGCTCACCTCCCTTGTATTGGCTGGGTACAGGTTGGTGGTGCTTCGGCTCTTCTGTGCTTGCTCTACTATCTTCTACTTTTGTCTTCTTTTATTCCCACGCCGTTTCTACCGTAGCAGATTAGTTCTGTTTCGTTCTGCTGCGTGTTTTTGTCTTATTTCTTCATGCGTTTCTTGCTGTGTTTGTTTCCTTCGGTTTGGCTTTTCCTTCCTTCACGCAATTCCTGCTGCTAACACTTCCTATTGTTCCTTGTTTCTTTTCATCGTGCTTCTTCATATTAATCTTCACACCTATCTTTTTATATAAAAGGATTTCGGGCTTTGTGGGCCAAATAATGTTAACCGGATCAAAAGGGTCTTGGGCCCAATTTATCTTTATCTGCCGAAGCCATTATGCCAGAGAACTGTATTATGCGGTAGATCTATATTCTATGGTAGATCTGTATTCTACTATAGATTTGCGTTTTGCTGTAGATTGCTTTTACTTGCACTTCTTTCTTTAGACCTTTCTTGCTCTTCGGTCTTCTTGGTGGGTCTTTGGGCCTTGCTTTTCATTGGGCTTTCTTTCGTATAGGCTTTTGCGTCTTGCAACTTATTGGACTTTCTTCCTCATGGGCCTTTGGGTACAGATTTGTAAAATTGGGCATCAACAAAAAGGAAGAGATAGCCATGGATGAAAAAATGGGGGGAAGCACCTAAGGTGAGGAACCCATGGTAAAAGAGCAATAAGCACCTAAGGGAGACACTTAGAGAAAGAGAGAGGCACCCAGAGAGAGGAACCCAAGAATAGGAAAGACCAAAGGGGGAATAACCCACGGCAAAAGAGTAGTAAAAAACTAAGAGTAAAAAGAACGGAGAGAAAAAATGAAAGTGGTAAAAAGAAGAGAGAAAACATGACAAGAATAGGGGCATGCATCAATAGACCATCTTTTCCCTCCCTCTTAGCAAACCCACTCTTTGAAGTCTCCACAAGTAATAGCTAGTAGCCATTTAGGCCTATTCTCCAATATGCACAAGTTTGATGGCAGAAGTCTATGACAAGGTTGTTCAAGTTAGGGTTTGGGTTCCTTCTTGGTTTACTTATTCTATGGGAAGATTCAATACTTGATTTCGATTGCAAATATATTTGATTTCTCTCATTATAACTTATATCTGCTGTATTTAGTCATTCTGCTGTAGCACGTTTTTTATCATGTTTGCTGCATCAGTTGTTCTACTGTGGTATCTTTACTTGCTATACTAGTTATTCTGTTATAGCATCTTTTCATTATATTTACCATGTTAGCTATTATACTAGCTAAACATTTTCTGTCGAAACTTTCTTCTTTATTTGTTATTATGTGTTTTACTTTTGACACAAACTAATCATTATCCTGCCATAAGTATATATATATATATATATATACATATCTTCTTTCTCATGTTCTACAGAATATATTTTATAGATGTACATGTGAATACATATAAGTATATTTACGAATATATGTATGTATATATTTGAGAATATGCTAACCCATGTAAGCTAATATTTGCTTGATTGATATTTTCTTTGGATTTTAGATTTATTTATGTGCAGTAAGTAAAAAAGTATTTCTGCAGTAAAAAATGAAGAGTAGTCATTCACATTGCAAAAGGCTTTATTGCACAGCAGAAGGCTTTATTGTACAGCAGAAGACTTTACTGCACAGCAGACAGTTATACTGCACAACAAAAAGTTTTGCTGTATAACAAAAAAGTCAGACATGTGGCAGAAACTAGAGAAAAGTTCCTTCTGCAGTAGAAACAAAGGACAAGCTCACTTTGCAGCATCTTCCCTTGGACTTGGACTCAACATTTGCGCACAAACTAGCAGCGGTAGAATGGTACTTTGGAGCCCATTCCGCGGAGCGCCAAACCAAACTTCCTTCTTAGAAAAAGCCTAGACTAAGCGTTGTCCAATAACATCAAAACGCGTGTCTAAGGTACAAGAAACGTAAAAAGAACCCTTGATAACAAGTAAACAGATGAACTAAGATTATTAAACAAAGAATATTACACCAAAGAAGCTTCTAAGTACATGCATGAAATATTCTTTACCCAAAAAAAATAGTACGCATGAAATATTATTTTGGTTTGAAGTTTGAACAATTGAACCCAAGATTAAATTTATGGTCCTTTGAAGGGGTCAGTCACATAAAATTAATTTAGACTGGGAATGGCAAATGATACAAAGTTTTCAGTGATATGACATTTTTAGGTCCTACAAAGCCCATACTCTCGTGGTCATGGTCGTGGTAGTGAAGGATTTTTGCTATTGTGATTACGATGGATTACCATAAAAAAAAAAAGAGAATAGTTTTGCTTTGAGAAAGAAATTTCCAAAACGCTTAGCTAAAGAAGGGAAACAAGGATTGTAGATGTACAACAACCAAAGAGAATCATAATCTTGCAGGAAAGCCTCAATTGCGTTAGCAAATAAGATCGACATGTTAAAGAATCAAAAATGATATCAATGCAGTCTCTCTTCATTAAAAGGGGCCGACTACAATTTTCATTCCTCTTTTTGAGTTCAGCATGAAATATTCATGAAATGCCCTCTTTCAAACCAAGCATCAAACATGTTGGGACCAAAAAACACATTTCAAAAAGTATTGAAAGTTATAGCAAAAATGGTAGCGTGAAATTGCTTTAAAACACCATCTTCAAACAAAACATATGTTATTGTCACATATGTCAAAAAGATTTCTCATATATTTCATATATTTCTGTACAAAGACAAGTATGGTTATATAGCAATACAAAGAGAATGATCTAGAGGCTAAACTAGGCTATACATAAATTACGGCTACTATAATGGTTGACCCTTAAGAGAAGGGATTCTATACAATCTAGCCTACAATTTCTCTAATCATTGACAGCTCACGCCAACACTCCCCCTCAAGTTGATGCATATATATCTTTCATGCGTAACTTGTCAAGTGAGCTATAGAAGACTTTGCTGGAAATAGCCTTTGTAAGAATGTTTGCCAGTTGATCTTCAGACCTAACAAATGGAAATCGAATTATCTTTTCTTCGAGATTCTGTTTTATGAAATTTCTATCCACTTCCACATGTTTAGTACGGTCATGTTGGACTGGGTTGTGGGCAATATCAATGGCTGCTTTGTTGTCACAAAACAGGTCCATTTCAGAACTAGGAGCAAAGCCAATCTCAGTTAGCAACCTTTTAAGCCAAAGAAGTTCACAGATGCCCTTGACCATCCTCCTAAACTTAGCTTCAGCACTGGATAATGCCACCACCTTTTGCTTCTCCATGTAACGAGATTTCCTTCTACAAAAATAAAGTAGCCTGATGTGGATTTCCTGTCAGTAATGTTTCCCGCCCAATTTGCATCTGTATAACCCTCAATGTCTAGATGATTATTTTTGGAGAACATAAGCCCTTTTCTAGGAGAGGACTTTAGGTAGCGAAGAATCCGAATTATAGCTGAAAATTGAGTTTGAATCATTGTATGAAAAGATTGAAACACACTAAACACATCATCCTTATGTTTCAACAGATATAGCCAAGTCATACGAGTACAATCATCGATAAATGTCACAAACCAGCGAATGCCAGAAGAAGTGGTAATTGGAGAGGGTCCCCAAACATCCGAATGAATTAAAGCAGAAGGAATATCACTTTTATTCAAACTTGTGGAATAAGAAACATGATGACTTTTGGCTACAATGCACGTATCACATTTAAAGCCAGAGTCAGGTAATTTGGAAAATAAATCTGGAAACAAGTATCTCATATAGCTAAATGACGGATGCCCCAAGCGTTGATGCCATAGCCAAATTTGTCTCTCCTTAATGCTTGTGTGGTGCATATGATGAGCCTGACCAGAGCTGAAATCATCCATGTAATATAACCCCCCCTTCTTAGTACCACGCCCAATGATCTCCTTGGTAAGAATATCCTGAAGAAGACAGAAGGTAGGATACATTAGTGCAACACAATTTAGTTCCTCAGTAACTTGTCCTACAGACATCAATTTATTTGAAAGGGATGGAACTAATAAAGTATTAAATAAAGAAAGAGATGGTGATAATGCAACAGTTCCAGCCCCTGTAACTGGATATGTAACCCCATTAGCATTTGCAATATCAGTTCGCCTTGGTTGGGTAACTTCAAGAAAATCATCTAAATTAAATGTCATATGATCTGTGGCCCCGGAGTCAATTATCCAGCCATTGTCACCATTCTGGATAGATCTAAGTAGAGCATAACCACAGTTACCTTGATCATTGAGATGAGTTTCATCACTTGAGGACTCTATTTGTGAGATAAGAGATAACTGAAGTGCTGCAGTTACCAAGGCAGCCCGACCAGGCGCTTCATTAGAGGCAGCATCACGATTTTTCCGGGCCTTATACTCATTCCACCAGTCTGGGTACCCATGTAACTTGAAACAAGTTTCACGGGTATGTTTTGTGCTCCCACAATGAGTACAGCCTCCTTCTTCTGATTGAACCTTGGCTCTAGTGTAAGTATTAAGTTTCCCACCACCTGTAGAGCCATTTTTGGATAACTGAAGAGAAGGTGGTTGTTGTTCTATCTTGACTCCTTTTGATGCCATAACAGCTCCAATCGTGTCTGTACTCGTGAGCATCACCGCCTGCCGGATTTCCTCTCGTCGAACATGAGCATAAGCCTGTTCTATGGTAGGGAAAGGATGCATCTGTAGCACATCACTTCGAATCTTGTCCAGCCGATCGTCCAATCCATCAAGAAAATTATAAACTCTGTCTTCTTGTAAGATTGCATTATATTTGTGTATATCAATGGCATAGTTCATCGGGTTAGGACGCCGGAAATCAATTTCTCTCCACAAGCCTTGAAGATCATTGTAATATTTTTCAATGGATCCTCTGGCTTGGCTCATTTTAGTCACCCGTCTTTTTAGATCATATACTTGTGAAGTATCAATTCCATCAAAATATGTAGTAGCAACAGAATCCCATACCAGTTTTGCAGTTGGAAAGCAAATGAAATTACTGATCAAGGACAGATCCATAGAATTTATCAGCCACCCTTTGACAATTGCATTCTCAGTTCACCATCGTCGAAAAGTCGGATCTGTAGGTTCAGGTTGCAGAAAGTCACCATTGATATATCCCAATTTGTCTTTGCCCGAGATATACATCTCAACAACTTGGGACCAAAGGGCATAGTTGGTGCCATCCAACTTAATGCTGATTTGTGCAGCGGAAGCATCATAGGTCGGTAGATGGGTTTGGGTTTGATTTTTGGTCAAGACTTCAGTCATTCTTGCCGTCAAATCTTCTAGGATAGAATCTGTGGAATTGCTGCCAGTTTGTACCACATCAGTTGGGTTCACCATGGCTACAGATCAGTGTTTAGGGTTGGGTTTGGTTGTAGAGCAAGTCCTAGGATTTTGCTCTGATACCATGTCAAAAAGATTTCTCATATATTTCATATATTTTTGTACAAAGACAAGTATGGTTATATAGCAGTACAAAGAGAATGATCTAGAGGCTAAACTAGGCTATACATAAATTACGGCTACTATAATGGTTGACCCTTAAGAGAAGGGATTCTAAACAATCTAGCCTACAATTTCTCTAATCACTGACAGCTCACGCCAACAATATATATATATATATATATTAACAATGAAAGTAAAATGAGGAGGGCAATGATGCATAACGGAGCTAATATCGAATGAGTAAAGTGACACTTTTCAAAAGAAAAGTAGGCAAAGTTAAATCGAGCCTAACCACAAGTGGGTAATATGTAATTATTCTTTTCAATATTTTTGTATGAATAGAGAAACCATGGGATATATGTTTACAATCATGTGTGCCCTTGTGTGTGGGTGTGTGTGAGTAAGGGTACTAGACAATATAATTGTGAAAAATATAAACATAATTGTACATATTGACATAAGTATAAACCAAATTCATAAATACAATATTAAAAAAGAAAAGTAACCATTAAATAAAAAAAATTGAGATTTTACTTCAATAATCAAATATACTTGAGCCAATAGATGGATTTTTACTCATTTGTCTTTCAATTCATAGGGATGATCATAGATTTTTTATACCATATGTCAGATGTCTTCTAGTCTTTTTTCTTTTTTCCACTTTGTTTATAATTAGTATCCTAATAACTAAACCTAAGGCCAACGAATTCAATGAACTCAAAATCTTCTTTTCATTTTTATGTCTAGGCATATGGTAAATTAAACAAAAACATAATTAGATAAGAATTGACATTTTACATCCTGGGTTTAGTTAGTCAACTCAAAACTAACTTGTTATAATACAAAATTAGTTTCTATTAAATTTTTCCATATCTATAAAACAAATTAACAATTTTTTTGCACAAGAAGAGAAACCACTATATTTATGTTTATGACCATGTCTGTCCTTATGTGTGTATGGATATATGAGGGTAAAAAACAATATAATTGTAGAAAATATGAATATAAATATCAATATAAATGTAACATAAACATAAACATAGATATAAACAAATATATAGATAAAATGAGAAAAGGAGAAACTAATCATTAAGTATTATGGATGAATAAATAATTGTGATTTTTTTGTTCATTCAAATCTTCATTCAAATCTGCTTGGGGCAGTTAGTAGGTCTCCGTATAACTAATTATTATTTAAAATGGTTGAGAACATACAATTTTGTGACTTGAAGCCATCATTGAAATATATAAGATATAATTTTTCCTAACATCTTAAGAGTGTTACAAAAATTAATAATAGAACGAAAAAAGACTCTATTAGTAGTTGTAATTGTTGAACTAAGTAAAGACATATGCAATTGGCTCAAGTCATCGTGGATGATTTTATTGCAACGTCAGCTGAAATCATGGATGATTTTATTGCAATGTCGACAGTAATCCGTTACACAATTTGAAAAATTGTTAGAATAATAAGTGCCTATCAATCTTTTGTGTGTGTGAGTAAGGGTACTAAACAATATAATTGTGACAAATATAAACATAATTGTACATAATGACATAAGTATAAACCAAATTCATAATTGAGATTTTTTTTTCCATTAAAGCCAGCGGCTTTTGTCCCATCCAAATTAAATGGATTTAGTGGATAATGTGTATTTAATATATATTTAGATAGGTAATAAATGGAATAAAACCAAAATCAATCATCAGAGGCCAGAACGTCAACTAGGGTACTTGTTTAACCAACCTCTATGATCAACCAAGTTTAACTAGGCTTGATTGAAGGTCAATTAATCTTAAAAGTTTCAAAGAAATATAAAATTCCATGTTTTCATGATAAAATATATGTTCCAAGAACTTTGACCAAGGTTGCTCTATTTGACCAAGATTTGATTGAAATTTGATAGGAGCTTGACTGAGATTTGATCGAAAATCAGACTATCCAATCATAATAAATTGATGCCTGTTTCCAGCATGTTGGTCATTAGCCAAGAGTTGCAACTTTGGAAACAATTGAGAGAGCACCAATCTGGAGGATTTTTTTTCAAAAAAAAAAAAGTTACTAGTGAGCTCATCAAACCAAGCACATACAATATTTGAAAAGAGATGTTTTCAAAGATGTTTATGGGCATAATAGAGTCCACCACGATTAGGGTTGAGTCAACCAACGGTGTAGGTGACCAAGTAAGTCAAATCCTGGAGTCTGTCAATACCATATTTTGTTCACCCTTTATTTGCATACAAAAATCTCAATGTGATGCCAAAAACATTTAACACATATGCCACATGCTTAAATTCGTACTCATACTAAAAGAAGGTACCATTTTTACATGAATGAACACTCACATTTCATAACAAATTTCTTGCATAAAAGTATACTTCACCTTCTTGGTTGGAGGTGGTCATTAAACAAAAGCACTCATCACCACATGGGAAATATGGTCTTAACTAGCCTCTCTTAGACAATGCATGTACTAAAGAAATATTTTTTAAAGTATTGGTCTCAAGGATTTGAAATTTTCCATCTTTAAGACAAATAAAGAATCGAGGAGCAAAAAGATGATCCTCAAGATCCCAAAAAAAAACTTTTCATCCTCTAAATTTTCCAAATTTATGAAATCCTTGAGACTTATACATTTACCTTCCAAAAAATTTTTGAAAATATTCTAAGATTGAGACTACCTGTACAAGCCCTTTCACACTTCCAAAAGACCATACAAAGACCAAAAAGACACATTAGCCATTCTACCCAAAAAGCCAAAATGTTCTTCCATCCATATGCTATTTGAAACCAGTCAACATATCACGGTCCAAGAGAAAATCCTCATCCAAATATCACATAAAATATCCAAAGGATGACCCAATCTCAAAGCTCAATACTATGGCAGTTTTTTTTTTTTTTTTTTATTTCCTTAAACTGTGGGTTGCATTCTTAAAATCCAAAAGCCTCGAAGAGGATAGGACACATCTTTCCACACAAGAATACACAAGATGTAGAAGTAGCCCTAGTATGATTCTAAGGCAACCTTTTTGCAACATAGTCAAGGTAAAGTCCAACTTTCTATCACCCCCTCATTCTAAAAATCTCAAGAGTTTTAGAAAAAAAATTTCAAAATATTCAAAAGAGTTTAGGGTTGTAATTCATTTGGTTTTCCTTTAGATGTAAATCTCATTCATCTTCTAGGAGTCTTAGGATGCAATTCATTTGTGTTTCATTCAAACATAAAATCTCTTTCACCTTCAAGTAGTCTTAGTTGTAATTCTTTTGGATTTCCTCCAGACATAAATTTCTTTCATCTTCAGGTGGTGTGGACACAACAAAGAGTCGCCACCTAGTTTTACAATAGCCTAAGAATCATGAATATAGCGTCCTCTTTGGGAATGACCTTTTGATTTTACTACCAGAGTATGGGTTTGGAGTTTAGGTATGGTTTTAGGAAGGTGTTAGGCACTCAAAACCGCCCAATCCTAGGGTTGGCTTCCACTCATTATGTCTTATGTCTTAATCCTATTAAAGGCATATTCAATATTGTATCTATACTCACACACACACACACTAGCATACATCTAAGCATACAATCATGACATCAATCATCCCAAAACCTAATCATTCATCTATCATGGCATATCACAACCCAAGCCTAGCACATTGCATCTCATATCAACCTAGCATTCATCTAGCATCATATCACATCCAAGGCAGCAAACAATCATAGCAGAAACACAAGCATAGAAAAATCCAAGTAACATGTGATTGCATCTAAACATTAAGAATAATTCATCTAAACAAACATGTTCATATCTATCATTAAACATACATCATGCATGTTCATGTGAATGTGTGACTTACCTTGCTGCATCTCAACACCTATGGCATTAATGTATGAACATGTAAATGCATGTTCATGGCATCAAAACAAGGAAACAAAAGATAAACCCTAATTTAAACATGTGAAAGGTAAATAAACAATAAATAAAGAACAGGGACTTATATCTATAAAAATGAATCAAAACAAAGGCATAACATGTGAAACAAATGACTGAAGCAAAGAAGAAAACTTAAATTAGGATTTATGGGCAGCGGTATGCGCATGCATGCAGAAGTCTGCGACAACAAGTCAAACGCATAAGTGTGCATTCTTTGACTTGCGTGTGCATGCATAATGCATACATGGGTAGGCTAGCTCAGAAACCCTAGCCTAGAACGTAGAAAACACATAAAAACAGAGCAACACTTAAAACAATAAATCTAACAACCTAATATACTTAGAAATACAAAAGCCAACTAAAACTAAGCCATATAAGCATAAAACAAACAAAGAAACAAGATTAAAAATGAAATTAAAACAGAAAAGGGGGAAAAGAGCTTAGAACTCAATACCTCAAAACAAAAACTCTTAGGCTTGATTTTTTATCATTCCCCTTAGTCAAATCTATTCACAATCAATGAAAAAGTTAATAGTAATCTTAAACTCGAAGATCAAGGCCAGAAAAGGCTTCAATCAAAAAAAAATTGACTTGAGGATATTTTGTGAAAAACTCCCTCTTTGATTCACTATTTCTAGTGAATCTTAGTGTTTTCTCCTAGGATTTCTCTGTGTGTTTTGAAAAGATACCATGTATGGCTATTTATATTGTGAAAATGGAGGTTTGGAACAGCTCCTATACGATGTGAGATTCGTTCCAAACCTCATTCTTTAATGTAGAAAACTTGTCTTTCATAATTTCTAGAAATCTACATGCGCACGCAGGTTTGTGCCTGCATGCGCATGCATTATGGCCACACGTGCAAGTTGATTCCTGCACGCATAGGCTGAGGGTTTCCTTGGCTTTACTTTTCCAAAAATAGATTTATTTGCTTATTAAAAGTTATATTTTCCATTTTAATATTTCTCAAGTCAATTTAACATCTGATTGGGCATATCATCCATACATAATGTTTTGATCTAAGATTTCAATTCTTCCGTGTTTCAGCAGTAGTAAGTATATTGTTCCACGGAACTAAGGTCCAAAATATGGAAGAAAGAGGTGTTTCCACGACTCTACCACCCAGTCAATTCTGTTCCGCTTAATCCCTATTTCATGGCCACATATCTTTCCGGCTAAGGAATGGTAAACCTTTCTCTTGTTACATGAATCCAATTTTCGTTTCATCCGGGAAAAGCCATCTTTTTTTCAACAATGTCTTTGTCATTTGATCCAATAGCGTTCCGTTAGATAGGAACAGATTCGATAAATACTGATAACTCTCAGATGGAGTATTAGAACCAACCTTGGGTCTTAAAGTTTCAGCATCATTGAGAAACGAGGGCCCAAGTTATAAGGGGTACAAAATGCGATGTCTACAGGTGGCCCTAATTATAATTCCTTTGGGTTTCCTAAGATGTAAATCTCTTTATCCTTTGGTTGGTCCTTATTGTAATTCTTTTAAGTTTTTCTATGACATGAATCTTTTCAACCCTCAGTTGGTCCTTGATGGGAATATACATGTAAGTGAAGTCTCACATTGAATAAGAATGACAAGATGGGTGGTTAATATAACATAATTTGGCCCAAATTCATATGCTTTAAGTCTTTTGGGTTAGGTGGAGTCCCTATATATTATATGAACTATTCAGTTGGAAGCTCACAAATGTGTTATCTCCTCAGTAAATGGTATTAGAGCTCAAGTGGTGTGTGGTGAAGGTAGCAAGGTGTTCAGGGCCCAAACTTATAGGCTAAAATCTTTTGGATCAAGCAATGTCCCTATATATATTATATTAACTACTCAATTAGAAGCACCTCTAGGTATTATCTCCCCAACAAATGATATCAGAGTTTAGGTGGTGTGCAATGAAAGTGGCGAGGTGTTCAGGGTCCCTTCTCAGTGGGGACAGAGCAAAGCCTAAATGGCCCTCATGGAAAAATGCCCAAAAAATGAGTATTGTCAATGGTGCTAGATCACAATGAAGCATGCAACTCCAATGGACAAGAATGTATAGATAGATTTTCATGGATACGTGTGCTGAGTTAACACTTGAATTCCCATGGATGGTGTATGAAAGGCCCATGGAGGATGTGTTGGTGATGGAAACTCATAGGCAATGAGGAAGCTAGTAGGACTTGGTCAAAGCCCACAAAGAGGCACATGTGAGAAGGAGATTGTTAGGAATACATGTGTGAGTGAAATCCCATATTGAATAAGAATGACAAGAGGGAGTGGTTAACATAACATAATTGGACTCAAACTCATAGGCTTAAGTCTTTTGGATCAAGCCCCCATATATTAAATTAAGACTCCCCAAGGTGTTATCTCCCCAACAATCCTAGTTACAAATCCTTCGGTTGTCTTAAGATATAAATTCTTTTATTCTTTTAGGTTTCAAAGAAATATCCTTTGTTCCTTCTACTTTTTAAACACATAAATTTCTTTTTCATTCAAGTCATCTTAGTTCTAATTCTTTTTGTTTTCCTATGACATTAATATCTTTTTCCTTTGGAGTTCGAACCCTAATTACATTAAAACTCAATTGGTGTCTTAGCTAGTGACCGAGCCATGTTAGGGCCAAGGGAACCTTAGCTTTTTAAAGTTTTCATGAGAGTTCCTGATCAAACTACAAATTAAAAAATAATTTTACATCTAGCCCCCCCTCAAATTTTAGATATGCTCTAAGCTCTCTCAAAATTTAAAATTAGTCCTCAATTTGTTAAACTTGTCCAATAAAAGTATAAAAGTAAAACCCACAAAATCAATTTGTTACCAAAAGAAATCCCAAAATAAATAAATTTGATACCACAAAAATTACATTTCCCATTTGGCCCATTCTTTAGCCCATTGGCCTCCGAACACTAACAAAACCCCAATCTTCCCCTTAAAAAATTGCAAATCACCCATTAAAAAAAAAAAAAAACAAAAACAAAAACCAAACAAATTTTTTAATTGTGTCTTACCATATGTATTATACTCTAAGTATAATGCTCCCATCCTCATCAAGCAATGCTCCATTCAACCAATTGTTCACTGTGAGTCTATGACTTCCGTTCCGTTGGAATGGTTAGTATCTCTCTTGTTGTGTGTTGTTGTGGTGTTGCTTGTTATTATTATGTTTTGATTTTGTTTTATAGAAATCTGTGTGTTATGGCTGAGATGTTTATATGGCATTTTTTTTTTTTATTGAGATATAATTACAATATGCTACTAACTTTGTAGCTCGAATTATTTTTTCCTAGACTTCTAAGTACTTTGTGTATAAAGAGATACCAATTCAGTTACAAAGCTCTTGCATACTTTTAAGTTTTAACTTTGAAGTGTTGTCTTCAACTAAAACAATAATAGAATAGATAATAGATAATAAAAATATAATAATACTGTGATTGAGTTAATGTCATATAATAATAATAATATATAATGGTTATAAAAATATTTATATTAACTATGTAATATACACTATTGCTGTTTATATTGCGTTATTTATTTATAATTTGTATTTATTAATATATATATATATGTATGTATGTATGTATATTGGGTAGTATGGAATACAGAAATTTAATAAGGTAATAAAGCCACGTGTCATACCCAAGGCCAAGGAGGCCAATACAGTTCTGAGGAGTCCATACATTTGGACGGTGAAGCCAGAGAGGTGAGTCATGGCCACGTCAATGGCACATTACCAGAGGAGGCCACACTATAGAGGAAGAGTTTCAGAGAGAGGGTTAGCCCTGACGTGATTGGAGGGATGGTAACTGCCACCACATTTAATGCACCCTACCAAACCCCCTAATCGCATTTATGTGGAAATGACCCATGAACAGTGCTGTTTTAATTACCGCAACTCACAGAAGACTTGGAAGGTCGTTTGATTGGACAAACACTTGAGTAGTGGCCTACATAATCAATAAATGGAGGGCCAAAATCAGCCAAAAGAAGCTATATAATGTGAGAGATCCTCCAGGGATAAGGGGGGGAGTTCATCTAAGAATCTAAAAGACACTGTAACACAAAGAACTGAAATTGTAATCAAGTTTAAGAAGAATATACTCAAGAACCACTCTCCTCGGACTTTGTCGAGGAAGGATTTCTTTGCATAAAACCTGTTTTTCTTTGTTTTATTTCAATCTTAAATCCATTATGGGCGTTGTCCAACTCATCGAAACCTAGTTTTTAGCACACTCTCTACAAATTCTTTATATTGGGCTCTTTGGGCCTTAATCCTATTACCTTGTGGGCTTAAGATCCAAAACCTGCCCTTATAGGTAGCAAATTGGTTAAGTTATAGATCTATTATCTTGCATATTATATATTTATAAGTAATGTCAAGTTCACAATAATTTTTTAACAAATTTTAGGTGAAAAGTTGTTACCGAAGGATAAAAAAGTGATGTTAGTGGTTGACCTTAATTATGTCATGTCTCTAGACTTATAGTTTTGGGTTCTTTCATTTTCCCTTCATTTTCTTAGTATCCAAACAGGGCATGCAATATAACTAGTTCCACAATTAACAAAACAGAGAAAAAGAAAGTTCTGAATAATTTCATACAATTAAATATAATAAAAAAAAATTATTGCTACAATGCGTTTAAACTAAATTAAATGATTTTTTTATTTATTTTGGGGCCACTGTTAATTTGATTCATATTATTTTTAACTTGTAGTTAATTTGCTCTCTATCATTAACTTCTAACAAAAATTGAGATTATTTGGTGAGGGCGTAAAACTATAACCAATTGAAATTATAGAAATTCGTAGCATTCCTATAATCAAAGGGAGGTGTAAATGAAAAATAATATGGCAATATCGTTATTTTAGTATAATTAATAATGGTGGGTGCCAGTATGAGATCAGTTCTTAATATTGATCAAGAAATTAACAAAGCTTTGGGGGTGATAACCTGAGTTTAATTCAACTTAAAAATTATTCTCTCCGTCTCAATTTGTTTGTCCTATTTCAAAAATCTAACATTTTAGGAGAATATTATTTATTATTTTATCCACTGCATAAACTACTCTTAAATATATTTATTAAAAGTGATTTTGGAAATAAAGTAGGAACATAATAGGAACATTAGTAAATTAATGGTTTTTAATTTTAGAAACAAAGACAATATTTTGAAACATCCCAAAATAGAATAAAGGACAAATAAATTAGGACGAAGGGAGTATTTGTCTCTCGTTGCCTGAAAATACTATTTTCTAGATGGAGTTAAAGTGAGATTATGGCTCAAATTAACTGAAGGTGTGCTTCGGCCTCCTTATATTGGTTTAGAAGTGCTTCCTTAAACATTAGTTTATCTGTGAGTAGATAAGCTACTAGGTATTTATTGGGGGGAAAAACTAAATAGTTTTTAGCTTTTTGTTTTCTGCCTTAGTTTTTTTTTTTTGTTTAATGAAATTATCATTTTTGAAAATTACATAAGCTAACTCTTAACCTTTTGCTATACATTTAATATAAAAATTACCAAAAACTATATCTTTTAATAAACTTTATGCAAAAAAACTACTGGAAACTATGAATACCTAATAATAATACGATGAATAAAGGCAACACGGTTAATAGTTCCTCTTACCCTTTTAATTAAAAAAAAAAAATGTAATAATAAAGAATTTGAAACTTTCACTTTTCGAGAGTCACTTAAGACCATCCCCATTAAACTAAACAAGTAAACAGATGAATTAACATTATTAAACAAAGAATATTACACCAAAGAAGCAATTGGTGCAATGTTCATATACGAAAATGGCAGCTTCTAATAAGTAGCTAATGCACGAAATATTCTCCCCAAAAAACAAGTATGCATGAAATATTTTTTTGGCTTGATCCCAATGACCAAGACTAAATTTATGGCCCTTTTGATTAGACATGTTTAGATTTTGAAATTTTTCCATGATTAGACATGTTTAGATTCTACAATTACAAAATTGAGTGTAGGTTCTCATAATGTTTGGGTATTAAGACTTTTTTTTTTTTTTTAATTGATGACATCACCGTATCGTTGAGGCCTAATTAAGTTACTCCAATCAGTTGGGTAAGTCAAAAGACACTTAAATGGTTTGGCATTTCAATGAACAAAATAGAACCACTACCTATATTGTTTGGTTGTAGGTCATGTAAAAGGTCAACGGTAAGCAGAAAATTTGGACATGTCCCAAGCAGGCAGGTATTGTGAAAAGGACATGTATTTATGAACTATTAAATTTATGGAACTCTATTTCCTCGCTTGTTTTCAAGTGTTTTCCTTCTTCTAAAAAAATGTTTTCCTTCTATTCAATTACAAGGATCTCCCACCACCCTCCTTTAAAAGTTATTGTATGGGCAAGATTTGGTTCCTTAGCCCAAAGGGTTAAATGAATTAGGCTCAAAGAGCCCAATACAATGAATTTAAAGAGAATGAGTTTAAAAACTATATCCTAATGAATCATGCAGCAATTATAGTTGGTCTGGATGACAAGGAAGCAAAGATAAAAATAGTTGAAATAAAAGAAAATCGTCATTAGCACAATTTGAGGAGATTAGTTTTTGTATATATCCCTTGAATTTGATTACAAACACCGTTTTTGTTGCTACAATATTTTTCTCTTAATCCTCTGATCTTTTTCTCTCAGGGTATTCTTTCTCTTTTATACTCTTTTCTTCTTTTATCTCCACCCTCCATGTGTAGACTAGGTTATTGGCGTTGATCCTTGTCCCATCAGCACCTTCCTGAAGTCTTTGGGAGTAGCTGTAAGGCTGAGAATTACTGTTCAAGTATCACTTCCTCATTAATGCGGCCAGAGAGTTAGTTACAGAGCATTCAATGCGGTAGTAGCAGATTTCTCTTAGATATTTCATAGTTCCCCTTTGTCCTGTACCTTCATAACGTGTATCCTTATCAATAGAACGTCCTGGAATGTTGCCCTGGATGGCAAATCATACCTTTGGACCTCTGCTTTGCCCAGCCAAGGAGGTAATCCTCTTCGAACTTCCTTTTCGGACTCTTATGACCAAACTCTATCCCTTCATTTACTAATGCGGACTTCCATGATAATGTTTAACCGTCCTCGGACTATTAGGCGTTCTCGGACCAGGCCCCCGGCCCAATTTATACTACTGGGCCTATCATTCCTACAGTTATCATGGCTTTTGAATAGAGTTGTGGTGTGCCTTTGTGTTAAAATCCATTTCCCTCTCCTTTGTGTGTGTTTGTTTGTTTCTCCAAAAAAAAAAAAAAAAAGAAGGGATCTCCCCGCCTTCAACTCCATAAATATTGGATAACAATAAAAATTGACAATATAAAGATAGTGAGCCGGAAATGAAGTTTTGCAAAACAGAAAGAGTATTGTCAAAAAGCAAATGTTATTAGTGTGGAAATAAGGCATCCCCAATACTTTTTATTTGAGAGAAAAAGCAAATGGATCGGTGTTTCCCCTTGTTAAGTAGAGTAAATTAGTGGAATAAAAATATGAGAGAGAGAGAGAGATTTCAATCAAAACCTACTTTAAAAAAATAAAAAATAAAATTGATGATAATTGGAGTAAAGGAAATTTGAACACTGAACATCTCCGTTTTTTAAACACCAAAAAATGTCAATTAATAAGCTACAAAGTTATTGGCAAAACTTACAATTTTTAATCTTCCTAAAATGAGGTGAAAATAAAAAATAAAATTTTCTTATTTATCCTAAAGAAAAAAATTTAAATCAATGATTTTACCAGAATATTTCTTTAGTTTCTCAAATCAACTTTTAATGACAAAGTTGAGAGATGAAATTGACACAATTAGTAGTGGAATGGTATTGATTTGAAAGTCGGACAAGATTGACAATATATATATATATACACACACACAAAATTAGAACCATTAACAAATGTACAAAGGCCAAAAGTGCAACTTTTTATTTTATTTTATAATTCCATAGTTATAACAATAAAATAGAGGAGATTTGAACTATGGACATTTCTATTAAAAACACTAAAAAGTGTCAATAATCACAAATTCAAATCCATGTTATCCCAAATGGTTGGAATACAAAATAATGAAACCAAAATTTTTCTCACCGCATTATGGGAAGTTTTGGCCCGTTAGCACCTGAAAATTTTGGCCATGTCAATTTAGGCTAATATGCAGAAAAACCTATTCTGTCCTGAACTTCTGGTCCAGTCCAAAGCTTTAACTAATTGTTTGAACTTTCAACTTATGGCTACGTGAGCGTGAAGCAAGCACAGCAATCATCCCAAATATAGTGCTAGACACATCCGTGGACCACGCTTTTAGGCCTTTCAAGGTCAGAAAACGTCAATGTAGATGCCCAGAGATTCAACCCCACTTGTGTTCTTATTTTGAAAAAGTTCACCACTTCATCTACTTCAGCGGCAATGTCATTGATTAATAAATTGTAAGGTGGAAAGTGAAGGTTCATTCACCATTACATATGGATTCTTAAATTCTTTTTCCTCTTCTAGTTCACACGCATTTTCATTTCTTGTCCGTAACTTCTTTTTGATAGAAAAAATAAAATAAAATACAAATTGCCCTCTAAATTTTATTGAAATTTATTTTCAGTTTCTAACTTTGCTTTTGCCCGATACAATATATACCTAAATAGAATAAATTTGAAACTTATTTAAACTCAATTGAACAAATATAAAGTTAAAGTCCTGAAATAAATTAAGATGAAGTGAGTTTTCTTCATTTTCATTTTTTATTTAATTATTTTTAGATTATAATTTCCTCTTTGTTTGTTCTTATGGGTTGTCTCCCTTTCTAGCGAGATTTCCGACGATTCTTTTCATCCACTACCAAGTGCAATGGTGTGTGGGCGCTGATGTTGTGATGTGTCTATGTTTTTCACCATAGACATTAAAACGGAAGAGGAGTCAACCCTATTGACATCTCTAATGAAGACACTAAAAAGTATCAATAATGACAAAGTTAAATCCATGTTGCCCAAATAATTGGACTTCAAAATAATGAAACCAAAAATTTGTCTGTCTGGGCCTGGATTCCCCACCCCTTTTTCGGCTGAATGATTCCCCATCCTAATTTTTTTCGCCTTTGGATTGTCTGTTTTATGGGAAGTTTAGGCCTGCTTGACACCTGAAAATTTGGGCCACATCAAAAGTAAGAACCTATTTATATCCTGAACTTCAGCCCAGTCCAAAGCTATAACTTTTAACTAATATTTGAACTTTCAAATTTCAATTTATGGCTACGTGGACTTGCAGCTAGAGACATAGCCGTGGACTTGGACCAGGCTTATAGGCTTTTCGAAGGTTCAACCCAACTTGTTTCTTATACAACGTGGGCTGCAGAAACATTATCCAACAACTTCAACAAAGTAGAGTCAAGATTAACAGCAAAATTAGGGGCCCGTTTGGTTTAGAGCTAACTCAATTCTCAGTTCTCAGTTTTCAATTCTCATAACTCAAACTCAAAATTCATAACTCAATTCTCAAACTCAATTTCACTCAAAAATTACAAAATATATGTTTGGGTTGAATTTTCAATTACATATCTCTGTCTCTTTTCCCCAAACATGTGGACCCCTCCACTGACACTCCCAAGTGCAACACTGTTGCTACCCACGGCTTATTAACAAAAAAATCTTCACTCTTCCTCTCACCTTTCATTTCTCTGACTCTCCCTCTTTTTTATCAAATTTTTTTGTCATTCAAATTTTTTCACTTTTCTCTGTTTCTTTCTCATCTTTCTCTGTCTCTCCCCTCTTCAATCTGTATTTGGGTTTTTGGGGCTGTGTTACGGTGGAGATCGAGTTATGGGTCACAGCATGGCTTGAATCGGTTTGTTGTGGATTGGCGCTGGGTTGGTGGGTTGGTGTTTCGGTGGTGTGTATCGGCGCTGGGTTGGTGATATTCTTATCTTCCTCATGTCAGTTTATGTTTTCTCAATTTAGAATCATTCTCTGTTTCTATTTGATTACTTTCTTGACTCATAATCATCACCATGTGCAGGAAAGGGAGATATACGCACTTGGGAGAAGATCAGAAATTGCGTTCAAACTTCAAATGGTGGGTTGCAACGGACAGATGTAAGTTCTTCAAACCCACTTCGTGCTTTTTTTTTTTTTTTGGAAAACCCACTTCATGCTTGGGTTTGATGGAGTAATGAAATGCGAGAGGGAAATGAGAAAGGGGGGGAAATTTTGGCTGAAATATTTTCCGGAACAAAGAAAGAGAAGTTTTTGCTGAATTTTGCAATGGTAATATAATAAACTGGTTTGAGACTCTGAGCTGACATGACAATACAGAAGGTTGTGGGCTCCACGAGGTCAATCATATTACATATTTGCCACTGAGTTATGTAACTCAGAAACTGAAAATACCAATTTGGTGTTTTCAGTTTTCTACACTGTAACTCAACTCAAACTGAGTTTGAGTTATGAAAATAAGGAGAGGAAATCAAGCCAAACACAATATTTTCAGTGGGTCTCACGCCAATTCTCAATTTGAGTGATGAGAATTGGCTAATCCAAACAAGGCCTAGATATCTTTACCCATCTTTAATCAACTATCATTTAGACACTTGATACGATACACAAAAAATAAAAATAAACAGATCCGCCTCTTGATTTTTTTTGTAAAACATAAAATGATAAAATACAATTAACACTCTGAAATTTAGGCTAATGTCAATTAAGACCAAGTCATTGATCACTATGAGAGAAAGTAGAAAAATGAATAAAGATTTAAGAACCAAGTTGATCAGTTTTTAGGACTCGATTGTTTTCCAATCTCAAACTCATATTTTTACATTTTAAACAACATTACACACATTTTCACACTTTTTCATCCACACATATTTCAAAAAACTACAAAAATCCAATCTTAAACCACTCTACTAAACACCCTCTTAAAATCTGTAACATTTTTTATTAACTATATTTTACCCAACACAAAATTTGTAACATTATTGACCATGTATTATTTTAAGTATAAATAAAAAAAAATAATAAAACCAAATTGAGTTGCTTATTCAAAAGCTTTTTAGATTGGAACCTTTGGTTAGTTTAAAATTTTATGAATTTTGAAATAGCTCGTGAATGAACATGTATACTTAAAAATTCAAACCCCTGTTCTCTCTTTCTGGAAGGCCTTGTTGGGAAGTTTTAAAATACAATTGAACCCAAATCTCACTCCCACCTTGCTTTACTAGAGAAAATTCCATATGTTCCTCAAAGCTGCTGATGACCAATTTGTACATAAAAAAGGAAGGTCTTTCAGCCAACTATTGAAAACTAATAAAGACCACAATCTAGATCATGTACTTCTGCTTTTCTTAAAAGATGAAACCTAGTTTATTGTAAACGCCAAGTACATAAGGAAGGAATACAATTTATAAAAACCTGGTTCTCAGTTTAGACTCTGTTCCGGGCAGTTTCATAAACGCAAATCCTTTATCCAATTTTGCTAACGGAAATTCCTCAAAAACGCCCAAACTAAGCCCTAAATGAATCCCAATTTTTAAACAACAAGAAACAATTCCATCAAAGCTCATATTTCAAGTTCAAATTATGTATAACAACTAATTATCCCAATCCAGGTAACAAAATTGGAATCCAATTAAGGCAAATTGGACCTGCAAATAGAGCACCAAACAAGAACTCTCATGATATAAACCCAAACAAACAAAATAGCAAAATAATTGAAAGAGAATTGCAAGAGAGTTTAAAATTCATATCAGTCTATTCATGATTCACTTAAATCAACATCAATTAAGTCCAATTACAACAAAAACCCCTAATTTGAAACATAACCCAAATACTAAACCCTAACTCTAACCTCCTTCTTAGCCTCCAAAACCATAGAGAGTCCTGCCCTGCCTCTTCAAAGCATAAACAACATCCATGGCAGTAACGGTCTTGCGGCGAGCGTGCTCGGTGTAGGTGACAGCATCGCGAATCACGTTCTCCAAGAAGATCTTGAGGACGCCACGTGTCTCCTCGTAGATGAGCCCGCTGATACGCTTGACTCCGCCACGCCTCGCCAAACGCCGAATGGCAGGCTTCGTAATTCCCTGGATGTTATCCCTCAGAACCTTACGGTGCCGTTTCGCTCCTCCCTTTCCCAGACCCTTGCCTCCTTTTCCTCTTCCTGACATTTTTTTTTTCTCCCTAACTCTTTGTTTTTGAGAGATTGATGATTTGTTTGTTTTTGTTTTTGATGGGAAGGTGAGAGCGAAGACTGGTGGTTTTATAGAAGGGGAGGGGACTGGTGTGGCCGTTCGATGGGGGAGCGATCCGTGTGAATTATAAGTGTAGGGGTCTTGGCCGTTAGATTTTTATAGATTGGATTTCATTGGTGGAAATTTTAAAGGGGCGGATCGAGGCGGTTTTGCTTTATGGTGGGAACTTTGTCTCTATTGCATATGAATTCTTAATTCTTTTTCCTCTTCTGGTTCACACACATGTTCATTTCTTGAATTATTGTCCATAACCTATTATGATAAAAAGAAAGTTAAAACGTAAATTATATACTCTAAGTTTAATTAAATTTAATTTTAATCTTTTTACTTTGCTTTTACTCAGTTCAATACTTCAATATATGCATGGATTGAATAAGTTTGAAACTTAACTGAATTCAATTAAATAAACATAAAGTTAAAGGTCTAAAATAAATTAAAATAAAATAAATTTTTGCCTTTTTCTTTCTTTATTTTTAAAATCACTGTAATTTATTTTTTGTTTGTGCTTTTGGATTATCTCCCTCTCTTGTGATGCTGCCAAAACTTTTCATCCACCACCAAGTGGAGTGGGTTTACTGCTGAAGAATGCAAATGCAAGTAAAAGAGAAATAAACAACACTTGCGGGTTCACTGCTGAAGGATGCAAGTAAAAGAAATAAACAATGGAGTGATGTGACTATATTTTTTCACCATTAAATTTTGTAGACATCACATTTTCTTCTTTGAAGAATGCAAGTAAAAGAAATAAACAATGTTGTGATGTGACTATGTTTTTTCACCATCAGATTTTGTAGACGCCACATTTTCTTCATTTGTTTAAAAACAAGAGATAATATGAGACATTAAACCTAGAAAGGAGTCAAACTTATTAACGTTTTCGTTAAAAACACTAAAAAAATGTCAATAATCAAAAAGTTAAATTCATGTTTCCCAAATAATTGGACTTCAAAATATTGAAGCCTGATTCCCCACTCTAATTTAACCCCTCTTTGGATTGTTTCCCTAGAAAGCGCCTCCAATAATCAAAAAGTTAAATCCCTATTGGCCAAATAATTGGACTTCAAACCAAAAATTTGTCCCTGATTGGGCCTGGATTCCCCACTCTAATTTAATCCGCCTTTGGATTATCTCCCTGCATTATAGGAAATTTTGGGCCGTTTAGCGCCTGAAAATTTTGGAACTTCAGCCCAGTCCAAAGCTACAACCTTTAACCATATATTTGAACTTTCAACTTACTTGTAAATTGTAATTGCAGCAAGCACAGCAATCATCCCAAATATGGTGCTACAGACATAGCCACGGACTTGGACCAGGCTTTTCGAAGGCTCAACCCAACTTGTTTTATTATTTTGAGAAGGCTCGATTAAATTACATGTTGGAAGAATTCCTCTTTTTTTTTTTTTTTTTTTTTTTTTTTAATGAGCAAAAGAGAAGAGTCACTTTGATTATTTACCCGGCCCACTTTAACCAACAGTACTCATGGCGTGAGGTGCACTCTTGGGTGTGTTAGGACCATCCACATCATGGCACGACTCAGTCCAAACAACTCTTGGGCAGGTATGAATCGTATGATCTATTCTAGGACCCCTACCATCGCATCAGGGGGCTATTCTTTTTCCTCTTCTAATGCACACCGCAGACTCATTTTTGGTCCATAACTTGTTCTGATAAAACTTCATACAAAGAACTTCACATTCTGATAAGCTCACTTTTTATCTACGCTTGCAGTCTATAATAATATTGTAAACGCAATTTATGAAAAATTAGTACTTCATAATACAAAGGGGACTATAAAAACTTCAACAAACTTGAGTCAAGATTAACAGGGAAATTGGATAAGGTTTAAGCTAATGTCACTTCAAAACTCCTTAATCACAACCGTGAGAAAAGAGAAAAATGAGTCAAATTGGGTTTAGAGACCAAGTTGATTCAATTGTTTAAAGTCAAAATTAGGTTTAAAGACCAAGTTGATTCAATTTTAAAAAATTTTGAATCTCGCTGTCACTAGCCCAAATCTCAAGTCTCAAAGACGGTAACTATATTTTACCCAACACTGTAAAATTTTATTCACCAAGTTGTAGTATTTTTTGTATAAATAAACAATTAAACTTTTGTGAAAACAAAATGTGAATTGCTTACATTCGAAACCTTTTCAGAGTTTTATAAGAGTTAAACAATTAACAATTTCCAAAAAATGTTAAGAATTTGAAATAGCTCACGTATGAGTTTATGCTTAAAAATTCAAACCCCATAGAAGCTCCATGGTTCGGTGAACCTTGTTGGGAGGTTTTCACATAAAATTGAGGCCAATTTGTAAAGCTGATGGTGACCAATTTGTAATTGATAACCACCTATTGTTCCGACTAAATTCCACTCATAGATTTCCCCCAGTAAAACACTCATAATGATAATGAACTATAAACATGTCTGCTAAGATTCTCATAATTTCATATATAAAGTATAAACTAAAAACAAAGCAAATACCAAAATACCAGTCGATTAATAATCAATTTCCAATTACAATAAAACCCCTAATTCCCAAAACATAATCCAAATACTAAACCCTAACCCTAACTCTAACCTCCTTCTTAACCTCCAAAACCATAGAGAGTCCTGCCTTGCCTCTTCAAAGCATAAACAACATCCATGGCGGTAACAGTCTTGCGGCGAGCGTGCTCGGTGTAGGTCACGGCATCGCGAATCACGTTCTCCAAGAAGATCTTGAGGACGCCACGTGTCTCCTCGTAGATGAGCCCGCTGATACGCTTGACTCCGCCACGCCTCGCCAAACGCCGAATGGCAGGCTTTGTAATTCCCTGGATGTTATCCCTCAGAACCTTACGGTGCCGTTTCGCTCCTCCCTTTCCCAAACCCTTGCCTCCTTTTCCTCTTCCTGACATTTTCTCTCTCTCTCTCTCTGATTCTTTGTTTTTGAGAAACTGTTTTGTTGTTTTTGTTTTGAGAGATGCTACGTCTACAACAATTTTACAACATTTTTACAACAAATCACAGGTGGTTAGTTGTTATTGGTTCAAATTTGAAACTAACACTAAGATTACTTTTTTGCCCCAACAATAACAACCAATAACAACTTGCCACTTAGGAAATGTTGTAAAAATGTTGTAGAAATGTTGTAGACATAGCATTTCTCTTTTGTTTTTGATGGGAAGATGGAAGAGAAGATTGGTGGATTTATATCTGGTGAGGGGATGGTGGCGTGGCCGTTGGATGACGGAGCGATCCGTGTGAATTGTAAGTGTGGGGGGTTTTGGCCGTTGGATTTTTAGTGATTGGATTTCATTGGTGGAAATTGGAAGGTGCGGATCGAGACGATTTTGCCTTTTTGGTGGGAATTTTGTCTCTGTGAGAAAACACACTTTTATGCGCCGACGAAAAACGACAAATTAAAACTCGAAAAGACCGCGTTTGGTTTTGGCTAAAATTTTGAAAATTTTATTGGAGTTTACAAGTCATGACTCCTGACATGTGGACTGTGATTAAAAACAGACACGTGCATATTTCTGATGGATCTAGTAAACAAAAGTATTGAACCTAAGACCATTTACAGAAGTGGTCCTAAACTATATTGCTATTTTGTAGCACCACTATACACAAAATAAGCCCACAGCAGTGAAGTTATAAGCAAAAAATTTTTAGATGTGCACTATAACTCAAAGGTAAAAAAATATATATTATTTTATCTTGTGTTCACACTAGGATTAGAATATTTTATTTATTTTTTCTTTCTCCTCCTTCCCCATTTCTACCCGTTGCTCCTCTCCTCCTTCGCCATTTTTTTTTTTCTTTCTCATCCTTCCTCCACTCGCCGCCAACCCAAGCCCCTGCCCAGCGCCGATCGCCTCAGACCCACGCCGCCGATCGCCTCCGGCCTCGTGGATCGAAGTGGCTTCCCTCACCTCCACTCCACCGCTGGGTTGTGGTTGTGCTCCGGTGTGCGTTGGTATCGGGGTTGAGATCGGTGTGCATTGGTATCAAGGTTGCTGTATTTCGACGTGGTGGTGGATTTGGGCATTGGGGTAGTTGGATTTGGGCGTTTGGGTTGCTGTATATCGGCGTTTCGGCATTTGGGTTTCTGTATTTCAGGAGTCACGGTGGTGATGGTGGTGGTGGTGGTGGTGCGTCGTTTTGCTGGTGGTGGGTCGTATCGGCGTTGGTCGCTGTGAGTTTGGTGTGTGTGTGTGTGTGTGTGTTTTTTTTTCCTGCTATGGACTGGTGGTTGTGGGTGTGGCTGATGGTAGAGTGGGTTTGTTTTGTGGTGCTGTGAGTTTTTTTTTTTTTTTTTCCTCCTGTGGACTACTGGTGGTGGTGGTAGTTGTGGGTGCGGCTGTGGCTGTGGTTGTGGCTGTGGATGGTGCTGTGGTTTTTTTTTTTTTGGTAGTAGGATATATTATTTTATTGTAGTGGTTATATTATTTTATTGTGACGTGTATATTATTTTATTATGTTGAAAACTAAAATAGATCCACTGCTGCAGCATGTGTGTAGGTAAAATAGATAAAGTGACTTTTTGTGTAGCTAAATAACTAAAATTTTGCCTCCACTGCTGTAAATGCTCTAATGTCTACCGAATAATAATTATAGAGAGATGCTACGTCTACAACAATTTTACAACATTTTTACAACAAATCACATGTGATTAGTTGTTATTGGTTCAAATTTTTTTTTTTTTTTTGTTTAATTATTGGTTCAAATTTGAAACTAACACTAAGATTACTTTTTTGCCCCAACAATAATAACCAGTAACAACCTGCCACTTAGGATTTGTTGTAGAAATGTTGTAAAAATGTTGTAGACATATCATTCCTCATAATTATATAAAGACTTAAAGAAGTCTTATAGTTTTATGATTCTCCCAAAAAAAAAAAACAAAGTTAAGTGATATTATTTATTCATTTTCTAAGAACCACTTGTTTAGATATTTTTTCCCTTATTATTGTGTATGTTAATTTATTCATTTTTCCCTTATAATTATAATGTGTCAATTTGAAATGTACTTATAATCTAATTTATTATTTATTTTTCTTACAATTTGCAAGTTTCACGTGAATTACACACTTATTTTATTTTATTTTTACTTTTTATTTACAATACTTTTAGAAAAAAAACTAGATAAATAATAAATTGTTTCCAAACAAACTCAACATGTAGTGAAATTAACGTAAGCATTTGTCATCACTTGATAAGTGGCGAAGACACTTGAGGACCGAGGGGGGCCTTGGAACCCCCAAATTTTTTGAAAAAAAAATTAAATTTAAAAAAAAAATATATCCTAAATAATTTGAAAAATTTTAAATTACCTTATCACTTTACGCCATACCTGTCTAAAAATAAACATAATTTTTATTAAAACAAAATACAATTCATAAATCAATGTTATTAATTTTGTGAAGAAAAAAAAATTAAAGATGAAAATGAAACTGACAATGAGAACATAAATTAAAAGATAAGATGAGATAGTTTCAAGAAATTTACATAGAGTAGTAGATCCAAAAAGGTATCCTTGGAGTTGAACAAAGCTAAGAGAGCGAGGAGATGAGAGTATCAGAGTTTAACAAGAAGATAAGAGTATCAGGCCCTATTTGGTTTTTTTTTTTTTTGTTCACTCATCACTCATCACTCATCATTGATAACTCATCACTCTTCACTCAAAAATACCCAAATTTCTATAACTCAGTTTGTGGGCTGTTTGGGTGAAACATTTCAGTGGATTTTTCAATTCAATTACTCACCTTTATGTCATTCATTGGGTCCCACAAAAATCACTTCCCAAAACAGGTGCACAGAACGGTCACAAGCCTACCCGCATTGGTTCTCTCTCTCCTCTTCATGCCCTTTCCACGACAAATCACTCTGCCCCCAACTTCAACACTCTCTGAGCACACAGCAACGTCTCCACTGTCTCACCACCGATCTTGAGATTTTCAAACCCTCACCCCGCCTCTCATTTTCTGCCCCTCAAAACTCCGCCTCCACTGCGTTAGATCCCTCCATTGTGAAGAGGGCTGAAGGTGCTTTCAAAGGTTCCCCTGTCCTTCCTCATCTTGAACTCCAGAAACCCAAACGAAGGAATCCCAAACTCCCAACACTCGGTACAACAATTTTTTTTTCCCAAGCCAGACGCAGAGCAAAGTGCATATTGTTCACTCACCATGGCTGGAACAGAGGAACAAACCCAGAAACTTCTAAAAAAAAAAAATTTAAAAACATAAAAAGAGGCACTACAACATGCATCGTATGACTCTTGGTTCTAAATCATACTGTAAATAAAATAAAAAAATGAGTAACAGAGGAACAAGCCAAAGGCAAACATTGTACAGAAAATTTCCATAACACTCGGTCCAATTTTTTTTTTTTTCCCAAGCCAAAGGCAGAGCAAAGCAGACATTGTTCACTCACCATGGCTGTAATAGAGGAACAAACCCAGAAACTTCTAAAATAAAAAAAAATTAAAAACATAAAAAGAGGCATAAAAGCTATACTTGAGTAGAGAGTAAAAAAAGAGGCATAAATAAATTCCTAGCTATTCCTCAAGGTCTCAGTAAACACAACACAAAAAATGGAGGAATATGGAAAAAACGAAAAAAATCAAAATAAAACCCAACAGATGGAGGGGCTAAATATTCTCACCGGAAAAAAAAAAAAAAAAAAAAAAAAAAAAAAAAAAAAAGCAGTTCACGGAACAAAACTGATCGGCAGAGAGATGCGCTTCAGAGATCAGTGCGTGTTGCTGTGCTGTGGCGCTTCAAACTTGTTGTTGTGCTGTGGGTTTGGGAGAAAGAAAATAGAAAGTGATGAAAAGTAATGTAGTGAAGGGCTAGGCTGAAGGTCGTTGGGAAAATAAACAAAAGTGCCGTTGGAAGTTTCAGTGGGTCTGCTGTGATTTGACTAAACACTGCTGTGGGACCCAAAAGCAGCCCAATAATTACACAAACTGCCATTGAGTGAACAAAACTCAAAACTCAAAAAAATAAAAACAGCCCGGAGGAGTTTCCAAAACTGATAACTCATATCCCACAATTCTCAGATATGTTAACTGAGTTCACATCCGGAAAAAAAAGCCAAACAAACTTTGTGCATGTGGGACCCACGGATTTTGAGATATGAGTTAACAAAACTCAGTTTTTTTGAGATATGAGATATGAGTTTTGAGTTTGGCAAAATCCAAACAACACCTCAGACTTTCTGAGTAGGAAAGTATGGTGAATTTTTTTTGCTTTTAACATTATTTTTGAAATATTATAGTTAGTTGTCATGTTTGCAAAACTATATAGCAAACTAGCATCTCGAGACTCTAAAACTCGAGTTCAGAGGTTCAACTCTAGCTTCTAAGACTTGAATTGCATGTGATGGCAGTCTGATGTGGAAAAAAATCCACGTGGAAATCGAGAATTTAAAACTTGAGTTCCCATTCTTTCCATTCCACGAACAAGTCTGTTTCTTCTTCTTCCGCAGTTATTTTCTTCTTCCTTCCAAATCTAAGTCTTCTTCTTCTTGCCTAATCTGGTCCTTTGTTCTTCTTCCTCTCCTCTTCTTCTTCTTCTTCTTCCTTCCTGATCTGGTCTTCCGTTCTTCTTCCTTTCCTCTTCTTCTTCTTCCTTCCTAATCTATTCCTCTATTTTCTGTTTTTCTGTTCCTGCCCTATTTGATTTGTTTTGATCTATTTCACTATAGAAATCGAGTCTTGTGAACTCTGATTTACTTTTTACAAACTCAAGTTTATAAGACTCGAGATCTATGTGGCAAAAAAACCCTAGATTAGCAAGTGGAACACAAGTATTTGAGACTCAATATTTAGATTGAAATCGAGCCTTTAAAACTTGAGATGCTAGTTTCCAATATTGTTTCTAACGCATGTCCACTTATTATATTCTTTCCCTCACTAATGCTATCCTGCAAATTACCTCAGAGTATGGTTGTGATGAGGTTTTGAATATACGGTTGTGATGAGGTTTGGGATGTGGGAATATTGGGATTTTGTGATAGATAGGACTTAAAGAGAAATATGAAAATTGAGGAAGAGAAGAACAAAACACGTGAGATAGAAGAAAGAAAAATAGAGAAATAAATCAAAAGATATGGCAGTAGTGGGCTCAGTTAGAGAAAATGAATGAATAGTGAAAATTAAAATCATTATTTTATATGATTAAATTAAATTTATTATTTTATATCTATATCCCACTTTTTTTGAATTTATACTTTTAGGTTATTTATATATAAAAAATAATCAGGTGCCAAAATATTTCGTTTTACTAGACAAATCGAAACGGGATCCGAAATGAAATTAATAACATTGCCATAAATACATATGTCAACAAATTACAATACTATTTTACATTTCATACAAAAAAAAAAATTTATATATGGCCCCCTAAAAATAAATTTCTAGCTCCGCCACTACTTGATATCAAGTTCAAACTCGACTATTGATGCTTAATTTCTGAGCTCAAAGGGATACAAATATAATTGAAGGGGATGTGCATTGTGAGAATAATGATGCATGAGCATGATGACACATAAGATGATGTCTTTTATGCTAAATTCATAAGTTATTCTAAAAACAAAAAATAAAAAACACTGTTAAGTAATAATTTGTAAGTTTTTTTTTTTTTTTTTTTTAATGATCAACTGAAGCTTCTATTCAAAGGAAAAAAGAAAAAAAAAAAAAAGCATATACAACTAAAAAAAAAAAAAAGAAAAAAAAGAAGAAAAAAGAGAGCTTGCTCCAATAAGATAGCATCCATTAAAGGGGCTTGGAGCATAGCTTACAACAAAACGATTAGAAGAAATATTCTTAAAACACCAGGAGGCTAAAATATGGGCTGCTTTGTTTCCTTCTCTAAGGTTCCATTTGAAAGCAAGTAACTAACTATGCGAAACCCAGCTGAAAGTATCAATAGATTGCATCAAAGGGGATAAAAGAGCTTCTATACAAGTTTTGGCATTGCTTTTGATTACAATCCTAGCAAGACCATGGCCAGCTACCCAGATAATTACCATAATTTTTGCTTAGAGAGGGAAGTTGGTTTCCACTCCTTTTGACAGAGTAAAAACCAAATTCTCTATCCAATCTCTGGCAACTAAGGCAATGAAAGAATGGTTTGATAGTGATCCCACACAACTACATTACATTTTTTTTTTTTATGGGAAATACTTAACTTTCATTCAGAACGATGAAAAACCAATACATCATGGGCACACGCATGTGCCACTTGACTGGGATAGTCCTCCAGCCAAACAACCATATTCTCAACATTAAGGGCATGCTAAGCTAACAAGTGGGCAGGGGCATTCCCCTGCCTTTTAGTATGTAAAAAGTCAAACGTCCTAAAACACTGGGCTTTCCACTGCACTCCATGAATGATATTCTGAACCGAAGCCTCAACCTCTCTGAGACCGTGGACGATGTTGATAACCAGCTGCGAGTCACCTTCGAACACCACATCCCTGAGCCCCACTTCCTTGACAAAAGTCACCCCGATCTCCAGGGCCTTCGCCTCCGTCGCCAACGCTCCGAGGGGTAGGTCCAGCTTCCTAGCCATGGCTACTATCACAGTACCTTCCTCGTCGCGCGCCATGACTCCCACGCCAGCCTGCTTCATTTTTTAGAACAGAGCACCATCAACGTTGACCTTGAAAGAGCCCAGCGGTGGAGGTTTCCATACAACGCTAGTCTAGTTTTTATTCTCAGTCTGCACTTCTTCTCCGTAGCTATTAGAAAGTCATCCAACACTTTCAACGAGTTTCTCACTATTTTCGGACCAATTCGTCTCATTCCTCCGTGTCGTACCTCATTTCTACTTTTCCATATACCCCAGCAAATCGAAACCCACCTCTCCATCAACCCCAGCTGGGCTTCCTAGCAAGTCTGAAGTTTGCAAAAAGTGTCCACAAAGCCCAATGACTCTTGGACAATGCAGGGCAGAGAAAGCTTGCTTTCCCTCCAAACCTTTGTTCCACGGATAGAAAAACAAAGCACATGCATGGTCGTTTCTACCTGCCTACCACAAGCCTCACATGTATTAGAGTTCGTGATCTTTCTACAAAAAAGGGAGTCTTTTGTAGGCAAGATTGCATTACATGCTTTCCACACAAAGTGTTTGATTTTGTTTGGCAAGTTCAAACTCCACACCCCCCTCCAAACTCCATGCATCTTCGACAAGTCTGAGCAACCTGTACTACCCCCCTCTGCCATGATATCACGAGCCAGCCTATATGCGCTCCTAACAGTGAAATTTCCTTTCTTTTCTTCAGCCCAAACCATTCTATCCTTTGTAGCCAACTCACTAATGGGAATACTAAGGATTGCCTCCGCATCCTGTGGTAGAAAGAGGTCGCTCACTTGTTCTATGTCCCACTCCAAACCTTCCTCTCTTAGCAATTTCCTCACCATTTTAATTTGGTTTCCAGGCCTCTTTGGAGTGACTACCCTATACGTACTTCAGGTAGTAAGCCACTGGTCCTACCATACTCTTATACTACGCCCATCTCCAACTTGCCATCTCATCCCCCGTTTGACTAGAAGTTAGGCAGCCATTATGCTCCTCCAAGCAAATGAAGCTTTCTTCCCTTTCTTCCCTACCTCAGCATCCACAAAATCCTTATTAGGGAAGTATTTAGCCTTGTAAACCCGCAAGAAAAGGGAAGAGGAATTAGTTTGAAGTCGCCATCCCTGTTTAGCTAATAAGGCAAGGTTAAAGGATTTCAAGTCTCTAAAACCCATACCCTCTTTATCTTTCAGAAGACACATTCGGTCTCAGCTCATCCAAGCCACCTTCTTCTCATTTTTGACCTGTCCCCACCAAAATTGTCTCACCATTCCAGTCAACTCCTCACAGAGCCCGTTGGGGAGCTTGAAGTAGCTCATAGTATACAAAGAAACAGCCTGAGCAACTGCCTTAATCAAAACTTCTTTCCTCGCATTTGACAGAAGCTTTTCCTTCCAACCAGCAAGTTTGGCTGCAAGTTTATGTTTCATCTGAGTAAAAGTGTTTTTTTTTTACTTACCAATCAAAGAAGGAAGGCCTAGGTAGGATTCACGGGGTTTGATAACCTGGGCCCCAAACTTGGCCTTAATTGCATCCTGTATACAAGTGGGGGTATTTAGGCTAAAGAATAGAGTCGTCTTATTTCTATTCAGTTGTTGCCCCGAAGAGGACTCATAGACTTGCAAAATTCTCTATACTTCAGCCCCTTCTTTCTCCGTCGCCTTACAAAATATCAAACTATCATCCGCAAAGAATAAGTGTGAAATTCGTGGACCCCTGGCCAAGGCAGCCACTCCTTTCAATTCGTTTCTTAGTGATGCCTTATGCAACAATGCTGACAAACCCTCCGCGCAAAGTAGGTAGAGGTAAGAGGAGAGAGGGTCTCCTTGTCGAAGGCCACGGGTTGGAATGATCCTTCCATAAGGTTGGCCATTGAGTCTAATAGCATATGTAATCAAAGACACACATGCCATTACTGTATGAATCCACCGCTCATGAAACCCTAACCTCTCCATGATTTTTTGCAAACACCTCCATTCCACTCGGTCATAAGCCTCACTCATGTCCAGCTTCAAAGCCATTTCACCATCCTTGCCCTTCCTCTTCTTGTTAATATGGTCCATTAATTCATGGGCCACAAGGATATTGTCTGTGATAAGCATTTCTGGCATACAATATCTTTTAATACAACCTTCATGCGGTTGGCTACCACCTTGGAAGCAAGCTTATATGCAACATTACACAAACTAATAGGCCTGTTGTCAATGACTCTAGAGGGATATTTTGTATTAGGAATGAGCACAATATGAGTTTCATGAAACTTAGGGGGAGCAACACCATGATTGAGAAAGTCAACAACAGTTTGAATGACAACAGAATTTACAGTAGGCCAATAATGTTGAAAACATAAGGGAGACATACCATCAGGACTTGGCGCCTTCAGCGAGTGCATCTGCTTAAGGGCTTTCTCAACCTCAGCTGCCCGAAAATCCTACATTAGAACCTCATTCATTCTATTAGTAACTTTAGGGTGTATAGCTTCCAGCAACTCTTCACTAACTGTTGGACAAGAAGAAGTGAACAGCTCTTGGAAATACTCTACAAAAATGTGGCTCATCGTCTCTTCCTCGTCCTACCAGATACCATTGGAATCCATTAGCCTAGAAATGGTGTTCCGTTGATGCCTTTTAGAGGCTTTCTCATGAAATAAGGAAGTGTTTCTATCCCTTGACTGTAGCCAACAATTCCTAGACCGTTGCTTCCACATCATTTCCTCCATCGTGAACAACTTGTTTAGCTCCACTTTAGTCGTATGAATCTCTTCCATATTGTTCCCACACCCTGCTAAGCACTCAAGTCATTGAAGCTTTTTCGTAAGCGAAGCTATTTTTCGGCCAACATGGCCAAAGGATGAACTGTTCCAACTTTGCAGAGAGGAACGACACTCATACATACACTGCCCAAATTGATTTTGGCTCCCAGGTATCCTGCCTTTATCCCAAGCCTCCTTCACTACCTCATCACATTCATCCTCCTTAATCCACATAGCCTCAAACCTAAACAAACGCTGCCTTCTTTTGTTCCTACTCTTTGGATGGGTGGCTTTAAGAATCGGCATGTTTGTGGTCTGAAGAGTAAGTGGCCACATTGTAAAGTCTAACCTGAAGGAACAAGGAAGTCCAATTTGTAGAGACCAAGGCCCGATCTAATCTCTCATGGACCCACCCACGTGCTCCCAACCTCCTACTCCAGGTAAATTCTGGACCCTTGAATCCCAAGTCTCTAAGTTTGCTTTTGTTGATCGCTGAAAAGAAAGCCTTCATCTGCCATTCCGGTCTCTCCCCACCTCCTATTTTTTCTCCCCTATGGCATATCTCATTGAAGTCTCCCATGCAGACCCAAGGAAGCGCACTCCTTGTACTCAAATTCACAAGGAACGCCCAAGACTCCTTTCTTTTGCTAGTTTTAGGATTGCCATAAAACCTAGTAAAGCATCATTTCTTATTTCCTCTGTCTTCCGTAATAATCGCACCTATGTGTCTGGGAGAGAAAGTTTGCACATCTACTGCTAACGAATCCTTCCATAAGAAGAGGGCCAAACCCCCACTCCGACGAACACTAGAAACTATCATGCCTTGACTTCTTTCCAACTTACGCTTAATATCCACAATTTCCTCCACATTAAACTTGGTTTCCATGAGGAAAACCAAGGTAGGATCTTCCTCCAAAACCGTTTGTAAGTGTAACATGTGTATCTTGATTTTGTAGATATCTATTGAAGTCAACGAGATTCTTTGTAACGTTTTGGACCTTTTTGTTTCATATGACTATGGGATCATACACCATGTAATTATGTACAAACTTGTGAGCACGAAATCAATTTAAATATATATACATATATAATATTAATTTTTTTATATGTATACATATAGATAGTTATATAGACTAAATATTAATTTGCGTAAGTTTATAAATAAGTTCCTAAGTTATCAAATTAATATATATATATATATATATAATTGATAATATAATTAACCCATTTCAGAGTTAAAGTCATGATTCAAGAATAATAAATCTAATTTTTATAAATTTATAAACAAAAGTCATTATAAATAACTAAATTAATAAAATTTCAACTATAATTTATTTATTTATTAATTAGTAGCACATATTTGTGAAGGCATATAAATTTTTAATTGTTTTTACTATATATAAAAGTAAATAAATTATTCTATTCAAAAAAACAAAAAAAGTAAATAAATTATTCAAGTGGCTTGCATATAATATAATTCATTAATAAGGTTGAGATCGATTCGCATAAAAAATAAAATAAAATGAATAATTTTAAATATTTATACTCATTATTTTTTTACTAGGTGTATAAAAAAATTAAAACAAAAAGGAAAGACCACGCCAAGTTTTCAGTAAAGCTTGAAAGCTGAGGTTTATAATAAAAAAATCCTCACTTTCTCTGCAAAAAACTCAGAAGAACGAAGGCCCCATTTCACAATGGCCAATTCCTCCGGCAAAGGACCCATCACCCACGTCATCTTCGACATGGACGGTCTCCTGCTCGGTAATTTTATCAAACACTTTTTCTATTTCTTATGCTAGCAGATCGCATATTATTATAACATTGTAGTTGCATATAATAGAAGACATTATAGTCCTACTGTTTCATGTTTTGTCCAACGTAGTACTAATTGATTCAACAGTTATGCTGCTAATTAAAGTTCTAATATTTGATTGTGGTGCAATTTTAACATTAATGCCAGATTATTTGCCTTTTGATATGTTGGGGACACGCATAGTTTATGTGAAAATTTTTGGGTGAAGAAACTAAAATGTGATACAAATATTTATGCAGATACTGAGAAGTACTATACTGAAGTCCAGGAAATTATACTTGATAGGTATAATAAGCCATTTGATTGGTCCCTAAAGGCAAAAATGATGGGAATGAAAGCAATAGAAGCTGCTCGGGTCTTTGTCGAAGAGACTGGGATCAGTGATTCTCTTACTGCTGAGGACTTTCTTGTTGAAAGAGAGGCCATGCTGCAGAATTTGTTTCCCAATAGTGAGCTTATGCCAGGTATTAAAAATTGCTTTGGAGTTACTCACTCTGCTTGAATTTGTTCTGCGTTATTTTCAGGTTGTTAGAATATTAGTTAAATGAATGAATTCACAATTTCCGAACACCTTAATTGTTCGGGAATCAGCCTGGGGGGGTTAAGGGCTGATTGCCATGACCTCTCTCAAACTCTGCAAAAGTGGGGACTTTAGAGTTTGAACTCTGTCTCTACTCGATCTCCCATTGAAAAAAAAAATCCCATGTATTGGGCATCACTTAGTAAGGGAGAGTCTAGGTCCACAAAAGAGGAGCCTTGGTTAAATGATTCAATTCACCATTTTATAACCGTTTAAGCTTTTGGGACAACAAGTAATTTTTTTTTTATAAGTAGTGATAGTTAATATCCAAATTAGATAGTTCTCTATTTTATTTTTAAGAATATCGCGCAAGAGCCTTATTAGTGCAGTGTGACGAAAGATTACCATTGTGGTCCCTGTAATTTTGATCATCTGGGAAACAAAAACATGTTTATAAACAGCACTACATTATCTTACCCATATTAATTGTTGGTGATGTTAATTTTCCCTACAAATTATGGGTGTAGTAATGCAAGTAACTCTTTTTGAGTCCTTGTTTAATTCCCACTTAAGACTTGTCCACACCCAACCACCAGGCCCTAGCCACTGAAACCATCTTGCATTTTAGATGGTTCAGTTCCATATTTTTAGATCCACCTTTAACTTTTAGAAGGCCAAGCTAGATCATTCTTCAATCAGGCATATTATTCCTTTAGTAAGATGGTATGGCGTTCTAGTTTTGGACAGCATAAAGCCTTGAACACCATGATTTGATCTTTTATTCTCTCCCCCATTTTAAAAGCTTACATTCCTTTTGTTTGACCTTTTTGTTTTACAAGAGATTGTGAAGGAGACAAGAAAAGAAAGCAAGTTATTTTACTTTTGTTTGGTTATGTGGAGAGAGTGGAATGAAATTAAAGAGAATATGAAAAAAAAATTGGTAACTTTTGTTCATGCAATCAATTTTCTTTCAGAATCTCAACTATTTCAATGAGAACCTTTTGGATTATTATTAATTTTCATCCTTTTTTCCTTCTCTAGTTGTAAGGCTATCAGTGTTATTGGACGTTGGATATGAGTTTAAGCCCAAAATTGCTGCTTTTTTTGTGATCAAACTTTTGTTGGTGTATTTGGGGTTTTAGTTTGGATGCTTTGATCTTTGGTAGTGGGATGATGGAAGTGATGGAAAGGTTGTTTGAATACTTCTGCAGAGTTTATTCCTTCACTTTTTTTTTTATCAAAATCATGGGTGTGTTGCCTCAGCATCAAGAGAAGTGTGTTGGTGAGCATGTGTTTAATTGATGTGGAAAGTGTCTGGCATTGAGGTTCTAAAGAGTCTAGGAATTTTGAAATGGAAGTTCTCTCTACACCAATAGTTCATGAAAAATGTTGTTCTATTTACTTGCGTATTGATTTTCCTTGGGGTGTCGATTCATTAAGGATCAAAGGTTCTTTAAGTGATATTTTGTTCAATTGTTATCATATTGTTTCTTAGGGTAAGTGTTGTCGTTCCATCTTCCATGATGATTCTAATGTTGAATAAAATGAGTTGAGTTGTAAGATTTGGTTAAAAGAGAAAGACAGAGAGAGATATGGAAAGATTACTAGAATACCTTTACACTAATTGAAAATAATAATAAGTTATTATAAGCAAGAGTAAGTCTAACAAAATGAAATACAAGTTGATGTTATATGAAAAGATGCTACCAGATGGATGTTTTTAAGCTGTTGATAACACATTTACAAATAAAGAGTTTCGGGGGTTGTGCTATGATAAAATGACAGACTTGTAACTTTAGAAACTATCTTTAATCTTCATTGACTACCCCAATGTACTCTGAAAGGTTCATAGCTGTCAATTAACCTCAAAATTCCAATGGGACTACCTAGGGGCTAAACCAAATACCCACTATAAAGTATAAACTTTATGGTATTTTAACTATTTTACCAAGGTTGTATCATTGGCTGGCATTTTTTAAGCATGTTTCTGTCTAAATGTAACACATCTAGTTGAAACAGGACTAGCTAGCCCTGAATGTGTTGTTTGTTTTTAAGTTGTTATACTATTCCTGACGTAATTTTGATTGACTTTTACTCAGAAATCATTGCATCCAATACAGTTATCAGTTATGTCAATATTATTCCAATTTTTTTTTTCATATATCTCTAGGGGCTAGCCGCCTGATCAAACATCTTCATGCTAAAGGAATACCAATTTGCTTGGCAACAGGGTACAATTTATTCATCTTTCTCATATTTAATGTGTTTCAATTGCCTTTTTTTTTTACAGAGCTTTGGACCAGTTTTTATTGTAGCACATTTCCAGTTTAGTTTTGTAGTTGATGCAAAATTTCACAAATATGACTCATATGATTATGTGCCTTACAGCTCTCACAGGCGGCATTTTGAATTGAAAACACAAAGACATGGTGAACTCTTTTCGTTGATGCATCATGTTGTTCTTGGAGATGATCCAGAAGTTAAACAAGGCAAGCCATCACCAGATATATTCCTTGCTGCTTCCAAGAGATTTGAGGTATAACCATCTCGTAGATGTTCCTTTCTGACTTTGATTGTTGACAGTATTGTCTGATGGAAACTTTTGTTTTCTCTGTACATTGTTTCCTCTCATTGTAATTCTTTTAATTTTGGCTTAAGAATGACAATGTGATAGCTCATGATAAATTTGTTGGTCAACAGGGTGGCCCTGTAGATTCACGTAAATTTCTTGTATTTGAAGATGCACCATCTGGAGTTAATGCTGCTAAGAATGCTGGGATGTAAGTCCATTTATTGACATTTCTTTTCACTAGTGAAAATTATTGACTATTATGCTTAAGCATGTTTTATTTTGTCCACAAGACATGCTGAAATATAGTATAGTCACTGAATTTGATTGGTGGGTAAAATTCTTATGTACAACTAAAGGTAGTGTTACAATGAAAAAAATTGCTTAATTGTTGACATGTTACTGCTATATGTTCCAATGTTACGTTGATTTGATGTCGGTGGCTTGGCAACGTTTAATGGAACAATCTAATGGTTAAAACTTACTTTCCAGCTCATCAGTATGTTAACAGGTGGATGAAAAATAATATTATGCAGTTACCTAAAAAGAACTGATCTACATAAAAATAAAAAGGTTAGGTTTTAGTGGGCTGTGCGTTCAGAGTCTATAAGAAGAGTTCTATAATTTATAAAATGATTCACACAAGTTCTCTATAAGGAACAAGCATACAATACATTTCATTTTTTGGATATTTGCCATTATTGGATTTAAAATTAGTTCCTGGTGCTTGGAGAAACACCATTTTTATAAACATTGATTATGGTTCTTTTTTGTTTCCTCCCTGGAGGAGCTGATTGGAGGCTGACATGTTTGCAAAATTAGGAACCATACTACTATTAAGAGGTTTAACATTTTGTTGTGTCACTTGCTTTGCTGTTCTCAACCCTGTTTCTTAATATTCTTTTTTCTTCTTTAGGGAGATCTCCTTACTGCACTTTATTATTTTCATTGATTAATATTTTTTTTAGGTTCTTACAAGAAATCTTGTTGATTAAGGCCTCTTCCCTAAAGTTCGTGTTAGAAAATTCTTGACAGACCGCTGAAATCCTTAAATATGAAAACCTGCAAATCTTCCTATGTTGATTAAACATCTAGTGCTTGGTTTTTAATTAATGCTCCTCTGTAATTGTCTCCATATTAAACTGCATATTTTCTTCTTGTTCATGATTGGTCATTTTTCATTACATTTCCCACAGGTCTGTAGTTATGGTTCCAGATCCAAGGCTGGATAGCTCTTATCATGCCACTGCAGACCAAGTTTTGAGCTCACTGCTGGATTTCAACCCAGATGATTGGGGTTTGCCTCCATTTGAAGTTACTGCAAGCTAAACTTGCATATCCCTCCAAGTGGTGTTTTTTTTCCCCCTTTTTCTTGAGGGAGAAGATTGATGAAAATTGCAACTATTGCCTATTTTTAAAAACTTAAGGGACACCTCGATTCAGATTTTGTTAGTGTTAACTCAGATTATTCTTAAGATATTATTGGATGAGCATTCCATGCAATTTCTCTCACAAATTTCCCTTGCAAGATATGCATTTTCATGTCAGAATGCAGCATTTTGATAGTTTCTCTGGTCTGAAAAGTGTAGAAAGTAGAAACAGGTTCACGATTTAGAAATATTGAATATTGGAAGCTATGACTATCTTATGCACCCGATATGTGCATCTTCTCTTACGTGTTACTAGCTAATATAAATAGTTAAGGTTGTAATTGAACCAAGCAGTTTATAAATGGCTTGGGTTTGACTTGATAAAAAATTAGTTCATATTTGTGTATAAGCAAGTCAAACTCAAGCTTAGTTTTATGTTTGTTTAATAAACAAGTTAAGTCTAAGCAAAATAAATTGTTCATGAATAGGCTCATAAACAATAGGCCTTGATAAAGAACAAGTTGAGTCTAGACTCGTTTATGGGCTTTTGTAATTAGCTTGACATAGACTTGACAAATAAATCTATATCTTATTAATTAGAAGTTGGGATCACTTGTTCAAATCAAGTTAGTTCGATAATAAGCTTGATATGGGTTTAATAATGTACTTGTGTTAAATTAATAGAATTGACCGAAGTTTTATCAAAAGCTTGATTCCAAACTCAATGAGCTATACCCGATTACTCGGGTAGTGGTTGGCTCTGATACTAGATATTACAAACCCATGGGTAGAACTCACCTTTGAAAACCGGCTTGTAAGAGAAGGGTGTCCAAGAGCTTATAAACACATGATTAAACTTATACTTAATCTATGTGAGACACTAAGATCATAATAGGTAAGTTCAAGTTTTTGGACCTTTTGAAAAGCTTGAGTTCAAACATTGTTTATAGACTTCGTTTGAGCTCAAGCCGAACTTGAATATTTTATTTTTGTTATCGAGCCGATCTTAAACATCTACTATTGGACAATCTTCAACTTGTTTACAATCTTAGAAATAATCGGTAGTATCATGCCTTAAGTGAAAGTTGACTATTTCTCATTGTTAGTAACAATATTTTGAAGGTTGTAACTCTTTTATTATGACATTTCAATTATTATTTTTCATTCGTATCTTTTCAGAGTTTATTTATATGCTTATACTATTTAGTTTTTTACTACAAAATATATATATATAAGGAAATTCTAAAATTTCTAAAATGACAATTATAGGGATAGGGGCCCAAATTTGTATATTAAGCCTTGGGCCTTATCCAAGGACGTCGGCCCATCTGAGGAGGGACGAACATTTATAAAGGGATCCAGTTTAGAGTCTCGTGAGGAGGAAATGAGTAAAAGATGGTCTGAGGAGGAACTCCTTCTCGGCTATGACAAATATAGCTCAGATGAGCATTCCAACAACGAAAAGAACCTCCATAGAAATTCCAGTGACAGGAATGTACGTCCCAAGTGTACCAAAAGGTGGAAACTATGAGGTACCTAAGGAAAAACTTGTATCACTGCATTTAATGCACTACAGCTACTTTTCTGGCCGCATTTATGTGGAGAAGACCCTTGAACGGCGCTGCCTTGGCTACCACAACTCACAGAAAGTCAGAAGGGATGTTTGATGGGATAGACACTCAAGTAAGGGCTCAAACGATCAACAAGTGTAGGAACAGGATGATCCAAAGTGACCTATATAATGTAAGAGACCCTCTATGAGTTGGGGATGGGAAAAATAGAGAAAGAAGCAACCAGAGTTGCACTTGTAATCAATTCCACTAACCCATACATAGTTTTGCCTCCTCAGATAATACATTCACCCAATCTTACAAGCATTACTCTTGCATGACTATCTTCCAAACCCATCCTAACCATTGTTAGATTCATTAGAGCCTAGTTTTTTAACTCACTCTCTACAAATGTATTGTACTGGGCTCACTGGGCCAAGATCCCATACACCTTGGTCTTGGGCTGCAAATCGTGCCCCTACAACAATCTTTTTTGAACAGGAGCTATATGTTGTCTTAAAGGCAACAGTTCAACATTTTTTTTGAATGAATTGAGTTCCAAGACTTATCCAATCCACGAGTGACTTGTGTCAAGAAAAAACAAAGGTTCTCACTTGGGGAAAATGGATAAAAGAAAAGAAAGAATATTTGAAGGATAATAAAATATAGATACAATTTTCTTTTTTGCAATACATTAGATTTTTCTATCACATTCAAAAATATAGTTGTTTTGAATTTAATTGCTATTGAAAAAGATAATAAGTTTTACTTCGTTGATTAATGCAACCATATGTTTGAAACTGTACTAAAAATCGGTTCGATAAAAGTCGTGAAATTGGCGGCTCAATCGATAAAAACTAGAAATCAGACTCATTTTCGATTCTTTGACCATTCCGGTTTTTAAAACCATGCTCTTAAGGAAGTTTAAGTTGTCTTAAAAAAAATAAGAATAAAAATAAAAGAAAAAAAGAAAAAAAGAAAAAGAGAAAGTAGAGTTCTTTCTCTTCAAACTTTAAAAGGTTAAACGATGGCTAACTACAACGTACTAACGTAGCTGGCAATTACAGTGGGATGTTGAAGTCAGGATTCATTAGTTCCAGATGCCATGTACACTTTCAAAATTTCAGTACTGAGCAACTTTTAATCTCAACGAGATTTTCCAAATAGAGATCGAATTTGAAATTTTGAAAGAAGGAAGGATGTATATATACCAAGTTACCAAATAAGGATGCTTGACATTTTGGCCATTTTTTTTAATTATTACTAATTGTTTTTATATTACAAATACTGAAATAGTCTCAAACATATGGGACATTTCAATTGCAATTTGACAATAATATCATACATATTTTACATTTGTAGAGGTCCATAATGAAGTTAAGGTACATTTAAAATTGGAGGTTGAGCGTAAATAAAACCACGTATGTTGACAACTTCGCAAGATGATTTATATTGATGGCTATTGGGACCTAGTTTGTGCAAAAACCATTAAAATGGCTATGGCTGTTTATGGTGAACTGGTCACCTCCTAGGCCTTTTGAGTTGTCTCATCTTAATAAAATTGATTTGGTTCATCTCACTTATGCCTGAAAAAAGGACATTAACAAGCAAGAATGTCAATACAGTGGGCACAAGCATGAATTATTGGTTGCGTTTTAGCAGTGGAGGAAGTGGAGATTAGGGGCAGATCTGTAGGAGTTTGAATGCAAGTGAGAGCAACTTTTTGAAGAACTTGAGGTGGGCTAATTATGAGTCATGAAAGCTGTCTCACTGGCAAGTCGCAACTTTGGTTTTGTCTAGCATGAAATGAATTGTTCTTCTCATAAATGGAATTTGATGTAGTACCCCACTAAATAATTTTGTCATTAACTATGCTCCTTGAATTATTCACACACTAGCGGTGTCATAGTGACCACATTAACATAGCAAGTGTTCAACTTTATGTTCACCCATGCTAGTCCAACTTTGAGGCCTTAAATTGGAAAAATGATTTAATGTAATGGTGATATCCATGTCATGATTACACCTAATGCTATTTTTTTTTCTTTAAATATAGACATGACTGAATTTCAATCTATGACGTTTACTTCATGATAATTGTTTTTTATTATCAAACTAAGACATTAATCGACTTTTGGTTATAATTGGTGGAATTCGAACTTCAAATCTTATATCTCATATTTGATTACAAATAAAAGACTTCATTAGTTTAGCTAACAATTTAAGTTGAGACTATGTCAAAACTCAAAAGTAAGAGATTTATATATGTTTTCCAATGGTTTTTTAAAACTAGCAATTAACAGTAGACTTTCAGCAAAATAATAATAATAACTGAGTCTAAGGCAATAAACACCCTATGCATCGGTCAATAATTGACTAACAATAAAAGGATGAGGAGGGTTCCAAAAAAGCTCCCTACAGCTACTCTCTCTTCACCAAAAGATCCGCCTAAAAGTTTCCTTAACGATGAATATGTTGGAGCTAACTTAGCTATCTAAAAAAACTGAATAAGTGAATTGCAATAAAAAATTAAAGAGAGACGCATTAATTCCAATGAAAAAAAAAAAAAAAAAAACCTATCATCTTTAATTGGGTTAGTAAGCTAAACAATAAATTTAAGATCTAAGAGTGAAAAATTGATATATTGATACTTATAAGTAAGGGGTAGCAATTCGCGATACGACCAGTGAACACGACACAAACATGATAATAGCGACACACAATTAGCAAGTTAGGATTTAGACTTAGCGAGTTCGTATTAGATTCGAGTCAACATGAATTGACCTATTTAATAAATGTGTCAATTTGAGCTAGACATGCGAAATCCATTTCGATCCATTTAACTAAGAGTCATTTTAACAATTTACTTTTCAAAACCCTAGGCCTAGCCATATAAACTTACTTTCTCCTCTAATTTTGTTCTCTCCAAGCCACCTCTAAGTTTATGGTTGTAATTATAGTTTAATTGGTGGAGATTTTGTTCAGAATCTAGTTGTATTGTACACATGTTATAAAATATGAGAATTGCTTAATTAAACAAGTTATTTATGTTAGGTAAACATGTTAATATGAATTATGAATCAAATTAATTGTGCTAAGCTATGTCAACATTAACATGGCCTATTTATTAAACAAGTTAAGCAAGTCATGTCATGTTACATGTTTAATAAACATGTCGAATTAGGATTGAAGGATCTTAACATGAATAATAAACATGTCGTATTTGTGTTGACTAGTAGAAACATAAATTGCCATCCTTACTTAAAATACAACTCAAACTGATGTAGCACTACAAAAAAAAGGGTCTATAGCTGCGTTTTAAAAACGCAGCTATAGGCCTAAAAAACGCGGCTATAGCCTATAGCCGCGTTTTTGTAGCCGCGTTTTTAAACGCGGCTTAAATACCGAAGCAACAGAACTATGGCCGCGTTTTTAAAAAACGCGGCCATAGGTCATCCCTATAGCCGCGTTTTCCAAAAACGCGGCCATAGGTTACCCCTGAAGCCGCGTTTTCCCCCCCCCAGGAGATGTAATTTGGGCGTCGACCTATAGCCGCGTTTTTTAAGAAACGCGGCTATAGGTCACACTTGAGCCGCGTTTTGAAACGCGGCTACAACGTCGAACCTGTAGCCGCGTTTCTGAAAACGCGGCTATAGACTCCGCTTGAGCCGCGTTTTGAACCGCGGCTACGGCGGCGTACCTTTAGCCGCGTTTTTGGAAACGCGGCGATAGGTCACGCTTGAGCCGCGTTTTGAGCCGCGGCTAAAGCGGCATACCTGTGGCCGCGTTTCTAAAAAACGCGGCTATAGACTCCGCTTGAGCCGCGTTTTTTACCGCGTCTACAGCGGCGTACCTGTAGCCGCGTTTTTTAAAACGCGGCTATAGGTCACGCTTGAGCTGCGTTTTAAGCCGCGGCTACAGCAGCGTACCTATAGCCGCGTTTTTAAAAACGCGGCTACAGGTTATTCCTGAAAATTTAAAAACCTATAGCCGCGTTTTCAAAAACGCGGCTATAGGTTTTTTTTTTTTTTTTTTTTCCCACCCCCCCCTTGCAACATCACTATTTTCCTGATTACATACAAGTTCCGGAACACTCCTACCATATATACATATACATTCAACTTCCTGCCATATTACATACAACACATACAACTTCCTGCCAACATCACAACTTCCTCCCAACATCACAACTTCCATAAACTACTCCCATAGGACACAAACTTGCCAAAAGATAATACATCACAAAAAATCAAGTTCCCCACATATACATATACATACAACTTCCTGCCACATATACATACAAGTTCCCTTGCAACATGACTACTTCCTGCCATATTACATACAAGTTCCGGAACACTCCTGCCATATATACATATACATACAACCAACATCACAACTTCCTGCCAACATCACAACTTCCATAGGACACAAACTTGCCAAAAGATAATATGAAAGTTTATATACATCACAAAAAAACTTCCAAGGCAGCAAGAAGCTTATACATCCCAAGGCAGCAACATTTGTGTCTACAAAAATATATATATATACAAAATGCTTAGAATGTCCGGAGGGGTTGAACGGAAACGCATCCGGCCTTGTCCACTTCATGGTAAAACTGCACAAATTATTCTTTGTCAATTTAAATTTGCCAAATGTCTAGAATTATTCTTAGATGCACATTTGTATGAAAAGAATATTATGAGAAGAATGTTATGAGGTAACGAGACATTGCATTATTTTTTGCCACATTATGGAGTGATTTGGCTTTTCAAACATAAAATGAAAGAGAAAACTAAAAGATAATATATATGATATGTGCGAGACTACGTACCTAGATACAAATACAGAGAGCTCATCACTGATCTAAAACTGTAATACAATACAAAGAGTAACATAAGAGGAAGACTAAAACAATAGTTCAACTATTCATTAAAACAATCTACTCAAAACTTCCAATTCAGTCAAGTTCAACTATTATTCACCAGCAGAAAATTTTCTTTCCTCTTGTATTGACTACTAAGTACTGTTTGTAGAGAAATGTTGTTTACCTCAGGATTCACGGTTTCATTCCCATCAGGCATTGCAATTCTAAAATTTCTTACACATATTAATATCACATAACAATGCATTGGAAAAAGTAGTGTTTCGGTAAATAACATTTTTTCGCTACCTGAGAAGGACGTGCAGCATGTAACCCTTGGCTCCACTCCTCAAACATGCTTCTCATCGACGCCCTCAGTTCGGACATTTCTGCTTGGTGCCTTGCCTCAGCTTGAGCTTGTTCCTCTCTATGCCTCCTCTCAGCTTCAGCTTGTTCCTCTCTATGCCTCCTCTCAGCTTCAGCTTGTTCCTCTCTATGCCTCCTCTCAGATTGAGCTACTTCCTCCCTATGCTTCGCTTGTTCCTCCCTAGATTGAGCTAGTTGCTCCCTCAGCTGTTCATGACTCGTCTCCAACTCTGACATCCTTTGGTGAGCTCTGTTTGACGACAGAGTCGAGGTAGATTGGGAAGAGTTTATGCCACTTCTTCCTGTTGGGGTGATTCCAAAACCTACCCCCCGTACGCGCCCTGGGCGCTCTGGACGACCTATCACCCGCGCATACGCGTCGTCGTTCGACCAGAGGATTCCATCACCAATTGCTCCTTCTAGTCGTATGCCCGGCTGGTCAGTAAAAAGTGCTGCCATCTTATCCTGTTTTCACTCAAGAACCAAACAACATAATATTACACACCATAATTAATACAAACACAAAATACACTAAAATTGAATTCGATCAAATTGTGTTTACCATGTTTTCTTGCGCACGGGCACTAACAGCAACCCCATCTTTGGTGCGGTATACTCGTTGATATACATCCGCGCGTTCAACTGCCGCCCCTTTAGCTTTCGCCTACATGATGAACAAACATAAATACAATAAACACTAGTGCTTACCATGATGTTATGCCACAATTAACACAAATCCACGTTAATTTTATATATTGAAAGAGATTTCAATATATAAAATTAACGTTTTAAAAAATCATGTCTCAATTTGTTGCGAAGCCTAATTCTAACAACATGTCCAGCATGTCCATTGTTTTTATATTGAATAAATAAATACCTGCTACACCATGGTATAAATATGCAATTCATAAGTCTGTACAATGTGTTTGTCTAATAATTTGGAATCAAAATGGTACGATTTGAAATTTTCTTAGTGTCAACATGTCAACGGTCAAATGAAAAAAGCAGAATTTTTAAATTAATTTTGAAAGCAAGGCATTCGAATGATTAATATGAATTCCTTACTCTATTTTTTTTTTTTTGGGAGAAGTTTACTCTATTGAATTTGAGAGGCTTGATATATTGCACTTTTTTTTTTTTCAAATTCATTTTAGAGTTTTTTTTTTTTTTTTAGAATATGTTGAGCTATAGCTCTTTAGCCCATACAATATATATATATATATATATGGCACTATTTTGTCAATATCATAAGATTTGAGTGTCTTAGTTTTTTTCTTTCTTTGGATAGAATGGAATATGTTATGTTACGGTGATAATCATATACTAACATACATTAGCCTATATATGGAATTTTCAAGATAGGAGCATATAATTGTGTTTTTTTTAATGATATTTGACAATAATGATATTAATTAACAAATGGTTGTGGGTGTCGTTGAGTGTGATGCAAAAATGAACAAAATTTCAACGTGAAGTAGGGCTACTTTCCTGTTAGAAATTTAGAATTCAAATAGAGTACAATAGAATACAAGAGCCCTTGGTTTACTGTAAGGCAGGGCTACCTATATAGAAATAGAATACAAGAGCACGTTGCCTTATGGTATAATATTTATTGTCAGTGTCTCTTGCCTTATATTTTTTTTTCCTTATATACTATATATAGGGCATCTCTCACGCTCTTCTATACACCAACACAAACTGCACCCATTTGTCCTTCAAACAATGGAGTACTGCAAAGAACATGAGGCACCTTTTTCCTCTCCTTCTCTACCCTCAAACAAGTAAGCACTAAACAATCTCTCTCTCTCTCTCTCAAAATCTCAAACACACACACACACACACAAATCTTTTTCTATGGTAACAAATTTTGTGTACCATATGTATATATATTTTGTTCATGAAGGTGGTGGTCCAAGGATACTGTGGCTATTGTGACAGGAGCAAACAAGGGGATTGGGTTTGTTATGGTGAAGAGATTGGCACAACTGGGATTGACTGTGATTTTAACTGCTAGAGACATAGAGAAAGGGCACAAGGCAATTGAGGAACTGAGAAACCAAGGGCTTGATGATGTACACTTCTTTCGCCTTGATGTCTCAGAACCTGCTTCAATCAACACTTTTGTATCATGGTTTGCAAGAATTTTCGGAGCATTGGATATTCTAGTGAGTTTGTTTCTATCAATCTTCTTTTCTTTTAAATTCTTATGCATATATGTTTATATACAGTTTTTTTTTTTTTTTTTAGATTACTATTTTTTTTCTCCTATTTACAAGCATAAGGACAATTAAATTTCTGTAAATAATTAGCAAAAAGTTGCATCCAAATGCGCCGAATGCAAAAGGGTCAAAGAAACTGACTTTCCTTATTTTATCATGGTAAGCAAAAGGAACAAAGAAACTGACTTCCTTAATTTACTATGGTAATTATGTTATTATTGACTGTTAATAGTTTCAGTTTATGTTGACTAAATATAGATCCGGTGTATATGGTTGATTTTGCATGTGTTGCGGATGAAGCTGATCAATCAATCTCACATGCATTACATATCATATCGGTTTTTTTTTTTTTTTTGTAGTGGTGGAATTTTTTTTCCCCTATTAAATGTTTGCTGCAATGTTTGAGTTCATGTGTTAGAGTCTTAGAGATGACTCAAAGATATATATGACAATAAAGGAGGAAAAATAACCTTTATGTTTGAGTTGTAAGGTACTAATAATTAATAGAAATTTCAAAAAGCAACATTCCATTTAATTTAATTTAAGTTAAGCAAATATATTTTCATTATCATTTAGGTGTTTTATATGCATTTTTGTTAAAACTCAAGCCAATTGATGATCTTATGATAATGTGATCTGGTCCCTAACGGCCTAAACCAATTCGAGTCTTTAATTATATGATTTCATCCTATAGAAAAAGCTAAGAGTTTTATAATTCATTTGATTAGTACCTTATTTTTTATTTATTTATAAGAAGAGATTTCAATATATAAAATTAACTCTTAATTCTAATTCTGCTGGACTTTCTCTCCTTAAGTGGCTACTTAATATGTACATATTAAGAGGTTTCACAAAGTCATCTCTATATATTAAAAGGATGCATAGACTCATTTATTGCATTTTTTACTTACAAAAAAGACCTATAATATAACTAACTTATCCTTATTCCTATAACATATGAAATGAGGTTAACTCGGTAAATAGAAAAACAAAATACCAAAAACATCATGTAGGCATTCGTGAATAAGTACCTTATTTTTTATTTATTTATAAGAAGAGATTTCAATATATAAAATTAACTCTTAATTCTAATTCTGCTGGACTTTCTCTCCTTAAGTGGCTACTTAATATGTACATATTAAGAGGTTTCACAAAGTCATCTCTATATATTAAAAGGATGCATAGACTCATTTATTGCATTTTTTACTTACAAAAAAGACCTATAATATAACTAACTTATCCTTATTCCTATAACATATGAAATGAGGTTAACTCGGTAAATAGAAAAACAAAATACCAAAAACATCATGTAGGCATTCGTGAATAAGGGTTTTATTTCTTACCATTTCATCAGAAATTTGGGCAAGACTTTTGGCCCCATTCCGTGCTATGTCTTTCTGCTGACGTCGACTTGCCTTGTTTTTAATACTTTTTGTCTGCAACCACATTACCGTCAAAAATAAAACAACAAAACATATCTTCACTAAATTACCACGAAGATGAGATTGAGGAAGAAAGTAGGAGGACCTCATTTTTTTCATCGAACCAATAATCAACCATCTCAACCCATTGCTCTCTGATAATCTCAGGCGGTTTGCTAGCCAATACTTGTTGCCGTGAAAGCCCTACTTTTTTGTGATCTTTCTTCAACTTAGTTCTACGATTTCTCCTCAGTTCCCCAAGTTGATTCATTGCCCATCTCTTTTGATCGGGTTTTGGGACAATATTTTCATTAATTATATACCGTTGCTGAAATGCCAAAGTGGAGATAGCAAAATATTATATTCCAATTACAACAACGGCTGAATATAAACAGGTAATTAGGACAGCAACTGTAAAGCAAAATAACTACTATTTTATTTTCATACTACCTCAATTTCCACCCAACATTCTTCTTTAACTTTTTTAGGGACCTTTGGCCACTCAGCAGGTGTAAGCGGGCATAACATGCCATTCTCACAGAAGGAGCCCAAGAACCGAACGAACAAAGACCCGTCGGCGTCAATCGGTTGGCCTTCAACATTTAACGGCAACTCGATTTTGTACTCACCAGTCATTGCCCATATGTCAGCCAACCGTGTTTTCCCACGTCTCCTAGGCCCATTTTCCGGTGGTGGATTTTGTACCGGTGGTGGATTTTGTACCGGGTCTGAGGTTTGAACATAATCATTTGTATCTACAAAACCACCAATGTTAGGACTTATATAACAAAGCTCACATGTACTGAAAAACCATGCAAAAATTTGGCCTGAAAAACATAAATAATAAAAAGTTTACGATTTCATTTAAACAAAACATGAGTAAATTTAGGCCTTTCTCCCATGCATTCATGTAACCCACAAGTTTTGCAATTGTAACTTTCAATCATTTAGGAACAACATAAATGTACGGGACTTCTTCGTACTATGACTAATGAACCTAGATGTCTAGTGGCACTATGAGTAATCAACCAGTCAACTTGTTCACCCATTATATTGACAATTCACACATTTTGTTACACATAGAAAGGTTGTAACTTGGCCTACAAATTTGGAAGATCTCTTAACCGAAACTATGTCTTGGCACTTAATTTCTTTAAAACGAAAATGAAATTATTATAACTCTTCTATGATGCAATATTTTACGCAAATTGTGATTTAGGTTAACGTTGCATCTTTAAAGAAGCATGCACTTACCTAGCTTTTGAAAAGATGAGCAACCATGCTTCGTTTGGGTTGCCTTCATTTTTCCTTAATAAATTTGGATTTAGAATATATAATGTCCACCCAAACTTATCTTTGATCATTCTTTAGTGCAATGACATGGACCAAAGTGGACGGAGTGGACCAAATTTGGTCCGAATGGACCATAGTGGACCGAACTGGACTGAGCAGACCAAATTAGACCAATTAGACCAAAATCGACCAAATTTGACCCAAGGGAAATGAATGGACCAAACGGACCGAAGTCAACAGCATATACTTAATATATTTACATATTTTAATTATATTTTTTGTTTTTGTACACTAGCAACTTATAATTGAAATTGCAAAACATGAATCCTACAATATTACGAAGATGTAAACCCAATTAATTCTTATATCTTTTAGAACTGATCCAACCATCCAATAATAAACATCAAACCTTACATTCAAAGACATTACCAATACCTGGAGGCTGCGTCTCATCGTCAGTTCCCACCAGTGTTGCCACCGATCTTGCATCCTCAGAAATGTGGGCTTCCTGATCAGCTGCCTCCACCCGTTGTCGTGCATTCGACGATCCTTCCCCAACGTAAACAAGGCGCAACGAACGTTTCCTCCCCATTATTGCGTCCAACCCCTGTTACAACACAGTTTCAAAATAGGTCAACAAGTAATGACATGATAGATTAACAATTTTAAAGATAATTATGTAAGTTAAAATTAATATTTCTTAATAACACGAAGAAATAACAATTGTAACATTTATATGCAACAATATGAAGAAGTAATAGTTTCACCTGATAATTATATACGTGCAAACTTTTATTTCTTAACAGTTTTGTCAAAATAACAGTGTCCACATATATATGCAAAATTGTCAAGCTTTGCACATAATATCCCTTTACAATTGAGAACTTATAAGTTCAATAATAACTATAACATAATTACACATACAACAGCAGTATCCTATTACACTACTCATCATCATTGTACTCGACTTCGTTCTCATCTTCATCGGTGGACTCATCATCAATGAAGTCACACTCATCGAAGTTGTCCATTTCATGACGATCTCTTGGGCCAATGATAGAGGCATCAATTATCATTCCCTCCACATCATCTCGACTCCAACAAATGTCATCCCTACCAACATCAGTACTAGTGAGCGAGTACGGAATGTTCTCAAGAAACTCATCCGTGTCATCCTCATCACAATGGGGCCCAATACCCGCATCAAACACATCTCTGGCTTTCGTTTTAACGACGACATACCAATCTTTGTGCCTTTTATCTTCAACATAAAAAACTTGTGTAGCTTGAGATGCCAAGACATATGGTTCATGGTGAATTTCCTCCCCACCATGTACGGAGTGAGTAAAATTCACCATAGGAAACCCAAACTCATCAGTCTTATATCCCCTCCTATTTTCAGCATCAACCCATTTACACTTGAATAACACATGTCTGATATTGCCAGAATAATTCAACTCAATAATATCTGTCAACACACCATAGAATGTATTACCACCTTCAGTGACGACACTAACTCCACTATTCTGCGTTTTTCTATTTCCCTCGACATTGGAACTCCTAAATTTTAACCCATTTATGACATAATGTTTCAGTCGATTTACTGAAGTATATGGCCCTTTGGAAAGCGTGATAAGTGTATCAGTAAGTCCAGTACTTTCCTTATCAGCATCAGTCATTGACATCACCTAATATAACGAAACAAACTAATTCTAATTAGTACAGTCATTCTACTTATGGGAAAGTTGCAAGGTTAAGAAGTTGAAGATGTGACACGTACGTGACATCTAAACCAAGTACAAAACTTCTCCATGTGGTGCTTATGAATAGTATCATTGGATACACGCCTGTGGCCACTACGAAGTTCGTCCTCCATCAAACTTTTGTGCATCCTGCATGATATGTCAATTGTGTTAGTGGTAATACACGTAGCGAACATTGGATTGTCGTGCAATTATATTGATGTCTGATGTACTTACTCACGAAACTGTTGAATGTTCTCGGAATTGAATAGGACATAGCGATGAGCTTGGGTCAACTCCCTATTGTCTAATGCCACACTAGAAACCGCCCCTGTTGACTCCTCTATCGCCCTCGTGGGTCGTGAGAATACAGTTTCAACTCTTTCCATATATCGTGAACAAAATGTTAAGCATTCCTCCACTATGTACCCTTCGGCAATACACCCTTCTGGAGCAGCCCTATTCCTTACGTAAGACTTAAGGCGTGAGAGGTACCTATCATGTGCATGAGAAAGTTAGTCATTGAGAGTAGATATTACAAAGCACACATGAAGCCTCGGACAAGCATGTATTACGTATGACTTACCTCTCAATGGGGTACATCCAACGGTACTGAACTGGACCACCAATCTTGGCTTCAGTAGCCAAGTGCATGACCAAATGTACCATCACAGTGAAAAAAGATGGTACAAATATCTTTTCCAATTCACACAATGTGACTGCAATGTCTGCCTCAGCACTCTCAATATCTGAAACTGTAAGGGTTTTCGAACAAATTTTCCTAAAGAAACAAGATAACTTTATCAAAGGCCTAGTAACGTGCGATGGCAAAGATCCTCGTAAAGCAATTGGAAGGAGTTGTTGCATCAGGATGTGATTATCGTGACTCTTTAAACCAGTAATTTTGCGTTCTTTCAGGTTGACACGGCGTGAGATGTTGGAAGCATATCCATCAGGCACTCTTACGTCTCGCAAAACTTGCAAGAACCCATCTTTCTCCAATGTAGTCATATGAAAACACGCGGGCGGTATCATATACTTATCATCACCTTTTCGCCGTAGGTGGAGTTCACTCCTTATTCTCATGTCCGCCAAGTCAAGGCGTGCCTTGTAATTGTCCTTTGTCCAGTCCTTCAAGTTCAGCACCGTGCCAAGTATATTGTCCATCACATTCTTCTCTATATGCATTACATCAAGATTGTGTCGCAACTTGTGATCCTTCCAATAAGGCAATGTGAAAAAAATACTTCTCTTCTTCCAAACATACTGGTTTGCCTCGCCTCTCTTTCTTTTTTTGTATTTTTCTTGACATTTCTTTCCCAAACAACGTCCAACTAAATTTTCAGTGTCCACAATTATGCTAGACGCAACAGGTGGCACAGGAGGCACTCGCATATCGGTAGTTCCATCAAATAATGTATCCTCTTCCCGAAATTCGTGGTCACTACCCAACCATCGCCTATGTCCCATGTAACAGAATTTGTGGCCATTTTTTAAATATCGAGAGTCAGTCTCTGAGGCACAACAAGGACATGCAAATTTACCCTTCGTACTCCAACCTGACACATCTGCGTATGCAGGAAAATCATGTACGGTCCACATCAATGCTGCACGCAATTGGAATACATTTTTTGAAGATGCATCATACGCTTCTACTCCAACATCCCATAATTCCCTCAGTTCCTCTACTAAGGGTTGCAAGTACACATCTATCGCAATCCCTGGCGATTTAGGACCAGGAATAACTAGGGATAGAATCAAAGATGACCGTTTCATGCACAGCCAAGGTGGGAGATTGTAAGGGACTAGCATGACAGGCCAAGTGCTATGAGTAGTACTCAGCATTCCGAAGGGGTTGAACCCATCTGCAGCTAATCCAAGTCTGACATTACGAGACTCAGACGAGAAATGTAAATGCGTAGTGTCAAACATTTTCCAGGCAACTGAATCAGCAGGGTGCCGCATTACCCCGTCATCTGTACGACCATTAACATGCCATTGCATAGAACTAGCCAAGTCTGGTGACAAAAACAGTCGCTGCAATCTTGGCTTTAAGGGGAACCATCGTAGAATCTTTGCAGCTTTCTTCTTTCCCTTACTAGATGAGGCATTATTACCTGTAACGGATGCCTCATTCGTTTTCCACCTACTTTCTTTACAACAAGGACACGCATCGAGATTAACATTCTCCTTCCAAAATAGCATACAATCATTTGGACAAGCATGGATCTTCTCATAACCTAAACCCAAATCTCGGACTATCTTCTTAGCCTCATAATGGTCCTTTGGCAACTTAGCGTCTGAAGGGAGCATATCCATCAAGACTTGAAGCAACATGGTAAATGACTTATTTGTCCAACCACAAAGAGTCTTCAACTGGAACAACACAACAATTGCTGAGAATATGCTAAATTTTGTACACCCAGCATATAATGGTTTGTCCACATCATCTATCATTTTATAAAACTTTTCTGCACCATCATTCGGACCTTGAGCCGGTTGTTGCAGAGTTTCACCTTCATCCATTGGGTCGGGTGGCACGTCATGCGTGGAGCACAAATCATGTAACATCCCACGAAAGTCACCGTATTGTTCTATGGAGTGTTGCACATGACTACTCCCACATTCAGTGGCCGTTGGCGCAGCCGCCGATTCCCCATGCCATTTCCAATGTGTGTAACTTTGAAGAATCCCCTTACGAAACAGATGTTCACGTGCCACCCCTGGCGGTACCAAACTCAAATTCACACATTTGGTACAAGGACAAAATATTTTTCCATCCCTTGCATGTTTTGATGCAAACTCCACGAATTGAACAACACCTTCAATATATTCCATTGAACCCCTCCGCTTCTTCATCCAACTTTTATCCATTGCTATACAAGATAAACAATATTTGACCTACAACAACATTTGGTAATGCATAGGCATTAAACCGTCAAATTAGATTCATAGGTGATTTGCGACCTATAGATGATTTGTTACAAAGAAACATACCCAACTATGCTTACATTTTCATAAAACATATATATAACACTACTTGAAGAGTAACCTATGCCTCATTTGTTTTTCTAAATAATCATCATCAATAAAGCATAACTTAATGTGATATGTTTTGGAATATTTTTTGCATAAATGTCACCAAGATAAGTACTTCCAAAAAAGAAGTTGTCTCCTACATGTGATAATATAAGCTAAATCAGACAATGTTGTTTGTATTTTCCTCAATATGTGTCGAATAACCCCTATGGCTTAAATACTGGTGATTCAACCTAAATTCGTAAATTATTATAATACTACTTTCACTTCCATCTGTAAATATGACATTTAGATAGATATACGAATTATTATAATACTACCCTCAAGTTTGGTTGATTCTATCAGCGGGAAAGAACCTAATGCATGCATGTAATAATTAGGTGTTACTTGTTGAGAGTCGATTGTCACATTTTTTTAAGAACTTTAAAGTTGATTTAATTTATGAAAAATGTTAGTCAAAAAGGAAGTTGTATGAAGGGTTGACATTAAGTTAATTTATGAAATTTTATTTCATTTATGAAATATGTTAGTCAAAAGAGAAGATGTATGAAGTGATAATATCTATATTTACGTACGTCCCAACTAATTTAGTTTAGAGGTAGTTCAGGCTACATATATGTATACACACACACACTGAAGCATCTCTTCATGCAATTTTAAGAGTGAGATATTCACCCATTCAAATATAGTACCACTTCCCTTTCTAATATAGTACTGCACGTTGGGTATGTCCCAACTGTGTTTGTCTTACAAATCTTTTTTCCAAATTTGTATGATATGGCTACATATTTTTCCAGATACGCCCATATGATACAAATCTGGATGTATATAATGAAAAGGAAAAAACAATAAGAAAAAAACTTACAAAGATGCAAGTATGCATCAAATTAAGAAATATGGTAAACACAACTAAGGTGAGGCATGAGAATTGGGCGGGTACCAAGACAGAATGCTAGAAAATGAAGGTGAATAGATGTTGAGAAGCGTCTGGATTTTCTTGCACAGTTACCGGAAGTGGTAGTGAACTTCGTGCCTCTACCAACAATTTCAAATCTTTGAGAATATCATCTGTGAAAGATATGTAAGAACATGTTAATTAATGGATACAAAATCCTTTTACTTAATAGAAATAATTAATCATCACTGATCTTTTTGTTAAGTAAAAAAAATATATTGAAATTAAATAAATAATAATACAGATAGCACCTTCAATACACAATAGGTTTACGAAACTACCCGTTAACTGTGTTTTAGTATTCCAATGTAAATATTACATACGTCAACCGAAGCTGGATTGTCTTTTGAACTGAAATGTTTTTTTGACGTGATTGGATTATGTATAAGTTTGTGCACCCTGATGAATTGTTTGATTTAAGAACTCAAACTACAAGGTATATGCAGTTTCATTGTATAACAATGCACATTATCTTTGTTAAATGAAACTATCATGTGAGCAAACTAGGTGTGGTGAAGGAGAAATTATAGGGTCCTCTGGTGGACCACGTCATTTGTCCACCATTCCATTAAAAAACTTCCATTTGTTTAAAATTGCTGAGTCAGTAATTAATTTCTGTTTAAAAAAATTTTCTAACTAACAATTTTAAACAAGTGACAGTTTTTTAGTGGAATGGTGGACCACATCACTTGTCCACCATGTGGACCTTATAATTTCTCGTGGTGAAGGTTTGTCTCCAAGTAGGTTATTAGTTAATTACAAAAACATGAATCTGTACACAAATCCAACTAGTCGGGTTGTACAGAAATTGCAACCAAGCCAAACTATTACACTCTTAGAAGCCAAACAGATTGGGCCAAGTTCAGTTCCTCCACATTTGTATAATAGCAAGCATATAGGAATTTTAGGAGAAAACTTGTGCAGTCATGAAGTCTATCTAAAACTCAGGGACTAGCATATGTAGACTTAAGAAGGTGCCAGCTTTCTTTAAGAATCTGTTGTCATTGGTGCAGGGAGACTATACCTTCACCAAATCAGGAACGCAGTAAGTGTCCTTGTTGTTTCTGAACAATTCCTTGAATCAACGTTTCTACTTTAATAAACCTGTACAAATATAGAATAGCTTAATGAAGAAGAATAAACGTTTAAAATAAGGCCAGCCTATCCAAGAAGCCGAGGTATATATATATATATATATATGTATACAACTTGAGCTAAACATAAAAGCGAACTTCATCTAATTTTAAAAAAATAATACGTAACACACTTATATTGTTTGTTAGCCTTGTCCAGCATGCATGAAGTGCTTACACATACATGCATGATTCGATGCACATGCATAAATATGATTTTACGTATGCATGCATGAATGACTTTGAAATGCGAAAATGGAGTACATCATTTGCTAGCTACACCCCCTAGAAAAATAGTACACATTTAAGAAGCGTAACTAAGGTATATACCAACCAGTAAGATTGGTTGGAGACATTTTGAAGGTTAAGTTAGTAATGAAAAATCATAGAGTGGGCTTGTAAAAAAAATGACAAAGCATTGAAATAATGGAGTGGATACATTTTTCTCTGGTTGAGAACCAGCCATAATGCTATCCCCCTATGTTCTTTGGGGGCTTCCTTATATGTTCTTGCCAATCTATTTTACTACATAACTAACTAATTATTATTCTTCTGTGCCAAACTTTATTGGAAATGCAAAGGAAATCTTTCCTATTTTTATCAATGTCTTTTAAACATATAAGAGGGAAGCAAGCATTGTGAACAAAGAAAGGAAAAAGAAAGGAGAAAAATACAAAATAAAAGAATAATAAAACTTTCCTTGAAAATCTGTGTATAAAATAATTTCGCTGCCCAACATGTTATATGTATGTATGTGCATTATCGACTTTAGTCCCTCTAGAGTTAAATCCAAACATCACCACTAAACCAGAGTGTAGAGAGAGGAAAAAAAAAAAAAAAAATCCTAGTTTATTACTGTGAAAAAAAAATCTCCATTTATTCAAACTTCTTTACTAAATAAATAAGCATAAGTAAAATTAGTTAAATGAAAAGTAAACCATGATGTGATTGAAGAAATTAGACAGCTTGTTTCTAGACTATTACCATTAATACACACAAAAAAAATAGACTATTACCATTAATGATGGATAAGCTGCTAGCATGAAGCAAATAATGTCTGTTAGGGAAATTTTTTTTTGGAGGTCTTAGGATAAAGTTAACTACTGATAATAATTGCAAACCTTTAAACTACTAAAATGATCAAGTAAATCTCACTTAAGAATATTTTAATTATTGATGGCATTTTGATACAATAGATGATGTGTGAACACCCATTCCTTACCAAATAGTATATCAAAGTGTTTTTTTTTTTTTTTTTAACAAAAAAAATTTGATAGTTACAATGGGAAAGGGGGAATTGAACTTTAAATATTGTTATTGAAAACAGCATGAGGTACCAGCCAATCACGTTAGGAGGCTTTGGGTATCTAAGTTTATGCTTATATTTATGTTCATGTATAAACAAGTACAAGCAAATGTATTGTTAACAATATCATGAGTTGATTTTTTTTTAATGCATATTATGTATAATGTAATGTAGAAATAAGTAATATTGAAGGTATTGTGCATCATGAATCGGTTTTTATTTTTGCACATATATATATATATAAAATATATATGTCATGTATCTTATTGTGTTGTGTATTGTACGATACGATATATGAACATCGTAAAATAAAACAATAAAAGCACGCACTTAAAAAGAATTACAAACTTTATATATGCTCAATTTATATGGGTGGCAAGTCCTATCTACTACAGTCTACAGCTCCACAAAAAAATCCTATAAAATTACAAAGTTCTGTAGAAAAGGTGAAGAATCAGCACTTGCTGAAACTTTCTTTGTAATTATCCCTTTAGGTATACTTAATTAAAAATATAAAGCCCAAATTAAACATGTCTATCTTGACCATGTTTGAAAAATGCTCTTAGAATAGTAACTGAGATTAGTTGCTAGCTAACAAAGGAATATAAGAAAGTGGGCGATGATGGAAGCATATATACTAATAAATTAGCACTGAGGTGACCACCTAAGCCTCCTTTCAAGCTAGCTAACAACTCTAACACCCTCTTGGTTGCTGTTGGTTCCAGAATATAAAACCTATTACTCAACATTTCCCCACACACATACCATACTGTATAGCAAACATCTAAACATCACAATCTGTCAATATGGCTGAGAGAGAAGAGGAAGAAAAAGAAGAAAGAGAAAAAAATTGAGGTAAGTGAAAATTTATTTAAACCCAAAATTTTTAAATTGTATTGTAATTATTTGAATCTTGACAGTTTGAATTGAAATGGGCTATATCAGGGATTTTCTTATTTAGTTTTGAATAATATATATCTTAACTTAATTATTTATCAAAATGAATATCTCTCTCTCTTAGCAAACACGACTACGAACTAAAGCCTATACAAACACAATGTTTTAGGGGGACTGATAGGGAAGTTCTCAGAGGAATTTTGCATAACAGGTGGATTCTTTTCTTCAGTAACCTAGAATAACACAACCAAACTCATAGCAAGTAATGAAATCCAATTCCAAAAAAGAATCCACCAAATATGTGTACAGCTTGAGTACTCTTAAAACTCCAATCAATATTACCAACAAATGGGTTTCAAAATTTACCATAATCTTTGTGAACTAAATGCAAAAATGACAAAAATGGCAACTAACTAACTACACGTCTCTAATAATCCATTCCAAAGACCACATCAAGTTAAAAACCCACAAACTGATTAAAACAAAACATATAATGGAATTAATATATATATATATATATCAACCTACAATACCCAAATCCAGAATCCAATTTTTTTGCAAAACCTTACCATGAATGTATTCAATATAGACAATCAAAGACCCAGAACGTAAATTTCCAAAAAAAAACTAAAAACATAACATTCTGATCTTCGAAAGAAATAAGGAAATGGAAGCTGACCACAACAGAGGACAGCGAGAGAGAAATGACTTTCGCAGCTGAAGAAGCGAGAGGTGAAACTGAAGAATTACTCTCCACTGGTCTAATTATATCCTATATGAGAAAAAGAAAGAAATAACTGCATTAAATTTCATGTCTAATCAACAGTAAAAGTGACAAAAACATTGTGAAAAGAAGATGTCATAAATAAAAACATAAAAGCTGTCAAACATGCCCTGTGGCTAAGGGAGGGAAGCTTGCTGCATTTTCGACCAGTGTCTTTACAGTAACTCTAGAGGGGGGGGGTGGGGAACACTTTTAGGTTAATTATGAGAATACTAAAACAAAGTACTTGTTCAGAGGAATGCAACAATCCAAATATATGTACCAGTCATGCAATCCCCATCTACAAAACCAGCTCCAAAAGGTAGCAGATGACTCCAGGCGCTCCTCCAATCTATCAAAACAATAAGTAATTGGCTAGTAATTGACTCTTGGAATTGTCAATACAGCAAACTGTCAACTATAGAAATAATAATAAGCACATGTTATTTTTATTGCTAGAATTCTATGCCCACAAGTGGCAGTCATTGGCAAGTTTAAATTTGCACCACATATGCAGATAGTTTTTAAGGATATAAAAATTAATAGGTGTCCTAAGACCATTAATTTAGAAAATTTATAAAAAAAAATATATATATATATATATAAAATAACAAGTAGCTAACCTATATTTTTTATACCTTTTTTATATTTTATCATGGAAGTGATATTATAAAATTTGTTAAGAGTGTTCTAAGGACACCCATTAACAAAACCCTGTTAAGAATACTAACATGAAGAAGGATCACATCATATTATATATAACTTCCGAATAATTTTAAGGTACCTCTATTATTTTTATAGGTATGATATATAAACAGCTTTTCTGGGTCGTCAAATGTACTTTCCCCTTATTGAATTTACAGAGAGCGGGAGAGGGAGAGAGGTCAGCCTTCACAATCACATTCACAATCACATTCAAATGCTCTCAGTCGAAGTGGAAGGGAGGAAATAGTAAGTACTCCCCTCCCCTGCAACTGCAACTGCAATAGATCTCAAATGAAATCCATATATATATATATACATGTGAATAATGCTGATGTCATTCTTCTTATATATTAAACATTCAACAACAGCTTGAAGACAACATATTATATTATATTAATATGCAGGGAGGAAGAAATGAGAGGACCTTCTTCTCTGCCCTTTTGGCCCTACTTAATAATATTTATCATGTAAAAGCTCATGCTTGTTTTCTATTTATTGTTTCTTGCTTGCCTTGTGAACACCTATTTTTTTTATTTAATTATGTACTATAGGATCACGTGCAATACATACCTGTTGAATTGAATTGAATGAAAAAAATTAAATAAAATTGTTACTTATAAAAATGACAGCAACAAAAAGCTAAATCATATATAGCTTAAACATAATAAATGGTCAGAGTGACGGAAAAAAATATTGTTCCCGATGGAAATTGTAATAATATATATATATATATATATTATATTAATTCAATTAAATTAAATAAAAGCCAACATAACAACACACCATTATTAATTGAACGGGGTCACGTCTAAAACTTAACAAAAGTTTTAATTCTTTTTTTAACAATCCTACCTTTGCATGAAATTTCATTGGCCAATCCCACTGCTTTACAAAGTTTCAACAACAACGACAAGGGCTTGGGTTGCATCCAACATACATTGAAACACTAGATGCAACACATTCAAACATAATAGGTTTTTGACAATAATATCGTGTCGGTCTTATATCATATCTAAATTGAAGTACTGGACGGAAGTTTTGCCCTGAAAAATATCCTCACTAATCATTTGCATGAACATGGCTCTCCATGAGCTTAGTATTGAACTTTTCTAATGACCTCATTGTATATATATTTTTTATTTAAAAAAAAAAAGTATGAAACAATAATAAATTAATGTAAATCATATGGTGCAAGAAATGGAAAAGATTACACAAATAGAAATATATACGTGTAATTTGGAACCATTAATTAATTTGAAAACACGAAAAAAAAGGGGGGGGGGGGGGGAGAAATAAGATAGCTAGAAACAAAGAATGGCATTCAGTAATTAGCAAGAAATATAGGGCAGTGACTAGTGAGTGAGTGATGCAGAGAGCCGTCAAAAGCAAAGAAAGTTTTGGGATGACATTAAACATGGGGGCCCGGACCCACCAAGAAAGAAGCAAAAGATGAGAATGCAAATTGTGAATATATTGCAGAGAGAGAGAGAGAGAGAGGGAGAGGGAGACAAAGCTTTTAGAGAAGTCATGCGGGGCAAGCTTAAGCATGCGGTCTGAGTGGTCTTTATGTAGTACTACACTACTCTTGTCTTGGATCACGCATATTCACTCTCCTCAATTTATACTACTCTTTTTCTCTCTTCTTCTTGCCTCTCTCTATAATCATAATCATGGTATCATACTCTCTGCATTATATTTTCATTGCTAAGTTAGGTAACCACTTACCAGCAAACAAAACTCATCAATACTATACTAAAAAAACACCATTACATAACGTGCAAACTTATTCACTCAAAAATATATATATATATATATATATAAATGAAGGTGCAAATTCATATGTAGTTGTTTGTCATGTCAATGAGGTCATTAGAAAAGTTTTCACTAATCTATTATTTTTACTAAAATGTATTTTTTAGTAAAGTAATCACATACCTAAATTTTAAGAGGAGAACTTAAGGAATAACATCTATGATATTGTCCCTAAATTTTGTCATTCCAAATGTCAAAGGAAAACATTGTCATGAATGATGAATTATTTGAAATTCCAAGACTAACATTAGTGAAAATTTCAATAATGCCATTATAGAGTCAGCCGCAATAGACATTGAAATTACAAAAAATTGACGATGATGCACCCAAACCTAGCTATGAATTACGTGAAACTCCAAAACCACTTTACCAAAAAAAGAAAAAGAAAGAAATTCCAATGCCATTTTTTTTTTTAGGGTCAGCAGCAACAGACAATGAAGTTAGAAGAAATTGACGATGATGCAACAAAACCTAGCTATGAATTATGTGAAATTCCAATACTACCATTATTGAAAATTTCAATCATGCAATTTACAGGGACAAAGGAGGCCCAATGCAAACACGCAAATTTCGTAATATTTATTACTGGTGCATTGGAATCTTTTTTTTTTTTTTTTTTTTAGTGTCAACCGCAACAGACAATGAAGTTAGAGCGCATCTAAATTTTTAACTTTTTATTTACATAAAAAATTATTTTATTTATTTTATCTGCCTATACTCAACATTAGTAGAGCTATTTTACTTTTTAATATAATAAAATAATATAAGCACTACAATAAAATTATATTTTATTCGACCATCAACACATCAACACACCGTTATCATTACCATCAAACTTATAAAAATTACTGTACAATCACAATCTCACCGTATCCATCCATCACACCAAAACAGTGAAGAAAAACAAAACAAAAACTCCAATCTCACCGAACCCATCACATCAAAACCAACGAAGAAGAACAAATCCAAAACCCCTGAAAAATCAACACGTCAAACCAGTGAAGAATAATAAAACAAAATCTCACAGTTCACGATGATGCAACGAAACCTATCCATGAATTATGTGAAATCCCAATACTACCATTATTGGAAATTTCAATCATGCCATTTCACAGGGGCAAAGGAGGCCCAATGCAAACACGCAAATTTTGTAATATTTTACTGGTGAGTCGCACGTGATAGGGGAAAAGGGTATGAAACAGTGAGTGGCAAGAATACTGAAGTGGCAAGAATACTTTAAGCAAAAAAAAAAGTGGCAAAGAATACTGAATACCTCTATTATAAATACAAAATTAATCATTGGCTTAGAGTTGAAATTGACAAGCTTTAGCATCATGCTATCTCAACCGTCCAAGAAGATCCCCGGATCCACCGACCAAATATACTTTTGCCTTAATAATAAAAAAATAAAAAATAAAAAACTTCTATATGAAACTATTCACAACTTGTTCTTATTAAGGAAATATAAGTTTTCAATTTTCAAAGTTTTCAATTTCGAACACAGCTTGTGTCCAGTGCATTAATGTACTTAACACGTTAACATACAGATACTTATTTAAAACTGAACATGCGTTCGCATTTTAACGTATTCAATGCATTTTGATTCACTGGACACAACTCACAAGTCCTTTCCTTCAACTTCATTCACTTGCCAATTTTTTCCATTGAGGTGGGGTTCCTCCTAACTTGCCACATTTGCTATGCATGGTTTTGACAGTTTTGTATGGAATATGACAGCTTAACGTAATGATTTTTTGAACTCTATTTGGAATGTTGTTTCATCGGGTACCCTATCATCCTTATCACCATTGTCATAATTGGAATACTTGGTCATAATTCAATTGGGAGAAATTAACACAGTAATGTGTTTTTTTGTACTGCAAAACTTGTGGTTGACACTAGCTAGGCTTTCCCAATCACGCCCAAGCATGATTCATCACTTTTGACCCTTTCATATATATATGATAAACTACACCTATCCATGCTTAATTTTGTAATTTAACTATTAAAAAGTTGATGATGCTAATCAATTGTTAATTCTCTTTACACGCACATATTTGGTGGAAGAAAAGGAGAAGTTTAAAATATTGTTTACAGTCAAGTCCAAGGGATTTTCCTAATAATTTCTAAGATCAAATGAAATTTATCAGGTTTTGGATTCAAAACCCCTAAAACTGTTGTTGTTAATTACTTAATTTACCCAAATTACACAATTTAAAGAGAGTGGCTAGCCCAGAATTCTGGCTCACTATTTCTTTTCTCTCTACAAACCATAACTGACTCCCTGAACACGATTAAGGACTAAAATGAGGTGTTGAGGTGTTAAAGCAATCAAAGAACAAAAAGAAAACCTAAAATTGTACATTTAAAGCTTTACTTGATACCATAATGTGAGTCTGGCAGATCAGAGGGGTACTAGGATAATCAAACAGAGCGAGAGAGAGAGAAGTCACCATTTCTTTCAAAAGAGTGTTGCCATCTTTAGTAAGCTTGATATCACCGGCTCCTCCAACAAGCCTGCAACAAAATCAGAGAGAATCAGAGAGATTTCCTTAGTGCAAATTTTGAATCCAAATCTAGAACGAAATTAATTGGGAAAATTGAACATTTAAACCCAAAATCGAAACCCTAGATCGAAAATGGAAACCGTAAACCTAAAATCTAAACCCTAAACGAAAAATGGGGACCGTAAAACACAAAGCAAATCAAAAAAATTTAAAAACTTACTCTTAATCGGCCTTGCGACAGTGTCTTCAGTGAGATTGCGAGTTGGAGAGAGTGTGTGTGTGTGTTACCGATGCATGAGAAGGGAATGGAGAGCGGAGGCTAGGGAAGACCGGAAGGATGACGGCGATTCGAAGAGGGTGGAAGAGAGGGAAGGAGTTTGAGATCGAGTTGAGAGGAAGGGGGATCGAGTTCAGAGGAAGGGGAATCGCAGGGGAATCGGAGGAAGGGGGATCGAGTTGAAGGAAGGGGAATCGGAGGAAGGTGGATGGAGTTGAGATTGAGTCGTCCGACGGGTTTTTTTGAGGTCGATGGAGAGGTTAGGTATTTTTTTCTTCTGTGGAGTTGTGTTTTGTTTTGTTTTTTTTTTTTTTTTTTTTTTTATACTTAATGTTGAAGCCGCGTTTAATGGTTAAACGCAGCTCTAACCATTACCTGAGCTGCGTTTGGAAAACGCAGCTCCGGACATACTTGAAAAAGAAAAAAAAAAAAAAACAAGAAACGCAGCTTCACCCTGTAAAAACGCGGCTCCAGGGAGGGCTGTAGCCGGGTTTAGTAAACGCGGCTCAAAAATGAACCTGGAGCCGCGTTTTTGAAAAACGCGGCTCTAAGTCTAGCCTGGAGCCGCGTTTTTTAAGAACCCGGCTGAAGCTCCATCCTGTAGCCGCGTTTTCTGAAAAACGCGGCTACAAAACGCGGCTAAAACCCGCGTTTTTTGTAGTGTAGTAAAGACATTTAGCTTGTTCATTAAAGGTAAATTAATAGCATATGTGGATTTGGCACGAAAGGAAGAGTTGTCATTGCTCTTATCTCAAAAAATAAATCGCATGAATTATGAAGAAAAAAAAAAGGAAAGGAAAGGAAAGTTGAAATCTCAAATTTTCTCTTACCTTTCTTCTTTAAAAACGGAAGAAGATGATAAAAATTTGATAAGAGGGGTAGACCCAACTCTAGCTGTCACTTGGTTTAATGTGGACGATTAATTTATGAACATGGAACGAAGGTACAAACTACAAAACCTTTTTTTTTATACTTCTTTTCTATTCTTCTTAACATAGTTATATTTTTATTTGTGAACAATTTATTGCTTATTACATTTCTAATGTTTAAGTTTCTCATTAGTGACATCATGAATAATGGTGATGCAAGAATAACAGTTTCAACTCCTTTCCTTTTCAAAATTGTTGCAAGTAGCTAGTTGCTTTGCTAACGAAATAAAGATCATATCATTTACAGGACTGTTGTGCATGTATAGCAATCAATTGTATTTATGCCCAACATGGTGGAGAAGCTGTTCATGATCAATACTGAAAGGGTGTTTCTACCTAATTCAAATTCAATGTGCTTAATTAAAATGGGATACTGTATCTAGTATGGACAGATGGACCCTCCATTTCTAACTAAGAAAATTTGTGGTGGGTACAGTATAATAGAAATTTCAAAGCCAATCATTGGTTTTGATTGCAGTGGCCACCACATCTCATGGTTACATTTGTGATATGCCACCAACACCTTGTCGTGAAGAGAGATAGCATTGCAAATGCATATTGCTCTAACAATCACCACCTGTAAAGGGTCCATATACCCTAACCAGCACCACTTATTACGGGGTCCTAAAAAGCTCAAACTATCTATTTCCTTTTGCATCTTGTCTAAAATTCTAAAGGATACTAATTTTTCTTACATTAAAGATTGGAATTCAAATTCTCCCAATTTTGAAAAGATTGTACAGTACCACTAAACTATGAATCTCTTAACACATTGTAGTCTGATTTGCTACTATTAAAAGTTCAATTATGATTGTAGTCACAAATTTAAGGTACTCCTACACTACAAGAATGCTGTGTACCCCTTCGGAATATAGGAAGATAGGGGTTGATGCATTAGGTGATGGCAATGGTAGTTTGTGTGTTTGGTTCGTGAAAAAGAGGGAGAGAGAGAGAGAGAGAGAGAGAATAATAAAAAGTAAGTTAAAAAAAATCATATTTAAATAAGAATATAGAAGAAAAAAAAAATAGTAAGTTGTGTATGTCACTAAAACAAAATAAGCATTCTTTTTTTCAACAGTCAAGGAAACTGTTGTAATAGAAAAGACCTAATTTCATGTACTGTGTAAAAACCTTAAATATATAATTTGACTAAAAATTTGTTAATTAAGCTCGATGCTAATGTTCGTGTGCTAATATGACAGATACTTCCTTGTCCATGTATATTGATCAATGTAAACTTTTGCGTTCTAACTTAATTCATTTTCTTCTTGATCAATATTAAGCTTGTTCATAAGTCACTTTATTAACTTATTTTTTTCTTATATATAGTAAAACAATGACTAAATTAATTGTTTCACCCCTTCATAAATATATGCTAATAATTAATAAATTATATTTGAAAAGTTATTTAAGTTAATTAGATAGAATGATTTTCCTTTATGAACTTAGGAAAATTCGATTCACCAACCTTGTGGTGTTAAAAATCATATATAATTTTAACTATAAATAGACTATTTATATTTTAAATAAACTACAAATAATAATTTGATATCTTATGAACTTATTGACAAGCTTACATAATTTAATTATGAGTCTATAATATATTTTGAGACACTTGTGTGTGTATATATATATATATATACACACTTAGATCGAGCCTCATGTAATCATGTTTAAAGCTTATTTAGGAACATAGCGTTATGTTTGAACTTAATTTATTCAATATTTGAGTCTAAACTTGGGATTGAAATTGACTTATTTGTTAAGTAAATGTACATAAGCAAGTATTTCTCCGAGCTCAACTCAAACTATTCATGAACATGTCAATTAGTTTACTACCTTAATCAAAAAATGAAAATAAGAGATTCTAAAAAGATTTAATTAGGTAATTTAAATTAACATAGTTTAATGCTATGTTTTACTCTAAAAGAAAAATAAATAAAATATATGTATTAAATTGATGATGTAGAACATGACATGAAAATATATGAGACCTCAAAAGCTTGTTTCTAACCTGCCAAGAAAAGAAATTGAGGTAAATGAAAAATAGATACATCATTAAGGGAGAGGTTGTACTCTTCTAAGGAAACTTGTCTTCTTTCTCTCTAACTTCTAAGTAGTGGAAAAAAAACTTTGATGAGAAGAGAAAATCCGAAAATCCATTTTTGTGAGGAATAAATTCATATTTATTTTAGTAACCTAAACTTTTTTGGACTAGTAATAATTTATCGAGTAATTTATTCATGATATAAGGAAACAAGGAGCTTTACACTTAGAAAAGTACACATATATATGCTTCCAAGGCCTACCATGACATTACAAGTTCCAATAATTAATTTTTGGTTTTTGAATTATGTAACTTCTTGACTTTCTTGCCAATACCAACCAAAAAATGCCAAAAATCAGCGAGCTATGCCACTTCTCTTCCCTTCCTTGAGTTTGACTTCACTGGCAGTATTCGAATTCTCTTAGCCACTCGTACAAAATCCCTATTCACCCACGCACACAGAGTCAGAATAACACGAAACCATCATATCGCAACCTAGAAGCTAAGACTACAATGGAAACTCAAAGAAAATAAACTTATATGCTAAAGTTTCAGGTCCAGTCCCGGAAAGAACCAAAGAAAATACAAAGAAGAGTGTAAGAAAACTAGTTAGAAACCAAATTTTGCAAAAGAAGAAGAAGAAGAAAAAAAGAGAGAGAAACTTGAAAACCCATATATATGCTTAAAAGGTCATGGAAAATAGGTCACCCCCAATAAATCAATATGAGGCTAAGCAGCTCTTGCTAATGTAACAGAATCTAAAAAGAAAAAGAAAGAGCATAAAAATCTTCTATCTGCTTTTAGTGTTTTACTTTGTACTATACCAATTACAGTATATATCATGGGTCTGATGCACTTAAAAAGTATAAAGTAAAATACTCAGATTGTGACAGAGAATAAACGTACTTCCAATTAAGGTCACCGGCAAGAAGGAGATCATTTTCCATGTCTTCATAAGCAGTGAGATGACCAGGAATAGCATTAGACAGATCAAGATGATCAGTGCTCTCCGAATTAGCGACTCCATTAGTACTGTCACCAATATCCACAAACATCTGCCTCAAGGCCTTAGCTAGGCTTTGGTAACTTGCATGCTTATGAAGACTGATGCGCTGGCAGATCGAACGGCCTTCGAGCACGACTGTCACCGGTGGAACCACCGTGGAAACGAGATCATCATCATCCAGCCCGGCAGGGAACCCTTGAATAAGATTGTTGCTTTTAGGGTTTCCCATAGTGAAGGGTCCAGAAGAAGTAATTGGAGTTGCACCAACCATTAAACTCCTTTCTTGCCATCTTCTTTTCAATGAGTCTTGTCTTTGAGCAACAAAACTATTCATTTTGCTTTTTTACTTTTTTGATATAGTGTTTCTTCTGTGTCTCTTTATATTGATGGGAAATATGGATGAGTATGAGTTGTGTGCTTGCTGGGAGGAGATATAGATAAGAAGCTGAGATGCGTTTGGTTCTATGTGGGATTTAAGAGAGAGAGAGAGAGAGAGAGAGAGGTGAAGGAATTCAGTTGGGAAGCTAAGAAGAATTTGGTATTTGGTTGGACAGAGTCAGAGAGTACTATACCAGTAAGTGCAAATACGGTAAAGCTTTATGGGGGACAAGGGGTGTGAGTGTGTACGTAGTTATTTGGTGGAGATATATAAATGAGATAGGTGCACGACTGTGTGAGCAAGAGAGAGAAATAAAAATGTTATATCTCACTTGTTCTATTTTATATTTCACTAATATTGTTAATAGTCATTAGTAAGTTATCCGTGCGATGCACAAATTATTTTGTAATATTTTATATAAGGCGATTTTGAAAAATGTTGCACATATATTATAAATAAAAAGTAAACTAAATTAAAGTAAAGAAATATATACATTTTGAGATATTAAAAATTAGTTTTGTAACTTTACTGCACTTTTGTAGCATTCTCAAGGTAATATTAATTTTGTTTAAAAAAATTTATGAAAACAAAAATAAATTCAAAAGAGTAATAGGACCATGAAAATCAACTAATTTGTGTTGTTTTCACAAACTGCATACTATGAAATGAAAGTATGTCCAACTCTCTTACCTTCTTCCAATCATCAATAGTACAATATTAAGACATAGTGTGGGCAAGTGCGTATGCATGTGTCTTATAGATAATTTAAAACTATGTTAGAATATGGCTTTACATTGCGCACTAAATATTCTCTTTATTTATACATCCAAAACAAAAACTATCCAACCAAATTACCCAAACTTACATCATATTTAAGCCCCTAATTTAAAAAGAAAAAAGAAAAAAAAATTATTTGTAGGGGTTTCAGCAGTTTGATAGTAGTGGGAGGCCAATATAACAAAGATGACGGTTAATAGTCCTTAATTTTTTTTTATTTTTTGCTTTTGTTTTTAATACTAATATAGTGCCTCAAGCAATTAATGAGATAACAGTAAAAATAAGTTAATGTGAAATTTTGGGTAATAGTAAAAAAAAAATTAATGAAAAGAGGTAAAAAAAATGCTAAATGTAAAATTAGAACGCCATATAGTAGGATTTCATATACTCTTGCATGAGGTCTCTGCTTATATATATATATATATATATGGATTGATTTGTTACATTTTTTTTTATAATTAATTTGATAAAGTAATCAAAATTTAATTTTTTTTAAAATAAAATCAGACATATGATATATTGTTGTTGATGGAAAATAAAATAAATCACCAAGACTCTGAGAGTGGGATCAATGACTTTTCCTCGTATGAAAACAAATGTCATAAGAGTAGACTAGAGAGTCTGAAACTGCCCTAATACTTTCCTTTTTTCCTTTTTCAAGGGTGCCATTTTATGGTCTCCGCATGATATATATATATATATATATATTGATAATTTGATAGTTGGGAGAGAACTTGAATCCTAAATGAAATTTTCGTTAAAAACACTATAATATGACAATTAAACAATAAAACTCTTTGTATCTACTATATGTGAATACCAAAACAAACTCTTTTGATCTTTTACCGTCTTACTCTGTCTCTATTCTCTTCTCATTATGATCAAATGAATAAAGAGCACAAATAATATGAAAAGAGGAATGTTAAAATTAATACTAATTTTATTTTTTTTAATATATAAATTGACATAACAATGAATATAATTTATGTTACTTCAATCATATAATAAATTAATATTTGAAAGATTTTTTTATTGGTAACACTTTAGTTTATAAAGACTATATAATCAAATCAAAACTTGATAAAGAGTATAACCATCAGAAGCAAACGTCATAGCATTACTCTTTAAAAAATTAGAAAAAAATATTGGGAGGGAGAGTAAGTACTTACTCGATCGGAGGTGGGAACATAAAATAGGTACTACCTCTACAAGTTGGCAAATAAATTAAGGAGTGTGTGGGGGATGTTTGCTTGTGAATGCAAAAGCGAAAAGAGGGCGTGTCTTAAAACTTTGTTGTTTTTTTTTTTTTTTTTTGATACGAACTTTGTTGTTTTATAATATATATATATATATATATATTTTGCATTATGTAGGGTAGGACTGGTCGGTGTTGTTGTGAATGAATAATAAATTAATAATATACTAACAATATTTTTGGGGATGGTGATAACAATTTACATGCGTGAAGAAAAAGCAATTGATTATAATGTAAAATAATACTAAGAATGATTAAATTAATAAAGCAAAACAAATTACACAATCTTGTAAATTGAAATGCATGGGCTAAGGTGACGACCGCGCTGCGTTCGCCGAACGGCTCGCTGCTTTGACTCTCAGATGCTCGGAACTAATTAAGTATTCACATTTTCTCAAATAATGATAAGTATTCACATGCATGGGCACTTCCATTATTGATATCTACAATTTTTTTTTACAATTTCTTGTCACAACTGTGATGTGATAGAATATAAGTGGTAAAAAAAATTGTGGGTTCAGATATAAATGATAGATAATCACATCACAGTCTATCACGTCAGAATTGTGACAAGAAAATTGTAAAATAGTTTGTGCCTTTGTGGTTCTAAAACTACTAAACTATTCTATATGTATAGGACTTAAAGCCTTCAATCCAACTTTGTGCCCACTGTGAGGCCACACCGTCACCAATCACCTAATTTGCTTTGCTTAAGTTTAATGGGGACAGTGAACAAGATTTGATGGGGTGTCTTATTTGCAGAAATATATGTTCCTTTTGATCACCAGAAATAATTGACCCTATATACAAACCAAAACTCATTGAATATTTGCATATGGTAATTTCCTTTGGTTTTGTTTACACCTCAACAAGAACAATTAAAATTTGTTACTCTATACGGTCCAAGGAAAGTTTATAAAATTAAGGGTCTAGAAAAGTTCTTCAAGAAGCTTATAGTCCTTTTAACAGATTTTACCAAATGGGTATTTTTTTTAATGTTAAAGTGGAAATTTGAAGTTTTTGGGAGAAAATTTTATAAATCATTGTTCATGTCTAATTCAATCATACGAGGCATCCAATCATATGATCATATTTTAATTGAGAAATAACCAAACTAGCTATTTTTAATTTGGTGATTTCCAACTTGAATGCCTTCTAGATGACATCTTTTCTTCTCTCTACCAGCCTTGACCCTTTGAGTTCAAATGACATCATGAGCACTAGATTAGTAACCCAAAAAGAATGCACCTAGCTCTGTGGCCAACCACATGAAAGATTAAAATTAGAAGTTAGTAAGTAGAGAAGTAGAGGGAGAACAAAACAAAACAAAAAATGAGAGGGGAAAAAAAAAGCTATGGTACATTCCTTTTAGGTTAATAATCTGGTGCCCATGTCATTGTGATCTAAAAGGCTCGATATGTTCATTCAATATGGCTATTGGTGAGTTAACTCGAATAACAAGGAGAATTTAGATTCAAACCTCCCTCTAAAGAGAATAAAGAAGATGCATACAAAAAAAATGGGGGGTTTTGACACAAAGATATACCATAAATTCTATTAAAAAGCCATAATAACTTTTAAGAAAAGATTGAGTAAATTATATCACGCACAAACACTCTCTTAAGTTATATCAAATAATTACTTTTTTTTTTTTTTTTTTTAAGGAACAAACATACATGCATGATTACACGATTTACACAAATCACTATACAAAGCTATGAAAGATAGCTTCTCAAAACGGGCAAGCACAAAAAAGGTAAAATACAGCTTTAGTCTCCATCTGAAACCTTGCAAATGGCCATTGACTTCATCAACACCTGAAAGCAAGCTCTTCTCCGCATGAGGATTGAGTTTGTCATAAGTTTCCGTCATTGGGATGCGATGGTCTGTGGGATTTCGGGCAAGCACAAAAAAGGTAAAATACAGCTTTAGTCTCCATCTGAAACCTTGCAAATGGCCATTGACTTCATCAACACCTGAAAGCAAGCTCTTCTCCGCATGAGGATTGAGTTTGTCATAAGTTTCCGTCATTGGGATGCGATGGTCTGTGGGATTTCGTGTCTTTTGTCTTTCAAGAGCCAATAGATAAAGGGTCATGCTAATGAGTACCCTTAGGGCACTGGTTAAGAATTAATTTTAGAAAAGTTTTAACATTATTTTTATAGGAAATGAAAAAAACTGTCAAAACATTAATTGTTTTCTTTTTTTTTTCCATAAAAACTTTCTTTAACTGGATTCTTAATTAGAACACTCGTTAGCATTTCCCATAGATAAATTACATTGCTTAGGACCCAAGCATTTATACAAATTTTTTTTATTCCTAATCACCAATAAATAATTCTAAACTTCACCGGCCAACTGTATGAGGAACCCAAGTGTATGAAAATATGTTTATGTAATAGGCTAATAGTTCTTGTGTAATATTGGGATTCAAATTCGGGAATGCATTTGGTGGCTTTGTCATTGACATGTGATACATAGGGTCTGTTTGGATATAACTTATTGTTGTGGAAAATACTGTATCAAAATAATTTTTAAATATATGTGTAAGGCCAAATTTTGTAATGGACCCTAGACAATAGAATTTGTAGAGCATGGGTAGAAAAGGGGTAGGCACTAACAAAAACCTGGCGCAGCCAGTGTCCAAACTTCTAATGTAATCTTGATAAGAATCAAAGGTTCCCTGGGGAATCACTGTTATGGACTTTCTAGGGCCTCAATGAGGATCTTGGCTGTGTTTTTTGGTGTTTCCTTCTCTTCGGCTTAGTCCGAAGAGTTCAAACCCCCCCCCCCCCTCTCATCCTTTAGGTAGGGAATCATCTTCCGTTATATAGCCTCCTTTCCTCCGTTCTTATCCGTCCACTTGTCAGTTATCCGGACGTTGTGCATTAGGGCTCGTCCCATCGCCTACTTTTTCAGGTTATTCGTCAGTCCCCAGACGCTCTGGCATACTTTAAAAGTTGAAGTGATTGAGGCCTCCAGGTTTATTAATCATATCATCATTTAAAGAAACTAGGATGTTGGTGAGACACCTTTCAGTGGGGGAAGGATATTTTCCCTTTATCCACGTAACCTGGCTGAGGACATAGGCGTCTTCGGACAGGCCTTTTTGAGGCCCAGGGCCCATCTTCTGTTTTCGGCCCGTGCTTTCCTTGGTGCGGGCCTTGGGCCGGCTGTGGAATGGGCCATGTACGTTGACATTTAGGGCCTCACAATAGCCCCTCGAAATTCTTCTGCCTGTCCCCTCGGGCGGGGAGGAGGATTTTGATCTGCCCGCCGCACTTTCATGCTCTGCGGAACGTTATCCCTCCGTTTAGCGTTATTACAGCGGTTTTTGTAATTATTCTTTTGACACTCCGTTTCTTGTGTTTTTCGTCGTTAATAGGGCTCGTTACTTAGCATCAAAAAAGGGTGGATGCTGCCGTAGATTTGGGTTCGTGGTAAGTTTCAAAAGCCCTGGTTCTGCCCTATGCTTATATCGCCCTATAGTGACTAGTTTTTGTATAGGTTTGGGTCCGAAGACCATACAAGACCTCAGCTGTTCTAGCACTCAGTATTTAGTATTTAGTGGAGTGGTCCTCCCCTCGGCCTGTCTTTGGACCGTGCAGTGCACAGAATCTGTCTAAAACTTATTTTTCTTATTGGAAGTAGCTGGTTTCACGAGGCTGGTGTCCGAGGATCATACAATGCCTTGGGTCCGCCTAGTACCTGATTTCCTTGTTTTAAGTTTGTTAGTTTCCCCAAAGGCTGGTGTCCGAGGACCGTATAATGCCTTGGTTCTGTCTAACACTTAATTTACTTTTTGGAAGTAGCTGGTTTCCCCCGAGGCTTGAGTCCGAAGACTATGCAATGCCTAGGTTCTGTCCAGTACCCAATTTTCGAAGTAGCTGGTTTCCCCAGAGGCTTGAGTCCGAAGATCATGCAATGCCTAGGTTCTGTCCAGTACCCAATTTTCGAAGTAGCTGGTTTCCCCAGAGGCTTGAGTCCAAAGACCATGCAATGCCTAGGTTCTATCCAGTACCTGATTTTCGAAGTAGCTGGTTTCCCCAGAGGCTTGAGTCCGAAGACCATGCAATGCCTAGGTTCTGTCCAACACTTGATTTTCTAAGTAGCTGGTTTCCCCAGAGGCTTGAGTCCGAAGACCATGCAATGCCTGGGTTCTGTCCAACACTTGATTATCTAAGTAGCTGGTTTCCCCAGAGGCTTGTGTCCGAGGATCATACAATGCCTTGGGTCCGCCTAGTACCTGATTTCCTTGTTTTAAGTTTGTTAGTTTCCCCAAAGGCTGGTGTCCGAGGACCGTACAATACCTTGGTTCTGTCTAACACTTAATTTACTTTTTGGAAGTAGCTGGTTTCCCCAGAGGCTTGAGTCCGAAGACCATGCAATGCCTAGGTTCTGTCCAGTACCTGATTTTCGAAATAGCTGGTTTCCCCAGAGGCTTGAGTCCGAAGACCATGCAATGCCTAGGTTCTGTCCAGTACCTGATTTTCTTGTTTTAAATTTGTTAGTTTCCCCAAAGGCTGGTGTCCGAGGACCGTATAATGCCTTGGTTCTGTCTAACACTTAATTTACTTTTTGGAAGTAGCTGGTTTCCCCAGAGGCTTGAGTCTGAAGACCATGCAATGCCTAGGTTCTGTCCAGTACCCAATTTTCGAAGTAGCTGGTTTCCCCAGAGGCTTGAGTCCGAAGACCATGCAATGCCTAGGTTCTGTCCAGTACCTGATTTTCGAAGTAGCTGGTTTCCCCAGAGGCTTGAGTCCGAAGACCATGCAATGCCTAGGTTCTGTCCAGTACCCAATTTTCGAAGTAGCTGGTTTCCCTAGAGGCTTGAGTCCGAAGACCATGCAATGCCTAGGTTCTGTCCAGTACCTGATTTTCGAAGTAGCTGGTTTCCCCAGAGGCTTGAGTCCGAAGACCATGCAATGCCTAGGTTCTGTCCAACACTTGATTTTCTAAGTAGCTGGTTTCCCCAGAGGCTTGAGTCCGAAGACCATGCAATGCCTGGGTTCTGTCCAGTACCCAATTTTCGATGTAGTTGGTTTCCCCAAAGGCTTGAGTCCGAAGACCATGCAATGCCTAGGTTCTGTCCAGTACCCAATTTTCGAAGTAGCTGGTTTCCCCAGAGGCTTGAGTCCGAAGACCATGCAATGCCTAGGTTCTGTCCAGTACCTGATTTTCTTGTTTTAAGTTTGTTAGTTTCCCCAAAGGCTGGTGTCCGAGGACCGTACAATGCCTTGGTTCTGTCTAACACTTAATTTACTTTTTGGAAGTAGCTGGTTTCCCCTGAGGCTTGAGTCCGAAGACCATGCAATGCCTAGGTTCTGTCCAGTACCCAATTTTCGAACTTTAGTTATTTACTTCAATTATTTACTCGTAGCCGTTTAGTTCTACATTGCTATAATTTTGCAGTAAGCATTAAATAATTACGTTTTTCAAGCAGAATACTGATAATAAATGCGGAATGGAGTTGGTGGGAGATAAGACCTTGCCGTGTTTTGCCTCTTCGTTTGATGGGACTTTCTGACTACGAGGCGTCTTTTGGGTTGTCCGAGTGATGTGTGGTGACGTTTCGGTTCTATTTCGTTACTGAGGCGCCTTCTCATTAATGCCAGCCACGGATCCACGAAGATCTAACGGTTGACAAGCCCCTCGGAATTTGGGGCGGAGTTATTGCCTCCGGAAATCTCTCCCTGGAATTTATTGCGGATTTTTCCTCATCAATATCCTACCGTCTACATAAGGCGTCTCTAGGGCGACCCTCTCCTTCACACTTCCACAAACATCCATCTTAACCCACCTCCGAAGAGATCACAAAGACAGGAGATTCTGTCAAAAATAGCCATTCGAGCCCCTTTCGAATGAGTTGGCCCTTGGATAGGGCGGTCTCGGGGATGCACAGCCCCTATCAGGAACCGAGGATGGCACTCCGACCCTGGACATCACCCTGGGGTTGGAGTGGGGGAAAAACACAGGTCCTCCTTCTTTTCAACCTAACCAAGGGAGGAAGCCCCCTTCCCCTCTGGAGGAGGGTCCATGAAGAACGTAACCACCTCCTCTTGGGTATGGGTCCTTGACCCTCCAAGCCGACCGCACTGGGGGTGGGAGGGAAACCAGGCGGAACCTAGAAGCGGAGCCCTCCTGTGCCTCTAATCCTTCTTCTCTCTTCTTCTTTTGCTCATCGACCATCCTTCCCTTCTTTCTTTTTCCCTTTTATCTCTTTTATTTCCATCTCCCAACCAGTCTCCCCCTCTTCATTTCCTCCTCTCTTGCTTCACTCCTTTTCTATCTTTTGTTCCTCAGTCAGCTTCGTTTTTTGCTATTTGTTCTTCATCTCTTCTTTCGCTTCTTTTCTATCTTCTGTTCCTCAGTCAGCTTCGCTTTCTGCTATTTGTTCTTCTGCCGACTCCGTCAAGCGTCCGCCTTTGTAGTTAGTTTTAGAACAAGCCCCACGGGCTTCACTTGTAAAAGATGTAATTTTATTTTATGTATGAATGAAAGAAGTAGACCTATTTTGTGTTACCTATATGCATTTTTTTTTTGTTCTTGCAATTGCTAACTCTTGAATGAACGTTACTGCTATAATTTGTACTGTTTTGGTGTTTTGTTTTTCGAAAACGTTGTCTTTGGTTTCTTTACGCCGACCACCGCACTCGCTAGCGCGCAAAACCCTTCCCCACAGACGGCGCCAATTGTAAGGCCAAATTTTGTAATGGACCCTAGACAATAGAATTTGTAGAGCATGGGTAGAAAAGGGGTAGGCACTAACAAAAACCTGGCGCAGCCAGTGTCCAAACTTCTAATGTAATCTTGATAAGAATCAAAGGTTCCCTGGGGAATCACTGTTATGGACTTTCTAGGGCCTCAATGAGGATCTTGGCCGTGTTTTTTGGTGTTTCCTTCTCTTCGGCTTAGTCTGAAGAGTTCAAACCCCCCCCCCCTCTCATCCTTTAGGTAGGGAATCATCTTCCGTTATATAGCCTCCTTTCCTCCGTTCTTATCCGTCCACTTGTCAGTTATCCGGACGTTGTGCATTAGGGCCCGTCCCATCGCCTACTTTTTCAGGTTCTTCGTCAATCCCCAGACGCTCTGGCATACTTTAAAAGTTGAAGTGATTGAGGCCTCCAGGTTTATTAATCATATCATCATTTAAAGAAACCAGGATGTTGGTGAGACACCTTTCAGTGGGGGAAGGATATTTTCCCTTTATCCACGTAACCTGGCCGAGGACATAGGCATCTTCGGACAGGCCTTTTTGAGGCCCAGGGCCCATCTTCTGTTTTCGGCCCGTGCTTTCCTTGGTGCGGGCCTTGGGCCGGCTGTGGAATGGGCTATGTACGTTGACATTTAGGGCCTCACAATATGAATAGTATCGTGAAACTCATTTTTAATATTTTTTTAATGTGTAAACACAGTGTATGCACAGCGTGAACAGTGCATACACTGTTCATAAACAGTAAATATTGTTGCTAAAAGTCAACAACTGCAAAAAAAAAAAAGAAAAAAAATGCGTTTTGAGGAAACATAGACGCAGGTTTAAGTTGTATCCAAACCCTCACATAATATGTTTTAACTAATAACTCAATTGATACTTTTTGGTATTTTCAATTTAAACATTTAGAGGATGTCTAGATTGGTGAAAACTGAATTATATAACTCAGTTTTATCACCAAAAACTCAAAACATACGGGACTCACAAAAGAAAGGGCTGTTTGGCATAATTTTCGAGATAATTTCTCATCATTCAAACCTCAAAAAATTTGAATTTAAGTGATGAAAACCGGGAACACCATTTTGGTATTTTCAGATCATAAAATTTGAGTTTCAATGGCAACCGTGTTATTGTGTTATTATGGTACATTGGTGGGGCCCAATAACAGTGTGTTGTCACGTCAGAAGTTATTACCATGGGCTTTGTTTAATTTCTTTTTCATTCTAGGCCTCTCTCTTTCACTCTCTCTCCTCTGCTTCATTTCTTCTTATTTTTCACTTTACTCTTCCACAAGCTTCTCTCTTCCTCCTCTCACTTCTCTTCCTCTGAAAAATCTGGCGCGTCCGAAGTTGCTATCCACCATTTTGTCACACACGGGTGGGGGTGTTACTGTTCTGAACATGATAGTGAGGTGGGCTCCGCCATTTTGTCAAAAATTGGAGTTAAAGAGTGAGAGACGCTGCTGAGTTTTGGAACCAAACACTTTGTTAAGAGATATTTGAGTTATAGTAGGGATAAAGATATGAGTTATGGGTTATAAGTTTGAGTTATATGTCTTGAGTTATGGGTTTTGAGCAATCCAAACAGGCTCTTAGGATTCAAATCCCCACACCCCCACCTATTGATGTAAAAAGGGGGAAAAAATAGAGAGACGAGAGAAGATGCCTATTCAAAAATCATGATAGGCTTTACTGTTAGCAATAGAATTTTTCAGTGAAGCTTGTCTGCTAGCATAGAATTTTTCGGTGAAGCTTCAATCACAGCCGAGTTCACAAGCAGATAAACGTTCTGCTTCTGAGTAGGGTCTCTCTGCATATCATTGATCCTTTGTGTATGCACGTTGGTTTTGTTATTACTTACAGCAAGACCGATAGTAGGCAAAGTTAAGGTTCATTTTCACACAGCGATTAAATGAAATTGGTTTTTTTTAAATATCATCTTTTTGGAAACAAATTAGAAATCACATTTTCTTGCATTCCTACAAGCTCCCTTCATCCGTGATTTAATACCACGTAGTCTTGTTGATTGATAGAGTTTACTCAAAGATCCAAAGTATAAAATGAAGTGGTTGTAAAAACTTGACCTCTATCTCCAAAAGAGGAGATGTAAACCAATTATTCCATATGTAGGAATTAAGAATTACACCAAAATTAAAATCTCATATGATTCTCATTGTCATGAAATGATTTTAATGCAATGGAAGAAAAGTTAACACAAAGTGAAATATTTTTTGCAGGCAATCAGAACCAACTTAGGGAAACAATACATCTATGAGAGTCCTTTTATAAGGCATTGTTAGCATGAGCAATGGAACGTCCAGAAGACCTCTACATGGGATACAAGTACAATGTAGGTGCCATGACTCGAAGAAGCAAAATAAAATACTGGAATCCTACTTAGGCCATTACCAAATCCTACTTAGTCTCGATCAGCTTCTTCAATTTCCTCATCCTCTGGTACTCCACGAAGATAAAGAACATTGTTACATCTGCAGACGGAAAAACATTAAAGGATGCAGTGAGTTGTCTGAACATTGAGTCTTGAATTTTGCAGCAATTAAAATTCTTCTAATCATAAATAGATTACTATTGTTCATCAAAGATGTGGAAGCAATATTTGCTATAATTCACAAATTTGCTATAATTTTACTAAAATATATATATATATGCTATAATTCACAAATTTTCGATGGAGAAGGTATTGTCCCGTACTCCAATGAGCCAGAGCCCTGGACTGAACCAGTCTTTGACTATTCCATTTTAACTCCAGCAGTATTGTACTATGGTTTTGTATTTTGTGGTAATTATAACTATTAAAATGTGAAAGCATTATTTGTAAATAACTCACACCTTTTGGAGGCCTCAACTGGATAGTCTTTGGCTATTCCATTTGAACTTATACAGTTTTGATGACTCGTAAAGCACACCCAAAATTGACAAATTGATGAAAATACTCTGTTCAAAAGTTCTATGGCTAAAGGTAACATAAATATACAAAATTTAGTTGAGAAACTAAATTTCTGTTCCACTTCTACAATTTCAAATCAAGGTGGTCACAATTTACAAATTTTTCTGGGTTGTCTATGTTGATTTTCCCATATGAACTAAATCTACGTCTACTGGACAACTTTGTGTATTTGCAACAATATTAAAAGATTCATTCTCAAATCCAGTTGATATTATGGAGAAAATAAGCAAACTTATAAATGATGCAATACCATTATTAAAAACCATGAAGTAGTTCTTAACTTCTTATCATGTCTTATAAGCAGTTCTTCACTTATCATATAGTACATGTGATAAAATTCTATCAAGGAAATATATGCTTGAAATAAGAGAGGCCTTTGAATAAAAGGATTACTCATGTAAAAATATAATAGAGAGATTCCAGCATTAGGTTGAATTTACCTGATCAAAATCTCTCCCAGATTTCCAGTGAATTGCCCATCAATATATTCTTCAGTGTTAGCCAGCTGCACATCATAAAAGTGTAGAATTAGAATAAAAACATGCAGATATGTACTAAATGCATGAGAAGGTTGAAAACAGCTCAGTATATGAAACTTCCAAGTTCAGACATTATCATGATGTTTGAACCATATTTCAAATAACATATATCTTCATATATAAGACAATGGATTTTTCCCCCTTTACTCACATCTGTCAACATAGTTCAAACATAATACATTGGACAACACAGTAATGTGAAACCATAAAATAAGAGTCTTATTCATATTGCTTAAATTACAATTAATTCCTTTTAGGATGTATATATGATCCAAAAATAAAGATCAAACTATAAAGTCATACTCAAACATACGATGAGAAGTCTATAATTTTATTTCTACCATTTCTCATACAATTTTAAATGGTATCACATAGTGCCATCAACCTTAAAAATGAGTATTTGGTTAAAAAAAATTGCTCTCTTTTATTAATATCTTTTCACTTTTCTTTATGTAAAAAGAATAAGTACTTTCAAATTTTGGATTGCATGGATGAATTTTTTAATTATCATTCTTCATCTTGGGAGGATCAGCCAGTAATTTACAGTTTTTTAGTAGAAGAAGATGCAACAATGAAAACGCCCAAGGAATAATAGCCCAATCTTATTGATTTATTCTATTTGGACCCCATGTAGTGCAAAAGAATCTTCTACCATAAATATTACTTTGTAGCCTACTAGATGTTTTCCTTGTTTCTTTATTCCATAAAAAGAACCACTACCAGTGAAGATTTTGAAACAGTGTCCAACCACATAGCACAACCAACTTTGATAATCAAATTCATGAAAATGTACGAGCATTACTATAATGAGTAAACATATTTTGTGTATCTTAGGGTGTGTTTGTATAAGCTATTGGAAAACGTTGTTTTGAGTTTAAAATGAGCGTTTGCAAAAAGCTATAGGGAGTTGTGGTTGCAAAACATAGTTTTGGGTTTTAAAAACGCTCTTTTAAGATCCTAAAACACATAACCGAACGGACCCTTACAGCAACATTAAAATGCTCCATCATAATTGCTAAAAGTAGCAACCTATGTGACATGAATGAAAGCTTAGAAACTACAATTTAAGGCCTCTAAAGTACACAAAAACACATAAGTAGGCACAAACACGAAGTGGGTACACATTAATTTAGAAAAAATAAAATAAAAGATTATAAAGTAGCACCTGCAAGTTCATGTATGAATCCACTGAGGCAAGAAAACCTGAATAGACACCAAATCAAAAGAGAATTAATACCCATTTTCTAAATCAAAACAAAAAGAGAGAGAAACAAAAAAAAAAATTATATGAAATTTTTTAAAAGAACAGAAAAAGAACAAACCTTTGTACTCCATTCCCCACTTGAGTTTCACAATGACAGGCTTCCCGGTCAAATTGTTCAAGAATGGTTTTGGGTTAACTGGTATAGTCTGAAATTTTCAAAAAACAACAAAATTTAAGCACTAATTCTCAACCCCCAAAACAAAAATTGATGAGTTAGAACAAAAACACAAACTGAAATACTTACAATAAAACGGTGTCCTAATATTCAAACACAGTACCAAAGATTGAAAATTTGATTAAAAGAAAAACTCACAGCCATTGGGAACGAGAGAGGTGAGGCGAATCTGTGAGCTGAACTGAACTGAACTGAGCTGAGCTTTGCGCCGAGTGAAAGGGTTTTTGGCCTTCTTTAGGGTTTTATCTGAGTGAGAGAATCGAACGATTCAAACCTAAAATTTATAATTATTTGAATCCGGGTCAAATCTGACCCAGACTCGACCCGGGTCAGCCTTCTCTTTTACTACCCAAACCCACACCTAGACTTGACCCAATTAAAAGCCCAAATTCGGTGAACCCAAACAACTTGGCCCAATGGGCCTCCTTCGTAATAGGGATTGGGTTTTCTCTCCAAGGGTTGGAGATAGCTAAGACCTACTTTGGTTTTAGCCTAAAGTAACAACATTACTCAATAAAATGAACATTACAACATATTTTAAAAATACAACATATTTCTCAAAAAATTACACATTCCTTACACTCTTAATACACAAGTCAAATTTTGTGTCAATCGAATATTATTTACGATATGATCTATAAACTTATATTTTATACATAATTTTAAAGTATAAAAACTTGCAATCTAAACATTTATTGATGACATAGTTATTGATATTTAATTTTTTGAGAAATTTTGCAAGCATGGAAAATATAAGAAGAAGATGTGATCCAACAATGAATTTGTCAAAATTCACCTCTAATAAAAAAAAATATTGAGTAAAGTTATAGTTTAAGATTACAACCAATTTTGTTGCTAATCTTTGTCCAAATATTTATCAATGGGAAGAAAAAAAAAAGCAGCATACTTTGCACACAAAATAGTATAAAATTAGTATTATTCTCATGCAATGCATGGCTTGATTAATATATATATATATATATATTTTTTTTTTTTTTATAACATTGATGAATATTCATATGTAAGCTCAAAATTTTTAAAATAATTAAAACTAAATTATAAAATAAATGGTAATAATAAATTATAAAATAAGTGAATAATTTTAATAAAAAAAATTACTTTATGTTTTGATTGTTTAGAGTTTAGACTTTATCAATGTTACTCTATTTTTATATATTAAGATTCTCTTTGTGCTTTGGGTTAATTCCTTAATATGATATATGGAATGGGTTTGATCATTCCTAGTTGGGTTATGTTTAATCTAAGTCTTAGACAGCACAAACAATAATAAACAAAATAGTTTTTTAATACCAATTTTTTTTGTTCTAGTGATGGTCCAATTGAAAAAATTTAACATACTCACAAATTAAATACAATAACCAAAACCAAAAATCAAAAACACAAAAGAATTCAAAAATTAAGAATATAAAAAGATAGTCAAAACATGGAGTTTTTTTTATAATGAACTTTTAGTTTGGATAGAATTTAAATTTGTTAAAATTTAAATGATAAAGTTTTACCTAAATTAAAATTTTTTAAAATATTATTCCTTAATTGAGAAAATATAATTTATTTACTAATTAGTGAGAATAGCTACTTAGTGTAACCACAGCTTTTAAACTCAACTTTTATTATATAGGATATGATATATATGATATTAAATCATGGAACTTGAGGAAAAAACAAAAACAAAAGTGTCAGTTGTGTGAGATTTAAGTTTAGAAATGTTTGATAATAGACTTTTAGTTTGAATACAATTTAAATTTTTTTTAAAATTATTGTTGAATTTTATCCCTTAGTCAAAACATGGGTTTATATATATATATATATAGAAAGAAAATGTGGGTTGTTATATGAGATTTAAGTTTATAAATTTTTTATAATAGACTTTTAGTTTGAATAGAATTTAAATTTGTTGAAATTTAAAAAATAAAATTTTACCTAAATTAAACATTCATTAAATATTATCCTCCAATTGAGGAAATATATCCTAATATATATATATATATATAATTAATTTACTAATTAATGAGAGTAGCTACTTGTTGCAACTACGACTTCTAAGCACAACTTTTATTACATAGTATATGATGATATCATATAATGTTAAATCATGCAACTTGAGGAAATATAAAAACAAAAACGTAGATTGTGTGAGATTTAAGTTTAGAAATGTTTGATAATAGACTTTAAATTTGAATAGTTAGAATTTAAATTTGTTTTAAATTATTTTTAAATCTTATCCCTTAGTCAAAACATGAGGTTTTTTTATTTTAGAAAGAAAATGTAGGTTGTTGTACGAGATTTAAGTTTAGAAATTTTTAATAATAGACTTTTAGTTTGAATAAAATTTAAATTTGTTGAAATTTAAATGATAAAGTTTTACCCAAATTAAACAGTTGTTAAATATTATCCCCTAATTGAGGAAATATATCATAACAAAAAATATATCATTAATTTACTAATTACTAATTAGTGAAAGTAGTCACTTGGCCCAACTATAGCTTCTAAGCCTAACTTTTATTATATGTATATGATATGATTTGATGATATGATGTTAAATCATGAAACTTGAGGAAAAAAGCAAAAACAAAAGCGTGGGCCTTGTGAGATTTAAGTTTGGAAATGTTTAATAATGGTCTTTTAATTTGAATAGAATATAAATTTGTATTAAATCATTTATAAATACTATCTCTTAGTCAAAACATGGTTTTTTTAAAAAAAAAAAAAGAAAACGTTGGCTATTGTATGAGATTTAAGTTTAGAAATTTTTTATAATAGACTTTTACTTTGAATAGAATTTTAATTTGTTGAAATTTAAATGATAATGTTAGATTTAGATCTTCTAGATTTCTTAGGGTACTTTACAAATTAAATTTCTTAAATTATAACCACTCTTTTATGATTTAAGAATCTAGATTCTACCATGTCAGCATTCCACTAACAATACTCTTAAAATAATAAAATAATGTAGCAAACAAAACAATTAGAGCATCCACATCAATTCTTTTAAATTTTCTCTATTTTATACGAAAAAACCTACTTCTTCTATTTTACACTCACTTTTACAAAACACCCACATCAGTTTATCTATTTTACACATTTATTCAATAAAATATTCATTATTTTACAATTTTTTATTATTCACTCCCTCACTGCCCCTTTCTCTCACAGACCCACAGCCACCATCACCACCATCATCAGAAACCAAAAGCCATTAAATCAGAAACCGATCTCTAGACACACCGACCAAAACTCCACCAGAACCCACCCAATCTCCACCCAAAATCATAGAAAAATCAACATCAGATCAACCAACACCAATCAACCCACACAAAGAAAAATCAATGCCGATCAAAACACCATCGTCTCCATGGCTCCACGGCTCCATGCCTCCACACATACCTAGATCAACCCACAACCCAAATCAACCCAAACCAAGCAAACCCACACAAACCAAGACCAACCCACACCATAAACTCAGATTAAACCACCATCGAGACCTCCCCACGTCGCCGTCATCGATCATCAACACAAACCCACATCGCCACCATCGAGACCACGCCACAGCGCCGATCTCGCCATGCTGTGAACTCCGGTGGCATGCTTTGAACGAGAGAGAGAGATGTGACAGAGGGAGAGAGAACTAAGGATGAGAGGATGGAGTGGGTTTTTGGTGAGAGAAAGAGAAAGCGCACAGCGCCTAAGAGAAAGGGAGGTGAGAGTCAGGTAGAAAGTAGAGAGAAAAAACTATTAAAAAACTAAATACACATGCTACAATGCCCATGTAAATTTACACGGGTACTGTAACTCGTTGATAATTTTACAAAAGTTTACACACTTTTAAACGGATTGATGTGGAGTGTTTTTTGATTCAAAATGTGTAAAAGTAGTCAAAATGTGTATTTTACGCATCTATAAAAGAGCTGATGTGAATGCTTTTAAGATTATTATTAGTAGAATACTGACATGGTAAAATCTAAATCATTAAATCATTAAAAAATAGTTAAGATTTAAGGAAATCTATGTTGTAGAGTACTCTAGAAAATCTAGAAGATCTGAATCCGATAAAATTTTACCTAAATTAAATAGTTCTTAAATATTATCCTCTAATTGAGGAAATATATCCTAACAAAAAATATATAATTAATTTACTAATTAGTGAAAGTAGTCACTTGGCAGAATTACAGCTTCTAAACCCAATTTTTATTATATATTGTAATATATAATATGATATAATATATAATATAAAATTCAATCCCGAGACTCTAAACATGACTAGTCATCTAATATGAACGGTTTTGTACTATAATATTACGAGGGAAAAAAAAACCTTAAACATCTTAAATGTTAGGCTTTTTGACAAAGACTAAAACATTTAATTGTGCAAATTCAAACGTCCTAATTCTATCAATCACACTATACTTTCAATAAAATAAAATAAAAAAAAAAAGTTATTTATTACTAGTATATATTTTCATGAATAGACACCGTATAAACTTATTACAAGAAGGAAGGTTTCTTAAAGAATAGGAGAAAGTTAAGAAATCAAAAGGAAAATGCTTTCTTTTAAGAGAAAAATACTTGACAATTGTGAATCTAAATTTTATTTTTGCTTGAGAGAGAAACCTAGAGAAAGACTTGAAGTTGTAAATATGACAAAGTTATAAAAATGTACGCTACTATGCCTTTATACTATTTATTTAATTACATAATCATAAGCAAACACTCAAATTGACAGTAGCACAGTTGGCTTGGGTTTGAATCTCTCCTCGAGCTAAACTCTCTGATTTTATTTATTTGTTTATTAAAAATTCAATTTTGACTTAGAAAACATGAGATTTTTTAAATAAAAATATAGATATTCCATAAGTCTAATTACAGATTTGGAACTTGAAAACGAGATATTTTTACTAGATAGTGATTTTCTTTTTATTATTAAATTGCTTCAGAATAGTTGCATCATCAAAATCATTAATTGGTTGGCAAATTGCTGTTTGTCCATTATTATATCATTATCAGCAACCTCAATAAGTTCATGTCTCTTTCTCAAAAAAGAAAAAAGAATAAATATGTTCATGTCTAGGTTCAGTTATGTCTTTTGTTTATCAATTTCTTCAACTATTCAACAGCTGTCTCTGGCTCCAAATCTAGTTTCGACTATTCTCTTGATACCAAATATCATTACCAACAGGGGCGGCGACACCTTAAGGTCAAGGTGGTCCTGACCTGCATTTTTTTATATATAATAATTTTAAAAAATTTATGTCTGCTTTTCAAAAAGAATTTGGATACACTTTCAGTTTTTTTTTTTTTATGCCTATAAAATTAAATTTTGCTCCATAATTTGTTTTACATTGAGTGGATAAATAATTGCTTGATTATGTACATTAAAAAAAATGTAATTTGTAAAATTGATAACGAGACTATTATACACCGATTTTAAAATATGAAAACTCGTAGAAGACAGTTGTAAATTTTATATATTTGCATGTTTTTTTATTGTTGTTATTGCCAATATATGAATTTCTTTTTTTACTAGATTGTATAATTTATGCTTCTTAAAGAACACCAGAGAAAAATTTATGGACTGGAGCTGCCACTGATTACCAATGTGATAGTTGCATGTGTCTACTTTTGATCACATACCATTGCAACAGAACTATCATCGCAACATAACTAGTGTCTACTTTTTGATTACATATCATCGCAACAGAACTAGTGCACAAATGACGTTTGCGAAATTATGTTCAACTCAGAAAACAATAAATAAATGTGACCCACATCTCAGAAATCTCCAACATTGTAACTATAGCATAAGTCATGACAATAAGAACTCCGTTTACTTCAGTTCAGATATCAAGTTTTCAATCCGTGCACCACCGGGCCTTGCAGTCTAGTGGGTCTAGTGGTACCTGGTTCCTCTTTTAACCGTTAGCGCAGGGGTTCAATCCCCCGCAATAAACAATAACAAAGCAAAAAAAAAAAAAAAAAAGTTTTCAATCCATGCAATACAATTACATAAAAGGAGAACATTGTTTGTTTGTCATCTGAACCATCTTGTTGGTTCATTTCATACAAGGAATATTAGAGCCCAATCCATTACTCATATGCCTAATGATAATTATTATATATTATTATGTATATATTTAAATTACATGAACAAAAGAATCCTTCAAATGGTAGAAGTAAAAAAAGAATCACAAAACCGACTTCTAGGGAGACAACATGTCCAATTGTCCTTGCAAGGTAGTAAATGATGGTAATTGAAAGGCATCAAATTAGAGCCCCACAATGTTTATCTAACCCCCAAACAAGGTGGCCCCTTGCTGCTTTGTATTTTACGGCAAATTCCTATAGGTTTCTTCCTCCTCTTCCAAATGGAGGAACAATAATCACCATACGTCACGTAGATACCTACCAGTCATTTGCAGATTCTTTATCATGCTCTCAGCTTTGGAGCTGTCAAGAGATCCCTGAAAATTCACAAGTCAAAGAGCCTGATTAGTCATATGTTTCAAATACTAGAAATCCAATTCAACATCAATAATTCTAGCCACAAAATTTTTCATATGATTGGAAAAAAGTAATGCTAGGACCACATAAAATGGCATAACTTTTGCCACAACTTGCCACATGGCGAGTTGTGAGTGACAGAAGTGTGATGGTGGGTTCATGTGGAGACACTTGAGACACTTCTACGGTTCTACCACTCATAACTTGCCACGAGTTGTGCCATTTTATGATATCACATCACCTAACCATAATATACCACTTCAACTGTAGTAAATATAAATAAATTAAGAAATTAAGAAAATTATTGTATCCTCAGACTTATTGATTACTTGTGAGAAATGTGTGACTAATGGGGCCTCCAGTCTCATAAAAAACAAGCCAATTACCACCGTACGTGGCCCTCCACCATCACAACACACCTTTTTTGCTTATGATATAAATATTATTTTAGCATATACAATAATGCAATGGGTGGTTGTAATTCTTTAACTAGGTTGGTTTTATAGTGGGTAGGTACTGGCAGCTTCAACACCACACGTGTATCTATCAAATCAATAAATTCAGCGGTCAGAATTCATCCAAGTGGACATACCTGTTCTTGAGCAATGGTATGAAGAGTTCTATGGACATCTCTAGCCATGCCTTTGGCATCACCACACACATAAATGTAACCTCCTTGAGAGACCAGGTTCCAAATATCCGAAGCCTGTATATACATAACAAACATGGCTTAATGCTTCTATTTAGTCCACAGATTAATTTTTTTATTGGTAAGTTATACACATATTCAATGAGGTCATGAACCCACAACTCCACCCTCCACCTAGAACTTGCTAGGGGAGGAGGTGCCAGTTGAGTTAGCGTTCATTGGCTAGTAGATTAATTAAAATTTAATTGTGGGATATTGCTACTCCAATACCTTCTCCATAATTTTATGCTGCACATATTGCTTGGTGGGTCCCTCACGTGAGAAGGCAACAACCAGCTCAGAGAGAGCACCAGTCTCAACAAAGGTGTTCAGCTCATCTTCATAAATGTAATCCTGAACAAAAAAAGAAATGTAGTTATTGTGATTGACTTGCGCGCATACCTAACACCCACGACCCACCCACTGAGCCATGGAACTTTGTAGAACATTATAGAAATGTAGTTATAGGTTCATGTCTCACCATTCTACGGTTCCTGCATCCAAAGAAAAAGATGGAGGGTCCCAGTTCTGCTCCAGCTTCTTTCAGAGCTAATCTTTCCTGAAAAAGTTATTACATAATTGCTTGCAGTTAGCTCAGCTAACATATGCTATATGATCAACAAGGAGCAAGGTGACTGAACATCAAGCTAGAAAGTAAAACCTGCAGGAAACCCCTGAAAGGAGCCAATCCTGTGCCAGGGCCAATCATGATAATAGGCACTTTAGTATCTGCTGGGAGTTTGAAGTTTGATTGCCTAACAAAAATAGGAGCCCAACTGCAATCATGGCTTTTCTCCAAGGGCACAGCATTCTGGAAGGAACAATGAAAAGAATAGCACCATAAGATATCAATCGACATATATACCACCACCAAAATTAGATTGCTCATTGACAAAAGAATCAATCTAAAAAAGAAAATCACAAGATGATATGTAAAAACTAAAAAGTAAATATACATACACATGTATACACAAATCAACATCCCTCAGAACTAGAGTATTGACACAAACATATATATATATATATATATCCTGCTTCCAATGTTCATCTTGTTTGTAAAACTTCTCAACAAAAAATGGAAAGATTTAATATAAACAAACCAAGTACCTTCATCCAGGTAGAACACACTCCTCTGTGAACCCGTCCTGTTGGTGTTTTCTCGTAAACTAATGCACAAGTAACATGAATCCGTGATGGAGCCATCCTGCAGAACATATTTGGCTATTGTAAGAAAATAAAAAGTAGAGAGGAATGTAAATGAAACTACAGAAAGAGAGTGCCTGGTAGTTAAACACAAGTCACAGACTCACAAATACTACATTGTATTCCCACATTAAAACATCCTTTGCACCTAATGAACTTCCCCTCCTCTATTGTAATCACAATAATCTAATATCTAAATATATCAAAACATCCTTTGTCAGGGTGAAGTTTGTTTTTGGTACTTCAGACGGAGCAATGGCTCTCCATCCTACTGCACATGTAACAGAAAACCACCACCTCCGAAGAACATGGTTGGAGTTGATACTTTCTGATTTTCCCAAGAAAGAAAAGGGAAAACTAAAAACTAAAAAGACATGTATATGTACCTTGGGGATGATGAGATTGAATAGTATCTGGGCTGCAAGCGTGGGGCAACTGCTGCAAAGAAGACACCAAGTGGGGGCCTTGCTGATGGAAATTCAGCCATGACCTCAAGAAGGCTTCTCTGACTAGCAACCATCCATTGTGCATATTCATCCTGTACAGGTTTACAGCAAAAGTTATCCCCATGTACAATGAGAAGCTAAACAAAGGACAAATTTTCATATCAAAGTATTCACAACCTTTCCAGCAGGTGATGCAAGATGTCTTAATCGGTCAGCTTCGGTTGGATCAGAAGCATGAGCTGCTAAAGCGAGTAGGGCAGACTGGATAACATATGAACTGAGTTTGTTAATTATTCAAAATAATGAACTAATTTCACATACATACAGCACATTGACCAAAAACAAACCTTTTTGGGTGAACTTAAAAGATCAGCATATCGAGTCAATGCCGTTCTTATGGTACAGGGTGGGAAAGGAGGTGGCAAGGAGCTTGAGCTTCCACCAAATGGTGTACCATCCTCTTTATCAGTGTGGACAGAGAAATAAGTATCTGGTGACAAACCCAATATGCTCAATGCCTCGTCTACAACTTCACTTAGATTCTCACAGTAAACACCAACATGATCCCCAGTTTCATATCTGAGAAAGAACACAAGTATGACTACATGAGGAAAATATTAATGCATTATCAATGCACAAGCATTTCTTTCTCTTTTTTGTTAATCTTCAAGTTGCAGCTATTTTCAGTAAACAAGAGATAGATGATAAATCCACGGGAACATTGTAATTACACCATTTAACAATACATTCACACTAAAGCAACTAATCAAAACACTCAGCTAATAAAAAGTGGGAACACAAAAGACAACTTACGAAAGTCCAGTGCCAGAAATATCAAATTCCAGGTGGATGCAAGAACGATCAGATTCAGAAGTGTGAAGCTCCTTTCTCACAGCCACATTAGATCTACATGCAGTTAACAACTTATACCTGTGTTAGACTACAGTCTAAAAAAATAGAATCAAGTATGCAAACTCAAAATCCAGAAAGTAGGTATTTCATTCATACCTGCATGGATGCTGAGCATCATACACAGCATGTCCATTTGCATTAGCCCAACTTTTATCATCTGCTGATGCAGCTGCAGAGTCATGGAACACAACCCGATATTCCAACACAGCAGCAGTGTAAGGGGTGGTAACTGTTTTTGGATCATCGTCATCTCGAAGCAACTGATCCAATTCAGGCCACACCAATTCCCGCCTAGACATGGTAACAATCAACTCAGAAAAATTTATTGGTTTAAAAATATTGAACCAAAAATAAAAAAGGGTAGAAACAAAGCTTGTGCTGTGGATCAACATTGCAATTCAAGTTCTCAATACCATGCAGTGAAGTCATCCTCAATGCATTGATCATCATCTCCAAGACCCACTGGGACAAGGCGTTTCCCACCTGAAAATGCAACAAAAATAATTATGTTCACTTAGACTTTCTGCTTAGTTTTAAAAAATTCTAGGAAGACCAATGAGAAAGCATATGAATATATACACCATGTCAGTAAAACTTTCAAATGCAAATACCCTATTGCAAAGATGGATAACATCTATCTTCAAGCATCTCCATCAGTCATTAATTTTGATTATTCACTTTGCAGATTTATGGTTTACTAAGTTGGGCTAGTTAGTCACATCATTCCGCTTCTATAAAATAACTTAACTCTGACATTTATAACCCATAACTGCATGCTCGATGAACAGAAAGGCATTAAGAATGCATAAAGATACACAATTTTTTAATGGCCAAACCCATGTAATAGCAGAGTTGTGTATGTTTATGATGTATATCTGCTGCAATTGCTTACTGAAGGCTGCAAGGAAGGTAGGCTCACAAGGTAGGTAGATAAATGCATGCTTCAAAACTAGCTATACATTCCAGAGAAAATGTTACCAAAATGGGGCTCGATAAACATTCTTAGTGGTAATAGTACAAGCTGGTTAAGAAACTAACATGCTTTACATATAATTGCAATTTTGCAATAGCCTAGCATTCCATTTGATTTATAAAAAACCATATCAGAGTAAAGCCTCTCATAATCCACAAACCCATAAAAGTCTCAATCAAAGATGCATAAAAAGAAACATAAAAGCATACCCTGGGCAGAAAGGACCTCGTCCACAACATTGGCAACCTGTTTTCCCAGCAATAATAAACACGAATCAAAATGTCGACCAACACACGCCAAAAAGTACCAGCTATAAACTATAGATACACGTATGCAAATATTAAACAAGAATCTAAAATGCAAACCTTGTTGAAATGCTCATATTGCCTGTTGCCAAGACCAAACACTCCGTATTTAAGGTTCTGTAGCCACTCCCCTCTCTCATTCCCCTATACCCACAACCACAAATTCCAAAAAGAAATAAATTATTGACAAATCCAATAAAATTCTTGAACCACAACAAAATATATATTTTTTTTTAAAAAAAATTTACCTCTGTAAACCACTTATAGAACCTCGCTGCGTTGTCGGTAGGCTCACCATCTCCATATCTACGCCAACCCAATTAAACCAAATATTTTTATTTTTATTTTTTGTTTATTTTTTTGAAAAATAAAAAATAAAACCCAAACCAAAAAAGAAAAAGAAAAAGCCTGATAGAAAGCATGGGCATAGCATAGGAACTCACGTGGCCAAGAAGAAGAAAGCCAAACTCTCTTTCTTCAATTTCTCCTCGTATTCTTCGTCATCGCCGGCATAGTCATCCTAGTCCATTCAAACAATACCAACGTCAATTTTCCAATACCAGAAAAAACTCAACTCCAGAAAAACCTCAACCAAATAAAAAGTCAACCACATACATACCAAATCAACAACTTTAAACGAGGCTTTCTCGTACCGCGCTTTGGCCTCCTCAGCTAAAGCCTGAAATGAAACAACAACAACCACCATAAGAACCTAAGCAAACAGAAATTCAAAATTCAAATTCATATATTATAGATACGAAGAGAGGTTGTTTGGCTTTGCGAACCTTGGCGAAGCCTTCGGCAGTGCCGGTCTGAGTGCCGAAGAAGATGGTGACTTTCTTCGTACCATCGTCAACTTCGACCTCCTCCTCTTTCACGATCAACGGCTTAGGAAGCACCGGCAACGAAGGCTGAGAGCTGCTGGATCTGCGCCAAATCAAAACGACGACGCAGCCGATCAAGACCGCGATCGAGGTCGTCAGAATCATCACCATCTCCCGATTCTCGAACACAATGGAAGCGACATCGTTGGCCGAGGACACGTTGGACGGGTCGAACTTCCCTTTAATAATTGCCGACATCAGATCCATCGGCGACACTTTCACTGAGTTCGACGATGACGATGGTTGCATTTAGTTCTGTTGTTTTTTTTTTTTGTTGTTGTTGTTGTTGTTGTTTTGGGTTTTGATAGTGTCACCGGAATCCGTAACAAATTATTTAGAAAAGACAGTCACTTTGAAATTCCGGTGCAAAGAAAAAAGTGTATGTGAGAATATAAATGGAGATGAGAGGAGAAGAATTTGTATTTAGGAGAGTGTTGGTAGTTGGTGGGTGCGGAGTAGTTGGAAGAGAGAGACTCCAAGCCCCTGAGACTTATGAGAGAAAGGTAATTGGAAATTGGGATGGTTAGGAGAGGAAACTCTTGGTTTTTATTGTGAAACTCTCAAGGTGAGAGTGTGCAAGAGAAAGAGAATTTTTAAAGGCATACATAATTTTCTTTATATAATGATTAATTTGGCAACAAATTCTAGAATGCAAGTTATTATTAGAAAATTAAGATAGCTAAGGAATGTAGCTTAAATTAGATTGGGCAAATAACACTCCCCTCCCTTGAGGTTTGAGAAAATGACACTCACCCCCCAAACTTAAAGGAAAAAAACATTTTTCCCCCTTTGACATTTATTTATCTAAACTCTGTTAAATTGGCGTTAAAAATGTTGTGCATTAACGTACCCTTTGGTTAATAATGTATTCCCAAAATTGACTTTGAAAGTTTTTTATATTGATAAGTGACTTTGAAAATTTCAAACTCATTTTTAAACAATAAAAACTTGAAAGTTTCAGCAAATTGTTTTATTTCATAAATTTTGATCCAAAGTGTTAGAGAGAGGAGCGATTAAAAAATCTGAGAGGATCATCAAACTTTAAAAAATCAATTGGAAAGGTGCTATAAGAGACTAAAAAATCAATATAAGCAACATGTTTTATAATATGCTTTATATTCCGTTACTAATATTAACAGAAGGGGGGGAGAGTGTTATTTTTTTTAAATCTCAGGGGGGGAGTGTTTTTTCCTTTCAAGTTTGGGGGTGAGTGTCATTTCTCTAAACCTCAAGGGAGGGGAGTGTTATTTGCCCAATTAGATTTAATAACAATTCATAACTTAAAATTTGTAAAAATATCAAATTCTTACTGTTAAATGTTTTTAAAATCACTTAAAATCCGTGGAAATATCGGATTCTTACGGTTAAACATTTTTAAAAAAATGATTTCAGTATTGATTCAAATTAAAAATAATAATAATTTATCATGTAATTTTAAAATTGTTGTTGCGAAAAAACACAAAAATTTTGACAATATTCTTTTTAATATTGATAAGATTTTAATAATTCTCAGATTTTGGATGTTACCTTTTTTTTTTTTTCTTTCCTTGCCACTGATATAATCTGTCAAATTATTTGCTAAATTTCGGTTTGTTTCTCCTATTTATTTAATACTCTTGTTACGAATGAAGAAAGAAAGAGGCAGAGGCAAACACGAACCAACAACGCCTACCAACCCAGACTAGTCAAAAACACAATTCCACCTAACACCACACTTAACTATGGTTAAAACTTAAAACTCTCTGGTCAGATTTTTTTTTTTAATTTTTTTTTTTTGGCATGTGAAGAAGTCATATGCTCAGATTGAGGTCAGCACCCAGCAGTGAGCCAGTGAAAAACGTGGCAGCTTTCAACTTTCTAATCTCTATTCATTTTTTATCCCAAGAAAATAAAAATTATTGATTAAGTAAAATATTAAATATAAGAATCGATGGGGTTCAAAAAAAAATTGCCATTTTCTGTTAAGAGAAAAGAATGTACTAAATATTCAGCCTTGTGTGTCTTGCTTTTTTTATTTTTTTAATCAGTAAGTGTTCATTTGGTATTTTATTATTTTTAGTAACTTACTTGCATAAATTTATAAAAATTATAAATTATAGTAATTTTTATGTTAAATGTGTAACAAAAAGTTAAAATCTAACTTATTTTTAAAATAATTAAAAATTAAATTATTTGAAGGAAAAACAATGTCAAAATACTCTCTAAATCTCATTCGTAAATTTTTAAAATGTATATTAAAATAATTTGGAGTCAAGGTCAAAAAACAATTAATAATACTAACTTATCTTTCCAAAATATAATAGAAAATTATTATGTACTCTCGGAGTATCATAAATGCGTATTCCTCTTCTCACATGAGTGGTGGGTTCCACTAATTAAATTCATGGTGGGATCCATCATTCATGTGAGAGGAGGGAGTATGTATTTATGGTACTCTGGGAGTACCTAATAATTTTCCAAATATAATGATAATGATATTAATAATAAGTTAGCAATGAAGATGCTAAGTTGTCAATAAATAATGATGATATTATGAAAATGTATTTGTAGTATTATTGCTTTTTTTTTGTTGTTGGTAACTGTGACTTTACGCCAATAATATCAATATCTGGTTAATTAGGAAGATACAGCCCGGTTTAGATTAAAATGCTTTCAATCATAAAGTGCCATGTAAGAATATTGTTTATTTATTTGTTTTTATGGGAGTAAGAATACTGTTTATGTGCATTAATAAATGTGTGTAGCAGTATAATGCTAGATTATGATACACTCAATGTTAATTGAGTTAGGCTTAAGTTCAGTGTCCAGTAATACCAGATTCATTGAAATGTATTTACTTTTAGATACGTATCACCATCTGACCGAGTACAATGCATTGATGCACTTAATCTAAACCAAATCCCTATTTTTGTGGTAAAATTACCCATGTATGACATTTGGTTCTTTCTCCAAAAAAAAAAAAAAAAAAAAAAAACCCTAAAAAAGTATGACGTTTGGTTCAAGAATTTTGGAAATACAAGTATACAACCATAAGTATAAAACTGATCTCTCCTTGACATCCATAAAACTTATCCAACAAATAAGTATTCACTTTTTTTAAGAAGATGAAATAAAAATTACTTGAAAATATATTTTGATCTTATAATTTATAGATGTAACAAAATAAATGGTGTTATTTAAAAATTAGCAAAATAATCCATGAGGTTTTAAAAAATACAAAATAAACCCTATACTTTTAAATTAACAAATTAAACTCAAATAATTTCAAAAAAATATATACCAAACTAAATTTCAACTCATTTAAGTGAAACGGGTATGACATTTTGTTGGGGTTCAATATAGGGTAAAGATTTAATTTGTTATTGTAGGGTTGAAATTTGATGGACTAGGCAATAACTTCCCGTATTATGAGCCCAACAAATCCCCAACAATGAATTTGTAGAGAATGGGTTAAGCAGTTAGGCTGGATATGGATTTAGCAACGGTTCATGCAAGCGAAACAGGGCAAAAGACACTCAAGCTAGTATTCAATAAAAGTATCTTTGATCCGAAAAGGTCTTGCATTTATCAACTTCCTAAAAATCCTCCTCCTCCATGTGAGACCTGTTTCCTTTATATATATACACATTTTTCCCTCATCTTCACCGCACACTTGTTCTTCATTTAAGCGTCCACTTGAGTATTGGTCACATCAGAAGTTTGCTTTAATCTGCAGTGAGTGGTAGTGGCTGAGGTTTCACTGTTCAGGTGTCTTCTCCACATAAATGCGGCCAAGAAAGTTGCTGCAGTGCATTAAATGCGGTGATGGCAGCTTTATTTGTAAGATATTTCAGGATATCTCCGAGCTTAGGAATGCCCAGCGCTAACTCCCCTCTGAGGAATCTTCTACTTGATCAAGTTCTTTGGAGGTCTGACGAGCGGAACCTCTTCGGACATGCCAGGTTGTCTTCGGACGAAATATTAATCCTTCCTTGGTTGCATTTTCGCCAGGATGGCAGGGCATTGATCCTTTTAACCTCTTCGGTCAGAAAGTTTTATTCAAATTGGGCCACAGGCCCAACATATAGCGTTGGGCTTTCTCACCCACAGTTACTTTTTTAAAAATTTAAGATTTAATTTTGTTACTTTTAAAACTGGGAAATTTGTATTTAATTAAAGAATTTTAAAATGAATGGTAGATAATTCTTACCTTAGTATTGTGGGGCCCGGATTTGAATACTATTCCTAAAAGATGAATGAATTCAAGCTCAACACAATAAATTTGTAGAGAATGGGTAGAAGAACTGGGCTTCAAGAGTGTAACAACAGTTGAAGGATGTTTTAAAGGATGAATGGATGAATCAAAAACAAATTCGAGCAAGCTATCCTGTCCTCAGAACTAGTCCATTGAGCTTCAACTTGTTATTTCTTGAGTGATAGTAACAGTGGTTACAGAATCAGTTCAACTTGCTACAGTGTTTTCTATGGTGGAATCTCTCCCTTTTTTCTCAGGGCTCCTTCTTCCATATGTACTAGTTTCCTCCTCCATATCCACCATACACGTGTAGATTAGATCTGTTGTTAATTATCTTTGTCACATCCACTTCCTATCAGAGCTTTTAGGCAGTAACTGTGAGTCAGTGAAGCCACTGTTCAGGTATCACTTCTACATTAATGCGACCAGAGTGTTAGTTGTTGAGTATTTAATGTGGAGGCTGCAGTTTTCCCTGGAATTGCTCTACCGCCATGCTCCAGGATATTTGCTTGTTGTACTTATGTTTTTCCTTGGAGTACTTTGGAAGATTATCTTTGTCGGTAAGTCTCATTATCTCATCCTCGGCCTTGGATAGCCAAGGATAGAGTTGTCCTCAGCATGGTTTCCTGGGCCGCTATGGTCACTATTGTCTTCCTCATATGCAACTATAGGCCTGTGGACGCATATCACTGGGCTTTATGACCCCACAAGTATATTTTACCATTTGCTGAAAGTCATGAGTGATAAAAACATAAAGTGATGTTTGTTTGTCATAGATTATTTTTGTCACTTATTTTATTATTTAACTTATTTTTAATACTATTTATGGGTCCTACTGTACTTTTTTGTATTATTCATGAGTCCCAATGTACTATTTCAGCTAAGCAAAAAGTTTTCAATTTCAGTAAAATAAGCGGATTTCAAACGAACACTTAAAATATATACAACTTATTACTATTGAAAAATAAATTGTACCTCTAGCAAAATCATTTTAGTGAGCTTGACTTGATTATCATATTTTAGCATATAAAACCTTATTTAAAAAAACAACTATAAATTTGTTATTATGTTTTAAAATGAAACAAAAAAAAAAAAAAAAATACATGAAAACATAAATGCTTTAGTTTTGAGCAATTAGATTCATAATATTTTTATAACAAATTATAAAGAGTAAAAAAGTAGTTTTAATAGTAAGGCCATATTATAACTAATAACAACTTGTTTTGCGGTAATTGTTGTGAAAGTGTCGTGAATATAAAATTTCTCATTTTTTTTACAATATTTTTCGCAATTGTTGACATGAACTAGTATAAATAGAGCAACTCAATCGCTTCCACATAAAGTATCTAATTTTTCTATTTTTATTAGGTGCAATTCTTACTAACTAAGTTTTTTTTCCTTTTATTAGTTATCCATCACATTGGTAAGTACCTAATTTACCATTTTTATTAGGGGGAATTCTTACTAACTAAGTTTTTACCTTATCCATTACAATTGGCCATGTCTTATAAAAGAAGAAGAAAAGGTTGTGTTATTGACTTAATGTTTTAGTAGTTGAGAATTGAGATGTCCCACGTGGGAGAGTGGATCTAAAAGGACAGGGCTGTAAGACGTGGAGGAAGTACAGACTCAAGAATCCCATTGTTAACATTGAACAAATCGAAGAGTTCCATTAAAAGATGCCACTAGGCACCCAAATAATTAGTTTGTATTAAAATAGGCGTTAAAAACCACAAAAATATTTTGCATTGAATTATACCACGTTCTTCGTATTAAAATTCAACAAACTAGTGACAAGTGTTTTAAAATAATTACCTATTAATATAAGTCTTTTATTTTTTAGTGAATTAATCATTTTTTGTTGACATATCTTTAGTTTATTGAATTTTAATACAGTATGTAATAGTATCATTTTATACTAAATATCATTGACAGACCGGGATTGCCGACTTGACAATCCTATATTTTTGTTGTTGCCCAAACAAAACAAATTTGAAACAAAGTTTTTTTTTTGGGGGGGGGGGGGGGGGGGGGGGGGGTGTTTGTGTTCATGTCGGTTGTGCCCACATTTGGAGGGGTTAGATGGGATACCGTGTTTTTATAGCGTTGTCATACTGCATAAGCTACAAAAAGTCTTAAAAATGGTTGAGTTGTTCACTAATTAGTCTAATTTGTCTTTGCATTGGCCTATTCCTTCGGCGAATTCTATTATTGTATTAAATTTGAATTGACTAATAATTGAAATGCTGGTGTGTCTTGGTTTGGGACTTTAAGATGGTGGTTTAAATTTTTGAGCAAGACTTAGGTACAGTATTTAGATGCTATTTCTTAGGTTCTTTTCTTAAGATTTTGCCATGTGAATTTTTTTCTCATGAGATGAAAGTTTATGTTTTAGTTAAGTAGCAACATGACTGAATCATAAGAGAAGAAATTTAAAGTACAACACCTAAAGTACTATACCTAAGTTTTGTCCTAAACTTTTATATGCTACAAGTTTTGGAGAATAGAAGTAATTGATTTCATATTTTATTAATGTATATGTATTTACCAATATATTCCTCTTGATTATTACTTGAATAATATGCATCATACATTAGTAAGACAAGTCGCTGCAATTAATTGTGAGCAGGAAGAAAATTCTCCAAGTGAATCATGATTTTCACATGTAGTAGTGTTCTAATCCCATGTGAAAAGCTATTTATTCATAACTTTGTTATTCCATTTCAGCCATTATTGAGTACTTTGTGGTTGTTGATTGAAGGAATCTTCAATTGATATTCAGCCATTATTGTTTGTTTCAAATTAACTTATTTAGTTTTTTTGTCTATTGCAAAAAATAAGCTAAAATATACTTGTACTTGAAAATGTAAAGTTTTAAAAACTTGTACAAAAACAAAATAAGTTAAAAGTTAAATGAAAAAGTTTGTGGCAAAGGAACAAAAGTTAATGTTTGTGCAAAAATATTGGCAAAGAATGGACAAATGCAAGATTATGACTTTTGCTGTGTAACCTATGTTCCATTTTTTCTTACTTTGAGACTACCACTTTTAAGACTTACAAACTTATGTGCTAGTAATCACAAACGTTGTTAAGACATTATTCACATTTATTATCACATTAATTTGTTAATTTTTGTAATAAAATTTGTAATTACTATAACATTTTCCTTTTCCTTTGTTAGGTCTTTCAAGGCCTTTGATATTTTCCAATGTTGGTTATGTAGGATTCTAAATCTTTTATCTCAATTTGTCTGCTCCACTTTATACCCCAATAATAAAAAATTGTCATATGTACACCTATTAAATTCAAATCTAATTTTCAACATTTTCTTATTTTAGTTTCTAAATAAATAAAACACCTAAACCACCCCATCAACCACCACCAATCCTCCACCACCACCACCAGCCTTCGCTAACGTCATCAACAGCCACCACCACCACCACAACCAATCCTCCACCATCCCCAACCTTAGCCGATGTCATCAATGTCCAACCACCACCTTCGGCCACCAACCACCACAACTGCCCCTCTCAATCCTACCAACCACCATTACTCCACCACCAAAAAAACCCAACAAATCTGGAATTCATGAACAATCCAACACATTCAATACCAACCATCCAAAATTAATATATTCTTTGAAAATTTAATAAGTAAGACATATTTGAGAGATTTGGATCTCAGAATGATAGAGTCTTTGCCTCTCTTTGTATGATGGTGGTTCTATATCTGTTGGGGTTTTTGGGTGGAGTGATGGTAGTTGGTGAATGGTATCGAGATTGGCTTCAATGTCTGGCATGGTGGAGATTAGGCGAAGATGGTTGCCATGACCAGTGACTTTGAGGGTGGCCATTGCTGGCCGGCCAAGTTTGGTGGGGTGAAGGATGGTGGTGGTGGTGGTGGTGGGGAGGTGTTTGGGTTTTTATTTTATTTTATTTTTAGGTATGTAAAAAAAAAAGTCATAATGATATAATTTAATTAATTAGGTGGACATGTCGTAAGATTTTATTGGTGAAGGATAGAGTGAAGCGAACAAAGTGAGATAGAAAATTTGAACTCAGAGATTAGTTAATTAATGCATGTATCTTTTGCCAAAAATAAAAATGCCATTTCCAAATATGAGAGAGAGGCCTCCAACAAAATGTACTTCTATTTCTTCCTTCTCCTTCTTTTTTTTTCTTTTTAATATATATATATTTTCTCTTCCTTTGAAGGAATGACTTTTTTTTTAAGGAATGTCTTGATTCTTTGGTCATATATTATTTCAAATAAAACGATTATTTAACGATTTGTACTGATGTTTCTTAAAAAAAAAAAAAAAAAAAACAACAACAACAACAACAATTTGGACTGACAGCATTGCTTTTGCGCATCATGAATGTAGAGCACTAGAGCGCGTATTGGGAATTTTATGAAAGAAAAGGAACTAAACTTGCACTTGTGAGTTGTGATGTGCGTTACTCCACAACTTTCGGTAACTAGTTTTCCAAAAATGTCACTATATATGGTCTCTTTTCTTTTGAGCTTTATTTTTTGAGAAAGTTCTTTTGAGCTTTAAATAATAATAATAATAATAATAATAATAATAATAATAATAATATTTCATCTAGCGCTTGATATATATGCATTGAGTATAAATTTGAATCTTAAATATCTCTATTTTGGCTAGTTTGTGATAATTGAGTTTAGATATATATATATATATATATATGAATAATTCGATAGTTACAATAGGTGAGGAAGAATTTAAACCTTAAATATCTCAGTTTTGACTAACTCGTGATAATTAAGTTTAGAAATTTTGTTACTCATTCTCTTATTAGCTCAATGACTTGATTTTATAACAAATGTCAAATTTGTTGATAACACCTTTAAAAAGACTTCAATTGAGTAGTTAATATAACATGTATACCACTTTACCCAAAAAACTTAAATCTACAAGTTTGAGTCTAACTATATTATATTAGAGATTAAATTAGATAAGGACTTTTTTTTTAGAAAGAATTATATAAGAACTTGGTATAAACCCTTTGGGTGTAATAAGAACATGCCGCATCATTAAATTACTAAAACATAAATACATATGTTAACATCTCAATAAACATTATATTTTATGTTTTAAGTAAAATATTGATGTGGTGAGATGCATTGAATTTTAAATAAAAAACTTATGTGACAATCTCTTATTAGAAGCATGAATTTTACACTCTATCCATACTAAATTTTGACTCATTATATCAACCACGTTATCTTGTAATTTTTATTCAATATGAAACTTCAGTCGTTTTAGCCAACAAAAGTCTTGGGTTGCAAAGTTGATGAAAGAGATAGAAGTATATTTTTTTAATTAAGTAGTCACATGGTTGAGTTTTAAAATGTGAACTTAAGGAACAACACCTAAGGTATTGTGCCTAAATTGGGCAAAACTTAGGTACAATATTTAGATACTGTTCCTTAGGTTCCCTTCTTAAAATTTAGCCATGTGAATTTTTTCTCATAAGATGAAAATGTATTTTTTAGTTAAATAGCCACATGACTGAATCTTAAGAGGAAAACCTAAAGAACAACACCTAAAATACTGTATCTAAGTTTTGTCCACCTAAATTTTGTCCATTGATCAATTACTTTGAAAACAATTGGTCCATGTTCTATTAAGTATTAACTATTATCAACTAACTTAACGCTTGAAGTAGTGACTCATTGAAATCGAGGACCAACACAACTCTCATTTGCGGTCTATTTTAAATTTGCTGATTGTCAGTCAATGTTTGATTAACGGCCCATTGTATTTTGGTAACCCACTGATAATTCCAGGGTCAAAAAATGGTAATAAATTACAGGGATTGGCTCCTTCCTTTTGAGCAGATGCTTTAAATGTTTTGTTGACTTGGTTTAGGTGGGTCACATGGGTGCATCCGTGCATGGTATTCATACACTATGCAAAGCTTTTATAGCAGACAACTAGCTAACTTTGGATTTTTTTTTTTTTTTTTTAAATAACCCCTAACTTTGGATTCTTTTTCTTAAAAAAAAAAAAAAAATCTTTTGATTTGCTTCAGTGTAATAATTGCAAGCATAATGTCAAAACGTGAATCGTGTAAAGAATTGATTTATTATTTTTTTGTATCGTATTTAATAAGAATCATAAATACTTAATAAAATTACTCCTAAAAAAACTATATGTATACATATACAAAGAATATATTCATTATAAATTTTGAATATATTCAACTAATAATTAATTTATTCATCACTTATATTTAACAAGCTAACTAAATAAATCAAATTATAATATTTTTATAAGTTATAACATACATATTCAAATTGACTAAACTTAAAAGTGATAATACATTACAAATAACCAAAATTAATAATTTCTTTTTATCATATTCATCATCTTGCCTAATCAACTTCATCTAATTCAACGTTATTATCATGTTCATCATTTTGCAAACTTATCTCTTCATTGAAATTTTCTTCATCATCATCAACCTTTATTATATCTTCTTGTTCTTTTATTTTAATAATTTTAAAAAAAATATTTCTTCTTGGCATTTTAGTTTTTTACACTTATAACAATAATGACAAAAATATAAAAATAATTATATTGTCAGTTAATACTTTATTCATAGTATTAAAAATAAATTTGTAAATATGAAAGTGAAGTGTCAATGTTTAGTCCAAATTTTGTAGGAGAAAGAGAAAAAATTAATTAAAAAAAAACTTATGGACATGCCATTTTATTAGGTTCAATTAAGTAATCTAATAATTTTGTGTCAAAAATAAGCCTAACATGTAAGATTCAAATAAAAGTTCAAAATTTAACTGAAAAAACTCATTTTAAAGCATATGTTCACATATCGTACGATACATTCGATTTTACAATATGATATGATTCATATAATAAACACACTATATTGTACGATTCATAAGTATTTTTAATACGAATTTTTTTACATATAATACAATACGTATCATATGATACGTATTGCATACCATACAATAATAACAACTATGATTGCTCGTTCAATTACCATTTAGATGTTTTATTCAAGAAAAAAAAAATACCATTGAGAGGATGTAAAAAAATGAAAAATGTTAAAAGTTAAAAAATCTATCCAAAATTTGGGATTAAAAGGGAAAATTTTAATTTTAAATCTCAATCTTTGAAAGATAATTGCATTATAAAATAGTCATCTCAATTTGTCAACTTTTGTACGGCGCCAAAAGGAAACATCCTTGGGGAATAAAAATTTAATTTTACCGGATGAGCTCATCATATTGCTTAGCATTTGGTTAGAGCTTTCACGTAAGCTTCAATTTAATTTTAGTCAACTTGGTGTAAGAATCTTACTTCTGCTATTTTAATATATCTGTATCATCCTCAATATTTTATTTATTTATTTATTTATTTTTTAATTTTTCTCTCTAATCTTTTATATCCTCCCCATATCCATATATTACACCAAGCTACTGTCACATAGAGCACACAAATTTTTCACCATCCCCTTCGCGACTCGACCATCGTCGCCCACCACCCACCGCAACCCAACCTACAAACCACCATTGTTGTCCAGCCAATTTCTCCAAACGCACTTCAATCCCTTCATTTCTATACTTCGAATCACCTCAATTTCCACATAAAACCCAATTCCCCCGTTGATAGAAGGCCTAAACCTAAAGCATCCACTTTATACTTCACCAATTGTGACATGTCATGTATCTTTCTTTTCTTTTCTTTTCTTTTTCTTTTCTTTTTTTCCATTTTAAACTTTGTTTATTTGACAAGGAAAGTGAAAAATAAATCTGTTGTAAGTTGTGATTAGTGAAACATATAAAAAAGATAAAGAAAAAAAGTACTATGTTAACAACGTTTTCATAATACTTTCATAACAAATTATAAGTGATAATTACTATTTAAATATACCACTAAAATTACTATTTTGCTCACCAATAACAATCCATAGTAACTTGCCACTTATGATTTGTTGTGAAAGTGTTATAAAAACATTGTAAACATATCATTTCTTTATAAAATAATGGAGGCTAAATTGCAAACTACACTTCTAAAGTTTGCTGGTGTTTGGATTTTACTTTCTAAAGTTTAAGGGCGTTTGGATTTTGCTTCCTAAAGTTTTGGGATGTTTATATTTTACATCCTGAAATTTCAGAATTTGGAGTATAAAATTCAAATACTCCTAAACTTTAGAGAGTAAATCCAAATTCTGAAAGCGTGTAAAATTCAAGCACTCCCAAACTTAAGGGGTATTCAAATCTAAAATTTCATAGTGTAAAATCTAAATACTCTCAAACTTTAGGTGTAGTTTGCAATTTAGCCAAAAAAAAAAAAAAAAAAGTTGTACTTGTATTCTGCATAAATTAAGGTTCCATATATAAAAACGAAATGAAGGCTGCCCCTTTTTATCTATTGAGTAAAAGCCTAAAAGGCATGCAATGACGTTTATTCCCTTATGGTACGACCGACTTTAAGTGACATCTGTTCTTGTAGAAAACCAGTAGTGCATGTTAGTTGTTAGTTCAAACTATTAATTTTATGATCGGAATTGGCCTTTTTTTGTTTCTTGTTTCTTGTTTTTTTTGGTGAGTAAATAGTACTGATTATTCTGGGACTAAGGATTACAATATTTTTATGAACCTATTAATTTATGTGGTAACATACATACGTAGAATGTGTTCAATAATGATTTCTTTCAAGTAAGGTCAGAATTCAGAATATGCCAATAATGTATAGAAAATTCAGAACCTAAAAAAATATACTAGGGAGAATGCATCTGATTCATAAGCTCTTATAATTTACTAAATATCACATCTTAAAAAAATCTTAAAATTTATTGCTGATAATTAGTTTAATTTATTCAGTTAGTTGGATTCATAAAATTATTAATAAACTACTCTCTCTCTCTTATGAAAAAAAAAATACTGTAAAATGTGAGGTTATGAGTTCAAAACTTATTGAATAAATAGTTATATACCAATAAATCAAAAAAAAAAAAAAAAGGTTTAATTCGTAAAATTGGAATGTGTTACTGTGGATCAAATTAGGACTTTGTATTTTAACGCTATATTTGTTTCGATATAAAATATTTGAAAAGGTAAAATATTTTACATGTAAAATATTTGCAGGAAAATATTTTCATTTTACCTTGTTTGACAGTATACAGGAAAATGCTAAATAAAATATTTTCCAGTAATTGGCACAAAGTAAGATAAAAAAAAACTAATTAAAAATTAAAACATTTTTTTATTAACTTCCAAAAAATACATAGAGATGGACGAGGGATCACTAGAGCTAGTGAAAAATACTATTTTTTACTTAATTTTGAACAAACTTTCTGCCTATAAAGTTTTTGCGCACTTTACAACAAACAAATTCATTTACTTTCTAAAGTGAAGCTGATGTTAATTTCTTATTCAAAACGTTGGGCAAGTAGCAATATGAAATTAGATTGTCTTCAGAAAGTTGGGCAAGTACATTACTGTGTAACACAAGAATAAGTATATGTTCATCCACCATCCCACATACAATAAGATGCTCAAAAATCCCAAACTTGGTTTATTTTCTACACCAAGCTAAGATGATAAATCACTGAATGTTGCTCCATAATAATACAACCATCATGGTAAATTCATCTGGCTCAAGCTCAACATCACTCACTAGCATCAAATTAAACAATTCCAATGCCTACTCCAAACAATCATGCACCACATATCCATCAATCATTGAGATCCAAGTAACCACATCTCTCACAAAACTTTGTTCAAACACTTCACGCGCAAATCCAAACACCCACATTCAGCATTAAATTGGACCGACCCATTTTGCACTACCAAATACGAATCAAAAGATTCAAAACCCATCTTCCAAACCCAGCAATGAACTGATACCCCCTCTAAAACTGCACAAAACTGCTCGCACGCCTTGAGCGCAAAAACGAAGCTCTGACGGTCCATTTCGACGCATTCTTGAGCCATTTGACAAAAAAATGAAAACCCCATGGTGGGAATTTGGGCTTTACAGTAGCCCCTGATCATAGTGCTCCACATATAAGTATTGAGTCTTTCAATCTGAGAAAAAAGCACACGGGCATATTGAATGTCACCAGAATCAGCCAAAGCGCAAAATCCTAAGACACGGCGGTGCCTCATACTTGCCAGTGGTGCCTCAAACCTTAGAGCCGGTGATTGGTGGGAGAGGGGACCGGTGGTGGCTGGTTTTTTTGGAGAGAAATCTGAGAGGGAGAGTTTAAGCGCGAAAGTGACTGTGGGAACGAAGGAGTGATAACTATCGTGGTGTGAGGGTGTGTGCAAATGAAAAATGTTTTACCAAAATTTTAAATGTAAAATATTTTACATAAATATGTTAGGTTGATTTAATTGACTGGAAATATTTTATTTTTGATTAAATATTTTATTGTAAAACAAATATCGTAAAATTGAAAAATATTTTACATTGAAACAAACGAAACGTTACTTACTCATGATGTACAAATATATATATATATATATATATAATTTGGACCAAGAGTTTAATTAAAACAAAAGTAACTATCCTATACAAATCCATCGAATTTTGTATGAATTTTATTTTTCAATTCATTACACGAGATTGTTGAATATTTGCATGTATCTCAAAAAGTAGGTTTTCAAATAATATTCTCTCTCTCTCTCTCTCTCTCTCTCTCTCTCTCTCTCTCTCTCTCTCTCTCTCTCTCTCTCTCTCTCTCTCTCTCTCTCTCTCTCTCTCTCTCTCTCTCTCTATATATAAGTTATCGAATATTCATCCGTGTATTTTATAGTTAATTGAATTGATATTGGATAGTAAAACAATAATTAATAAGCATACAACCAACTCGAACCAGTTCATTATATGCCAACAGAGGTGCGTGAGTAGGGGTGTTCGTGGTGCAGTATAGTATGGTTTAGGTGATTTTTAGCACAACATTTTGTGGTGCGGTTTACCCAAAACCATAACTGCACCGTACCTTATTTTTGCGGTCACATGTATGGTGCAGTGTGGTTTAGAATTTAGTCAAAACCATAACCGCACCGCAATTCATTTTTGCGGTCACATGTGCGGTATGGGGTATAGGATACGGTTTGAAGTTGGTATATTTTTCAAATTTTAGGCTTTTCTTACCCAACCTAAAACTAATTTTTCCATTTATTTTGGACCAAGTTTTAAACTATTGAGCTTGTTTTTCTTTATTTTGGGCTGACTTTCCTAGTCAACACTTGCTAGGGTTATCAAATTTTTTTTTTATATAAATTAGGGTTATTAAACTATTAATGATATATTTAATATAAAAAATAAATAAATATATTAATATATAGAGAAGACGCAATATGGTTTTCTTATTATAAAACCTTAAACTACAGTGCACCATGTGGTGCGGTGCGATGCACTGTTACTTGCGGTGCGGTACAATTATGTTATTTTTCGTGTGGTTTTGGTGCGGTTTGGTGAACACCCTACAAATGAGTATTGTATAATAACTAGTTCTATTAATGGATGTCTTTAGGGTATTTGTTAATTGACAATGAAGATCCTAAGTTGTCAATAAATAATGATGATATTATGAAAATGTATTTGTAGTAATCATATCGTGCCACGTAAGAATACTGTTTATTTATTTATTTTTATGGGAGTAAAAATAGTGTTTATGTGCATTAAGTAATATATATATATATATATATAATAATAGGTAAAACTGAGAGAAACTCAAATTAAAATTCCAAATTAGAGTTCAAATTTTGCGTCATGTGTCTTAAATTATTTATTCTTAAAGAGTTTTATTTATCAATTTTAGAATCAAATGTGGGACCACATCATAAATATTCATTAAAATGAGTTATTAAATACAAAAATTAAAGAGTCTAGAATAAATGAATCGCAAAAATAAAATAAAAAATAAAAAGTGCTTCACAATTTTAAAAAAAAATGGACAATTTAAATTTTATACCTAATAATATCCTTATAATTTTTTTTTAAAAGTTAACAAAATATAAAAATGACTATCAATAGTATTTAAATTATATATATATATATATGAATTATATTATACATCTTATTGTATATCTTTAAGTGTATCTATGCATATGCATGAAGTTGCAAGCTAGTGTATATAATAGTATAATGCTAGATGCTGATACACCCAACACTAATTTACTATTATTGTGGTAAAATTACCCCCACGTATGACATTTGGTTCTTTCTCCCAAAAAAAAAAAACAAACAAACAAACATATGATGTTTGGTTCAAGAATTTTGGAAATACAAGTATACAACCATAAGTATAAAACTTATCTCTCCTTGGCAACCATAAAACTTATCCAAAAAATAATTATTCACTTTTTTAAGAAGATGATATAAAAAATAACTTGAAAATATATTTTGATCCTATAATTTATAGATGTAACAAAATAAATGGTGTTATTTAAAAATTAGCAGAATAAACCTTGAGATTTTAAAAAATACATAATAAACCCTATATTTTTAAAGTAACAAATTAAACTTGAATTTTTTTTTAAAAAAATACCAAATTAAATATTAACTCATTTAAGTGAAATGGGTACGAGATTGTGTTGGGGTTCAATATAGAGTAAAGATTTAATTTGTTACTTTTAAAAAATTTTAAGATTTAATTTTGTTACTTTTAAAACTAAGAAATTTATTTAATTAAAAAATTTTAAAATATTACATAATGAATGGTAGATAATTCTTACCTTAGCATATTTTGCAATTTGTTGAAAGTCGTGAGTGATAAAAAAATTAAGTGATGTGTATAGTTTATCTATATAAGTACTTAGGGTATGTTTGATATACTGTAATAGACATTGTAATGTAATAGTTATTCCTATAATTTAGCTATTCAATAATTTGGTTATGTTTTTATTATAGAGAATAGTAATTTCTTATGAATAGTTATTCCTTTAAGGGAAATACTAACGAATGCCTTTAGGGTATTGCTTAATAATCCATTTAAAGAAAGTTTTTATTGGAAAAGAAAAAAAAAACAATTAATATTTTAACAGCTTTTTTCATTTCCCATAAAAGTGGTGTCAAAACTTTCCTAATATGGATTATTAACCAATACACTAAGGACACTCGTTAGCATGACCTTTCTTCTAAAATCAGAAATAACTATTCATTTTTAAAAGAGATGTAATAATTATTTCTTAGTAGGTGTATTAATTTTTACAATTAATATATTTTTAAATAAACAGACTTTTCATATGCACATAAAAATTACGAAAATAAAAAATAATAGAAAATAACTAATCTCTCTTTCAAATTTAAAAAAAATATTATTTTTTTAGAAAATATAATTATATGAGTAAGATATTTCCTAAAATATATCTTAAGTTTGATTTAAAATGTTTTCATTCCATTATCTTTAAGGTTCTATTATTGTGTTGACACAAAACAAATGAATAGTAATAAGCATTACATTATAGCATTTCGAATTACTTGTAATATCTATTCTTATTCCTATATAATTACCATTACAGCCTACCAAATTTACCCTTAAAGTATATACAACTTATTACAATTGAAAAAAAAATTGTGCCTCTAGCAAAATCGTTTTAGTGAGCTTGGCTTGACTGTCATATTTTAGCATATACATCTTTTTAAAACTTTATTTAAAAAAAAAAAAAACTATAAATTTGCTATTATATTTTAAAATGAAACAAATCAAAAATAAAATAAAATACATAAAAAAATAAATGCTTTAGTTTTGGGCAGTTAGGTTCATAATATTTTTACAACAAATTATACGTGACAAGTTGTTATTAGAAGGTAAAAAAGTAATTTCAATAGTAGGGTCAGATTATCTATCTATACTATATATAAGATGATTCTTCTCTTTGAACTAGACTTTTATATGATTAATACCTTCATTAATGAAGGGTAACTTCTTTTAGAAATAGGGCCATAAATATCAAATAAAAAATTTTATTTTGAATTCAAAAAAAAAAAAACTCCTAAAATTTAGAATTTTTTGCCCTTCACATTCATCTTTTTATTCCCTAAAATTTAGCTTTTTTAAATTTCTTTTTTATAATATATGCAAAATATTAACCTTTACCAAAAAAAATAAAAGAGTCTTTAAGTACGCACAATGACTAGTATAATATAAGAGGATTCTGTTATTTGAACTGGACTTTTATGTGGTTCAAAAATACCCTCATTAATGAAGGGTAACTTCTCTTAAAAATATGGTCATAAATTAAAAATAAAACACCCCCAATTTAGAAAATTAAAAAATTAAGAGAACTCCTAAAATGTAGCATTCTTTCCTCTTACCTTCATCTTATTTTTCCTACTTAAACTTTTCTCTATATCACTACACCACTTTCAAACACACGTTCAAAAAAGAAATTACAATTACTGTTTATCTCTAAAATTTATTCTTTTTATTTGTTTGAAAAACAAAAATATATATTTCCAAATTATAATAAATGCAAATTATTAATCTTTACTCTAAAAATATATAAGAGCCTCTAAGGCTAGTAACTAATAACAACTTGTTATGTGGCAATTGTTGTGAAAGTATTGTAAACATAATATTTCTCATATTTTTTTATAATATTTTTCACAATTATTACCATGAACGAGCATAAGTAGAGTAACTCAATCGCTTTCACATAAAGTACCTAATTTTTCTATTTTTATTAGGGGCAATTCTTACTAACTAAATTTTTTTCCTTTTATTAGTTATCCATCACATTAGGGGGAAGTCTTACTACTAAGTTTTTATCTTATCCATTACAATTGGCCATGTGTTATAAAAGAAAAAAGAAAAGGTTGTGTTATTGACTTATTGTTTTTTTTTTTTTGGAGAAAATATTGACTTATTGTTTTAGTAGTTGATAATTGAGATATCCCGAGTGGGAGAGTGGATCTAAAAGGACAGGGTTGTAAGACGTGGAGGAAGTACAGACTCAAGACTCCCAGTGTTAACATTAAACAAATCGAAGAGTGCCTAAGTTTTTACCTTATCCATTACAATTGGCCATGTGTTATAAAAGAAAAAAGAAAAGGTTGTGTTATTGACTTATTGTTTTTTTTTTTTTTGGAGAAAATATTGACTTATTGTTTTAGTACTTGATAATTGAGATATCCCGAGTGGGAGAGTGGATCTAAAAGGACAGGGTTGTAAGACGTGGAGGAAGTACAGACTCAAGACTCCCAGTGTTAACATTAAACAAATCGAAGAGTGCCATTAAAAGATGCCACTAGGCACCCAAATAACAAGTTTGTGTTAAAATAGGCGTTAAAAACGAAAAAGGTTTTTTATTATCAAATGATACCAAATTATTCATATCAAAATTCAACAAACTAAAGATATTTACGTAACTATCTATTAATACACGTTTTTTATTTGTTAGCGGATTAGTAATTTTTTATTAACATATCATTTGATACCAAATATTATCGACAGACTAGCATTGCGGACTTGGCATCCCTATATTTTTGTCGTTGCCCAAACAAATTTGAAACAAAGTTTGTGGGTTTCATCTCATGTAGGCTGTGCCCACGTTTGGATGGGTTAGATGGGATACCGTGTTTTTTAGCGTTATCATAAAGAACCGCTTTAAGCTACAAAAAGTCTTAAAAATTGTTGAGTTATTCACTAATTTGTCCTTGCATTGGCCTATTCCTTCGGCGAATTCTATTATTGTATTAACTTTGAATTGACTAATAATTGAAATGCTGGTGTATCTTGGTTTGGGACTTTAAGGGGGTGGCTTAAACTTTTATATGCTACAAGCTTTGGAGAATAGAAGTAATTGATTTCATATTTTGTTAATGTATATGTATTTACCAATATATTCCACTTGATTATTACTTGAATAATATGCATCATACATTAGAAAGACCAGTCGCTGCAATTAATTGTGTGCAGGAAGAAAATTCTCCAAGTGAATCATGACTTTACATATAGTAGTGTTCTAATCCCATGTGAAAAGCTAGTAATTCATAACTTTGTTATTCCATTTCAGCCATTATTGAGTACTTTGTGGTTGTTGATTGAAGGAATCTCCAATTCATATTCGGCCATTATTGTTTGTTTCAAACTAACTTATTTAGTTTTTTTTTTTTGTCTATTGCAAAAAAAAGCTAAAATATACTTGCACTTGAAAATGTGAGGTTTTAAAAAGTTGTACAAAAACAAAATAAGCTAAAAGCTAAATGAAAAAGCTCATGGCAAAGGAACAAGAAGTTAATGTTTGTGCAAAAACATGGGCAAAGAATGGACAAATGCAAGATTATGACTTTTGCTGTGTAGCTTGTGTTCCATTTTTTCTTACTTTGAGACTACCAATTTTACGGCTTACAAACTTATGTGTCACAAATGTTGTTAAGACATTATTCACATTAATTTGTTAATTTTTGTAATAAAATTTGTAATTACTATAACATTTTCCTTCCTTTTCCTTTGGTAGGTCTTTCATGGCCTTTGATATTTCCAGTGTTGGTTATGTAGGAGTCTAAATCTTCTATCCCAATTTGTCTGCTCTACTTTATACTCCACTAATAAAAAAATTGTCATATGTACACCTATTAAATTCAAATCTAATTTTCAACATTTTCTTATTTTAGTTTCTAAATAAATAAAAAATCTAAACTACCCCATCAGCCACCTCCACTACTGCCATCACCACCACCAGTCCTCCACCACCACCAGCCTTCGCCGATGTCATCAATGGCCAACCATCACCTTTGGCCACCAACCTCGACCACCACCGGCCACCAGAATTAAAACCTAAACCATCCTATCAACCATTAACCACCACCACCACCATAACCAATCCTCCACTTTCTCCAACCTTAGCCGACTTCATCAATGTCCAACCACCACCTTCAGCCGCCAACCACCACAACCGCCCTTCTCAATCCTTCCAATCACATTCAATACCAACCATCCAAAATTAATATATTTGTTGAAAATTTAATAAGTAAGACATATTTGAGAGATTTGGATATGAGAATGATAAAGTCTTTGTCTCTCTTTTTATGATGGTGGTTTTAGATCTGTTAGGGTTTTTGGGTGGAGTGATGGTGGTTAGTGAATGGTATAACAATTGGCTTCAATGTCTGGCATGGTAGAGATCAGGCGATGGTGGTTGCCGTGATCGGTGACTTCGCCAGTGGTGGCCGCCAGCACCGGCCAAATTTGGTTGGGTGAAGGTTGGTGGTGGTGGAATTAGGGAGGTGTTTGGGTGTTTTTTTTTTTTTTGGGTATGTAAAAAAAAAGTTATAATGGTATAATTTAATTAATTAGGTGGATATGTGATAAGATTTTATTGGTTGAGTATAAAGTGGAGCAAACAAAGTGAGACAAAAAATTTAGACTCATTATGTAGGGAATACTTCTTGTTAGTTAATTAATGCGTGTATCTTTTGCCAAAAATAAAAATGTCATTTCCAAATATGTGTGAGAGAGAGAGAGAGAGAAAGGCCTCAATTCCTTCTTCTTCTTCTTTTATTTTTTTTCTTCCTTTGAAGGAATGACTTTTTTTTGAAGGAATGTCTTGGTTCTTTCGTCATATATTATTTCAAATAATATGATTATTAACAATTTGGATTGATGTTTCTTAAAAAAAAAAAAAAAAAATTTGGATTGACATGCATATGATCAAAAGAGAGCATTTTTTTTTTTTAGAGAGTTCTAACCTATGGCGTCCGCTCTTAATGATAAATCTTTATCATTAGACCAAGACACCAATCGGTTTTCGGTGTAGGTGGGGATTGAACTACAGATTTCTTATTCAACCATTAGAGACTTTACCAGTTTTGCACTCTAGTGCTAGCACTAGAGCACATGTTGGGAATTATATGAGAGAAAAGGAACTAAACTTGCACTTGTGAGTTGTGATGTGTGTGACTCCACAACTTTCGGTAACTAGTGTTCCAAAATGTCACAATATATGGTCTCTTTTCTTTTGAGCTTTAAAATAAATAATAATAATAATAATATTGCATCTAGCGCTTGATATATATGCATTGAGTGTGAATTTGAATAGTAAATATCTCTATTTTGGCTAGTTTGCGATAATTGAGTTTAGAAATATATATATATATATATATATATATGTGAATGATTTGATGGTTACAACGGGTGAAGAAGAATTTGAACCTTAAATATCTCAGTTTTGGCTAACTTGCAATAATTGAGTTTAGAAATTTTTTTACTCATTCTCTTATTAGCTCAATGACTTGATTTTCTAACAAATGTCAAATTTGTTGATAACACTTTTAAAAAGACTCCAACTGAGTAGTTAATATAACATGTACACAATTTTACCCAAAAAACTTAAATCTACAAGTTTAAGTCCAACTATATTATATTAGAGATTAAATTATATAAGGACTTTTTTTTAGAAAGAATTATATAAGGACTTGGTATAAACCCTTTGGGTGTAATAAAGACATGCCGCATCATTAAATTACTAAAACATAAATACATATGATAACATCTCAATAAACATTACATTTTATGTTTTAAGTAAAATATTGGTGTGGTGAGATGTATTGAATTTTAAATAAAAAACTTATATGACAATCTCTTATTAGAAGCATGAATTTTACACTCTATCCATACTAAATTTTAACTCGTTATATCAGCCACGTTATCTTGTAAATTTTATTCAATATGAAACTTCAGTTGTTTTAGCCAACAAAAGACTTGGGTTGCAGAGCCGGTGAAAGAGATAAAAGTATATTTTTTAGTTAAGTGGTCATATGAATTAATCTTAAAAGGGGAACTTAAAGAACAATAACTAAGGTACTGTACCTAAGTTTTGTCCATTGATCAATTACTTTGAAAACAAGTGGTCCATGTTCTATTAAGTATTAACTATCATCAACTAACTTAACACTTAAAGTGCTACAAAAAAAAAAAACTTAACGCTTGAAGTAATAACACATTGAAATTGATGGACCGATACAACTCTCATTAATGGCCTGTTTGGAAGTTTAAAAAAGGAGGGAGAGTAGAGTAAAGGGAATGAGAGTAATTCAATTACCTTGTTTGAAAGTTTTTTAAGGAAGGAGGGAGAGAGGTTTGGAGGGGTTTCAACTACCTCTAACCCTTCATTTTTAATTTCCCAAAATTGGAGAGATTTGGAGGGATAATAGAGTAGATAAATTATTGACCAAATGAATTCCCTAATTTACCCTTTCTAAATTAACAAAATTACAAACCGATTATATAAATAATCTTTGTTTGTTTCCTGAGAAAATTTAAGGTGAATGAAAAAAAAAATTGAACCCAAATGGTTTAACACTACAATGACAAATCTTCCCTGTGCTTTCTTACAAACCAAACACAATTTCTACTAAATTTAGTATCTTTACAGTTTCTATCCAATATTTTCTCAGCAACCAAACAGAAAAGAGAAACCCAAAATCGAATGCTACACAGTCTCTAATTGCATAGATATAAAGATCCAATACCCAAAACCGAATATTTTCTTCATTTCTTTTTTCCTAAGCTCCATGAGAGTTCTAGGGTTTGGAGAGAGAAAATGAGTTTATAGTGAATATATAATTTCATTGGTGAGGATGGTTGACATGTGTCGCGAGGAAGAAGAATCATCATCGTTTTCTTTGCTGTGGTGATTGGGGCGGTGAGAATGAAAACGACGTGGGTTTTTTTGGGAGGTGGAGATCATGGATTGCAAAGTGTGCGTGCTTACAGGGGATTGGTGGCCGATGAAAGGTGGAGGTAGAGGTTAGATCAGAGGAGGAGGGTTGAACCTGAGCCAAGAGAGCGAGCACGATTTGGCTCTGATGGTTAGCGATTTCTTGGAGAATGGAAGCAGTGGAACCGAGTCTTGGTGTAGTAGTGACAACGATTCCAGTCTCTTCGATCTCTCTCTCCTCGCTGATAAAATTTTGGTATCTCTCTCTCTCTCTCTCTCTCTCTCTTGGTCTTTGTTTGGTTGCTCAGAAAATTTTGAGTTTTAATTTTACTTTTTGGATGTCATATGATAGACTGAGGTGGAGCTAGCTTCTTGTTTGGTTTATGAGAAATGTGAGGAAACTATAGAAATTTTTGAAAGGATTTTTATTTTTATTATAATTTTTTTGAGGTAATAAAAATTATTTTATAATAGTTAATAGTATTTTTATACTTTTACTAGTTGTATTTAATGGAATGAGAATGTTGATTAAATAATTATTTAATCTAACAAATTAATCATAGATCAATGTTGCAAGTCCATTTTCAAATAGGGGTCAATTTGTCTATTTAAATCATTTCCTCTCATTTCCATCCTAAATTTTAAAACAGCCAAATAAGAGGAATGACTAATTACTCCCTTCTCCTTTACTAAATTTTAAAAAATCCAAACAAGGTGAAGGATAACCATTCCCTTCTACTCCCCTCTACTCACCTCCCTCTCTAAACTTCCAAACAGGCCATTACGGTCTATTTTAAATTTCCTGATTCTCAGTCAATGTTTGATTTTCGGCCCATTGTATTTTGGGAACCCACTGATAAGTTTTGTCCGAGGACAAAAAATGGTAATAAATTACGGGGATTAGCTCCTTCCTTTTGAGTAGATGCTTTAAATGTTTTGTTGACTTGGCTTAGGTGGGTGCATGGTATTCATGCACTATGCCAAGCTTTTATAGTAGGCAATTAGCTAACTTTGGATTTTTTTTTCTAAAATAAAAAAAGAAAGCTAACTTTGGATTTACTTTAGTATAATAATTGCATGTATAATTATCAAAATGTGAATTATGTCGTGAATTGATTTTTTATTTTTTTTATATTGTATATAGTAAGAATCACAAACACTTAATAAAAACTAGCATCATCATACGCGCTCCGCACGTTCGGTGAGGCTCTTTTTTTATTTTGAATTTAAAGCAATTTTTCAATTTGAATTTATCTATTGTTAGTGAATTTACACATGAATGAATTTTTAAGAAACTAAAATTTAGGATTTAAAATGGAGTAAACTGTTGGTTTAATGTTTGCTACTTTTTAGGAAAAAATGCATCAAACGTGTGTGAGATATATTTATAGAGATTGTGCTAATTTTTAGGAATAAAGTTTCTCTGATAGTTTTTTTGGTTTTTGAATTTTGTTGAATTACAATTTTAACCCCATTTTTTATTTTTAATAATAAGGATTATCTAATTAGATTTGGGGTATTTTTGACATTTTTTGAAGTCATAACTAACTTTTTAAATCATCTTAATATATAGAGATTATAAAAAAACTATAGGTATACATATACAAAGGGTATATTCATTATAAATTTTGAATATATTCAACTAATGACTAATTTATTCATCACTTATATAATAATATTTAACAAGCTAACTAAATAAATTAAAATGGCATGTGTTTATAAGTTATAACATACACATTCAAATTGACTAAACTTAGTGGGTTCCAGTTAGCTCATATGTAAAATCTATGATGGTTGAATAAGTGATTTGGGGTTCAATCTCCGCCTACACAAAATACCGATTGATATCTTAGTCTGACAATAAAGAGCTATCATCAGGAGTGGATACCATAGGTTGAAACTCTTTGAAAAAAAGAGAGACTAAACTTAAAAGTGATAATACATTACAAATGACCAAAAATAATAAATTTTTATCATATTCATCATCTTACCTAACCAACTCCATCTAAGTCAACGTTATGATCATGTTCATCATTTTGCAAATTTATCTCTTCATTGAAGTTTTCTTCATCATCATCAACCTATATTATATCTTCTTGTTCTTTTATTTTAATAATTTTTTTTTAAAAATATTTCTTCTTGGCATTTTGGTTTTTTACACTCATGACAATAATGACAAAAATAAAAAATAATTATATTGTTAGTTAATACCTTATTCGTAGTATATAAAATAAATTTGCAAATATGAAAGTGAAGTGTAAGTGTTTAGTCCAAATTTTGTAGCAGCAAGAGAAAAAAATATTAAAAATAACTTTTGGACATGCTATTTTATTAGGTTAAATTAAGTAACCTAATAATTTTGTGTCAAAAACAAGTCTAATAACAATACAACATGTAAGATTCAAATAAAAGTACAAATCTTAACCGAAAAAATCATTTTAAAGCATATGTTCATGTATCGTACGATACATATGATTTTACAATATGATAAAATTTATACGATACGCACACTGTATCATACGAATTATAAGCACTTCAAATATGAAACTTTTTACATATAATACGATACGTCTTATATAATACGTATTGCATATCGTACGATATTGAAAACTATGATTGCACGTTTAATTACCATTTAGATGTTTTATTCAAGAAAAAAAAAAAAACCGTTTAGAGGATGTAAAAAAATGAAAAAGGTTAGGAGTTAAAAAACTTATTCAAAATTTAGGATTAAAAGTGAAAATTTAATTTTAAATCTCAAACTTTGAAAGATAATTGCATTATAAAATAGTCATCTCAATTTGTCAACTTTTGTACGGTGTTAAAAAGAAACATCTTTGGGGAAAAAAATATTTAAAAGTTTAGTCAACTTGGTGTAAGAATTTTACTTTTGCAACTTTAATATATCTGTATCATCCTCCATATTTTTTTTCTTTATTTTAAAATTTTTTTTCTCTCAATAATCTTTTATATCCTCTCCATATCGCATATATTACACAAAGTTACTGTCACACACAGCCCACAAATTGTTCACCATCGCCTTCGCGACTCGACCATCGTTGACCACTACCCACTGCAACCCAACCTACAAACCACCATTATTGTCTGGCCAAATTCTCCAAACCCACTTCAATCCCTTCATTTCTAGACTTCAAATCACCTCAAGTTCCGCATAAAACCCAATTCCCCTTTGATAGAAGGCCTAAACCCAAAGCATACATTTTTTACTTCACCAATTCTTCACCAACTGTGTCATGTCATGAATCTTTTTTTTTTTTTTTTTTTTTTTTTTTTTTTTTTTTTCATTTTAAACTTTATTTATTTTATAAGGAAAGTAAAAAATAAAAAATAAATTTGTTGTAAGTTGTGATTGGTGGAATATATATATATATATATATATATGCATGTATAAAAAAAGTACTACATCAACAAAGTTTTCACAAAATTTTCATAATAAATTATAGATGGTACGTTGTTATTGCTTATAATTTAAACGTACCACTAAAATTACTATTTTGCCAACTGTAGTGGCGGGCTTTGGTTCTTAGGTCTACAAGATGAATGGATTAAGGTTCATAGAACCCAATACAATAAATTTGTAGAGAGTAGACTAAAAAGTTAGGCTTCAATGAAGTACACAACGCCCTCAATGGGCTCAAGATGGTAAGAGAGTAAGAAAAAATAATGAATAGACAAATGTAGTGCACAGAAATTCTTTCTCGGCGATGTCCGAGGAAAGTAGTTCTTGAATATATTTCTCTTAGATTTGATTACAATTGCTATTCTTAATTCTACAATGTTTTCTCTACAAATTTTCTAGCCCCCCGCTCCTTGGGGGGCCTCTCATATCATATAGCTCCCTTTAGGTGATCTTAGCCCTCCATCTGTTGATCGTCCAGTCCACCACTTAAGTGCTTGTCCTATCAGATACCTTCTCAAACCTTTTGTGAGTTGCAGTGGCTAAGGCAGCACTGTTCAGGGGTCTTTTCCACATAAATGCAATCAGGAGGTTTGGTGGGATGCATTAAATGTGAGGGCAGCCACCATCCCTTTAGTTATGTCAGGGCTGGCCCCCTTTCCGAAGCTCTTTATCTACTGTATGAACTCCTCTGGTAATGTATTACTGACGTGGCCTTATTGTCTGAGCGTGTGGCCTCCTCAGCCATGGATACGACACGTGGCATAGACACCTTATTTAAATTCTTGTGCACCACACTCACCAATAACAATCCATAACAACCTGTCATTTATGATTTATTGTAAAAATGTTATGAAAAATGTTGTAAACATATAATTTCTCTATAAAATAATGGAGGCTAAATTGCAAACTACACCACTAAAATTTGAGAATGTTTAGATTTTACATTTTGAAGTTTTAGAATTTAGATTTTACCCCCTAAAATTTGGGGGTATTTGGATTTTACCCCTTAAAGTTTGGAAGTGTTTAAATTTTACTTTCTAAAATTTTGAAGTGTTTAGATTTTACATCCTGAAGTTTCAGAATTTGAAAATATAAAATTCAAACACCCCTAAAGTTAAAGGGGTAAAATCAAAATTCTGATATTTCAGCGTATAAAATCCAAACACTCCAAACTTAAAGTAAAATTCAAATTCTGAAATTTCAAGGTATAAAATCTAAACACTCAAACTTTAAGGGTGAAGTTTGTAATTTAGCTAAAAATTGAACAAAAGTTAGACTTGTATTCTGCATAAATTAAGGTTCCATATATATAAAAACGAAATGAAGTCTGTCCTTTTTTATCCATTGAGTAAAAGCCTAAAAGGTTTGATACTTTCGAGTTTCGAATGCAATGACGTTTATTCCCTTATGATACGAACGACTTTAAGTGACATCTGTTCTTGTAGAAAACTAGAAGTGCATGTCAGTTGTTAGTTCAAACTATTAATTTTATGATCGGAATTGGCCTTTTTTGTTTGTTGTTTCTTGTATTTTTTGGTGAGCAAGTAGTACTGATTATTCTGGGAGACTGGGATTAAGGATTACAATATATTTATGAACCAATTAATTTATGTGGTACCATATATACGGAGAATATTTTCAATGATGATTCCTTTCAAGTAGAGTTATGCGAATACCACATAATTGGGCACAACTTTATGCTATACAACTCGTCACATGGTGAGTTGTGGCGAGTTATGGCACAAAATTGTGCCCAATAATGTATAGAAAATTCAGAACCTAAAAAATTATACTAAGGAGAATGCATCTTATTCATAAGCTCTTATAATTTACTATATATCACATCTTTAAAAAAAAAAAAAACTCTTAAAATTTATTACTAATAATTAGTTTAATTTATTCAGTTAGTTGGGTTCATAAAATTATCAATAAACTACTCTCTCTTATGAAAAAAAAATACTGTAAAATGTGAGGTTATGAGTTCAAAACTTATTGAATAAGTAGTTATATACCAATAAATAAATTAAAAAAAAATTTAATTCTTAAAATTGGAATGTATTACTGTGAATCAAATTAGGACCTATTTTAATTACTCATAATATATATATATATATATATATATATATATATATATATAATTTGGACCAAGAGTTTAAAGCAAAAGTAACTGTCCTATATACAAATCTATCGAATTTTGTATGAATATTATATTTCAATTCATTACACGAGATTGTTGAATATTTGCATGTATCTCAAAAAGTAGGTTTTCAAATAATATTCTATATATTTCTGAAAGTTATTGAATATTCATCCCGTCTATTTATAGTTACTTGAATTGATATTGAATAGTAAAAAAATTATTAATAAGCATACAACCAACTTGAACTCGATCATTGTATGCCAACAGAGACGCATAAGAATATATTGTATAATAACTAGTTCTGTTAACAAATGCTTTTAGAGCATTTGTTAATTGACAATTTTAAAAAGATTTTGATACTATTTTCATGAGAAATATAAAACATTAGTGGTTTTTTTTTTCTTTTCTCATAAAAAATTTCTAAAGATATTTTTTTAAACCAATACCTTTAGGGCATTCGTTAACTTTTCCCTTAATATTATCAAAGTTTTTTTTTTTTTTTTTTTATTGGAATATTATCAAAGTTCTAAATACTCCATTTATCTTGATTTTATAATGTTGTCAATTTTAATTGAAACTCTTTAATCAAACTTTTCCTTTTCTTCCTTCCAATCGATTCTAGTCAAATGTTCATTTTGTTGATGTCTTGCTGCTTTTGCATGCTCAAAGTCCACTCTATACACAACCATCTATATAAAAGAGTAAGACAAAGTGCCTCTCTCTCTCTCTCTCTCTCTCTCTCTCTCTCTCTCTCGTTAAGGCCAAGCTTAATTACGCGTATAGCCAAGTCCAAGCTCTATTGTTTAATTAATTTTTTTTTAATATGATTGATTTGCACTTTGGTTTTGATTTCGTGCACGGTAATATTGGAACCCAAGTCCTACTTGTTTTTGATTTACGGTGAGGCAACATAGACCCTTACATGTATATTTATATTGAATATTATACAGTGTTGGGGGACCACAATTTGACTTCCTACAACCACTTTAAAAACAGGTCTACGAGGTGTGATGTCGAATGCTATAAAAGATTTGAATGTCTCTTCCTCATCACCAATTGGTTTTGAGGTGGAATGACACAGCTCACGATCCGACAAATGGTATTAGAGCCAAAGGTCATGGATTCGAGTCACGGGAGTGTCATTGTGAGGGAGGGATTGTTGGGGGGATCACAATTTGACTCCATACAACCACTCCAAAAACAAGCCCGCGTGGTATGATGTCGAATGACAGAAAAGATTTGAATGTGTCTTCCTCATCACCAATTGGTTTTGAGATGGAATGGCATAGCTCATGGTCCGACATGTAGCTAATCATATGGTGAGTGTGAGAAGGAGATGGTGCTACAAGCTCTAGGGCAAATACAAAATGATATTCTTTATTCTTTGTGATAGAGAATCAAGGATGTACTCAGGTGTTTAGGTCTTCTAAGAAGGCATATGTGCTACTATTATATTCTTCTTATTTTATGGTAGAACTTTCTTTATCACGGCTTGTGAGCATAGGCGGGGACGTATCCACTATTGAACAATGGGGGGCAATGCTTCTCCCCCCCCCCCCCCCCCCCCCCCAAAAAAAATAGTATATATATAGGTATTAATTTTATCAATTTTGTTCTATACAATTACACTTTACCCTCTTAACAATATCATTAGTTCTTTTGAGAGTGATGCTATAACCATAAACTTTTCTACAATATTTTTACAAACAGTTGAAATAGAAAAATTTTTATTTGTTCGCATATGAGCCCACCATTTACAACACTATTTTACATAACAATAACCACTAACCACATCAACAATTTATAAAAACATTTGTAATTCTTGCATTTTTCTCATTTTAAAGGCTATAAAAAAATGTATAGGTCTAAAATCTAAAATGAAATATAAAAGTTCGGAAAAATTAGCCCAACAACAAAAATTACCAATAGCAAAAATATTAAATTAAATTAAATTAAATTAAACCCAATCAACCAAATTTACCAAAAATAAAATAAAAAACTTGGGCCTTTAAAAAATTTTAAATAAAATAATTTTGTCCTTACCTAGTAGTACGCATCACTAAAAAAAAAAAATAATAAATTGAACAGCTAAATAGCAGAGTCAGAAGCCAACTTTGCCTCACTTAGACAATTGCAAAGCTATCCCTAATTTCAAGTCCTAGCACTGTTCTTAGGCATATATTACCAAATCACGATAATTCTTTATCTAATTTTTTTATCTGAACTTTAATCTTGCATATTTAAACAGTTTATTACTTTATTTTCACAACAACATTTGATTTATTAGGTCATGTTTGAACTTTTTTTTTTTTTTTTTTTTTTTTTTTTTTTTTTTTGTGGCTGAGAAGTCATGTTTGAACTTGTTATTTGTCAAAGGCTCTTGAATTTTGATTATGTGTGCTAAATTAGAAAGTCAAATTCCTTGTCGACCAGCTGCGTGTAATTTTTGACCATTTCAATGCCTTCATATCTATTGGCAATATTTCATATGGGAGGGACCCAAACAGTTGGGGAAAAGAAAATGTGACAACCTGACCAGATAGACCCTATGTGGTCAACTTGGATCAGCTCCGCCTTTTTGACCTTTCTCTTTGACACGAGAGCACTGAGCATAACATAGAAGTGATAGGACATTAAAAACCGAATAATATATATATATATATATATATTAAAGTTTCAACTTACGATATCTGCTCTTAATGATAGCTCTTTATCATCACACTAAATACTAATTAGTTTTTGATATAAGCGGAGATTGAACCCTAAACAGGGGCGGCTTGATGTATTTGGAGGCCTAAGACGAAAATTGATTATTTTATTTTAGATGCAAAATTACTACTAATTAACATAAACTATATAGAATTTTTTTTCTTTATTTAGAAATTTTATAAACAGAAAAAATTTAACAAAATTTTTCATACATGTTGTTGTAACAACCAGCTACTTAGCATAATTGTAAAAGTGTTGTAAAAAATATTGTGAACGTTGCATTTTTCTTTATTTTTTATTTGTTTTTCATCTGGTAAAAAAAATTATTTTATTTATTGATTATAAATAACCCTATTGGTTAAAATTTGGGGGCCTTTTTTTTACTTGGGGCTTTAGGTGACTGCATTTTTTGCTCCACTGTTCAACCGGCACTGATCCTAAATCTCTTATACAACCATAAAAATTTTTACCAGTTAAACTAACTAGAACCCACAAACCCAATAATGCTTGGAACATAACTTATTGCACAACTATTACTACGATTATGAATCCAAATATACGTAATAAGTTATGACAAAAGTTATAAGTTTAGCATTTTTTTTAAAAACTAGCTTCATTTATGGGTCTCATTTGTAAAGATTACTACCGTCTCTACACTTGTCTATAGAGCAACATTATAGACAAAAAAAATTTCACAGCATTTTTTTTATAACAATTAGAGTTTGTAAGCTTCAGTGTTCTTCTACATGTACCATTGGCTGATTGGCATCACTTTTTATTTGCCACTAAAAATTTGTGACATTATTAACTGTCACAGTTTTTGCTCTCTTGTCTATAAAAACTAAAATATGAAGAACCCATTGGGATGGTTCTATAGAGATTCTCATGGTCAGCATGCCATGAACATATGCAAAGTATCAAGTGCACGAGCATGTACGGCCTGCCTTTTATGTGGTTCTAGGTCACTTATCCTCACTTCGTCACGTTAATTTTAACGGTTTTTTTCTTTCTTTTTTTTGGAGCTGAAACGTAAACTATCATTGAAAAAAAAAAAAAAAAAACAAACAAATTAAAGCAAGAACCAAAAAAGAGCTACATGTGCTAGCAACCCTAAGCAGAAAGCAAAGCAAAAGACAAAAACACCAAACAAAAATACTTAAAGCCTCTCTGAGAGCACTAGGCTTAGAAGAATACACTTTCGCCACGTTTATTTTATGTCGATGCCTATGATATAAATTTGATGATGAGAATTAGGTACTGATTTTTCTTGTTAGAACATAGTAGGCCAAAATGGGCATATGCCCATTTCGTCAAAATTTTTTAGTAAAATACCCATGTTTTGAAATTATTTATCAAATGACTCTGTTTTAAACTCGACTTTTTAAAAATCGAATTTCAATAAAAAACTCGATTTTTAGAAAATCGAGATATGTGAAATCAAACTTAAAAAAATAAAAATAAAAAATACATGGAATTTGAGTTCCATTGAAACTCGATTTTCATCAAACCAAATTTTTCATTGAAACTTGATTTCTAAAAATCAAGTTTTAAAACACGGGCATTTTACTAGATATTTTCAGAATATGAGCATTTTACTACATCTTTTGAGCAAAATGGACAAATGCCCATTTCAGCCCAACATAGTACTATCCCATATAAGTGAAAAAGAAAAAAGAGATAGATCCATTTTCTGATTGGCCTGTGCAAACATATAATCAAACGAGATGGACAACTCAGCCACCATTATTAGCCACCATAATTAGACCCAAATGGGAAAAAAGTAGTAATGACCATCTATCCCCCCACGTAAATTTTTATTATTATTATCTATTTTAGCATTAGAATGTATTTTTTCTATTTTATTGTATTTTTACATATTTATTTTTCAAAATGTTCTACATTAGATTATCTATTTTACACTACATTTTATTAAAATGTCAATTTTCATGATTTTCTAAAATTATTTTTCTTTCTTTATATATAACAATCATTATCTATTCTCTTCTTTCAACCTCGTGATATACAAAAAAAAATAAATAAATTAAATGTAAAATGAATAATGCTAGTATAAATTTACCTGAAAACTATAGTAACTTTGTAAATTTATACATTTTTAGCTTGACTAATGTGGGTGATTTTAGAATTGAAATGTGTAAAATTGAACTGCCATTGAGCAAATGCTCTAACCTCATTGGGTAAAATTCCATGTTTTCCTACACTGAATTCTATGGATCTACTTTGAGCACTGAATAAAGTCTTTGAATTCGAAAAAAATATATAGGGCAAATAACACTCCCCTCCATTGAGATTTAGAGAAATGACACTCACCCCCAAACTTGAAAGGAAAAAACACTTCCCCCCCTGAGATTTAAAAAAAATAACACTCCCCCCCCCTTCTGTTAATATTAGTAACGAAATATAAAGCATATTATAAAACATGTTGCTTATGTTGATTTTTTAGTCTCTTATAGCACATTTCCAATTGATTTTTTAAAGTTTGATGATTCTCTTAGATTTTTTAATCGCTCCTCTCTCTAACACTTTGGATCAAAATTTATGAAATAAAACAATTTGCTGAAACTTTCAAGCTTTTATTGTTTAAAAATGAGTTTGAAATTTTCAAAGTCACTTATCAATATAAAAAATTTTCAGAGTCAATTTTGAGAATACATTATTAACCAAAGGGTACGTTAGTGCACAACATTTTTAATGCCAATTTAACAGAGTTTAGATAAATAAATGTCAAAGGGGGGAAAATGTTTTTTTCCTTTAAGTTTGGGGGTGAGTGTCATTTTTTCAAATATCAAGGGAGGGGAGTGTTATTTGCCCAAATATATATTAATGCTGACAATGTATCGCATTGAGTCCACTATATCAAACACCCAGCTCATTCGTACATTAATTGTTTAATAAGCCACAACTATCTCAAGCACTCAAAATTTACTTTTGGTCAACTTATTTCTACCTCACTTTTTAAATTTTAAATACATACGAAAAGTAGGCTAACCAAAATAAACTAATTCAGAGGGACCCTTCACGGATCTCCATTTTAGATGTAAATAATCACCTAAATCTAATGTGTCTTGCCATGCGAAATGTAGACTTATCTTATTTTATTTTTATTACATTTCTGAAATCTGAAATTGGTCTTGATTTGCATTTTTTTTTTCTTTTGGGCGACGCAAAAAATTCTGCCTAAGTGATTAGTATTATGGTGATGTGGACGTTTTGGTGCGTTTGATTTTAAGTGCATTAATCAAAATTTTAAAGAAAGCGTTTATATATGAAAATTATTATTATAAAAAAAAAAAATGAGAACGTTGAAGAATGTTGGGAACTCCTTTAATTCAAGAAAACAAAGTTCAATGTTAATATTTTTTTTTTTTGGTTAGATAGTTGGGTAATAAGAGATTTGAACCATGAATGTTTCTATTGCACATTAAAAGAGGTTAGTTGATAATTGAATAGTTGGTAATGTTTAATATTAATATTCATTTAAAACTGGAAAGCATTTGAATCATAAGATTGACCATTGGAGTTGCTTGAAGAACATTTGTTGATGGTCGTTTTAACGAAGAATTTGCACAACTTCAACTCAACTAAACCCAATTTTTCTTGAGTACCAAAGAGTCATCTCTCTCCCTTTCCACCTCTCTTAACTTTCTCATTTATGTTGTAAGGGGAGATAGTTTTCATAGTTATGTTGTACAAGTGTTTTGCTACCTTCGTATATTGTAAGTTGGGCTTGAATTTCTCAATTTAATCACACTTCAACGAATCTGAGGGATTTTTGGGCTTGTTATAGCATTTTCGGCTATTTTTCTCAAATGTGTCCCAAACAACATTATACGGCAAAAAGATTAGGTAAGGCGTTGGGGGAAAAATCTGTATCCATTTTAATAGGCTATCTCTTTAGAAACACCTTATAAGTTATGACAATAACATAAAAAATTGATATAGACGGGGGCATCATTTGATGGTTATTGTAGGTCAATGATAGGTGAGTTTATGACTATAAATGAGCCGAGTCACACTGAGTTTTAAAATTTTAAGCATTTTTATTTAATTTTCATCACTAAACAAAATTACTTGTTTAAGCTTGGTTCATTTTCTTGTTGACCAAACTCCAGTGTGTTCACAAACTATTTTGATTAAATTATTCTTTTTGCACATATAGTAAAATCATGACTAATTTTTTTTACCCCTTCACAAATCAATGAATTTTGCTACGAATGGACTGTTTATATTATCAATAAGCTACAAATAATAATTTAATATCATATGAACCTATTTACAAATTTATACAATTTAATTTCAATTTTGTATAAGTATATTTTTATACAAGTGTGTGTATATAAATATATATAGTTAAATCGAGTTTCATGTTCACTAACACATTATTATGTGTCAGATTAGCTTGTTTAATAGTCGAGTCTAAACTTAGACTAGAGTTTGGCTTGTTTGCTAAACAAATAATAAACAAGTTTTTTCACTAGTTGAACTTGAACTATTCATAAACATATTGACTCATTAATTTATAGCCATAGGTGAGTTAACATAGATCCATTTGTTTAGATTGTTGGTCCATTTGGATACAACTTATTTTTGCTGAAACTGAAAATATTGTAGAAAAATAATTTTTAAATGTGTGAATAGTGTCGTGGGACCTGTGAACAGTGCATAAACAGTGTGTGAACAGTGCATTTTGTCCCTTGCACAATAAATTCAAGTGATTTTACTGTTCACGCGCTGGGAAAAAAAAAATGCTGAAAATGTAAACACATAGATGTGGACGCAGATCCAAACTCACAATATATACATTTAATGAGAAATGTCCTTTGGAAAAAAAGTCAATGGCCAATCAATTTAGGGGTGGGGAGGGGAGGGGAGGGGAGGGGTGGGGGAGTGAAGTTAATATTTTTAACACATTATTATGTTTCAGATTAGCTCGTTTAATAGTCGAGTCGAAACTTAGACTAGAGTTTGACTTGTTTGCTAAACAAATAATAAACAAGCTTTTTCATGAGTTGAGCTTGAATTATTCATAAACATATTGATTCATTAATGGGGTGACGGTGGGGAGGTTGGGAGGGGACATGAAATTAATATTTGTAACACATTATTATGTTTAAGATTAACTCGTTTAATAGTAAAGTCTAAACTTAAACTAGAGTTGCTAAACAAATAATAAACAAGCTTTTTCACAAGTTAAGCTTGAACTATTCATAAACATATTGATTCATTAATTTATAGCCCTGAGTGAGTTAACATAGATCCATTTGTTTAGACTATAAACGTTTAATGAGAAATATCATTTGGAAAAAAGTCAATGATCAATCAATTTGGGGGTGGGGGTAGGGGTGTGGAGGGGGGAGTGAAGTTAATATTTGTATTTTGTATAGTTGTTTTTTTTCCCTTTAAAAAAATTTGTGGTGAACTCATTCTAATTGTTAGAGATATGTTAGCTCAATGTTAATATGGGTATATAGAATAAGCTAAATCCTAAACTAGAAGAATTAGGCTTGGGCCTATTACGTTAGACTAATATATCTCTGACACTAATTATTATTATTGTTTTTTAAATTTAATCTAGTGCACATTAAAATTTAATTTGATACAGATGGATTCAAGGGAAAAGGAACACATCCAGAATTTATAGAAGGTGTATGAACAAGTTATTATGTGCATCACTCATTTTTTATTTGTTTTCATGTGACCATGTGAAATATTGTGGGATTCATTATGAATCACATCATGTAATACGTATTAATGCGGAAAAATAAAAGATAAATGAAAAAAATCATTTCCCTTAATTAATCAATATTCAATAAAATATTTAGTTGTGATCAAATGACATTCTTTCCCCTTTTAGAAAATGACTTTATAAGAAAGTTTGAGCCTTCCCAGAATCATGTGAAAATGTTGAGATTATTGATTATTTTTTTATATTATTATTTATAGATATGATATAATTTAAACTTATGACTTTCACTTTAAGGATTGCAAAAGTTTTATTTTATTTTATTTTGAGAAGGACTCGATGGACTAAAGCTTGGGTCAAGCTTCCCAATATATTTGATTCATTTACCGCCGGGTCAGGGCCATTAGGATGTTGTTGTGGCACGGAACCCAAACCATAAACATGCTTCTTTTGAGGCCTGTGGGCCTGTGCCTGTGGCGCCATGCGCAAAAGCAAAAGCCCTACGAGACAAAATCCTCTGCACCCAACTATTCAGCCAAACAACTATCAGCCAACCAAATACCTCCACGTCGACAATACTGTCCAAACAAACCAATATAATAGGCATACTGTACAAAACCTCACTGCATCCAACCACAGAATACCCAAACCCTTCGGACTTCAATCAACCTTTAAGTCTAATTTAACTACCACAGTGTGAGTGTTCCAAAACGAGTCCGTTTGAGATATTTTCATTTCCACCACTTCCAAACGTTTTTTTTTTTTTTTTTTTTTTTCAATTTTCAAAAATTTCTCGTCGCTCCGAAGTCAGATCTAACTGAGAAGGACTCTCTCTCTCTCTCTCTCTCTCTCTAAGCTCTCAACAATGCCAGCGACTGACGCAGACTTCGATCTCAGAGTACGATCCTTTTAAACCCTAACAAGCACAATAAGCATATTGTGCTTGTCTGGCATTGCTGTAGGTAGTAGAGCTTTAACTATGTAGCTTTAGCAGTAGAGCTTCTGTGATATACAACTTTAACTGAAAATCTCTTTAGTGTTTGGAGTGTTTGGCAAATTACAATGAATTGAAGTTCAAGGTTTATAGAGCATGAACAGAGAATTCTAGAACTTTTTCCTAAAGCTCTAAATTTCAGCCTTAGTGCTTGCTTGGCATTGTTGTAGGAAGTAGAGCTTTTGTGATATAGAGTTTTATCTGAGAAGCTCTTTGCTGTTTTAAGTGTTTGGAAAATTACAGTTAATAGTTCTTTAGAGTTCAAGATTTATAAAGTATGAATAGTGAATTATAGAGATTTTCCTAAAATTTATTTTTTAGTAGGCTGCCAGGCACCCATTAAAGCTCTTTTATGTTAGACAACCAGACGAACCCTTAGCCTTATGGTTATTTTCAGCTTTAAGGACCCCTTAAAAGCGCTTTTATGGCGGTGAACTTGTTGCTATTTCAAACCAAGCACCTGATTTTAGTCCATTTGTAATGTCATACGTGAACATGATAGATAGGTCTTACATTCAAATTTTCCCGAGTATAAAAATGGGAATTTGAAAATGCTGTTTCGATATAATTCTTAATGTTTTTAATGTTATAGGCTACTATCAGACATATCAAGATTAGTGGCTAAAGTTGAGAGGCTTGAGGCACAAATACAAACCAAAGATAGGGAGATAGCAACCATTACACGAACGGTTAGGAGTTCACTATTTTTTCAAATTGAAGTTGTGTTATCTGTTTGATCCTTTTGTTGAGATCTTCTGGTAATTTCATATAGGAAGCCAAAGCCACAGCAGCTTTTAAGGCTCAGATTGAAAGCATACAGCAGGAGCGAGACGAGTTTCAAAGAATGGTAATTGGTAATTAGGTTAGGACACTTTGATGTATTGGAGTTCTTTTGCTATCTACTACATGAAATCAAACAAATCCTGACAATATTGACATCATATTTTGATTTTGCAAAAGCAAGTGAGGACTCAACAGATACATGAGATGAAGAAAAAAGAAAAAGAGTACATAAAGTTGCGGGAAAGGCTAAACCAAGTATTGATGGAGAAAAAGAAGGAATCAAGATCAGGCATGGAGATAATGAATTTGCTTCATTGGCCGACAATAGTGATAGGACTAATTGTTTTTTATTTTATTCATCTAATTACTTGTATACGTGTCTAAACAGAAAGAAGGGTGACAACGTGGAACATGGAATGGGAAAAAGGCCAACAATGATTTCTATAAAAAGATTGTATGTAGCTGGGTTGGCTTGTTTATATTATACAGCAACTAGATTATTTATTATTAACATACTCTTTGCAGGTGGATGCGTATGAGGCAAAAAATCAGGAGTTGATGGCAGAGGATACTGATTTAAGGGCATTACTGCAATCAATGCAGGTATATGTTACCATTGTATTAATGTTGTTAAGGTTAAGGTTACCGTTTTGGGTTTCCATCACTGCACTTCCATCAATGGGTTTTTACATCTGGTAGGCATGGCTGACTTACAGGCAGATATGCGTGATTTTATAAATGCTCCTAATGGGTTGTCCAAGCAATCTTTGGCTGCCAATGAAAGAGTCGAAACTGACCCCTTGCAGTCCCCCATTAGGAGGGAAGACGGTATGAAAACTTTTTAAAGGATGAAGTGTTTTCTTTTGCTATGCTATAGTGCTGTATATAAGATTTAAGAGTTCATGGCTTGCAGGATGTCTTTGACCTGCCTTTTCACATGGCTAGAGATCAAATAGAGGAAAGCCTCCGAAATAAGATGGCTTCCATAAAGGTACTTCCTCCCCATCCCCACTCCCAATTTCCAGTTCATCACGTGGTTCCAAGATAAGCTGTTAACATGATATCCTTTTTATGCTTTGGAAATTGAAGGAGCGTATGGGTCAATTGCAAGAAACCTAGTATAGAGCTGAACTTTCTTGCGGTCCTGCATCAATTTCTCTCTCTTTTTTGTTAATCTTCAAGTTGCAGCTATTTTCAGTAAACAAGAGATAGATGATAAATCTACGGGAACATTGTAATTACATCATTTAACAATACATTCACACTAAAGCAACTAACCAAAGCTCTCAGCTAATAAAAAGTGGGAACACAAAAGACAACTTACGAAAGTCCAGTGCCAAAAATATCAAATTCCAGGTGGATGCAAGAACACGATCACATTCAGAAGTGTGAAGCTCCTTTCTCACAGCCACATTAGATCTACATGCAGTAAACAACTTATACATACGTTAGACTACAGTCTAAAAAGATAGAATCAAGTATACAAACTCAAAATCCAGAAAGTTGTTATTTCATTCAGGCCTGCATGGATGCTGAGCATCATACACTGCATGTCCATTTGCATTAGCCCAACTTTTATCATCTGCGGATGCAGCTGCAGAGTCATGGAATACAACCCTATATTCCAACATCGCAAGCAGTGTAAGGGGTGGTAACTGTTTTTGGATCATCGTCATCTCGAAGCAACTGATCCAATTCAGGCCACACCAATTCCCGCCTAGACATGGTAACAATCAACTTAGAAAAATGTATTGCTTTAAAAATACTGAACCAAAAATAAAAAGGGTAGAAACAAAGCTTTTGCTGTGGATCAACATTGCAATTAAAGTTCTCAATACCATGCAGTGAAGTCATCTTCAGTGCATCGATCATCATCTCCAAGACCCACTGGGACAAGGCGTTTCCCACCTGAAAATGCAACAAAAATAGTTATGTTCACTTAGAATTTCTGCTTAGTTTTAAAAAATTCTAGGAAGACCAATGAGAAAGCATATGAATATATACACCATGTCAGTAAAACTTTCAAATGCAAATACCCTATTGCAAAGATGGATAACATCCATCTTCAAGCATCTCCATCAGTCATTAATTTTGATTATTCACTTTGCAGATTTATGGTTTACTAAGTTGGGCTAGTTAGTCACATCATTCCGCTTCTATAAAATAACTTAACTCTGACGTTTATAACCCATAACTGCATGCTCGATGAACGGAAAGGCATTAAGAATGCATAAAGATACACAATTTGTTAATGGCCAAACCCATGTAATAGCATAGTTGTGTATGTTTATGATGTATATCTGCTGCAATTGCTTACTGAAGGCTGCAAGGAAGGTAGGCTCACAAGGTAGGTAGATCAATGCATGCTTCAAAACTAGCTATACATTCCAGAGAAAATGAATCCAAAATAGGGCTCGATGAACATTCTTAATGGTAATAGTACAAGCTGGTTAAGAAACTAACATGCTTTGCATATAATTGCAATTTTGCAATAGCCTAGCGTTCCATTTTTGATTTATCAAAAACCATATCAGAGTAAAGCATCTCATAATCCACAAACTCATAAAAGTCTCGATCAAAGATGCATAAAAAGAAACATAAAAGCATACCCTGGGCAGAGAGGGCCTCATCCACAACATTGGCAATCTGTTTTCCAAGCAATAATAAACACGAATCAAAATGTCGACCAACACACGCCAGAAAGTACCAGCTATATAAACTATAGATACACGTATGCAAATATTAAACAAGAATCTAAAATGCAAACCTTGTTGAAATGCTCATACTGCCTGTTGCCGAGACCAAACACTCCGTATTTAAGGTTCTGTAGCCACTCCCCTCTCTCATTCCCCTATAGCCACAACCACAAATTCAGGGAAAAAAAAATATATTGATGTGATTGCTAATTAGGCCCTGTAATATGGTAATCCAAAATAATTGACAAATCCAATAAAATTCTTGAACCACAACATTTTTTTTTTTTTTTTTTTTAAATTTACCTCTGTAAACCACTTATAGAACCTCGCTGCATTGTCGGTAGGCACACCATCTCCATATCTACGCCAACCCAATTAAACCAAACATTTTTATTTATTTTTGTTTTTTTTTTTGAAAAAATAAAAAATAAAACCCAAACCAAAAAAGAAAAAGAAAAAGCTTGATAGAAAGTATAGGCATAGCATAGGAACTCAGAGCATCTCCAACAATCACTTTATCTTTATTTTTTCTCCAAAAAAGTCACTGCTCACACAAAAAAAAAAACCCCTCCAATAGCCTCTCCATTTCCATTTTTTTTTTTTTTTCAGATTTGCTACAGTTGCTGGACAGCTACTGCAGCTCCTTTAAACAATATCCCCCTTAAAATATTACCTGGTTGAATAAAAAATTACTTTTTTCTCTTTCCTCCTTTTCTTCCTCACTCTCTTCTTTATCTCAACGGCTACAAAACGCAAAATATAATCCAAACATGAAAATAATTTTTCTCATAAACCAAATGAAATCAAAAGAAAAAAAAAAAAAAAAAAAAGAGAGAGAGAGAGAGCTGGCCATAAGCAAAAGAATTAATTCAATCTCAATAATCACAACCGATTAAAATATTTAATTTTCACTCAATAATCACAACGGTAACAACAGAACTATTCTTGATCTTTTTTCTCAAACATTTCTAAACTCAGTCTCAATCAAACATTCACAACGGCTACGAACACAACAATCATTTCTCTTATATGTTTATAAACTCAAACATAATCAAAATACAAACTCAAAAACACAATCTTAAAATTAATCAAATCATAACAAAAAAAAAAAGAAAAAAAAAAGAAGAAGAGACAGAAGCCATCTGACCCACGGTGGAGCAAGCAAGCAACCCACGATGGAGCAAAAATGAGACAACGCCTGCCTTTGTCCTTTGATCAACGGTGGAGCAAGCAATCACTTGTTCTTAATTTCTTTCTTATTACAGTAAAGAGTGTTCTAGAATCAAGTAGAAATAAAAAAAATAAAAAAATAAAAAATAAAAAAAGAGCCAGAGAAAGAATGAGAGACCTGGAGAAAGTGAAAGTGAACTCCGGAATGAACTAGAAAAAAAAAAAGAAGGGTAAATAGAGATGGGAGTGGGATAGGTGTGTGGTGGAGAAAAAAACCAAGAGAAAAAAAGAAAAAGAAAAAAAAGAAACATGTAATTAAGTTTGAAAAAATAATATAAAAAAAAAAGCAATTAAGAAATGTTACCACAATATTTTCATAATAAATTTTAAGTAATAAATTGTTATTAGTTTATATTATTGAGTAAAAAAATAATTTTAGTGATAGATTCAAATTAGAACTAGTAATAACTTTCTACGTAAGATTTTGATGTGATTTTTATGAAAATATTGCAAAAAATATTATAAATATAATATTTTTTATTAAAAAATATAATTGTTGGGAATGAATAAAAGAAGAATAAATAATGACAAAAATAAAATAAAGAATGAATAAAAAAAAATATTTAAATAAAATAAAGAAAAATATAAAACGCCGGCTGAAAAATATATTTAAAAAAATAAATAGACAAAATATAAAATGAACGGTATAATCCCTAAACAGCCAAAAATTAAATTTGAAAAGGCCGCTGGATAGGCTCTCACGTGGCCAAGATGAAGAAAGCCAAACTCTCTTTCTTCAATTTCTCCTCGTATTCTTCGTCATCGCCGGCATAGTCATCCTAGTCCATTCAAACAATACCAACGTCAATTCAATTGTCCAATACCAGAAAAAAAAAAAAAACAACTCAACTCCAGAAAAACCTCAACTACATAAAAAGTCAACCACATACACACAGACATACCAAATTCACAACTTTAAACGAGGCTTTCTCGTACCGCGCTTTGGCCTCCTTAGCTAAAGCCTGAAATGAAATAACAACAACAACCATAAGAACCTAAGCAAACACAAATTCAAACTCAAATTCATATATTATAGACACGAAGAGAGGTTGTTTGGCCTTGCGAACCTTGGCGAAGCCTTCGGCAGTGCCGGTCTGACTGCCGAAGAGAATGGTGACTTTCTTCGTACCATCGTCAACTTCGACCTCCTCCTCTTTCACGATCAACGGCTTAGGAGGCACCGGCAACGAAGGCTGAGAGCTGCCGGATCTGCGCCAAATCAAAACGACGACGCAGCCGATCAAGACCGCGATCCAGGTCGTCAGAATCATCACCATCTCCCGATTCTCGAATACAATGGAAGCGACATCGTTGGCCGAGGACACGTTGGACGGGTCGAACATCCCTTTAATAATTGCCGACATCAGATCCATCGGCGACACTTTCACTGAGTTCGACGATGACGATGGTTGCATTTAGTTCCTTTTTTTTTATTTGTTGTTGCTGTTGTTGTTTTGGGTTTTGATAGTGTCACCAGAATCCGTTACAAATTTTATATAAAAGACAGTCCCTTTGAAATTCCGGTGCGAAGAGAAAAATGTATGTGAGAATATAAATGGAGATGAGAGGAGAAGAGCTTGTATTTAGGAGAGTGTTGGTGGTCGGTGGGTGCGGACTAGTTGGAAGAGAGAGACTCCAAGCTCCTGAGACTTAATGACTTATGAGAGAGAGGTAATTGGAAATTGGGAAGTTTAGGAGAGGAAACTCCCGGTTTTTATTGTGAAAATGAAAAAGGGCGTTGTCTGATAAGGAGGGAGGGAGATTAAAATTTTTGGTGGGACTCAGGCATTTTTTACTTGGTCCACCTAAAACTTGTCTCTCCAAAATGGAGAGAAAATAGTGTGAAAGGAGTTTTATATGTAAATGACAAAATTGCCCTTGCACTAATTTTGTCTTATCCTCTTTTCTTCTTCTTTTTTCCTTTTGCCTGCTTTCTTGCTCTTTTTTTTTTTTTTTTTCTTAATCCTTTTTTCTTTTGATTTTTTGGGCTGTACATGTAGTCTTTTTAATTTTTTTAATTTTTTTTAATTAGACATTATTTTTTTTCTTGGACATAATTTTTATTGTTTAATAAATTTGGGTGATTGTTTTTTTTTTAATTGCTTGTCCTTTTTTTTTTATTTTAATTGTGAATTGTGGGGGGTAAGATCCCAAACCGGTGTATTGGGCTGCGAGCCCTATTTATGAGCATGGATATGTCCGAGGAGGTATGAATAACTGAGAGAAGCCCATAAGTCCAGAACTATGAAGAACGAAGTGAAGGAATGCAATCCGAGGAGAACCTCATTCTCGGATTGGATCAGACGCTGGTCGGCTTTGGACCTCAGCAACTCAAATGATCCTTCAGAAGACTTCCACCACAGGGAAGGTTCTTATACTCGCGTAGAAGAGAAGGGCCCAGAAATATCTAAAAGAAATGCTACTGCCACTACATTAAATGCACTACAACCACTTTCCTGGCCGTATTTATGTGGAGAATACCCCTGAACAGTATTTTCCTTGATCACCGCAACTCACAAAGAGGCCAGAGAAGGTGGCTGATGGAACATGTACTCAAGTGAGGGTTTGGATGTTTAACAAGTGTATGATCAGGATGTCCTGAAAATAACTATATAATGTAAAAAGATCTACCACCAAAAGGAGAGGGGAAAAAGGAAAAAGGGAGGGAAAGAGAAGGAATTACGGTGGCACCAATAGCTATACTGGCTTTCAGAATTATCATATTAATTCATAATCTGTCTCCTCTGACAACTTTTTTTTAGAAGGTTTACATGTAGTTCATACTCGTTCTTCTTTGAAGTATTTACTAGCCGTTATTGTGAATCACTAAAACCTAGCTTTTTAGCCCACTCTCTACAAATTTACTGTGTTGGGCCTAGCAAATCAGTGTCCGAATCCTTTTTGGGCCTAGGCTAAAAATTGTGGCTCTACATGCATCATTTTTTAACAAGAGTATATAAGTAAATTTATATAAACTCAATTTTTCCATCCCTCCATTTTTTCACTCCCAACTAAACAAAAATGAGGAAAATTAAAATCTTTTCTATTCTCTCACTTTTCTATCCTCCCATTATTTTTTATCATTCCACTTTTTCACCCTTTAACCAAACATACTCTCAAGGTGAGAGTGTGTGAGAAAAAGAATTTTTAAAGGAATACATAATTTTGGCAACAAATACTAGAAGGCAAGTTATTATTAGAAAGTTAGGCATTAGTTTAAATTAGATTCAATTACAGCTGTTCACTTAAAATCCGTAGAGATATTGAATTTCTACCTTTAAATGTTTTTAAAATCACATCAGGACTCTTACCGTTAAACATTTTTAAAAAAATGGTTTTCGCATCGATTTAAATTAAAAACAATAACAACTTGCTGTATAATTTAAAATTATTGTTGCGAAAAAACACAAAAATTTTTACAATATTCTTTTTAATATTGATAAGATTTTAATAATTCTCAAATTTTGGATGTTACTTTTTTTTTTTTTCTAGCAACTGATATAATCTGTCAAATTATTTGCCAAATTTCGATGTGTTTCTCCTATTTATTTAATACTCTTGTTACGTTCCATTAAAAAAAAAAAAAAAAACTCTTGTTAGAGCAATCACGTCAGCTCGCGGAAAAGATTTCATCTATTTTACACAAAAAAACTTACTTTTTCTATTTTACGCTATCACTTTGACAAAATACTCACATTAGTTTATCTATTTTACAAGACTTTTCAATAAAATATTCATTCTTCATCAATTTTTTATTATTTTCCCTAATGGTCATACTTTTTAAATTTAAACTTATATTTTAAGTAAACTACCAACACCGATGGCTCGGCCAATGGAGCTGCTTGTGGTGGAGGTCCGATGGCCGAACCGTCAAAATAGAGGCTCCAGCGAACGCTGCTGGATTGGTCTTGCTTCCCACCGTACTGCCAAATAGTGACTCACCGGTGGGTGGATTATTAAAATAGTGGCTTTGACGAATGATCACATAATTTCCCGTGGTGATGACAATGAGCAAGAGCTGATAAGAAGCAAACAAAGAGAGAAGATGAGAGAAAGAGCTCAGGAATGAAATAGGGAGAGACAAGCTGAGAGGCGTTGGTGTTGCTCAATGAGAGGAGAGAGAAAAAAAAGTGTAAAAAATGTGCTTTTATACTATATGAAGATAACATTAAAATAATAAATAGAAGCGCTACAGTGACCGTGCATATATGCACAATCACTGTAGCAATTGTACATAAATGCACAATTATGCACAAGCTTGTGTGGGTGATTTTTTTGCTCAAATTGTGTAAAATTAGCCATTTTTTTTCATTTTGCATAATTATGCCCAAATTGATGTGGTTGCTCTTAATTGTTGAGAAAGAAGAAAGAAAGAGGCTGAGACAAACACGAGCCAACAACGCCTACCAAACCAGACTAGTCAAAAACACAATTCCACCAAACTCCACACTTAATTATGGTTAAAACTTAAAACTCTTTGGTCAGATTTTTTTTATTTATTTATTTTTTTTTGGCATGTGAAGAAGTCATATGCTCAGATTGAGGTAAGCACTGAGCCAGTGAAAAGGTAGCTTTAGTGGGAGCTTTCAGCTTTTTAATTTGACTACTTAGGTGTTTAGGTCTTCTAAGAATGCATATGCGCTACTATTATATTCTTCTTATTTTATGTTCTTATTTTATGGTAGAACTTTCTTTGTCACGGCTTGTGAGCGTAGGCGGGGACGGATCCACTATTGGACAATGGGGGGCAATGCCCCTCCCCCCACCCCCCCCCAAAAAAAATTAATTTAGTATATATATAGGTATTAATTTTATCAATTTTGTTCTATAGAATTACAGTTTACCCCCTTAACAATATCATTAGTTCTTTTTAGAGTGATGTTACAACTACAAACTTTTCTACAATATTTTTACAAACAATTGAAATAATAAATTCTTATTAGTTCGCATTTGAGCCCATCACTTACAACACTTTTTTACATAACAATAATCACTAACCACATTAGCAATTTATAAAAACATTTGTAATTATTGCATTTTCCTCATTTTAAAGGCTATAAAAAAATGTATAGATCTAAAATCTAAAACTAAATATACAATTTTGGAAAAATTAGTCCAGCAACAAAAATTACCAATAGCAAAGATATAAAATTAAATTAAATTCAATCAACCAAATTTACCAAAAATAAAATAAAAAACTCGGGCCTTTAAAAAATTTCAAATAAAATAATTTTGTCCTTACCTAGTAATACGCATCACTAAACAAAAAAAAAAAAATTGAATAGCTAAATAGCAGAGTCAGAAGCCAGCGCTGCCACACTTAGACAACAGCAAAGCTACCCCCTAATTTCAAGTCCTAGCTCTATCCCTGAGCACATATTACCAAATCACGATAATTCTTTATCATTTTTTTTTTTAAAGAATTTAAACCTATGACGTCCACTCTTGATGATAGTTCTTTATTATCAAACTAAGATACCAATTAGTTTTTTATGTAGGCGGAAATTGAATCCTAGATATCTTATACAACCATTGGAGACTTTACCAATTGAGTTAACTAAAATCTACAAACCGAATAATGCTTGGAACATAACTTATTGCACAACTGTTACTACGATTATGAATCCAAATGTACGCACTATTTTTTCCTTACTACTTACAGTTCGTCACGTAACAAGTTATGACAAAAGTTATGAACTTAGCATTTTTCTTAAAAACTAGCTTCATTTATGGGTTTCATTTATAAAGGTTACTACCGTCACTACATTAGTCTATAGAGCAATATTATAGGTAGGGGTGTCCACGAGTCGGGTCGGGTTGGGTTTGGGCTCAACCCGGAACCGACTCGACTCTGTTGGGTTGAAGAACGGCAAACCCGTTGCCGACTGCGAAAAACTACGGGTCAAGTCGAATCGGGCTCGGGTGGTCGGCGGTTGAACCCAACTCGACCGAAAGACTGAAAACAAAAACGAAACTTGGTACAAATTTCACAAATCTTAAGAACAAATCTACAAACCCAATATCAATAACCACAAATCCGAAGAACCCAGACAAAAATAGAGAGAAATAATAGTAGATCTGAATTTGCATGAGACTAAAACGAAGAAATAAAGACTGTTACTCAGAAATCAGCGATGGTGCGATGAAGGAGATTCGTAGCTCAACGATGGTGGATTCGAAGATCTAAAGATTCAGATCGACGATGGTTCGATGAAGGAGATTCGTAGCTCAGCGATGGTGGATTCGAAGATCTAAAGATTCAGATCGACGATGGTGCGATGAAGGAGAATCGTAGCTCCGAGATTCGGATCGGCAATGGTGGAGGTTTGAAGATCTAAAGATTTAGATCGACGATGGTGTTGGTTGTTGAGCGTGAGAGAGATTGAGAGCGTGAGACTTTAAGGCGAGACTGGGAGAGGGAGTGGACAGAGAAATTGAAGGTGAGTGAGCCAGTGATGGTCTGAACTCTGAACTAGAGCGGAGAATACAAAATGACTAAGAACTGGGTTATATACACGGTCGGGTCGGTGGATTGGTTTTTGGAAGGGAAGACCCGCCATCCGACCCGCCGGAATAAGTTTGGGACGGCAGGGACCCGCCATCAATCGCTAGGTAGTCGGGTCGGGCGATTCCCGGTTCGGGTCCAATCGGTTAGGCCGGGTGGGTTGAGTCTGCGGTTTTGTTGGACAACCCTAATTATAGGCAAAAAAAATTTCACAACATTTTTTTTTTATAACAATTAGAGTTCGTAAGCTTTAGTTTTCTTCTAGATACGCCATGGGCATCACTTTTTATTTGCCACTAAAAATTTGTGACATTATTAACTGTCACTTTTTTTGCTCTCTTGTCTATAAAAACTAAAATATGAAGAACCCATTGGGATGGTTCTATAGAGATTCTCATGGTCAGCATGCCATGAACATATGCTAAGTATCAAGTGCACGTGCATGTACGGCCTGACTTTTATATGGTTCTAGGTCACTTATTCTCACTTCGTCACGTTAATTTTAAGGGTTTTTTTCTTTCTTTTTTTTTTGGTGCTGAAACGTAAACTGTCGTTGAAAAAAAAAAAAAAAACGAGAAACAAATTAAAGCAACAACCAAAAAACAGCTACACGTGCTAGCAACCCTAATAAGCAGAAAGCAAAACAAAAGACAATGAACACCAAACAAAAATACTTAAAGCCTCTCTCAGAGCTCTTTCTTTTTTTTGGTGCTGAAACGTAAACTATCATTGAAAAAAAAAGTAAAAAAAAGAAACAAATTAAAGCAACAACCAAAAAACAGCTACACGTGCTAGCAACCCTAAGCAGAAAGCAAATCAAAAGACAAAAAACACCAAACAAAAATACTTAAAGCCTCTCTGAGAGCTCTTTCTTTTTTTTGGTGCTGAGATGTAAACTAACATTGAAAAAAAAAAAAAAAAAACAAGAAACAAATTAAAGCAACAAACCCATGGGGTTGGCCGAGTTGGTTGGGCTTTCGGTCTCAAGGTGCCTGTACTGGGCTCGACTGGGTATGCTCCTTAGTTCGAGTCCTGCTACCTGCACTTTGAAAAGAATTTCCTGGGCCAGTGCTTTATCCTTTCGTGGGCTCACCCGGTGTGAACAGTGATTAATCTCTGGTTGAAAACCTTAAAGAAACACGGTAGAAAACCAAAAAAATTAAAGCAACAAACAAAAAACAGCTACACGTGCTAGCAACCCTAAGCAGAAAGCAAGCAAAAGACAAAAAACACCAAACAAAAATACTTAAAGCCTCTCTGAGAGCTCTTTCTTTTTTTTGGTGCTGAAACGTAAACTATCATTGAAAAAAAAAAAAAAAAACCAAGAAACAAATTAAAGCAACAACCAAAAAACAGCTACACGTGCTAGCAACCCTAAGCAGAAAGCAAAACAAAAGACAAAAAACACCAAGCAAAATACTTAAAAGCCTCTCTGAGAGCACTGGGCTTAGAAGAATACACTTTCGCCACGTTTATTTTATGTCGATGAGATGACTATGATATAAATTTGATGATGAGAATTAGGTACTGGTTTTTCTTGTTAGAACATACTAGGCTCAAAACTTTCTAGTAAAATGCCAATGTTTTGAAATTAGTTAGCAAAATGGTCATGTTTTAAACTCGATTTTCTAAAAATCGAATTTCAATGAAAAACTCGATTTTTAGAAAAAACTCGATTTTTAGAAAATCGAGATATGTGCAATTAAACTTAAAAAAATAAAAATAAAAAATACATGGAACTCGAGTTCCATTGAAACTCGATTTTCTAAAAACTAAGTTTCAAAATAAGGTCATTTTACTAGATAGTTTCATAATAGAGGCATTTTGCTACATCTTTTTGGCGAAAGGGGCAAATGTTCATTTTGGCCTAACATAGTACTATCCCATATTAGTGAAAACGAAAAAAGAGATAGATCCATTTTCTGATTGGCCTATGCAAACATATAATCAAACAAGATGGACAGCATAGCCTCCATTATTAGACCCAAATGGGAAAAAAAGTAGAAATGACCATCTATCGCCCCATGTAATTTTTTTATTATTATTATCTATTTTAGCATTAGAATGTATTTTTTCTATTTTATTGTATTTTTTACATACCTACTTTTCAAAACATTCTACATCAGATTATCTATTTTACACTATAGTTCATTAAAATATCAATTTTCATGATTGTCGCCAAAACTTTCTAGTAAAATGCCCATATTTTGAAATTATCTAGCAAAATGACCCTGTTTTCAACTCGATTTTCTAAAAATTGAATTTCAATGAAAAACTCAATTTTTAGAAAATCGAGATATGTGAAATCAAACTTAAAAAAATAAAAATAAAAAATACATGGAACTCGAGTTCCATTGAAACTCGATTTTCATCAAACTGAGTTTTGCATTGAAACTCGATTTTCTAAAAATCAAGTTTCAAAATAAGGGCATTTTGCTAGATAGTTTCAAAATATGGGCATTTTGCTACATCTTTTGGGCGAAATGAACAAATGGCCATTTTGGCCCAATATAGTACTATCCCATATTAGTGAAAAAGAGAAAAGAGATAGATCCATTTTCTGATTGGCCTATGCAAACATATAATCAAACAAGATGGACAGCACAGCCTCCATTATTAGACCCAAATGGGAAAAAAAGTAGCAATGACTATCTATCACCCCATGTAAATTTTTTTATTATTATCTATTTTAGCATTAGAATGTATTTTTTTCTATTTTATTGAATTTTTACATACCTACTTTTCAAAAAATTTTACATCAGATTATCTATTTTACACTACATTTCATTAAAATATCAATTTTCATGATTTTTTAAAATTATTTTTCTTTCTTTATATACAACAATTATCATTTATTCTTTTCTTTTATCATCGGGATATGTAAAAAAAGAAAAAAAAATGTAAAATGAATAATGCTAATATAAATTTACATGAAAACTATAGCAACTTTGCAAATTTATACATTTTTAGCTTGACTAATATAGGTGATTTTAGATCTGAAATGTGTAAAATTGAACTGCATTGAGCAAATGCTCTAACCTCATTGGGTAAAATTCCATGTTTTCCAACACTGAAATCTATAGATCTACTTTGAGCACTGAATGTCTTTGAATTTCAAAAAAAATATATTAATGCTGACAATGTATCTCATTGAGTCCACTCTATCAAACACCCAGCTCATTCGTACATTAATTGTTTAATGAGCCACAACTATCTCAAGCACTCAAAATTTATTTTTGGTCAACTTATTTCTACCTCCCTTTTTAAATTTTAAATACATTCGAAAAGTAGGCCAAGAAAAATAAACTAATTCAGAGGGACCCTTCACGGATCTCCATTTTAGACGTAAATAATCACCTAAATCTAATGTGTCTTGCCATACGAAATGTAGACTTATCTTATTTTATTTTTATTACATTTCTGAAATCTGAAATTGGTCTTGATTTGCATTTTTTTTTTCTTTTGGGCGACACAAAAAATTCTGCCTAAGTGATTAGTATTTTGGTGATGTGGACGTTTTGATGCGTTTGATTTTAAGAGCATTGATCAAAATTTTAAAGAAAGCGTTTATATATGAAAATTATTATTAAAAAAAAAAAAAAAAAAAAAAGAGAACGTTGAAGGATAGTTGGGAACTCCTTTAATTCAAGAAAACAAAGTTCAACGTTAATATATATTTTTTTTGGTTAGATAGTTGGACAATGAGAGATTTGAACCATGAATGTTTCTATTGAACATTAAAAGAGATTAGTTGATAATTGAATAGTTGGTAATGTTTAATATTAATATTCATTTAAAACCGGAAAGGATTTGAATCATAGGATTGACCATTGGAGTTGCTTGAAGAACATTTGTTGATGGTTGTTTTAACGAAGAATTTGCACAACTTCAACTCAACTAAACCCAATTTTTCTTGAGTACCGAAGGGTCATCTCTCTCCCTTTCCACCTCTCTTAACTTTCTCATTTATGTTGTAAGTGGAGATAGTTTTCATAGTTATGTTGTACAAGTGTTTTGCTACCTTTGTATATTGTAAGTTGGGCTTGAATTTCTCAATTTAATCACACTTAAACGAATCTGAGGGATTTTTGGGCTTGTTATCGCATTTTCGGCCATTTTTCTCAAATGTGTCCCAAACAACATTATACGGCAAAAAGATTAGATAAGACGTTGGGGGGAAAATCTGTATCCATTTTAATAGGCTATCTCTTTAGAAACGCCTTATAAATTATGACAATAACATAAAAGATTGATGTAGACGGGGGCATCATTTGATGGTTATTGTAGGTAAATGATAGGTGAGTTTATGACTATAAATGAGCCGAGTCACACTGAGTATTAAAATTTTAGGCATTTTTATTTAATTTTATTTAATTTTCATCACTAAATAAAATTACTTGTTTAAGCTTGGTTCATTTTATTGTTGACCAAACTCCAGTGTGTTCACAAACTATTTTGATTAAATTATTCTTTTCGCACGTATAGTAAAATCATGACTAATTTTTTTTACCCCTTCACAAATCAATGAATTTGGCTACGAATGGATTGTTTATATTATCAATAAGCTACAAATAATAATTTGATATCACATGAACCTATTTACAAATTTATACAATTTCATTTCAAGTTTGTATAAGTATATTTTTTATACAAGTGTGTGTATATAAATATATATAGTTAAATCGAGTTTCATGTTCACTAACACATTATTATGTGTCAGATTAGCTTGTTTAATAGTCAAGTCTAAACTTAGACTAGAGTTTGGCTTGTTTGCTAAACAAATAATAAACAAGTTTTTCACAATTTGAACTTGAACTATTCATAAACATATTGATTCATTAATTTATAGCCATAGGTGAGTTAACATAGATCCATTTGTTTAGACTATATACGTTTAATGAGAAATGCCATTTGGAAAAAAAGTCAATGGTCAATCAATTTAGGGGTGGGGGTGGGGGTGGGGGTGGGGGTGGGTGTGGGGAGGGGGGGAGTGAAGTTAATATTTGTAACACATTATTATATTTCAGATTAGCTTGTTTACTAGTTGAGTCTAAACTTAGACTAGAGTTTGACCTGTTTGCTAAACAAATAATAAACAAGCCTTTTCACGAGTTGAGCTTGAACTATTCATAAACATATTGATTCATTAATTTATAGCCCTAGGTGAGTTAACATAGATCCATTTGTTTAGACTATAAACGTTTAATGAGAAATGTCATTTGGAAAAAAGTCAATGGTCAATCAATTTGGGGTGCCTGGGGGGGGGGGGGGGGGAGTGAAGTTAATATTTGTAACAATTATTGGGGAGTAAAGTTAATATTTGTAACACATTATTATGTTTCAGATTAGCTCGTTTAATAGTAATGTTTAATCTTAAACTAGAGTTGATAAACAAATAATAAACAAGCTTTTTCACGAGTTCAGTTTGAACTATTCATAAACATATTGATTCATTAATTTATAGCCCTAGGTGAGTTAACATAGATCCATTTGTTTAGACTATAAACGTTTAATGAGAAATGTCATTTGGAAAAAAGTCACTGGTCAATCAATTTGGGGTGGCCGGGGGGGGGGGGGGGGGAGTGAAGTTAATATTTGTAACACATTATTGGGGAGTAAAGTTAATATTTGTAACACATTATTATGTTTCAGATTAGCTCGTTTAATAGTAATGTTTAAACTTAAACTAGAGTTGCTAAACAAATAATAAACAAGCCTTTTCACGAGTTGAGTTTGAACTATTCATAAACATATTGATTCATTTAATTTATAGCCTTGAGTGAGTTAACATAGATCCATTTGTTTACACTATAAGTGTTTAATGAGAAATGTCCTTTGGAAAAAAGTCAATGATCAATCAATTTGGTGGTGGGGATGGGGGTGGGGAGGGAGGAGTGAAGTTAATATTTGTATTTTGTATAGTTGTTTTTTCCCCCTTTAAAAAAATTTGTGGTGAACTCATTATAATTGTTAGAGATATGTTAGCTCAATGTTAACATGGGTATATAGAATAAGCTAAATCCTAAATTAGAAGAATTGTGCTTGGGCCTATTATGTTAGACTAATATATCTCTAACAATAATTATTATTATTGTTTTTTAAATTTAATCTAGTGCACATAAAAATTTAATTTGATGCAGATGGATTCAAGGGAAAAGGAACACATCCAGAATTTATAGAAGGTGTATGAAGAAGTTATTATGTGCATCACTCATTTTTTATTTGTTTTCTTGTGACTATGTGAAATATTGTGGGATTCATTATGGATCACATCATGTAATATGTATTAATGCGGAAAAATAAAAGAAAAATGTAAAAAATCATTTCTCTTAATTAGTCAATATTCAATAAAATATGTAGTTGTGATCAAATGACATTCTTTCCTCTTTTAGAAAATGACTTTATGAGAAAGTTTAAGCCTTCCTAGAATCATGTGAAAATTTTGAAATTATTAATTGTTTTTTTTATTATTATTCATAGATATGATATAATTTAAACTTATGACTTTTACTTTAAGGTTTGCAAAAGTTTTTATTTTTTATTTTGAGAAGGACTCGATGGATTAAAGCTTGGGTCAAGCTTCCCAATTTATTTGATTCACTTACCGCCGGGTCAGGGCCATTAGGATGTTGTTGTGGCACGGAACCCAAACCATAAACATGCTTCTTTTGAGGCTTGTGGGCCTGTGCCTGTGGCGCCATGCGCAAAAGCAAAAGCCCTATCGAGTCAAAATCCTCCGCACCCAACAATTCAGTCAAAAAAAAAATCAACCAACCAAATACCACCACGTCGACAATACTGTCCCAACAAACCAATATAATAGGCAGAGTGTGCAAAACCTCACTGCAGCCAACCACAGAATACCCAAACCCTTCGGACTTTAATCAACCTTTAAGTCTAATTTAACTACCACAGTGTGAGTGTCCCTCCAAATCAAAAAGTCCAAAACGAGTCCGTTTGAGATATTTTCATTTCCACCACTTCCAAACGTTTTTTTTTTTTTTTCTTTCAATTTTCAAAACTTCTCGTCGCTCCGAAGTCAGATCTAACTGAGAGAGACTCTCTCACTCTCTCTCTAAGCTCTCAACAATGCCAGCGACTGACGCAGACTTCGATCTCAGAGTACGATCCTTCTAAACCCTAACAATGCTCTTCCAATTCTCTCTCATTTTCTCACTCTAACTCTCTCTCTCTCTCTCTCTCTTCGTCGCAGTCGTCTCCTCCTTCAGCCTTCACAACCGGGTGAGTATATATATATATATATATACACACCACAAAGTATATCTATATATCTGCATTTGCATTTTGATCTCTCACTCTCTAGGGTTTTGATCCGTACTTGTACAGAGTGAGTGTTACTATGCATTTTGCTGTATCTATCTGTGTGTTAATGTACTGATTTCTAGGGTTTCTGATTTTTTTTGCTTGTTTCAGAGAGTATGCATTTGCTGATGTTGGAAACTTGGACCACTGCGCAAAGTACTTGAACCAAACGCTTGTTACTTATGGATTTCCGGCTTCGCTCGATCTCTTCGCCAATGATCCGGTGAGTTTTCGTCTTGATTCCTTCGGTTTTTTTTTCTTTGATTCAATCGAAACTTATGTTTTTTTTTTCTTTAGGTTTCGATCGCGAGGACTTGCAATTGTATGTACTCGTTGCTTCAGCAGAGGCAGCGCGATGTTGAATTCAGAGACTCTGCTAACGACCAAAGACAGCGGTACTGTTGGAATTGCCATAACACGTCCAACTGCTTCAAATTCGCTTTGATTCTTTTATACGAAATGCTGGATCTGTGTCATATCTAGTTCATCAAAATTCCGTTAGATTGTGCATTGGGGAAAGTTGATCTGTCCTGGAGTTTACTTTTTACGAATTTGATGTCTCTTAGTTCATTTTCATATCCATTCATTCGTATAGGCATATTGTGCTTGTCTGGCATTGCTGTAGGAAGTAGAGCTTTAACTATGTAGCTTTAGCAGTAGAGCTTCTGTGATATACAAATTTAACTGAAAATCTCTTTAGTGTTTGGAGTGTTTGGCAAATTTCAATGAATTGAAGTTTAAGATTTATAGAGCATGAACAGAGAATTCTAGAACTTTTTCCTAAAGCTCTAAATTTCAGCCTTAGTGCTTGTTTGGCATTGTTGTAGGAAGTAGAGCTTTTGTGATATAGAGTTTTATCTGAGAAGCTCTTTGGTGTTTAAAGTGTTTGGCAAATTAAGGTGAATAGTTCTTTAAAGTTCTAGATTTATAAAGTATGAATAGTGAATTGTAGAGATTTTCCTATAAGCTATTTTTTAGTTGGCCCCAGACGCCCCATTAATGCTCTTTTATGTTAGACAACCAGACAAACCGTTAGCCTTATGGTTATTTTCAGCTTTAAGGACCCCTTAAAAGGTCTTTTATGGTGGTGAACTTGTTGCTATTTCAAACCAAGCACCTGATTTTAGTCCATTTGTAATGTCATACGTGAACATAATAGATGGTGGCATTGGGGAGGTCTTACATTCAAATTTTCCTGAGTAAAAAAATGGGAATATGAAAATGCTGTTTCGATATAATTCTTACTGTTTTTAATGTTATAGGCTACTATCAGACATATCAAGATTAGAGGCTAAAGTTGAGAGGCTTGAGGCACAAATACAAGCCAAAGATAGGGAGATAGCAACCATTACGCGAACGGTTAGGAATTCACTGTTTTTTCAAATTGAAGTTGTGTTATCTGTTTGATCCTTTTGTTGAGATCTTTTGGTAATTTCATATAGGAAGCCAAAGCCACGGCAGCTTTTAAGGCTCAGATTGAAAAGCTACAGCAGGAGCGAGATGAGTTTCAAAGAATGGTAATTGGTAATCAGGTTAGGACACTTTGGTGTATTGGAGTTCTTTTGCTATCTACTACATGAAATCAAACAAATCCTGACAATATTGACATCATATTTTGATGTTGCAAAAGCAAGTGAGGACTCAACAGATACATGAGATGAAGAAAAAAGAAAAAGAGTACATAAAGTTGCAGGAAAGGCTAAACCAAGTGTTGATGGAGAAAAAGAAGGAATCAAGATCCGGCATGGAGATAATGAATTTGCTTCAGGTATTTATTGGCCGACAATAGTGATAGGACTAATTGTTTTTTATTTTATTCATCTAATGACTTGTATACGTTTCTAAACAGAAAGAAGGGCGACAACGTGGAACATGGAATGGGAAAAAGGCCGACAATGATTTCTATAAAAAGATTGTATGTAGCTGGGTTGGCTTGTTTATATTATACAGCAACTAGATTATTTGTTATTAACATACTCTTTGCAGGTGGATGCGTATGAGGCAAAAAATCAGGAGTTGATGGCAGAGAATATTGATTTAAGGGCATTACTGCGATCAATGCAGGTATATGTTACTATTCTATTGATGTTGTTAAGGTTAAGGTTACTGTTTTGGGTTTCCATCACTGCACTTCCATCAATGGGTTTTTACATCCGGTAGGCATGGCTGACTTACAGGCGGATATGCGTGATTTTATAAATGCTCCTAATGGGTTGTCCAAGCAATCTTTGGCTGCCAATGAAAGAGTTGAAACTGACCCCTCGCAGTCCCCATTAGGAGGGAAGACGGTATGAAAACTTTTTAAAGGATGAAGTGTTTTCTTTTGCTATGCTATAGACTATAGTGCTGTATATAAGATTTAAGAGTTCATGGCTTGCAGGATGTCTTTGACCTGCCTTTTCACATGGCTAGAGATCAAATAGAGGAAAGCCTCCGAAATAAGATGGCTTCCATAAAGGTACTTCCTCCCCACCCCCACTCCCAATTTCCAGTTCATCACGTGGTTCCAAGATAAGCTGTTAACATGATTTCCTTTTTATGCTTTGGAAATTGAAGGAGCGTATGGGTCAATTGCAAGATGCACAAAAAGATGCAGAAGTTACTTCTGAAGCAACTGAAAGGGAGCTTGAACTTGAAGCTCAACTTGTTGAGGCAAGGAGCATAATTCAGGAGCAGGTACTATTTGTCTCTTTTTATGCAAATCGTAGATTGGATGTAATGCATTCTTCTTTGGATTATTATCTGGATTAGATGAATTTTTTGTTTATCCGCTCCTTGCTTATCATAATGCAATTTTTTTTTAGTACCTTCCAAGTGAAACAAATATGTTATTAATATATAGTTCATTTCCTCTTTGTATGTTAATCCCCAATTATTCTGTCCATTGAATTTAGCCTAGTGTCTTGCTTTCCTCATTTTGTAGCTCAAAACCTGTAACTCCCTATAACTCAAGTTTTTTGAGCATGTATCCTAATTAAACCTAAATACTTTACACACGGCTAGGGGAATTGGTTTATTTAGCTCCCTTTTGAGTTGTCACATGCTGAATCTAAATCTATAAAGCTTGAACTTCTTGAGAATTTGTATAATGATCCATAGAAATGGTAAATAGGTAGGTGCATCTTTCTAAGTATGTTCCCTACTTCCCAAAGTGAAGAAGAAAATTATGATGTTAAAAAGTCTTATCAGTGGAGTTTGTAAAACATATTTGATCTGTTCAACAATGTTTTTCTCCATTCCAATTCATATAACTAGAGCCATGATCTTTTCTAACTACTCACTTTTTAAATAGTTAACAATCTAGTACATTCCTCCCTTATTTATTTGGTTTTTGGTTGTTGATTAATAGAAACACAATAATTCACTCATTTCAGGCATCCATAATGTCTAAACATCTTGCTAAGTCTGAGAGGCCAAGGTATTCCACATATCCCTTACATCTGTTGGTGAAATATTTTATATATTTATGCTGGAGACTGGATGGTATTAATATATTTATATATATTAATTCTGATAGGGATTCTATCATTTCATCACCAGCTGAGGTATAATTCATTCTTTCTGTCTCTTCTTCTTCTTGTGATCTGGTTTCCAGCAATGAATCTGTAAATTTGATGCTAGTTATATATTATTTGAATTTTTATTGCCTTGTGATTAGTTCTTGGTTGTGTTTGGAGCTCACAAGATTGTGCTTTGATGGTAGAAAAGTAGCTTATTGAAAATAATGTTAGACAAGGGTGGTCTTAAATTTGTGAATTGATTAGGACGTAATATTGAGGGTATCGTGGAAGTCTTCTGTACAAGGGATGTTGATCATTTGCTCTTTTCTACGGAAAAAAAAAGTTTTTTTGTTAATTGTTAAAACTTATGAAATGAAAACAAATTCTGAGATTTTGGGTTCCAGAAGGTTATCCGTTTATGACCCACCTAATATGCCCAGACTACTCATTTGAGTAATTATTCTATATTCCATGAGTAAATTGACATGATACTCTTTCTCACATAATGGTGGATCCTATTAATTAAATTCATGGGAGTATCTGCCATTCATGTAAGAGGGGAGTACCATGTTTCTTACTCTGGGAGTACTAAATAATTTTCCCTCATTTGTGAACCCTAGTAGTTGGCCACATACCAATCGCTCTATAATTAATGTATGTGCACCTACATAAGGGTGGATTTGTATAAAATCTAGGTGGAATATTGTGCAAGATAGAATGCAGCTGCTGCTGCAGTCATGCTTTGAAAGTTTGGATTGGAGGTTTGTTGACAATGGCTGCTTATATCTACTCCCCTTTGCCCTTACCCTCTTCCCTTTCTCTGCGTGCACTTGTGTTTGATACAGGCTATTTAGAACATCATCAGTATCTTGGGAACTTGAGCTTTCCCTTTAAAAAGAAAGAATAAACTAACGTAATATATAGGTACTAGCTAGGAAAAAATCAACTTATTTATTTGTGCTGTCAAACATAACAACCACATTGTGGTGTTGTTGGTCTGACTTAGCTTATTTGATGTTCAGGGAGTAAGAAATTGACATGCCGGGCAAAATTTTGGCCCATATTTGAACTGAGGTTTGCCGTATTTGGAGATGAGTTGCAGCTTGCAAGCTTGAATTTTTGTATACTTATTCCTGATTGTAGTATACAGAACGATCCTTATGTTTGTAAAAGCTAGAATCGGTAGTTTTCAGCTGTAATGTTATTGTAATTATGTATCTAGATTTCCCCTAGTGATGTATGCTTACAAGTGCTTTTATCAAATCATTTTCGGCCAGTAATAACTTAGTAAATTCAAACTTATGTAATGCTGTTGGCAGGCGAATGGAATATTCTTCTAACACAAGCCCTTTGATCCGGGTTCTCTATTATCATAATTTTCATTGCCCTTGAAAAGACCTGTTTCGTTTTGCTATTTCCTGTTAGCTTTTGGTAGGTTGGTACCTGTAGTTGCTCTTAATGGATCTGAATCATAATCCAATGACAAAATGCACACCGACTTTGACATTACTAACATACCAACATATTTTAATGCCTCCAAATATTTACAAAATAGACATAAAGGATGGTAGCCCATTTCATATAGGAATTCTGCGTACCTACCACGAGTAATGATCAGAAAAATTGAAAACTGAATGTGCGTCATTAGAACTATGTAGTTGTATTTTAACCTCATTTTTGTTCTGCAATCTCCTGTAAAATGCATCAACGGTTTCTCATTTCTGCTGTGCTCAATTGTAGCACCTTTTCAAAGTCTTGTAGTCTGCTCTCAGGATTTTAACCTTTTGAAATTCACTTTGTGAAAATTACAAAAAAAATATTATAGCATTTTACGGTTTTTTCATTATCAAACATTTTTGAGGATGGTTAATTTATATCAACTTATGGAAGCTTTAGCCAAATCATCTTTGTTATAACTCATAAGGACTAATTAAGTCATGGTTGAGAGTTGAGACATTTTGTAACGGCTTATGTAACCCAATTTGAATTATGCTATACAAGTTGTCAAGTTCGCTTTACACATTTATCCAATTTAATTCATATTACTTCGCTTTGCACACTTATCCAATTCAATTTATATAATTCTGTTTTACACCTCTGTTTTTAAATTGAGAAGCATGACTATATTTTGAGTAAAAAAAAATAAAGCCACTTTGTGAAAGGACTATTAAACGAGCTATATTTTGTACTTTGACACCCTAAAACTTGAAAATGTCATAAAAGGCCCCACTAAACAAAGCCTAAGGAAGGACTACCCATGGTTGCAATCATAGTATCATTCAAAGTCCAGTTCATATGTCAAGCAAAAATCTATTAATCTTAGCTCATCTAAATCTATTGAAGTACACAATTTAACAAATTTTCTTTTGTCTAAAGCTTGATGTTTAAACTTTAAACTACCTTTCTATTAAAAGTGTGTTTGGATACTGTTTATTTTGCTGAAACTGAAAAATTATTATTGAAAGTACTGTAGATAAAGGTAAAAGTTAGTTGAAATAGTACAGTGAAGCTCATGAATAATGCCAAAAAGGGTAGTAGACCCATAAATAGTAGCAAAAATAAGTTGAATAGTGAAATAATTTTCATTTTTCATCTATACCCAAATGCACATTAAGGGTCTGTTTGGATACCGCTGAAAACTGAAAACTGAAAACTGAAAACTGAAAACACTGTAGCAAAATAATATTTAAATGTGTAAATAGTATCGTGGGACCCATTTTTAATTAAAAAGTTGTTGAAAAGTGAAAGTTGTGTGGAAAAGTCACATGTTGTGGCTACTGTTCAATGAACAGAAACTGCAACAGTATTGCTACAGTAACACTTTGTCTCTGAAAAGCTGGGGACGCGTGAAAAAAAAAAAAAAAAAAGGCTGAAAACGTAAACATGAAACGCCAACGCGCCAGCCAAAAGCTCACTAAGGATGGGTTTGGATTGCATTGAAAAGGAAAAAAGTGCGTATCTTAGTTTTTTTTGTGGGTCCTATGCACTGTTTACAGGACCAGTAAGTACAGATTTCAGTAAATTTTTCTTTAAAATTGGGTCTCACGATACTATTCACACATTTAAAAATTATTTTATTACAATATTTTTAATTTTCAAATTTCAAGAATAAACGGTATCCAAACATACTTAAAAAAAAAAAAAAAAAAAACAAAAAACCCAATGTTTCGGTCCACGCAATGTCTCCCTCTCCAATGAAACAAACTTCTTTGGACAGGACATAAAAGCCAGCTCAATTATGGGCTTTTTCTTGAGGCTGGTGAGAATTATGAAACATTTGAATTTCAATTTCACACTTGCAAGTACCAATACAATAAAAGCTATTATAAAAAGAGGAATTTCTGTTATTTAATCTGTGATGTAACATGGAGGCCGGATTTTTTTCCATGATTTGGTTAACTACTTTCAACGTTTAGCGTAATTAATATTTAATTATTACTACTTGCTTTTGTGGAATGAGTGAATAACTTGTATTAGTATAAAGAAGAACAAAACCTTAAAAGTCAAACTGAATATTTAATTGCATTGTAGCATATTCAACTAATCAACCCTAAGGTTGCTCCCATGCTAAAAACTAGTTTCTTTGTAATGAGAAAGCACATATTTGCTCCAAAATAGCTGTATCCAAACAAAAAGTGACAAATTGTCATTTGAATTTTGAGCCAAATGTCTAGGGATATTTCAGAGATTTTGCTGTGGGGTACTTAGATCAGTGCTTGCATGGCACTATCGGGTGATGACAAGTGGCCGATTTCATCGATTTCAATCTAACCTACATGTAGAGAATAAATGAGTGGTAAATAGCACGCAAAGTTGGCCTTGTCGTAAGGATTTGGTAATTGCACGTGAATAGAAAATGCCTAACATGGCTAAAATGCTTAACCTTTAACGTGACCTTAGGAACAAAGGTAATGAGGTATTTTTTTCTTTCTTTCTTTCTTTTCTTCATTTATTTGCTTGTTATTTACAAAATTATTCAAGTCACTCTAAAGTGAAGTAATAAAAGAGTAACACTCAAAAGAAAAAAAAGAAAAGAAAAGCAATAATTAAAGGATCATGCACCCTAAGATTCCATCATTAACCTTAGAGATCGGAGTATCAAAGCTTCACTCTCTCTCTCTCTCTATATATATAAACCTCAACTTTCACAAACTTATACCCACGTAGAGAAATCTCCATCAACATCACAAAAAAAATCCTAGCCATATATTAAACCTAATACCTACTAACCAAAACCATTGAATATAGCAAAAGATGGGTTATGAACATGGCAAGGGTGCAGGAAAAAGAGTTTCTTTGATGCAAGGAGATGAGTTTTTTCATAAAGTTATTTCAAGGGACTCCACTGTGGGCTGCTCTTCTCGTATCTATTACTACCGAAACTCTGAAGGGGTTCCATTTGAGTGGGAAATGCAACCTGGGACACCAAAAGAGCCCCCAAAAGATGAAGAAATTCCACCAATTACTCCTCCACCAGCTGTGTTAAGCTTAGGGCTTCCTAAGCCATGCATTAACAATGAACAGCCCAAGGCTAAGACCTGGCTAATAATGCTTAGGTTTTGGAACAAAATCAAGAAAAACAAAGAGAGTAAGAGTGTTAAGGCAGTTGGGTCTCAAGGGAGTAGTCATGATACTCAGGACTATGGGACTGAAAAGTTTGAGTTTTGTGGCTCAGACTCTGAGTTTATGGAATCATCATCATCACCACGAGTTTCAAGCTCTTCATCCTCGTCCTCTTTGTCTTTATCGAACGGTCCCTCAGTGCAGTCAGCAAGATTAGAGAGTCCAGAAGGCAAGGCTAATTCGTTCCATGGGACTTTAAGTTGCACTCCTTGGAGTATAAGCACCATTCTGGTTTCGATTGCAAGGCGAGTTTAATTTGATACTATGTGTAATTATTTGATTATCATGTGTTAACTAGACTGCTGGCCTTTTTTTTTTTTTTTTTTTTTTTTTTTTTTTCTTTGCAACATATTTTTAAAGCTTATATATAGTGACTACATGTATAAATATGTAGTCTTGTACTAGTAAGTAATATATTGCTAAATACATACAATTGTTGACTTTGATTTTTATCTACTATTTGGAATGTTTCTTTTTTTTTTGGGGTGGGGGGGGGGGGGGGGGAATTGTTTCATTTTTAAAAAATAAAATAATAACTTTTTTTTTGAAGAGAAAAAAAAAAAAAAACAACTTTAATTGATAAGAACTGATGTCTTGATTAACCATAAAAAAATTAAAGATACTATTAATTTAAAAGATTCATTTAATTTCATGATACATATTTTTTTTTCTTATTATTTATTTGTAGGAATCCACATAAAGTGATAAGTAAAAAGCTCGATATTGTAATTATAAAAATAAAGATATTTTGGAAAGAATTAATAAATAATTCTTATAGGATTTCTAAGAATAAATTAGATATCAGAATTTTACATAATTACACTCCCCAAAATCCCCGAAATCTTAGTAGATTGCCAATCAACCCAAACGTGTAAACAATTACATTCTAGATCATCTAAATTAAGAGGCATAACATTTTTGAGAATTTAGATGCCTTTTAATTTATACACTATACTTATGGTTACCAATATCCACTTTTGGTGTTTTGAAAAGTTGGTAGTGGGTTTTGGATTTTTCAATAATTGGGAGACCAAAATGGGTTATCAAAAGAAGGGGGTGAAGGGATTATTAGAGACTGTTTGGAGCATTGAGTAAGGGGCTTCCGAAAGATATTAGTTACAAATGTAGGGTGTTAGGTAGCCAAACTCTGGGCTCTGTGAGATGGTCTTAGCTTATGCATTTATTTACATTTGCAAGTTATGGAAGTTCATGTAATAGTTGTAGTTGAAATGGCTAGAGTTTGGCATCCCGTCGTCTTCAATAGGATGTTTTTTTTTTTTTTTTTGTTGATATTCCCGTAATTTTCAATAAAATGTGAAACAAAAAAGAATTAGCTTATTATTATTACTTAAAAAAAAAAAAACTTTATTTATTAATTTGGTAAAACGTGAGACAAAAAGTAGGAAGAAAATAATGCTATCAAATGAGACTTACCAGTACCAACAACGTTCATTCATCAAATTGTGGCCATTTGCAAGAAACTATTAAGCAGAATCCCACAAACCAGGTTCAGTCGCTACTTCAGGAAGCACAAATAGGTGTGTATGGAGGCTCTGAATAAGAGAGGAGCTATATCTTCATAAACCTCCTAACCTACTAATGTATTAATGCTGGAATTTTTTTTTTTAAAATGGTCACTGGTGCTTTTGAATTTAGATGAGATTGGCTTATATTATCACAAACCATGCTCTAACCCTGGAGAAATTATACGGTCTTCATGGTGGACCACGTTATTTATCCACCATTTCAGTAAAAGACTCTCACTTATTTAAAATTGCTGAGTCAGTATTTAATTTTTATTTAAAATTCCATAATTTTAAACAAGTGAGAGTCTTTTAATAGAACGGTGGACCACATCATTTGTTCACCATACGGACCTTATAATTTCTCCTAATCCTGAAGTTCATTCACCATAAAAAAAGATTTTTTTATACTTTTTACCCCTACCTTAAAAGATATGATGATAAGGACTTGAACTTATCTAGTTCACAAATTCACGAATCCACTTTTTATATTTTAAAAACAAAATTAGTTCTCAATTTTTCATATTTTTTGAATTTTTATTGTTAGTACAAACTACTTCCCATAAAAGAGATTTTTAATTTTTTTTAATGTAGTTTAGAAATCCTAATACTTAAATCCTAGCCTAAACCCACCTGTTAGGCTTGAACTAGCGAGCCCAAGGATACCCTAAGTCCTCGTGGCAAGGGAAAGTACCACTTCTCATAAAAGAGTGAAAACACGAATTATTGTGCGGTTTGGATATTTATTAATTGCGTAAGATATGTGTGATTGAAGTTATGACAATCAAAGTTTAGAAATTTATAAAAAAGAAAGTTTGAAGTTCAAACATGGTAATTTTTTTAATAAAATTTTTAATGGAGATGCTTAGGGCCCACCTGTTAGGCTTGAACTAGCGAGCCCAAGGATACCCTAAGTCCTCATGGCAAGGGAAAGTACCACTTCTCATAAAAGAGTAAAAACACGAATTATTGTGTAGTTTGGATATTTATTAATTGCGTAAGATATGCGTGACTGAAGTTATAACAATCAAAGTTTAGAAATTTATAAAAAAGAAAGTTTGAAGTTCAAACATGGTAATTTTTTTAATAATATTTTTAATGGAGATGCTTAGGGTCTAAATACCCCTCCCCTAGTGTAAGTCACACTAGTTTGCTTCCTTTTCAATCAGCATCTAAATTTCAATTTTTTTCTTTCTTAATAGCAACAATTTTTATTTTATTTTATTTTATTTTATAACAATTAATAGCAACATTTTGGTTAGATGGGAAGGATATGATTGGGCCGCAAACAACCTAAAAGAGCTGAGCAAAAAGAAAACGGAAAAGGGAAAAGAATAATAAAACTAGAAATAAATTATTTTGAAAGAACATGCACATAAATTTTCACTTAAAAAATAACGGGGAATATTTATTGGAAAATCTAGTTAGCGAGGAAGAATATTTTTGATATATGTATATATACACACACATGTGAACTAAGAATTTAAGAAATTATATATATAAGGAGTTGATATAAACTTAGAAAGAAAATTCTGGAATACATAGAAACACCTAAGCATATTACGGGGTCTAGTAATCAATAAAAGTCTTCTATTCGATTTTGGATTCTGCTTTATATTCTATGGGTCACAATTTACCATGAAATTTTTTTATTATAAAATAACCAAATCAAAAGTAGAAAAATAATTAGATATATAACTGTGGGTGAGAAAGCCCGACGTCACAAAATGGGCCTGAGGCCCAGTTCAAATACGACTCAATGTCCGAAGAGATTAAATGTATCAATGCTCGGCCATCCTGCGGAAGCACAGCCCGTTGATTAAAAAAAAACTCGGTCCGAAGACAACCCAATATGGCCGAAGAGATCCTACTTGAGGGAGCGGCCCAGAGCTTGATCGGGTAGCCGAGCTGAAGGTCTCCCTCCCAGGACAGAATTTCGAACACGTCTGACTGCGTAGCTATCACAAAATGTCTAGCCAAAAAAGCTGTCACCGCCACATTTAATGCATTACAGCAACTTTCCTGGCCGCATTTATGTGGAGAAGACACCTGAACAGTGCGTCTTCACCCACCACCACTCACTGCAGGTTAAAGCAGACGGCTGATGTGACTAGTACTCAAGTGGGTGTCTGGATGGAGGACAAGTGTGCGGTGGAGATGGGAAAAGGGGGTCTATATAATGGAAGCAAGTCTCGCAGAGTGAGGGAGGAAAAAAATTGTATTTGACTGAGCATTTAAATAAAAACAAACTCTTCGGACTACAGGGGTTCATCTCGTAAAAGAACTTGACTCAATCTGCCTTTGTTATTAGTTTTTGTTCATCTGGACCGTTGCTAAATCCACCATTAGCCCATTTGTTTGGCCCATTCTCTACAAATTTATTGTGGGAAATTTGGAGGGCTCATCATATAAAAGTCTTGGTGCCTAGCCCAACAAATTTTGACCCTACAATAACATACTAATGAATTGAAATTCTTCTTTATAAAAAATGAATTGAAATTATTTATATATATAGCATATTTAATAGTAATGTATATTTTATTTGATAATTTAGTAGTTACAATGATGGGAGGAAGGCAATTTGAACACTAGTTCTCTATTTCTTTTTGTCTAGTAGTGTGTGCTATTTATTTAATGAAAATAATAGTGTATGCTTAAGCAAAAGAAATAAAAATACGTTTCAGTTTTTTCAAGAAAATAAAATTGCAAATTTGTTCGTCAACACACCACCCACAAACCACTCCCCCGCCCCCCTCTTTCTCTTTCCTTCATATAAGACAACCATTACATGTAAAAGTGAGGTCAAGATTGATAGGTGCGTGAGAGTGTCACTTTATTTTAACGAATGTTTGGCAAACAGTAATTAGGCTAGCTACGAGGTTTTTAAATTTATAATTTTATACAATTTGGTAAGTTTTGTAAAAATGTATAGTGCTTTTTTATAAATGTAAAAATAAAGTACTTGTTCAGTTGTTCTTAATAAGTTAATAATATATTTTTTCTTCTATAAAAAAAGGGTACTTTTTTAAGAACAAGTACTTTATTTGGGAAGAAAAAAAGATATTATTAACTTTCTTCTTAAAAAAAAAGGTACATTGAGTAATATCTTTTTATTTTTTTAGTATTCTAGAAGAGTACAGAATTTTTTAATAAAAAGCTAATGTATTGAGAAAAAAATATTTTGTATCAAATGATATTATATCATTTCTATCAAAATTCAATAATCGAGAGATATGTGTGTAAAAATAATTACCCACTAACACATATTTTTCAATTGTTAGTAGGTTAGTTATTTTTTGTTGACATATCTCACACTCACTAATTGGATTTTGATACTGTTAACATGGTATCATTTGATATCAAATATTTTCTTATATATTGAATGTTGAACTATCAACTGTATAGAACATTAAGCTAGAGTGAACAAATATTGTATTTTTTTTTTTCTTTTGGGAGCAAAGAGATAAACTCTAGTCATATTTTTATTTTTTTTATTTTGTCTGTTATATGCTCGGATAACCCAAATAGAGTTTGTAGGAAACCGATTCAAATTTTCTAAAGTTCTTATAAAATAGATTTCTTTAAATTCTCACTTTCCATTTAAAATTAATAATTTAAGATACTGCCACATCATCAATCCACTAACTTACTCCTTTAAAAACACAAAAAAGGGTTAAGCCTAGAAATGCCGTGAGCCTTAACGTTAGAAACAAACGGATCTAACTTTTTTTTTTTTGGATGGAGCAAATCTCAAATTGAAATTTTCATAAACCTGCAAATTACTCCTGCCATTTTTCTCATTTGAATCCAAGAAAAAAAAACTTCAGGTATCAACTATCTTACTCTCTCTCTAGTCTTTGTTCTCTGTCTATTGTCTACTTGTTTCTTCCTTTTTTTTTTTTTTTTCCTCTGCTCGATCATCCAATGATTCTTAGTCTTTACTTTTGTGTTTGCCCAACTATTGGCGGGCTACACATAATGCTCTCCCTACTATCTATAATCTTTGGCGAAGAAATGTTGTTGGCTCGGTTCTTTGCTCCAGTTGTAAATCTGACAGTGAAGATATAGTGCATGTTTTATGGAGTTGTGCTTCCCTTATTCCCATTTGGGAGACAAATGAAGTGGCAACAAAATTACTCAGGTAGAAGTATTTTCTGTTTGCTGATCTGTGGGAGATGTTATTGAAGATGAGGGAAAGGTTAGATGTTAATCTTATGGCCATGATTTTCTGGTTTATCTGGTCTAGAAGAAACTCGACAAGAGTGGGGGAGCATTTCATTGAGGTACAGCAGATTCGAAGGAGAGCAGTGGCTTACCTCCAGGATTTTCAGCAGGTGCAATGTAGCAAGGTTCATCGATCACTGTCGAGTGAAAGAGCTGTGCGGTGGATCCCTCCTATATATCCACTATATAAAGTTAACTTTGATGGGGCGACTTTCAAAAAGTTAGGTGCTGCCAGGGACGGAACCAGGATTCGAATCTGAGGAGGGCAAAGGCTTAAAACAATTTTTTTTTTTTTTTATAAAAATAAAAACCAACATCTATTTTATATTCAACAAAATATTACATATAAAATAAGTGTTTTTTAAACATTTGATATTATAAAAATGTCAACAAAGTATACCATATAAAATAAGCGTTTCTTAAACATTTCAATACATTTATTAAAATGAAACTCGACTCTATTTCAGAGGAGATCCAAAAATATATATATTTTTAAGGACAAATCTTAATTTTTCAAATTACATATGTATACCAGTTTTTATTTATTTATTTATTTAATTGGGGGCTATTAGGACCAAAATTTAAAATTTCAACATATATATATATATATATTAGCTTTTTTTTTTTTTTTTTTTTTTTTTGAGGGGGGGGGGGGGGGGGGGCAATGCCCCCCCCTGCCCTACTGTAGTTCTGCCCCTGGGTGCTGCTGGGTTGGGTGTTGGTGTATGTGACCATACAAGTAGTGTCCAGCCTTGGCAGAAAGAATCCAGCTTCCATCTTCTCCGGTAGTGGTTGAAGCATCGACATGTAGGAGGGCTCTGTATTTTGCGAAGGAATTAAGCATATTTGAAGTTTTTGTTGAGGGCGATTTTGAGGTCTTTATCAAGGCTATCCTAGCGGGTGACATGGCCAATCCGGAGTATGGACATGTGATAAATGACATTTTGTTTGTAGCTAATGATTTTCGATGTTGTAATTTTTTTCATGTAAAACGCATAGGCGATTCAGTTGCCCATTTTCTTGCCAAGAAATTTGGTTATGAAATAATACTTGGCCTTCGGGTTTGGATTCTCAAAAAAAAAAAAAAAAAATGTTTATAATTAAAATCAATGCTTGAATACTAATTCTTATTATCCTTTATTTTCACTCAAATGAAATTTTGAGTCTTTTGCCGCTAGAAAAGAAGCCAGAACAAGTCCGATTTGTATAATCTCAATTTTAGGCAAGTGCATGATGTTGCAACTTGCAATGTGACAATTTTTTTCCCTTTCTTTTAGAAATTTAATTTATCATATTGATCTTTACGTCCCACTAACACTTTTTTTTTTTTTTTTTAATCCCGTTTTTGATTTCAGGTTCACTTGAAATCTTGGATGTTGATGGTCTATGATTGCACACTAATTATGCGGGTGGCTATCACTAAGTAGCATCCATAGTGACTTTTAGGATTTAGTTCTTAGGAAAAGACAATAGCAGAGATCAAAATATTTAAAAAGAATATGAATCAATAGTGGCAAAAATGCTTCATGTGTTACCGGTGTTTCAATAGTTATTGATATGTAATGAATAGTTATTGGCAATAATATCACTTTTATCACTCTCATCTTACTTTGTTTTTTCATAGATGCTTGTAAGCTATGCATGTAATATAATGTAATTTATTTCTAAACATTCAAATTGCCAATAATATTGAAGTTTCAACTTTGCACAAGGTACAATTGTTTTAAAGAAGAGAAAATGCTACATATCAAAGGTCTATCTCCTATTCAGTAAAAGGGACAATCTTAACAAAAGAAAAATGTAACACTGGTAGCATTGACAATGATCCATCCCCTCCTCTCTTTTACAATAAAGACAATCTTAACAAAAGAAAAATGTAACGGTGGTAGCATTAATAATGGCCTATCCCCTCTTCTCTTTTACAACAGGAACAATCTTAACAAAAGAAAAATGTAACACTGACAACATTAACAAAGGCCTATCTCCTCTTCTCTTTTACAACGTCCATAGCATTGGCAGCATCAAAATCACATACTTGAACATAGTTCAAAACCTTAAGGTAATTTTTTGATAACTCAGTAAAGGCAAAAAAAAAAAAAAAAAATTACATCATTTGTTAATCATTTACCAAGAAAATTCATGCGAGCATCATAATTAGTTGTTCTATCAGCCAAAGGAACTTGTGCATGATCAAACCCAACATCCATTCCCTACAAGAAATTATAATGATTTGGTGTCTTCTATGTCATTGCATAAAATAACATGCCACTTATTAATAGTGATGTGCATAAAATATATACAATAAAATACTCACATATCTACATATTTAGCCTTACTTTTATGTTATTTTGTGACTGATTATATAATATCTTTGTGTTGCAGGCAACAAGGACTTTACATGCAAAGTGGGGCTAGGCCAATTGAATCAAGCCAACTTATATCCAGCCAGGCATGAATTCAAGAGAAGACTAACCCAATTAAATTTAAGTCCAATTGAAGTAAGGAATCAAAGGAAATTTGTATGAAATCCAAGTCTAATTCGGATTAGGATTCCAGCCTACACACCAGTTAGTATTTTTGGCATAACTTTCGGCTCAGATGTCTAATCGAAATGATTCTAGTTGGGCTAGAAAGTTAACTTAAAGGGCTACAACTTTGTAGTATACCAAAAGCCCGAATTATGAAGTTAAATGGGCCAAAATATTCAGTTAACTTAAGCCTAAAAATCTAGGGTTTTCTCCAAACGGAAATTGAATTTGTAATAGGGTTCTTTGACCTATTTAAAAGGCTCTTTAGGGTAAAATTCAAGGACTGAGGCTAGTGCTAGGGCTGAGGGCTGAGGGCTAAACATAGAGAGTGCGGCTACCTCTTCCATAACAGTTAGTTTTATTTTATTTGTCTAGTTTAATGTTTAGTATTTTTATTTTGTGTTTTCTTTCAATTACTATGAGTAGCTAAATTTATAATTAGGGTTGAGGATGAAACCTTGTTAAGGATTATTAGTAATATTTATGTGATTTGATTTTTCCCACAATAGTTGTTCTTTAACGATTTAAATTGTTCTTGCTTCATATCAATTGACTAAGATGGGATTCTAGATATGAGTTCAATCATGTTTTTTCTCATGATTTAGGATTTGTCTTAATTAATTGAATGCTTGGTTTATTAATTCTTGATTATAAAATTGGATATCGCTTGTGATTTGTTTGTCAATAGATACAATTTATGATTTGATTTATAAAATTGGATATATCTTGTGATTTGTTTGGCTATGGATGCAATTGATGATTTGATTTTATACTGAAGAAGTGAAAAAGAACATGCTTTAGATATTTAAATAGAAGTTTTAATGATAATATTTTCCATGGTAGCAAGATTGATTTCTAGATTATCATGTAGTGAGTTGGAAAAAATTAATGATCATAAATATATGTTGATATGACTTACAAGGCGGATTTCAAAACCTTAATTCCTTTCCCTTGATTGTTTACATCTTTTTATTGCTTTATATCTTTTGCTTAGTTTAATTATTTGCTTAATTTTATTATTTGCTTAGTTTATTTAATCTTAGAAAAACCAATTTTTATTAAACTAGATTAAGATTAATTTGGTTAAGATTTGATTAATTTTCCTACGTTCATCCAAGTCCTTGTGGGTTCGACCTTGTTCTTGTCAAACTATACTTCGGTATGGTTCGTACACTTGCGAGTACTTTAAAATTTCACAACAAATAGCTTAAAAATCTTCTCGATGTTATTTTTCCATCTATCTTACTTTTATTTGCATAATGCTTTCGAACGCTAAACCCCATTTGTTTTCCATAATTTTTCCAAAACATCCAAGCTGCTTCTAACGTATCAAACTCCATACCAACCTCCAGGGTACAATCAATCATTGTATCCTTGTTTTGACAAGAATTGTCCATCATCCTATAAAAGTACAAAAAAAAAAAAAAAAAAAAAAAACTCAATTCCAATAAGCTGAAATGAATATTTCTAATATTACTAATATACCAAATATACCAAGGTCCCATTACTAATATACTCAAACTAAATAGACAAGTTTAAAACAATCATTGTAATAGCAAAACCCAATAACATGACAGAAAAGCACCAAAGCAGATTACCAAATCCAACAACTTACAAATTATTAGAAAAATTGGCAAAAACACAAAGCAAATTGATTACACCAGTATATATATATATATATATATTATTAATATGGACTACAATTGAGTGATTCAAAGTAGATGCATGCTAATTGATATTCAATTGATTCCAAGTGGTTAGAGGCATCATGGATTAACTTATTAATATTCAATTGAATCATCGATTAACTTAGGGTTTTCAAATATATAATTCTTACACAGTATTCTTTTCTAGGGCAGAAGACTCAAAATATAATTTAAGTGAAAATAAAGGGTAATAAGAATTAGTATTCAGGCATTGATTTTAATTATAAACATAGTGGGGCAAACACAAAAGTAAAGATTAAGAATTTTAAAAATCAACAATACATAAAGGGGTCCCAATTGCCAAAACATGTAAAGAATTCCATGGACTGCCCTGTGGCAATGGTTCAACTATGGATATCACATAACCCATTACAAGTGCCTCAACAATTTTACAAGAAAAAAAATTAGTACTGCATAAACAAGATGCACACCATAAACTAAATAAGTACAGGCCATCCATGAAATGGTCATGATATAAGAATCATTCTTTTCTTCTCTCTGATTATAGTGGGTGAGGCCTTGCTCTTTGTCTAAGATTACACTAAAGGTAACAAACCAGTACAATTATCTTGTTTGTCTACTTGTTTCTTATCTTGAACAATTATCAAACATCTTGCAGGCAAAGGGTAGCCCCAAAAAATACAGCCTTTCTTGAACAATTATTAACAGTTTTGCAATAGTGAAATTGCAAAACAACAAAAATCTAATATCAAGCATAGGTACGAAATAAAAAAATGAAAAAAGAAAAGAGAAGAAAAAAACAGATTGAAGAAAGGAAGAACTAGTAGTGAGTAGTCAATAGACAAAGAACAAAGGCTAGAGAGAGAGTAAGATAGTTGATATATCTGGCCTCCATTGGGCTTTAGGGATTAAGCTGGATGGATCCATCATTTGTGATTGAAAATATTGAAAATTTCAAGGATGTAGGAGAGTTGTAAAAGAAAGTTCGATTTTCTTCTTGAACTGTTTTGTCCAGGAGTGTTTTTGGATTTAGATGGGAAATATGGCGGGAGTAATTTGTGGGTTGATGAATTTTTCAAGTTTGAGATTTGTTTCATCAAAAAAAAAAAAAAAAAAAAGTTAGATCCGTTTGTTTCTAACGTTAAGGATAACCCCTTTTTTTTTTTTTTGTGTTTTTAAAAGAGTAAGTTAGTGGATTGATGATGTGGCAACATCTTAAATCATTAATTTTAAATGAGAGGTGAGGATTTAAAGAAATCTACTTGGTAGAGTATTTTAAGAATTTTAGAAGATCTAAATCCATGGAAAACATCCCCCACGCCCCCAAATTGAGGGAGAAAGAGAGAACCTGAAAAGTAGAGGCAAATTTATTTTATAAAAAAATCTCCATAAAAAAAAATACAAGTTCATCTTCTCAAAAAAAAACTTGAAAGAAGTTCAATATGTATATATATATATATATATTTTTTTTTTTTTTAAAGAAAAAGTTCAAATGTTCAATAGTCAAAAAAACATACTCTACCAAGTACCAAATCCATCCAAGAAAAAAGCCAATATATTCAAAATAAGAAAGGGATATGAATTAGAGATAATGAAGGGATCTGATGGGATTGTTTTCCTGAATCCAAGTTAGATATCGGTATTATTTATTTACTTAACAAAACAAAAATATATTATAGATTTATTTCCTTTTGGGTCACCATAAATGAAATACTATTCACTATAGAATCATATAAAGTTGATAGTGTCAAAGGAATTTCCGTGTAGAGAAAAAAACAATGGCCGCAAAAATGGCCAAACAGCAACCAAAAACTGCTGAGAAAACATCCATACTCCACCAATCAAATCAGTACTTTGTGAAAAGAATTCTTTCAAGAGATTCATCTGTTGGTTGCTCTAATCGTTTATATTATCATCATAACCCTGGTGAGGTTCCATTCAAATGGGAATTGAAGCCTGGCAAGGCCAAAAATCCACAACAGCATGATAATAAAATCACATCAACCATTGACCCGCCACCGGCTAAGCGTCTCCTAGGGGTGTCTATGGCAAAGAAGGCTTCCTCGTCGGGTTCAAAGCCGAAGGCTTGTTCATGGAAGAAGTTCAAGAAAAACCTAAAGGGCAAGAAGAATGTCCAAGTTAAGTCACAAGACTCTCAACCAGAGTGTGACACTGTTGTTGATTTTAAGCATGGCTCGGATGAATTAGATGGGTGTGAGTTTTCTAGGTCGGACAAGGAGTTTATGGCTTCGAGTAGTGGTTCAAGCAGTTCATCATCGGGGTCATCCTCTAATAATAAAGCTATTGCTATGCATCGCCCTTGGAAATTGAAGAATCTTACTAAGGGTTTTGTTAGATGGAAGATCTAATTGCAATACTCCATAGAATGTTGAGGTTTTTTTTTTTTTTTTTTTTTTTTTTTAACGTGGGACTGTTTTATTTGTGTAAATTTTTAAGTACTAGGTTAATCTTTTAAACTTCTGTTTTTCTTTTCACAAAACATGTGGCTAAATGTGCGTGTGTTTGCACAATAGGCAAAGTGTTAGTGTAGAAACCCTAACGCAGATTCCTCTAAGTTTGAGGTTGTGAATGCCTGTGTGCTTTTTTTTCTTTTTTTTTTTGGTGAATGAATGCCTTTGTGTTTTGTTACAAATAGATCTTTCAACCCCATGTTATTTTAGATTATAAATTTGTTTTTGTTACTTTTGCTTTTGTTGGTGTGGAAAAGAACGTTTATTTTAGAATCAATCTATTTGTGGGTTCACAATATTTTCACAACAAATCATAAGTTGTTAGTTGTTATTGATTCTAATTTGATCCTATCACTGAAATTACTTTTCTACCTTATCAATAACAACTCATAACAACATACCACATAAAATTTGTTGTGAAAATGTTGTGGATATAACATTTTTCTACATCCTGTTTATGATTTTTTTGGATTTGAGGACTAGGATGAATATGCTAGATAGAAATTCTCCGAGCCTCTTAAGGAAAAGTCAAGAAATTCCTAAAAATTATGGAATCAATTAATCAAAGTAGTCAATCATGCATTGACTTATGTATATTTTCTGTATTTGGAAATAAAATACCATAAATATTCCCTGACATCGCTTCTAAAATAAGTTCCCTTTCCTTTTCTACTTAATTAATTACATAACATTTGTAATCTTTGAAAATCTGAATGAATGCAATATTTGTTAGATTTTTTTTTCCCCTCGGAGAAACTTTTTCACATAAGTATAGTCTGGGTTTGGAATTAAAGAACCATAAATATTCCCTGTCATCACACTTCTGCTAAAATAAGTTATATATCTTTCCTTTCTTCTTAATACAAACACATCACCTGTAATCTTTGAAAATCTGAATGAATCCAATATTTGTTAGATTTTTTCCTCTCAGAGAACCTTTTAGGCAATGGTTTGAAAGAAAAAATCATGATAGAATTATTAGTAAATTACGAAAATGATTATGGATGGAATTAAAAACTATTGATGCAAGCAAAGTGTGATAATAATTATCACATGTGGCAAACTTGTCCTAATTATGAGGTAAGAAAAATAAAGCTCTTCCTATGTGATATAGGTTGTGTACTCATCCTTAGGATAGAAGATAGATATTACTTGTTAAAAAAAAATTACTTTTTGATAATATGAACTGTGGTAGAAAATACTTTTGATAATGTGAACGTTAAAAACAAGATAGATAGCTAACCCAAGCTACTTATTACAACAGCATAACTGAATTAAAAAAAAAAAAAAAAGTTTGACTTGCCTCAGTACTTTTTTAACTGAAATTTCCTTTTGTTTTAATGAAAAACTATCACATCATCTACTAACTAAATAAAAAATAGAGATTAAAACTTACTATCACTTGCTGTTATATATTTAAAACAAAAGAACATGTTCAGTTAAAAAAAATATGAAAAGTAAGCCAAAAAAAAAAAAAAAAAAGTTCCAATAACATTATTTAGAATCTTTGAAATAAGATACTCAGACTAAGGTGTAAGGAACACTTGCAAAGTTGTGGTCCTCAATCCCCTTCCTTTCTCTCTCTTTTTCTTTCTTTTTTTAAAACAATTTCTTATGGGAAACAGGAAAAAAGATTTTTAAAAAAATGCACAATTATTTTCAATCGAAATTTTTTATTTTTTTTTGGAGTGATATTAGAGATACTACAAATTTTATTACATGAGGCATTATGTTTAAGCTGCGTTTAATAAATGCAGCTTTGGGATATATTGAAAAAAAAAAAAAAATCCCAGCTAAACCCGGGTTCAGAGCTGGACCCAGCTAAACGCAGCTTGAACCCAACAAAACGCAGCTTCAAAGCTGGTCTATAGCCGTGTTTAGAAAATGCGGTTATAGGTCCAGAGGTGGAGCTGCGTTTTTAAAAAACATAGGTCAAACAGTACCCTGAAGCTACGTTTTTTAAAAACGCAGTTCCAAAGTGCGTTTTTTGTAGTGTGACCTAAAAAAAAAAATTAAACATTTATTTATTTGGATGTTAAAATTTACTGATTACATTCATTACGTCATTACATCCGTACTTATTATATTCTAATGGTAGGAAACCTACCAATCACTATCCTAATTGGTCAATGCATATTGTACCTTGCCGACGATGGAATTGCATGCACACACCTGCATAGGTAGAATGGAGTGTACTTTTTACAATTTATTTTATTTTATTTTTTTATTATGGTTGGTAAAACGGAGAAACTAGGGAACATCAAAATTACTAAGGCAGAGTCCATTAGGAGAAATTATATAGTTTTTTGGTTGTTCATGTCACTTGTCCACTATTTTACTAAACGACTTCTATTTGTTTAAAATTACTAAGTCAGTAATTAGTTTCTATTTAAAAAAATTTTCTCGATCGGTAATTTTAAACACGTGCGAGTTTTTTAGTGGAATAGTAAATCACGTCACTTATTCACCATGTGGACCTTATAATTACTCGTGAGTATAGACCAACATCATCAAAATTAAATATATCAAAAACCCTTAATAGCGGGGCTTCAAAAGGCAAAAAGTCCAAGTGTATCAATACATTTGTTAGCTTCCTTGTAACAATGGGCAACTCTGACATGAAGAATTTGGGAATCTAGCAGCTTGCAATCAACCACAAAAGAAGTGACATGTGACATTAGAATTATTTACCAACTCAACAACAGATTTGGCATCTAATTTTATTGCAAGATAAGACCGTCACTAAAAATCCAGACTCATCTCCAATAACTCCTCTTTCTCAGGACTACCCAGAATTACCTTGAGAAGACCCATCCAAATTGAGTTTGAGCCAGCCCATTTGATCTGAGTTAAGATGCTAGGAACCTCACTTCTATTAGATATAGCACATTGACCATATTTGACAGCCTATGCGAGATTACATTATGCAGGTTGACATTGTGAGGAAGCACATGAAACAAGAACTTATTTCTGTGATGCCAAAGAGAAAAATAGTCCACCATTGAATGATAAACTCTTGTAAATTACTTGAATAAAAATCTGGAAACTTATTGCTGAATGTGAGATTCTCCTATAAATTTTTGGCCAAGATACAATCTCTCAAAGCCTGGATTATACACTCATTACCATCCAATCCAAGCTGACAGGGCAGTTCACTGACCTGCCCATACCTCTTTTAGCGATGCATTCTCTAACCGCAATACTGTTATGAAAGCACAGCCCGATAAAAGTTTGAATTCATGGAAGGGTTTTAACAGTTTTTAGCTTCAAAACCCATTGACCATTGAACAAAGATTCTTTAATTTCCCCCATATCCTTTGACAAATTGTAGGCACTCTTTGTATCAAAGTCACCATTCGCAAACACAGCCCAATTCAAGCATTTCACAGCACAAATTCACGGTACATGCTTTTTTTATTATTATTGATTTACCATATCTACATAATAACATAAAATATTAATTTAAATATACTTTTTATAATAATAAATTTCAAAATTAAATATTTATGGTACATATGTTACAAAAAGTATGTACAAGCAAATGATTCTTTTCGTCAGCTTTCACCGTTCATTATGTTAAGCTTGGTCATAATATTGACTAATAATGTGTTTTCAGGAGGCTTGAATGAATGAGCAGAAACCCTTTTTTTATTTATTTAGTTCCATACATAGTGGGACAATGTTGCCCTTTGCGAAGACTGAAAGTGAAAGATCTTTGATTGTCGTTGATTATGCTATCTATGAACTAGGAAGCTAGCAAGCATTGATGTGGATCAAAATGAAGCACCCAAAAGTTGAGGATTAGAGCATATTCAACTTATACATAAGTGTCTTTGGGGGATGGGGTGAAGAAAACCCACTGGTTGTGACTTGTAAGTCTTGTGACTAGGACTTTGGCAGCACGAACTCTAAAAGTCTAACAAGGCATGGTTTTGAAACCGTGAACCCCTCTTCTTTGCGGTTTTTTAGCCTTAAGAACCTCTCTATGCAAGAAAAGCATGCACCCGTGCGAACCGCACGCTTCCTAAAGCCGTGAACGGTTCTCACGGTTCCTTTTTTTCAGCAAATACCGGCCGAAATTAAAGCTTTGGCCGGCATGCATTTTGTACTTTTTTTTTCAGATCTGGAATCAAAAGATTTGTGAGGAAAAAAAAAAAAAACTGAGATGAAGAAGACGACAAATTAAGTAGGGGTTGTGCGAAGTTGAAGCAGCAAGCTAGCAACCCAACACAGATCTCCAGTCATGGCTTTCATCTTCATCTTCATCTTTGTCTTCTGCTTCAATTTCTTCTTCTTTTTTCTTTCCGTCTCCACTGCTGTGGACTCTGATTTCTCACCTTCTCTCTGTTTGTTTTGTTACTAGTGTATTCTTTTTTATGTTTCTACCCCTTCACGTGACTTTGCATTGGAGAGGAGGAAAACGTTTGATTTTTGGGTTTGTTTGGATATAATTTATTATTGCTGAAAGTTATTAAAAATTGAAAATATTATAGCAAGATAGTTTTTAAATATATGAATAGTATCACAGGACCTATTTTTAATATTTTTTAATGCGTGAACAGTGTCTGTGGGTTTTATGAACAGTATATAAACAGTATTTAAACGTGCGTGAACAGTATTTTTTATCTGCACAGTAACTTCTGTCTTTGCACAGTAACCTTTTTTTTTTTTTTTTTTTTTTTCCACGCGTTTTCATCTAAATTTTACTGTAGCAGCACTGTTGTGGCTACCGTTCATTGAACAGTAGGCGCAAAGTTTGACTTTTCAGCACAAATTTTACTATTCATGGATCCACAAATTTCACTTTTTAGTAATTTTTTCATTAAAAATGGGTTCCACGGTACTATTTACACATTTAAAAATTATTTGCTACAGTGTTTTTCAATTTTCAGTTTTCAGTTTTCAGCTGTATCTAAACGGATCCTTAAAGATGGCTCAGCCATTAGGGGGTGTTTGGTTTGCATTTTCAAACAACTATTTTTAGTTTTTAAACAATATTTTACGTATTTTCATATACTTTTTCACCCATATGTATTTTCACAAATATTTTTAAACAACAATTTTCAGCTTTTAAACACATGTACCAAATGGATCCCTAGAATTTTGCAGCTTTGAGGCTGTGATGTGACTTATATTGATAGATTGATATGTAACAAATAATATAGAAATATGTACACCAAATTTTTATAATATTTTTTCAATAAATTATAAGTGGTTATTTGATTTTGGTTTAAATTCGAATCTAACACTAATATTATTTTTTTGCTTTAACAATAACATTGTCATTTAAGATTTATTGTAAAAATATTATAAAAATATTGTAAAAATATCATTTTTCAATAAAATATTAGAAGTACTTTTAATTAATATTTACAATTTTTTTAACGTGAAAATATAGTGGTACAAAATATTTTACAATTTTTTTGTTACAATTAGAGAAACCACTTCAGAGGTTGCAAAATTGTGTAAAATATAAAAAGTGGTTAATTTTACACATTTTAATAAAAAAATACTCATATCAGTGCATGTAAAATTGTGCATATATATAAAAATGCTACAATAACTGCGCATATATGTATGATTACTGTAGTTTTGCATTTAATATTTTACTATTTGTTTCTTTCTCCTGCGCCTCACTCTCTCTTTTGCATCATTGAAGGAAATGATAAAAAAATGTAAAAGAATGAATATTTTATTCAATAAATGTTTAAAATAGATAAATTGAAGTAAAAGTTAGTGTGTAAAATAGAAAAAAAATATTTTTTTTTGCAAAATAGACAAATTTTACACCATCTGATGCGATTGCTCTTATAATGTAGCAAATTGTGAACGGTGAAGGAAAAATAATGAGTCACATCATAATTGTGGCAAAATATTATAAAATAGCGTGTGATTCTAAAACTACTTTTTTTAGGCAACAAATACAATTAAGTATATAATAATTATTTTTAATTTAAAATTACTAAGTAATTTAATTTTTTATTTTATTTAATGTAAGTGTCCTTATAATTCCTATGTTATTATAATATTACTATTACAAGTTTAACTAATCAACATATAAGTAAATAAAGAAATATTATATCCATGTATGTTTAAGATTTGATATTTCTTATTTGTCCTGTGACAATTATGAGAGGAAAAAATATATTTGAAAGATAGATTTTCATATTTAATTGGATCTTTCTACTTAATTTTTTTTATTTATACTAACTTAATATATTTATTTATATTTAAATAATTATTAAATTAATTATGATGTCATCACGGCTCGACTTCGGTCTGGCCTCAAAAACCTTAAATCTCTTTCTTTTATAGTTTATTGAACAGTTCGGATATGAAAACCATACTTTTAAGTACACAATTTTGAACTTTCCATCCACCTATTTATACCTCATAATGCATCTTACTATTAATTTCCAACTAAAAAGGCATTGCATCGATTAAGATGGGGCTATGTACATAAATTTCCCCAACTGCCGAAGAAACTCATCTTCCATTAATTCCCAACTTTTAGCATTTAGCAACTCTTTTTACACTTACCAATCTTTTCATCTATTTAAGCAATTCAACATAGGCTGCCATCTTTGCCTGAATGATGATGGATGCCCAGAAGGAAGAGAGCGTAAACAATGTTGAAGAAGATAATACTAACGTGAGGAATCAACAAAGAAAAAGAGGAAGGTTAAGGAAAAGTGCCAAGGATATTGAGAGTATCACTGAAAAGAAAAAGAAGTATAGGTCTTTGAATGATATAGAGAAGGCAGAAGCTGAAGAATCCATTTTCTGTGAAAGAGTTGAACTTGAACCTGATGATGAGGAGTTGGTAGCTGTAAGCAGTGCTCCCATGAAGATAAAAAGGCGAAAACGAAAGAGCACGCCAAGACGAGCTGCGGTTTAATCAAACTTTCCAACTTTGAAGGTGCATTAGTAATTAATTGGTATGTTAAAAATATTATACTGTAGGTTTTTCCGGTATGTACAGAGAATGTTCTTTCTCATCTTAATACTATATTTTAAGCCGATTTGGTTTTTCTTTAATTGAAGTCTTAGCTTTATTCTTAAAATAAAATAAAATAAACTACAGTAGATTTTAATTTTGTTTGTTTATTAGTTTATTTTCTTTCTTTAAGTGGTGTTAGGGTCCTTGGGGGATAAACAAAACTTATTTCATAAACTTTATAAATTATTGGCCATTATCAATTACAAAAAAGTAAGTCAAACATTTATTATTCATAATGTTGTATTGAAGAAATGCTAATCGTATTCATTAATCTATATATCTATATATATAATAATAGATGAAGGTTTTTTATTTTCTATTTTTATTTTTTGAGAAACAATAATTGGTGAAGTTGAGAGAAACTCAAATGAGAATTCTAAATTAGAGTTCCAATTTTGTTGCATTGTCTCCTAAATTATTTATATATTCTCAAAGAGTTTTATTCCTTAATTTTAGAATCAAATCTGGGATCACATCATAAATATTCATCCAAGTAAGTTATTAGGTGCAAAAACCAAAGAGGTTAGAATATAATAATAAAAAAAATGGACAATTTACATTTTATACCTAATAATATCCTTACAAATTTTTTTAAAGAGTTAACAAAATATAAAAGTGACTATCAATAGTATTTCAATTATACATATAAGAATTATATCATGCATCTTATTGTATATTTCTAAGTGTATCTATGTATATGCATGGAGTTACAAGCTAGTAATTATAATGTTACGTTATAAGTTTTCTGAAATAAAATTTATAGTGACCTTGACATATTTTTTTGTTTATTATTTTTTTTTAAGAAGCTTATGAGAGTGTATACAGCATATATGATTCAAGAATTGTCTGTTTAGCACAATAGTATTTTTTTTAGAGAGTTTTAATTTATGACGCTCGCTCCTGATAATAGTTATTTATCATCAGATCAAGACACCAATTAGTTTTTGGTATAGAGCATATATGATTCAAGAATTGTCTAGCACAATAGTATTTTTTTTTTAGAGAGTTTTAATTTATGGCGCCTGCTCTTGATAATAGTTCTTTATCATCAAATCAAGACACCAATTAGTTTTTAGTATAGGCGATGATTGAATTCAACTATAAGAGATTTTACCAGTTGAACTAATTGGTCTAATATAATAGTAAAAGACAGTGAGTTGCACCCATACTCCTAAGTAGGTTATTTATTTATTTTTATTATTTATATTTTTTACATAATAGAATTGAATGACATAAATGGATCAAAGATTCAAAGTTGCACCGATTCATTTTGACAGTTGTTAATTTACTGTCCTTGATATCTCTCTCATTCTACCTTCAGCTTTCCAAAAATGATTGTTTTTCCTTAGTATTTTTTTTTCTTTTTTTGGGTGTGTGTGTGGAGAAACATGTCTTTAATAGTATGGTACAAAAGAAGTTGATTTCCGCATCAACATATAAATTATATACTCTTTAACCTTTGAATGTTGAGGTTGGTGTTTTTTATTTTTTTTTTCTTTAAAAAAAAATGTGGGACTGTTTTATTTGTGTAAATTTTTAAGTACTAGGTTAATCTTTTTAACTTTTGTTTTTCTTTTCACAAAACATGTGGCTAAATGTGCATATGTTTGCACAAATAGGCAAAGTGTTAGTGTAGAAACCCTAACACAGATCCCTCTAAGTTTGAGGTTGTGAATGCCTCCTTTTTTTTTTTTTTTTCCTTCGCTGAATGAATGCCTTTGTGTTTTGTTACAAATAGATCTTTCAACCCCATGTTATGATAGATTATAAATTCGTTTTTGTTACTTTTGCTTTTGTTGGTTTGGAAAAGAATGTTTAGAATATCTATTTGTGCTATGTTCACAATATTCTCACAAAAAATTATAAGTGGTTAGTTGTTATTGGTTCTAATTTGAACCTATCACTAAAATTACTTTTCTAATTTGAGGGCTAAGATGAATGTGCTAGATAGAAATTCTCCAAACCTATTAAGGAAAAGTCAAGAAATTCCTAAAAATTATGGAATCAATTAATCAAAGTGGTCAATTATGCATTGACATATGTATATTCTGTATTTGGAAATAAAATACCATATATATTCCCTGTCATCACTTCTAAAATAAGCTCCCTTTCCTTTTCTTCTTAATTAATTACATAACATGTGCAATCTTTGAAAATCTGAATGAATGCAATATTTGTTAGATTTTTTCCCCTCGGAGAAACTTTTTCACATAAGTATAGTTTGGGTTTGGAATTAAAGAACCATAAATATTCCCTGTCATCACACTCCTAAAATAAGTTATATATCTTTCCTTTTCTTCTTAATACAAATACATCACATGTGTAATCTTTGAAAATCTGAATGAATGCAATATTTGTTAGATTTTTTTCCTCTCAGAGAACCTTTTAGGCAATGGTTTAAAAGAAAAAAATCATGATAGAATTATTAGAAAATTACGAAAATTATTATAGATGGAATTGAAAACTCTATATTGATGGAAGCAAAGTGTGATAATAATTATCACATGTAACAAACTTGTCTTAATTATGAGGTAATAAAAATAAAGCTCTACCTATGTGATATGGGTTGTGTAATCCTTAGGATAGAAGATAGATATTACTTGTCAAAAAAAGAAGATATTACTTTTTGATAATATGAACGGTGATAGATAATACTTTTTGATAATGTGAACGTTAAAAATAAGCTAAGTAGCTAACCCAAGCTACTTATTACAACGGCATGAGTGAATAAAAAATAAAAAAAAAAGTTCCAATCGCGTTATTTAGAATCTTAATTTGAAATAAGATATTCAGACTAAGGTGTAAGGAACACTTGCAAAGTTGTGGTCCTCAATCCCTTTCTCTCTCTCTTTTTCTTTCTTTTTTTAAAACAATTTCTTATAGGAAAAATATCGGCAAACATGGAGAAAGATTTAAAAAAAAAAAAAAAGTGCACGATTATTTTCAATTGAAATTTTTTATTATTTTCTTGGAGTGATATTAGAGATACTGCAAATTTTGTTATATGAGACTTACAAAATGATGTATCATTGATCTAAATTTTTTTTTTAAACATTTATTTATTTAGATGTTAAAGTTTACCAATTACGTTCGTACTTTTTATTTATTTATTTATTTTTTGATAATAGAACACGCCATCTCACAAGACTGCTAGCAGCAGTTGGAGACGCGGAGCTCTATATATACAAAAAGAACTAAACTCACGCACCCGATATAGGAAACCTACCAATCACTATCCTAATTGGTCAATGCATATTGCACCTTGCGGATGATGGAATTGCATGCACACACCTGCATAGGTAGAATAGACTGTACTTTTAACAAATTTTTATTTTTTATTTTAAATTTTTTGTTGGTAAAATGACATTCATTCAAGAGAAACTAGGGAACATCTAAGGTACTAAGGCAGAGTCCATTAGAGTACAAACCAACGACATCAAAATTCAATAACCCTTAATAGCGGGGTTTGAAAAGGCAAGAAGTCCATCTTAGCAAGTGTATCAACACACTTGTTAGCTTCCTTGTGATAATGGGCAACTCTGACACGAAGGATTTGAGAATTTAGTAGCTTTCAATCATCCAAAAAGAAGAAATGACATAATTAGTGATATGTGACATTAGAATTATTTACCAACTTAACAACAGATTTTGGCATCTAATTCTATTTCTACAACTTCAAGGTTAAGGTTGTTGCACAAGATAAAACCATCTCTAAGAGTCCAAAGTTCGGCAATAAAGCTGATTGACCAATATTTCTTGAGAAATCACGAACCGACAAGCCAGACTCATCATCTCCAATAACTCCTCTTCCTCCGGACTACCCAGGATTACCTTGAGAAGACCCATCCTGCCATCCAAATTGAGTTTGAACCAGCCCATTTGAGGTTTCTCCCATTTGATCTGATTTAAGATCCTAGGAACCTCACTTCTATTAGATGTAGCACATTGACCATATTTGACAGCCTATGCGAGATTATATTATGCAGGTTGACATTTGTGAGGAAACACATGAAATAAGAACTTATTTCTGCGATGCCAAAGAGAAAAATAGTGCACCATTGAACAGCTAGGCGAGGCATCAGTCTATCAACACGAGTGTTCAAATTGAATGATAAACTCTTGTAAATTACTTGAATAAAAATCTGGAAACTTATTGCTGAATGTGAGATTATCCTAGCAAATTTTGGCGAGAATATATGCAATCTCTCAAAGCCAAAATTATAGACTCAGTAGTCAGTACCATCCAAGCTGATGGGGCAGTCCGCTGAGATGTCCATACCTCTTTTAGCGATGCATTCTCTAACCTCAATACTGTTATGAAAGCACAGCCCGACAAAAGTTTGAATTCTTGGAAGAGTTTTACAGTTTTTAGCTTCAAAACCCTTTGACCATTGAACAAAGATTCTTTAATTTCCCCTATATCCTTAGACAAATTGTAGGCACTCTTTGTATCAAAGTCACCATTCGCAAACACAGCCCAAATCAAGCATTTCACAGCAGAAATTCACGGTACATACTTTTTTTATTATTATTAATTTACCATATCTACATAATAACATAAACTATTAATTTAAATATATTTTTTATAATAATAAATTTCAAAATTAAATATTTATGGTACATATATTACAAAAAGTATGTACAAGCAATTGATTCTTTTCGTCAGCTTTTACCGTTCATTATGTTAAGCAGAAACCCTTTTTTTTATTGTGATAGTTCCATACATAGTGGGATCATGTTGCCCTTTGCGAAGAGTCAAAGTGAAAGATCTTTGATTTGTCGTTGATTATGCTATCTATGTACTAGGAAGCTAGCAAGCATTGATGTGGACAAACTGTACCCTACTTCACAGCCCTTAGAAACGTGTGTGTCTGACGACTGAGGCTAACTGAGAGCACCACGTACCTCTATTTCATTTTCATGGTATATACATGTGGAATGGTAAAAGCATTATAGAAACATATTGCACGCAGAAAAAAATGCATCTTGCTGAATGCATTAATCATCATTCAATAGGTAATAGCAAAGATCACCGAATGTACTGATGGAGATAAGATTTGATTTCAGATTGGCAAACTTTATAAGTTATAACTAATACACATGTTTTTATATATCCATGGACATACAAAGATTAAACACACTGTGCATGAGTATAACACTCACACATTGATGATGCAAAGGATCTCCTAGCTACTTGTCCAAATTGGAGTCTTGTAAAATCCCTGCAAAAGAAAATCACTCAATCAAAAAGCACTGGTGTGATATAGGCATAAGTTTCTCTGAAAACTCATAAAAACCCAATTTACTGATAATAAGAGTTTTCTATTATTTTCCTCTCATACCTTGAGTGGGTGTGGCCTAATGTTTATATAAGGGTCATTGCTGACAACTCCTTCTATGATTTCCTCTAATTACTAGAATCATGGCATAATGGATAACGGGAGGATCACTAGACATTGCTGACGAGATCCTCTCAATATACTGAATAGTAATTCTCTTTTTGGGGTTTGATTTTAAATTATTTAATTTACTTTTACGTCCCATTATTTTGAATTTTAGTTAAATTAGTTTCAACTAAATAATAAGGTTATTTTGGAAGTATAAAAAGATTTATTCCAATTTTATAGACTAAATCAACAATTTGCTTTAGCTAGGTGACAGACTAACAGTAAGGATGACAATGAGACATGCTTTAAAAGAGTAAGTATTGAAATGAAAATAACAAAAAAATATTTATTCGAAAGGATCGAAATGAAGCACCCAAAAGTTGAGGATTAAAGCATATTCAACTTATATATGTGTGTCTTTGGGGGATGGAGTGAGGAAAACCCACTGGTTGTGACTTGTGTAAGTCTTGTGACTAGGACTTTGACAGCACGAACTCTAAGCACAAAATTTTGAACCTTCCATCCACCTATTTATACCCCATAATGCATCTTACTATTAATTTCCAACCAAAAAGGCATTGCATCGATCAAGAATACATTAAGTTGGACCTATGTATATAAATTTCCCCAACTGCTGAAGAAACTCATTTTCCTTTTTTGGCATTTGAAAGTGGCCCTCCATTAATTCACAACTTAGCAACTAGCAACTCTTTTTACACTTCACCTACTTCTTTTCATTTATTTATACAATTCAACATAGGCTGCTATCTTTGCCTGAATGATGATGGATTCCCAGAAGGAAGAGAGCGTAAACAGTGTTGAAGAAGATAATACTAACGTGAGGAATCAACAAAGAAAAAGCAGAAGGTTAAGGAAAAGTGCCAAGGATATTGAGAGTATCACTGAAAAGAAACAGAAGTATAGGTCTTTGAATGATATAGAGAAGGCAGAAGCTGAAAAATCCATTTTCTGTGAAAGAGTTGAACTTGAACCTGATGATGAGGAGTTGGTAGCTGTAAGCAGTGCTCCCATGCAGATAAAAAGGCGAAAACGAAAGAGCACACCAAGACGAGCTGCGGTTTAATCAAAATTTTCAACTTTGAAGGTGCATTAGTAAGTAATTGGTATGTTAAAAATATTATACTGTAGGTTTTTCTGATTGTACAGAGAATATTCTTCCTCACCTTAATGCTATATTTCAAGCCGATTTGTTTTTTCTTTAATTGAAGTCATAGCTTTATTCTTAAATTGCAAGAAAAAAAAAAACTACAGCAGATTTTAATTTTGTTTGTTATTTGTTTTATTGTTTATTTTCTTTCTTTAAGTGGTGTTAGGGTCCTTAGGGATAAACAAAATTTATTTTATAAAATTTATAAATTGATGTGCCATCATCAATTACAAAAAAGTAAGTCAAACATTTATTATTCATAATGTTATTGAAGAAACACTAATTTATTCATTAATGAAAAATGCTAACGAGTGCCTTTAGGATAATGATTAATAATTAATTTAATTTTTTTTTATAGAAAATGAAAAAAAGAAAAGTAATTAATATTTTGACAGTTTTTTTCATTTTCCATAAAAGTAGTATCAAACTTTCCTAAAATGAATTATTAACAAGTGTTTTAAGGATACTCGTTAGCATGACCCATCATTAATAATTATATTGTTACTTTATAATTTTTTTGAAATAAAATTTATGGTGACCTTGACATTTTTTTTTCAGAAGCTTATGAGAGTGTATACAGCATATATGATTCAAAAACTGTCTGTCTAGCACAATAGTGAAAGACAGTGAGTTGCACCCATACTCCTAAGTAGGTTATTTATTTATATTATTTATATTTTTTATTTTTTACATTATAGAATTGAATGACGTATAAATGGATCAAATATTAAAAGTTGCATCAATTCATTTTGACAGTTGTTAATTTACTGTACTTCTTGATTAACATATATTGTCTTAAAAATAACATTTTTTTATATTATATATACCATTAAAATGGTCATGTACACACTATATATTAATTTGGATCATTTATAAAGCTTAACAGTTAATAATACAATTTTTTTTTTTGCTAAAGTTAATAATACAAAATTGATTGTACAAGTGTCCATTTAAAACTAACTCAAACTCTTGGGCCTTCTCACAAAAAAAAAACTATTGGGTTTTTTCGCATTTTGGCCCAAAAGAGAAAAAAGATAGCAACAAAAAGGAAGGAAAACAATTATGGCGGGAACTCAATTTTTCTTTTCTAAACAAAATAAAATCCCCAATATAATATAATTCATCATAAGTCATAACCCAAAATTTCAACTCCCTCTCTCTCACAGACACACACAGAATCATCGGAGCAATGTATGGAAGCGAATTCGACGGCAGCGCTGCCTTCTCCGGCGGCGGATTCATGCCCTCTCAGGCCACCCAGGCTCCCGATCCTTCCTTCTCTACCTCCAAGGTACTTTCCTTCGTTTTCTCTTCCAATTTTAAGCACCTGTTTGGTCCCCGAGAAAATGGATCTAATTACTATAATACTAGTTAAACGGAAGCAAATCGATGTAAATCCCCTTTGCTCTAATTCAACATCTGTTTGTATTTCTAATTATAGCGTAACTGATATTTAGGGTTACGCTTTCTTTTTTGTTTATGATTGATTCTATCAGGATTAGTTTCTGTGATAATTGCGATTTTCTTTCATTTTTCACTGCAATCAAACGCTGCATATTCTTATTTTGAAGGAATCACTATTTTGAATTCTTACTATTTACTTTTCATACGTGTTTGTGTGTTCTGAGAAACGAAAACCTCACCTGAACTAAACAAATGGTTGTATTAGTCTTAATTTAGTTGATGTTTTCTTTTAATGGTGCCAAACAGTGTTTTAGGGTTTTGTGTTAAAATTAATGACTGAATGATTAATCCACAATTTTGTAATTGTTTAAACTTTTGTGACAATCGGTAATTTATGATGGTATCAAAGTAATTGTTGAGTCCATTTACAAATCCCACGTGTTGGACCCACCATTTCCTAACAACATAAGCTTTTGGGACAATTGATAATTTATCGTTTTGATTTCTTGCTTTTGCAGAATCGCGACTCCCAGTCGTTGCTTCCGCTGACTGTGAAGCAGATTAACGAAGCTCTTCTGACAAGTGATGATAAATCTAACTTTAGTATTGATGGTGTTGATGTCAACAATGTGTGTTTCTTGAAACTTTCACTTTGCATTATGTGTCCATCCGTTTTGTTTTTACCTTCCATGTCAGGCATTTTGTGAGTTTGAATTATGTTTAGGTTACACTTGTGGGAAGGGTATGCAACAGAACTGGGAGAGTGACTGATGTTACCTTCTTACTTGATGATGGGACTGGAAGGATTGAGTGTAACAAATGGTGAATCATTTTAATTTTTTTATTTATTTATAAAATTTCTAATTAATTTTATTTTGATTGGATTGGTTTATTTTAATTTCTAAATTCTGTGCCAATCATGATTTTTTTGTTGTCTTTTTTCTATGCACAGGGTTCAAGAATTCGTAGACTCAAATGAAGTTGAAGGAATCTTGTATGTTTCAATTTATTTTTTTGGGTCAATTTGTATTTTAGTTTGAAGACCTGTGTAACATTAATTTGACCAAAGTAGTCTGTAGAGAAATTCTCTCATGTTGTCTGTGTAAGTCAATAAATTTATCATTGTTTCTCCTCTCCAATATGATAAATGGTTTGTTGGTGGGACTTTTTGGTAAAAGAAATGAAAATTAGAGAAGTAATAATAGCTCAGAGTTTAAAGGGCAATGTAGGATTCCAAGTTTCTTTTTGTTTCCTTAAATCTCTCTTCAAAGAAGTGGAGCATGAGGAGTTTAAAATTTAGATTACTGGGGAATAATTGTTCAGTTTTATATCAATAGGTGCACTTAGATTGCACTTTTCCCTTCTAAAAAAGATTTGTAATATATTATAGTGATCATCTTTTTACTTTAGGGAGGGAATGTACGTTCGCATCCATGGACACTTGAAAGGCTTCTTGGGAAAGCGGAGTTTAAATGTTTTCTCTATAAGGTGAGGATTTAGTATTACTCTCCACCTCCCCCCCCCCCCTAATTTTAGCTATTATATTTACATGTTCATATTGTATTTGTGTCCATTTTTAAATAAAGTATATTATACTTGTGTATATCTGGCTCTTAGGTGTGTTTTATATATTATTCACCCCTGTAATACAGGCCAAAATATTGTTCATAACTTGCTTAAAAAAGAAAAAGAAAAGAAAGATGTTTATGAGAGAGAGAGAGATTGGTATCCCTTGTCCCAACAGAAAGATGAAAAAATTTGTAACTGTATTTGATCATGTCACAACAATTGTCAATTAATAATTGTTTGTTCTTTTGTGGGTAATTCATGATCTCTTGATTTTTGAATTCTATTATAGGGAAAATAGGAAATTGCTTGGGCTTGGCCAATTGGAATTAGAGAACATTGTTAAGAATTTTAGCCTTATTAAGATTAGTGGCTTAGTGTTGATATTGGCTATAATCTATGTCCCATTGATGTTTAAGACCATATGGTGGAGATCTAAGAAAATTACTTTATGCGCTGGAACTAGATATAACTTCATTTTTTTGGTAAGTAAATTTTATAAGTAAAATAGAGTACTTAACTATACACAAAATAAAAGTGATTTTGCGAAATCTATAAGAGTGCTACACACGAGACCAATCAAAATAGAGTTCTAATCAGAAATTTTTCCAACTGAATCTTTGGTTTGTTGGAATCATCAAAAGTGCAGTTATTCCTCTCCTTCCATGATATCCACATCAAACATAATGGAGCCACAATACAAATCTCTGAGGAGTGCCTCCAAAACCAATTCCTCCACCTAAAAAAGAGGTCTGCCACCCTCCTATGTAAGACCCAATGAGTCCCAAAAGTTCTAAAAACCAGGCTCTATAAATCATAAGCTACATCACAATAAATCAACAAATTATCTACTGTTTTGGGGTAAGATATCTTTGTTTCAGTTAGTTATTGCCAACTTTTTGGTCAAACATAGAGCTATCAAAATATCTTGTTAAGTTTGTTTTCTGGCAATGAGAATTTTTTATTTGAAAGAGGTTTCTTGGGGGGGTGGTTTAATAAAAAGAGCAATGTTACTTATTGGACATGGCTGCTGTGTGGTTTAAGATCTTTTGGTTGGTCTGTGGGAGGTTGTGACTAAGAGCCTATCTATCTCTAGAGATTAGTTGTGGAGATGTCCACTTGGAACTTGAAGTTAAATTGTTAGTAATGGCATGTAATTTTCTTGTACTGCCTCTATTCCATTTTGTCAGTACCATTAAAAAAATATGATTAAATACAAAATAGCCTTTCTAGATTTTAGAGTAGTATCAACAAGCAAAATGATGAAGACAAACTCAGAAAGTTATAAGTTTTAGAGTGTTAGAATGATGTTCCATTAAAAAGTTGGAATCCCTCTAGAGAATCAACAAATTGGGATGGAGTCATAATGCTACAGTACATGGAGTCTGTCATGCCTTGTTGACATCTGAACAATAACAGCAAGAATAGAAGTATGATACATGTAGCTTCATCTCTGTGCAAAATATCTGTGCTCATATTTTTCTGTCACCGAGATTGATTTCTTATACTTCTGGGTGCTCACATTTTAGGTATGTTGCCGTTCTGAGTTTGGATGACGATGACATAGACACTTCAGCATCATACCTAAAATGTGACTAGCTTTAGAAATTCTTCACGACATCATATATTCATATCCAAAGTTCTGGATGCTTTTGTGGTCTTCTAGTTTGAATTTATGGTGTTGAGGAAGGATATACACCATGGGGGTGAGGAAGTGCCTATCCTGGATTTAGTTTATTTATGTCATTGTCGAGTTTTAACTGATTCATGTCGAAGTGTGAGCTACTTGACAAAAGTGGAAGCCCTTTTTTTGTTGTCTTGTTGACCTTTTTCCTGTTGTCATGTAATTGATCTCACAAAAACATGTCATTGGTATAACTTTGATTCTGTGAAGGTTCTTTATTGCTTTCTTAACATTGAACTTGGGTGTTGTTTTCAGGCCCATCACTGACTTTAATGAGATTGCAAGCCACTTCATTGAATGTATATATGTCCATCTCTATAATTCCAGGTTACGGGTATTAGTCTACTATTATAAATGTCATCTAAGCTTTACTTGACATATTAATTACATCTATTTATCTATTTATATATTCTGGTTTTCTGGTGTTACTTGTATTTATGCTTACAGAAACTACAAGGTGTTGGTGTTACCACACAGCCACAGATTCCTACTTCAACTAGTACACCTATGATGGGGCACCAAGCTACCTCAGTAAATCAGGTGAAAGATCTAACTGGGGAATTCATTTTTGCTGAATTCTTGATTGATATGTTCACTATTCACCTACATTTTTCTTTTCAGCTCTCTAGTCAATACGGTAATGTTGGTGGACAGAAGAATATTGAACAAATGGTCTTAGACTTTTTGCAGCTTCCTGCATCCAAGTAAGTATTTCTATTCTTGAAAGGATGTGTATCTTTTTTCTTCTTCTCCCCCCCTTAGATCTCCTCAAGTGCTCGTGTGTTGGAGGGGGGGGATCAGGGATGGGGAGCTTTTGGCTAGGTAGCTGCATGTGTTAACTTGAATGTTTTTGGGCTTGGGTGTTGGCTTGCAATTCCAATGTCTAACAAAGTAAAACAAAGTAGCTAAGAGTCTTGTATTTCAGTGGTATTACCTGGTTATAAAATTGGGCTAAAACGAAACTGGAATATTGACTGAACCTAATATTCAGTTAATTGTTATACCCAATCATTTTTACCCCCCTTTTCTTGGTTGGGATTATATGTGGGATTCATCTAAATCAATTAATTCTCTTTTCTTAGCAGTAATAATAATAATAATACTCTTTATTTCTAAAAAGAGCACAAAATAAAAAAAATACTGGGAACTTTTTCAAAAATATGATAAATTTTGAAGCTAGTATCTAAAATTTTTAGATATTGTTATAAATGTTTTGATGCTTGTTATTTGTTTTTAAATTTAAAATAACATAATTTTTTTTTTGATAAGTTAAAATTAACATATTTATTCCTATTTGTATTAATTAATTTGTTGGCATATGTCTGTCATATGTATCTTTAGTTTTAAAAAATTACTGTATCATACAGCATGTTATCAGACCCTGACACTGTATCATAGATAAAGGCATCTCTACCTCCCTTAAAAAAACTCCTGCCCTTCCAGTCCCTCACCCTGTTTTTGCATTTCTGCAGTTGCTTACATCATTGCGAATGCAAATGTGCATATATATATATATATATATGAGCCAATATTTTCTGAAGGAGAGTAGTAGCCAAAAATTTGTATCCATTTTTCATGATATTATGCATGGATCAGATATATCATGGCGAATTCTTCAGAAAAAATTGTGTCTTCCACAATGAAATCTGATAAGTGAGATTTCGAGTAAGTGTTTATATAATCTTCTTCTGTCCGAAGAAATGATTCATTGAAATAATGAGTCACCATTGATATCGACACATCTGAGATCGCAAAATGTTCAGGAGTTCCTCTATTCAATCCTTTTCTTCTTCTTGTTGCTGGATATCTCGTTTGTACACATCTTCTCTTTGTTTCTCGAGCCTATAGTGAGTTACAAACAGAATTCGAAAAGGTCAAATCTTTGATGATTCCATCATACATGATTGAGTTGCGAAAACTTCTGGATAGGTATCCTACATTTGAGCTGAATTCTTTCTGGTTAAAGAATCTGTTTCTAGTTGCTCTGGAACAATTAGGAGATTCTATAGAAGAAATACGGGGTTATGCTTCCAGCGGCAACATGCTATGGGGCGGTGGGCCTGCTTATGGGGTCAAATCAATACGTTCTAAGAACAAATATTTGAATATCAATTTCATTGATCTCATGAGTATCATACCAAATCCCATCAATCGAATCGCTTTTTCGAGAAATACAAGACATCTAAGTCATACAAGTAAAGAGATCTATTCATTGATAAGAAAAAGAAAAAACGTGAACGGTGATTGGATTGATGATCAAATAGAATCCTAGGTCTCGAATGGTGATTGGATTGATGATAAAGAAAGAGAATTCTTGGTTCAGTTCTCCACCTTAATGACAGAAAAAATGATTGATTAAATTCTATTGAGTCTGATTCATAGTGATCATTTATCAAAGAATGACTCTGGTTATCAAATGATTGAACAACCGGGAGCAATTTACTTACGATACTTAGTTGACATTCATAAAAAGTATCTAATGAATAATGAGTTCAATACATCCTGTTTAGCAGAAAGACGGATATTTCTTGCTTATTATCAGACAATCACTTATTCACAAACCTCGTGTGAGGCTAATAGTTTTCATTTCCCCTCTCATGGAAAACCCTTTTCGCTCCGCTAAGCCCTATCCCCCTCTAGGGGTATTTTAGTGATAGGTTCTATAGGAACTGGACAATCCTATTTGGTCAAATACCTAGCGGAAAACTCGTATGTTCCTTTCATCACAGTATTTCTGAACAAGTTCCTGGATAACAAGCCTAAGGGTTTTCTTATTGATGATAGTGACGATATTGACCGTGACTTTGATACAGAGTTGGAGCTTCTAACTATGACGAGTCCCTTGGTACTATTCAGGCCAAATTGGTACCTCTGGCTTTCATGGATTGATATTACATTTTAGCATTTGGCAATTCTGCCACATGGCTTGTGTTAAATGACCAAACTCATTGCTTAGCTTATATTTTCTCATTATAAGGAAGCTAATTGATGACATAATATGGTTCCACATGGTTGGTTCAGTGGAAAATGTTTGTCATGAGCAATTTTACTTTGCCATTTATTGGATAGACCATCCATTTTGATGCATGCATATTTATTACATACATTGTGTCAAGAGCCTTGCAACTTAGTGGCATTGCATAGTCTTATTTATAAGGAGAACCCGGGTTCAAAATTCCCACCCCCCCCCCACTTAACAATTGTATTATCAAAAAATGTATATTTACATACATGGGGTTCGAGGGATACCCCAGTGGCTCCAACAGCTCTTCTGGTGCTTGGCACTAGGGCTGAAACCCCACCAGCCCCCCTCCTATTTACCTATCAAAGAAAAAAAAATATAAAAAAATACATACATGCATGTGTGTGTGTTCATATATTGTTAAGTAGATGAATTCTTTTGATTCAGCATGTTATTCTTTAACATGGCAGGATAGGGAGTGTGGATTAATGTGAAGTGTTAAATTTATTGGTTCCTTTTTTTTCTGTTTGGTCTTGGATTTCTAATGGCGAGCCCATTGTCTTACAAATTTTTGTATCATGTCTTCCCTATATATTTTCCTTGCCATTACATGATCCTCTATATTTTCATTTCCATGCTTCATTCTCTGCTTATCCCTATCGGTACAGTATGCTAGTTCTGACACTTGATCTTCCCATGTTTCAGTGCTGATGAAAAGGGGGTACACCGTGATTTTATTGCCAAACAATTAAGAGTTTCAGTGGATAAGCTCATGTCTCTCTCTCTCTCTCTCTCTCACACACACACACACAGGCATTCAAACAGAAATATCTTAACTCTAAATTTCCTGGTTTGGACAGGTTAGCTATTCAAAATCTTGTAGAGGAGGGCTTGATTTACTCTACAACTGATGACTTTCATTTTAAGTCAACTATCAATGGTTGACATCTCCTGTTTGCTAGTTTATGCGAGTCTGCCGGAGGGTCTTAGATTCAGTTAGGTCTTGCTGTGATTACTCTCTCATTTTGCATTTGTCATGGTGTGAAGCCCTGCCCGCATACAGGAGATATATCTATATGAGACCAGGTTTAATAGTCAAGTGACATTTATTTTAGCACTAAAAACTTTTTTTTTTTTTAATGAAAGTAACGCATCTTAAGTAGATTATAACTTGATATTGCTAGTGGTTTTTTGTGCAAATGGACGGTTGAGATGGCGGACCTTTCTTTGATTCTGTAGCAGCTCAGTACCCATTGTAATTGGTTGTGGAAAATAATCACTGCCCTAGTGGGAGCTGAGCTCCAATGCTGTCAATATTATATCATGTAGATTTCTTTGGGTAAGAATGACATGTAGAACTGATCTTCCAATGGTGAGAAATTTCTGAGATCATTATCAAGATTTCAAAATCAGATTCTAGATTAACAACTTGCAATTATCTAAAACCAAGCAGAAAGCCGGACTCCATAAGTAGCATGGCTTCACATTTGGAGCTGCCAATCACTTAACCACTAGTTTGACCAACCGTGCTTGATGGTATTTAGTATTCATCACTCTCGCAGCCCATAAATTAGAGCTTGCATGAAAAATGTGCCTTCCTTCTAGTCAAGGTTAGGCAAATTCAGAATGGCGCTGTGTGCCCGAGCAATGGTTTCATTTCACGTCTACACAAGAAAACACTGGCAGCCAACTCGTGTTGTGCATGCCTAGTTAGCATGCACAAAACATGGAAGACATTGTTACATCGCAATTTTTTTCAACTTGCTTTAAGTTCATTTGTCTTATGATTTTTTTTTTTTTTTTTTTCTGATATTATATATAAGGAAGCGGTGTTTAAGCTTTTGGTTAGATTATTTTACTCCTCCAATACTCTATATAGATTATCTTGTGGTAAATTAAATTTGAGATTTTCGGATTTATGACTTGCAAATCTGTTGAGCTTGAGCCCACCAGCCCGATGTTATCAAATATAAGGTGGCGTTTAAAAAAAAGAATTTGGCTTGGATTTAGTGTATTTGACTTATTGAGATGATGATATATCATATGTGACCAATAGTAAACATGTGTAAGTGTGTCACTATTCTAACAGGTCTAGTATAACTGAATACTAGACCTAAGCATTAACTAAAAAAAGGGGGTAAAAGAATAGGAAACATGCATGTGTAGAATACGGAGGTTGTAGCAAGTTGCAAGGTCAAAGGGTTCAGTGATCAGTCCCACTGCCCATTCCGTCCAGTGGCTCGTGACAGGAGCAAGCCGTATATTGAGATGGCACGTGCTCTGTCACGTGTCCACATCCAGTGTTTAGCAGCTTATCTACCGCAACTTCTAGTTTTATTTATAATAACCCACTTACTATTAAATATGAAGATGAGCAAATCTTGAATCCAAGTACTCATACCGAAAAGTGCGGACGACCAGTCGTAGATCACATCCACGTGTCTTAGTATATAATATTGCCGTGAGTATATAACACTTTACTTGAAGTAACTTAAAATTAAAGCCAAAATAATTAATTCTTTTGAAAAGTGACCGTAGAATCACTTAACACTAATTATCAACTTGTGCAATTGTTCAATAGAAAATATTTATATATGATATTTATTTATTAATCATGACTACTCAAAAAATTTTCTTTTGCTCCTTTAAAAGAAACAGCTTGAATTTTCAAATTTTTTATGAGACAGACTTGGACATAAGTTTGAAGATTCGGCTAAAATATGAAATATAAATTCAGTCAAGATTAGAAAATTTTTTACTTTAATTGATTTTTGTTTTGTCTTGCCAACTGAAATATAAATTCAGTTAAAATTGCAAATATTTTCCACTGATTGATTGAATATATAAGCAATAATTTCTTGTAAGACTTTCTTACATGGCACCTTCTTGTTATAGATCTAAAATAAAAGTGAAAAAATAGAATGACATTTTTTAGGACATAGAAAATAAAACATTTCACACGTTAAGTTTAACTAATGTGCAAAAGCAGCTCAAAAAGTTCTATTTCAAAGGTTTTTTTTTTTTTGGGTTGTAAATGTTGTTTTAGATACATGGTACCTTTATTTTTCTTCTTTCCTTAAAAAAGAAAAAAAGAAAAAAAAAAGTGATCGGTTATATATGGTGATTTGTGATCATATTAACTTTTTACATTAAAAATCTAATGTTTGAGAGAATTAGGGGTTATTTGTTAATGTTATTCTAGTAATGTTGTTTATATTTTTTAAAAATACGTGTAGGTAAAAAAATGTGTGAAAATACGTATAATGTTATTTAAATACTGAAAACCGTTATTTAAAATACTTTATTAAACAATTTGCAAATTGCAAGAGCTCTCTCAAGTGTTTGAAGTGGAAGTGAGAGACAATAATTTTGGAGTCGAACGAGCTTATATCAAATAAAATATATTTTGAAGTGAAGACTTTATTTTTTAAAAAACTTTAAAAATCAATCACTGTGTTTAGAAATCAGATTTTCAGCAAATAATTTTAAACTTTAGCTACCACACGAGAAAAAAAAAAAAAATCCTCCAATATTATAATTAAACTAAGTTGAAGAAGTTTCAAAATTATTTAATCAGCAGCAACGTTTTTGTTTTTTGGGGATATACCAAATTTGCTACAGTGGAATTCCAATTAGTAGCAGCTGGATCAGTGGATCACCATAAACATATATATTTATTTATATGAACATAAATTCAAAAGACAACAGCGTTCTTCCGATATTATTGACTCGTCCTGTAGCCCAAAAAAATCAATCCATCGCACGAATGAGAATCATATCAACATTTTGGACCCACATGTCCACACTAAAAGACACATGTCCCAAATCATATATAAGTAAAGTTCAGACAATTAATAGACCTTTCCCATACACAGAATGTAAAATATAATATTTAAAAAAATAATTGTTTCAAACAATAAGAATAAAAATTCGCATCTATCTGCCAAAATAAATAAATTTAAAATTAAAAAAAAAAAAAAAAAGAGGTCATGTGAGAGGTGATCATGAAGTAATAATAAAATATTTTAGAACGTGAGGAATGATTCGTTTCACTGACCACAAAAACCCACTCCATTACTTTGAACATAGTTTGACCGTGGAAAATTTTTGGCCTTGAATTACGAAAGCCAGCCAATTTATCACTTTATTTTAAGTGTTTTTAAGCTTACATTATTACCTTTTACTGTAAAGAAAAGAATCAAAATCAAATGCAAACACACTCCCGCCGAACTCTCTGCCAATCTGCTTTCACTTCCTTTTTTTTTTTTGGTTAATTTTTTCTTCAACACTTTCACTTCACTTCCAACTTTTGTATTCTTATGTGTTTTTTGCTTTTTGGTTGCTTAGTCTAAAAGCATTTTTAACTTCTTATCCGGGTTTTGAGGTCCTGTCTGCTGTCCACTACTTGATTAATACCTAATCTACTACTAATCTCTCATCTAATATTATTAGTATATATTTTCATGTGCCCTTTGCTTGTCCTACAGTTTGGGTTCTGTCTGGTTGGTCCTGTTTCTAGTCCACCATATATTAGACACCAGCTATTAATACTTGCAACTTGGGATTAGTGGTCGTCGCAAGATATGTGTATCATTCTTCTCATAGTTTGTGATAAATATCATATTTTTGTGATTACATTTTTAACTTTTTCTGGGGCTATGGCTCCGGCTTTGACCCCTTTAATTTATGATTGCTAGATGTTCCTCAGCAAGAGGAATAGATGGTCCGAATGGATGATCCGTCTACATCAAATTTACCGTGAAGCTAATTTAGTTGCAAATTGACTCGGGAATGGAGATGTATTCCTATTGTCCATCTTTTGTTCTATGTAGATATACCTAGGATCTTTTGTATACAGGTATTCCTAGAGGAGTGCCCTATGACTAATTCCTGAAACTAGACAAGCTGCATGTGTCACATGTCCATATATACTTGATGTATTTTCACTATATATTTAAATAAATTCTCCCCTTTCTACCAAAAAAGAAAAATCATACAGTTGCGGAACTCATTTGTTATAAAAGAGATAATGCATATCTGGATGTGTATAAAGTGATTATAATCTGAGGGGAGGTGCTAATTGAGTCTTTCATTTTAGCTAACTCTAATCCATTTTTTGATCCTTGGGTTTGCGTTAAGTTTGATCTCATTTAACGATTGAGAAATTATTCAGCACACATCCAAAGTTGACATAACCTAAGAATAAATATATAAATATAACCATTGGAAAATTTAATTGTAGTGGTTGAGTAATATCACCTGCTGGGTGCATGCATGGGGTTGTGTCGGATTCGAATCTAGGTTCAACTTTCAAGTGACAATTAGTGATCGTATAGTCTCAGGTCATTATCACCGTTATTTTGTTTTTGAGTTGTTCCATCTTATATTCTGCTCCTTTTTAATGAGAAGATATAAATTTTTAGTTATCTATAATTAATTTGACAAACTTGAGGTGATCATATATATATATATACACACATACAAGATTTTTTTTAATAAAAAGAAATGATGGAAAATAATAAGAGCTTAGTTTATAAGGACAATGATCAACCTTTGAGATATCAGAGAATTTCAAGTTGAGGGTTGTGCCAATCAAAAAAAGGAGTGGAGGAAGGGGTTTTTAATTAATTTCCCTTCATATACCGACAAAGAATATAAAGTAGGTGTTATTTCACCTAATGAACCTTAAGATTTAAAAACAAATAGTGTTATATTATCACTCATTTAAAGGTCTAATATGTCATTTAGTCACATTTTAATTATTCTTTTGTGCCATATGTACATCACTCAGATATGATGCATATTTATAAAACATATTCCTCCACAAATAGATTTGCATTTAAAAAAAAAAAGAAAAAGAAAAAGAAAAAGAAAAACCCTCTTCCAAAGTGTCCAACAACCAAACAGCAGGGTCGACAATTTGGCTTTATGCATGATTAGAAGAAAAAAAATGGTAGTCTTCTGGGATTTCTTGGTTAGGAACTTGAGACCTATTATGTTTGTCATCCATAAACCCAAAAAATAAAAAATTGTTATTCCTTATATATAAATATATATATATATATATAGAGAGAGAGAGAGAGAGAGAGAGAGAGAGAGAGAGAGAGAGAGAGAGAGAGAGAGAGAGAGAGAGGAGATTAAATTCTACAATGACGTGGTGTAAAACTCATGTTTTACCTATCCAATTTTAACATGCCACATCATCTTATCACATATTTAAGAATAAATACAATCACACTCAATCAATTCTAATACCCATATATAAATCCAACTAAATTGGAAATCTATCGAGATGTTATTAGGTGTGGTAGGATGTATTGAATTTTAATTAAATAAAATGTTGATGTAACAATCATATAAAAAGTGAACTAATTTAAATACAATAAATATCATTTTTACATGCCTAAACATATATATATATATATATATAGAGAGAGAGAGAGAGAGAGAGAGAGAGAGAGAGAGAGAGAGAGAGAGAGAGAGAGAGAGAGAGAGTAAAAAAAAAGTAGATCCAACAGTAAAAAAAAACCCTCATTAATGTTAATATTTTTATTAGGATCTTATTAATTATCCCTCATTTATTATATTTTATACCTATCTTTAAACCCAAAAAAAGTGTTACTTCTAACTCTCTCTCTACGTTTCTCTCACTGTCTATCTTAGCAAACCTTGAAGCCTGTTCACCCACAGATTCTTCAATACCCTATGAAATTTCCGATAGAGATGTAGAGCTCTTGTCACTCACAGGACCACTGACATAGCTTGTAGTCACTCCAAAATTAGCACCAAAACTTCCAAAACTCAACTTGGTTCTTTCAGACTCAGGGACATGGATATGGTTTGGAAGAATAAGAAGCTGACGTTGTGGAATATGTAACTCCTCCAGCAAGAAGATTGACAAAAACACGTGCCTACAATGGCAATAATTCATTCAAAAGATAATCAACTAGGCAATAGAGACAGGAAATGATAAAATCTATAGTTTTCAAGTAGCAAAACACATGTACAATGTTCAGAAAACATCAGATAATTATTACAACCATAACTTAGCTTACAAATCAGCAAACTTTTTGTTTTGTTTTGTTTTTTGTTTTTTTTTTGTTTTGTTTTTATTATTATTATTATTATTATTTTAATAAATTGATTGGATAATCAAATCAACAAACTCTTATTTAAAAGTACACATGCCCTAAATAAGAATAAAAATCATTTGCCCTGGACTAGATACGGACTGGCTTAACAATTCAAGGAATACAGGCAGCAACAACCAACTTTAGCATCAATGGAGAGTCTGAAAGAACCAAGTTGAGTTTTGGAAGTTTTGGTGCTGATTTTGGAGTGACTACAAGCTATGTCAGTGGTCCTGTGAGTGACAAGAGCTTTACATCTCTATCTGAAATTTCACAGGGTATTGAAGAATCTATGTATGAACAGGCTTCAAGGTTTGCTATGATAGATAGTGAGAGAAACGTAGAGAGCGAGTCAAATATAACACTTTTTTTGGGTTTAGAGATAGATATAAAAATAATAAATGAGGGATAATTAATGAAATTTTAATCAAAATATTAGCATTAATGAGAGTTATTTTTTTTACTGTTAGATCTATTTAAATCAAATGGTTTAAAAAAGGTGTAACTTGAACCCATCTCATATTTAGGCATATAAAAATGATATATATTGTATTTAAATTATTTTAAATTAGTTGACTTTTTATATGTTTTATAATTCTTAATTAACACCATCAATATTTGGTAATTGGGCAATCACTCATTCATTTAACAAAAAGCTTGGATTTGAGACATTTGACGAACATTAATTATGATAAAAGAAATTTAAAAGTAGATTATTATTCTTAATAATTAATGTTTTAAGCTATCTATATTATTAATTTATAAAGATTATAGTAGTATTTAAGTTTCAGGGTACAAGTTAATCATGGAGAAGTCATCACCTATTAATACATATTTCAAGAAAAAACGTGATCAAGAAGTAAAAGTTACTAGAGTCAATCATATAAAAAATGTGTTGGAACTTTATATTCAAATCTCTAGAAATTCTCAAAGATTTGAATCTAAGAAATAGATATAGCTTTCTCATAATGTGATCTTAGATTGCGACCATATATTTTTAGCCATTAAGCTTGTCTAAACAAAGCTTCGACATAAGATGAAAAATAAATTATTGTGTGATTGTTAGATTGTCTATACAGAAAGAGAGATTGCAAATAAATTGAGTGTAAAGTCAATTACAAATTATTTTAGTGGTATAAAAGAATGTTAAACACAAACTTTATTAAGTTAGAGCTAATTAAAAAAATGTTTTAAGTCATGAAAAAATTATTTTGATGTTAATCTTATTATATATATAAAAAAAAATAACATATGTGGAATCATGTTACATACGTATATATAGTCAATAAATATATATATTTTTTAATTTAGCTTAGAGTTTTTGGCCATATCAAAGTTTTGGTAAAACGTGATTTGATTGAACTAGACCTTAATTTGGTTTAGAATTAGGGTACGGGTTTTGGAACAATATGAGACACTTAAGCCTACCTAATTGAATGGATTAGATTCCACCCACGATATCATGCCATTTTCAATCATCGGCTCCTATAATGTGGGTCCACAATACATACAATAAAAATAATTTGAAAAATAACTTAAAACAACTATAAATGGGAAGTAAAACCTCAAGTTAGATGCCATAGAATTAGGGTTTATAATGTGGTTGTGTCATGTGTGTGACTACATTATTATGTACGCATACTATAATGTGATTTAAATATTAAAATAACCTAACATAAATATAATTTTTGGATTTACAATATTTAATTTGGACCATGAAATGGATAGAGATGGTTCTTTTCCAATAATTAAAAAGCTCCAAAGTTTCCAATTATGCAGGGCAATAGTTGGACTATCCTCTCTTTCCTTCTTCTCTCCTTGACTATTATTATTTTTTCTTTGGATAAGTACTCCATTACTCTCCCATGTGCAAATCCGCAATTATCTTTACATTTAGAATAACAAAGAAAAAAACAAAGATTCATACTACTATAATAGTCTCTCTTTTTGGTCATTGAGCTAGATATTACTCTAGTATGAGTTTAAAAGCATAAATATTATTCTGCATGGATATATGGCCCATGTAGTAGTGTAAAAATATAAGTACTTTAAAAGCAAAATCTTGAAGAGAAACCATGCCCAGCTAGCTCCCTCTGGCATACTCTAGGTTCCACATAAATAATACTCTTTTACAATCAGAGATTGCATGCAACATGGCATCTTCAGGTTCAGGGTCCATCTGACACGTGCGGTGGACATTTTTAAATAAAATATTAATTTTGATGCACACGTGCCATGTGCATGACATGCAGTCATGTGAATGCCATTAGCAAATCTATCCTCTCGCAGAATGCGGAACCCTCCCTCCATGCCTCTTAATTCACTCGTGTTGGTGCTTTGGATGCTATGAATGTCACCACCCCTACTCGTCACTTCTCCACTCGCTTCTTCCTTTCACCTTCACCACGCTCTGTTTTTCACATTCAAGGGAAAAAGAAGAGGCCTTTTTCTTTTGCTACGTTGTTAATTTTCTATTCCTCAACTTATAAAATGGGCAAAGCCATGGTTAAAAATGAAGACATGTCACCATTTTAATAGGTGCAATGTTTTAGAGTATTGGATCTAAATCAAAGTCTAAAGAAAAAGAGAAAATTTCTCTCATATTCTCACCATTCAGACAAAAAAAGAAGAAGAATGTGGAATTAGAGAAATAAAGATCTTCTAAAGTACAAAGAAATATAAAAGTCTATCAAACAGTATCATGAGTCAAAGAATTAGCTTAAACTAGTTTGGATATCTTCAATAATTAAGGTAATCGAAGACAGAAGAAGACAAAGAGAAGCATGATTAATAATGTTTAAAGTATATACATCATGTACCAAAATAAAGTTGATAAGTCTCTCTTCAATGTATTTTCACAACAAAACAAAAGTATATTATACTTTGCATAACATTAAAATGATGCTTAAAATCTTCATCGGGATGGATCTATGATCTTTAAATTTTTAGCTTTTGAAAAGAAAAGAAAAGAAAAAACTACTTTATTCAAACAAATCCATTCAAGGTTTAATAAAACATGTTTTCACTTTTTGTTCATCATGGTTAATTTGAGCTAGAATTTCCATGGGATTCAGCAGGTAAAACACACGCACTTGTTGTGAAGTGGGAGTAGTTGTTAATTATATATATTATAGGTTTGAATGGAATAGTACAATGCCCTGTATGAACTGTGGGATCATCGTGGGTATTGCAGGCAAAAGTTACATACACACAAGAGGTCACCAAAATTTAGTCCTACAAATACAAACTCTACTCTACTAGAACAAAACGAGGCGAGAGAGGCGCGAATTGTCTTTTAGTCAAAATGAGTAGGCGCTGGAGCTTTTTTTTATTGGGACATAACAAATTGACACGCGGCAATCTGTGGGGACCAATTGAAATGATTTTTTTTTTCACACAAAAATGAAAAACCCTTCTCTCTTAAGTGTCACCGTGTCCCCTTTCTTACCCTCTTGCTTCCCCACAATCATACACATATTCTTCAATATGACACATTAATAGTTTCATATACACATTAAAATGAAACCCATATCTCTCTCTCTCTCTCTCTCTGGAAATATTTTTTTTTTTTATGAATAAAAAATCGGGTCTGTGATGTGGGCTCATCGATTTCACATCATGTGACAATAATAAGTAATATCATGTGTATCACACGTGATATCACATGGTAATATATATTTTTATGAATAAAAAGTGGATCTCTGATATGGGTTTATCAATTTCATATAATGTGATAATAATGAGTAATATCACGTATACCACAAGTTTTATTAGAAGTATCACTAAAACCACTCTTCTCTAAATATTAAGACAAAGACTCTTACCATTAAGCCTTACTCCTATTGTGGAAATTACTATTTCTTTTGCTCAATGGGAGAAGAGTAAGACGGAGAAAGATAGAAAGAGCTAGAGATAGAAAAAGAGAGAGAGAGAGAGAGAGAGAGGACACCGTTTTGTCATCCCATGAAAAGCTTCCACTTGCTTTGCTACATCACAATTCCCCTCTAAGTTAAAATAGTATTAAAATTACTTACATTTGTCTACTATTATATGAACCTCCATATTTTCCTTCAGTGTAATAACCTCGTTTCTTGTGCAACCCCTCAGAGAGACTCTCTCTCTCTTTCTCTTTCTTGTTTTTCCTTCCTCTATATCTGTGTCATCCTCACCCTCCTCTCTTCTTCATTACCCCCATTTTACCTTCCTTCACTCTACCACTCTAGAAGAAGTTTTTAAAACAAAAAAAACTGAAATTTCTTTTTTTGCTCCATTTCCAAAGACACAGAAAAATCAGCAAACCCCAACTCCAAGTGGAGTCCCCCCTCTCTCTCTTTCACGCTCATCGACGACGACAACAACAACAACATGGATTCTTCTCCTCATCAGAACTGGCTCGGCTTCTCTCTTTCCAACCACTCCAACTTGCCCTCTCACTCCTCTCCCCTCTCTCTCTTTCACTCCTTTACCTCTTCCTCCTCAGGTACACATCACACTTTTTTCTATACATGCATATTCTTGCTCAAACATAGATAGATAATAGGTCTAGTTAGCTCAACTGTAAATCAAATTCTGTTTATACTAAAAATTAATTAGTAGTTAGTTTTACTAGAAATTATCTCTCGTTAACTGATAAAGCTTATTATCGTGATGTGACGTAAGTTCAAATCTTTACCTAAAAACCAGTAAGTGTATTATCCCAAGCGATAAGATCAAATAATATCACCATATAAAATTTATTTTTGGGTTTACTTTTACAGGCAGTGTAGTTGATGCAGCTGCTACGGAAAAAGATGCAACCGATTTGTCAATATTCACCGGTGGCCCCAAGCTGGAGGACTTCTTGGGCGGCGGCTCCACCGCCACTGCACCGCTAGCTCAGTTTTCTAACGAGACTTCTGTGACGACTGTCAATCATGTCTCATCAACTCATCCTCATACAGAGACTGAACATGATAACATGTATGAGTCTGAGCTCAAAACCATAGCCGCTAGTTTCCTCCGCGGTTTCTCCACCGAACAACAGCAGCAACAGCAACAGCAACAAACCCAAACCCAACCCCCAAACCTCCATGTTGCTACTACCGAACCACCGCCTAAGAAAACTGTTGACACCTTTGGCCAACGCACTTCCATCTACCGCGGCGTGACCCGGTAAATAAAAATCATCTATCTCACTCTCAATGTTCCACTTTTTATAGTTCTATATAGTTTGTTTTTGTTTTTTTGAAACACCCACATAAAATTACAATTTTTTTTTTTAGTTTGTTGAAATATGTGTATGTGAAAATGTCAGACATAGGTGGACAGGCAGATATGAAGCACATCTTTGGGACAACAGTTGCAGAAGAGAAGGGCAAAGTAGGAAAGGAAGACAAGGTAAAAATTTGTTTTTTTATTTTTTCTATTTTAAGGTTTTTTAGGGTTTCGGGATTGTTTATGTATAAGTTTGAGTTTCTAACGTGCGCCTAGGGTGCGTACCATTGAGTCCTTTTTTTTTTTTTTGAGTCCTGGGTCCACGAGATCTGGGTCTGAGACTGTGGACTCAGAGAGAATGGTCCTTGATCACTGAATGAAGGTGGTGTGGGTGTGTGAATGTGAACCGGAATTAATGGGGGCAAAAGAATGTATATAACTGTGTGTGTGTGAATGTGAAATGTGAATCCCAAGAATTTATTTTACATGCTAATAATAATAACAATGAAGGGTTCAGATTTGATTGTGGTCTAATATAAGTACACGCATTGATGAAGATTCTGATGTGGCTTTTATTGTTTTTGTTTGTTTGTTTTGATTGGCAATGGCATGGATGCTCTCTCGTATTATCATCATCATCATTATTTTCTGATCAGTTTATTTGGGTGAGTTTTCTATGCCTCTCTTCTCTCTTGTCTCTTCCATGAGTAAATAATTGTTGTACTACTGTTACTTCCTAGTACAGAATCAATAGTCATCATTTTATTTTTTTTACTTTCCATTACTATGTGACATTATGTTGTTCTCTAATCTTCTTTCATGATAAAAAAATGTGTCACCTAGTCCGATCGAAGTGACATTAGATTTCGTTTTATACTGTAACAAAGATTCGCTTTTGCATGAATGTGTAAATCCAATTTATAGATTCCCCTATGGATTCTCATTTTGACATGATTTCGTTTTTATTTTAATGTTTTTTTTAGGTGGTTATGATAAAGAAGAGAAAGCAGCAAGAGCTTATGATCTGGCTGCTCTTAAATACTGGGGGCCGACTACCACTACAAATTTTCCGGTGAGTCTGTGCTAAATTTGTTAAAGAAGAAAATTTTTATTGCTATTATTTTTTTTTTTTCTATATTGAAGTTTGGATCTGACCCTATGAATTGTTTATTTTTGGATTTCTAAAGGTTTGTAACTATGAGAAAGAACTAGAGGAGATGAAAAACATGACTAGGCAGGAGTTTGTTGCTTCACTTCGAAGGTAGTAATAATCATTAATTGAATATTTGGTTTGCTATTAGCCCCAGTTTTCCAATTTTGTTGTTGTTCCTCCATCTTTTGGAAAATCCTTTAATGTATGAATGTAGTGGATTTAAAAAGGTGTGGCTGATACGTTTTTTTTTTCTCCTTTGTTAATTATATATGTTTAGGAAAAGTAGTGGGTTTTCGAGAGGAGCATCTATCTACAGAGGCGTTACTAGGTATACATCTTCATTCTCATATATTTGGTACATGAGATAATAATTATTTTAAGTGATATAAAATATACTTGGTCTGTACTAATAATATTATAAATAATGTGCACTATTTATTCAGGCACCACCAACATGGTAGATGGCAAGCAAGAATTGGAAGAGTTGCTGGCAACAAAGATCTCTACCTTGGCACCTTCAGTGAGCTTCCTTTCCTGATTCTTCTCACAACAATTTACTAGAATACATTGTTAGATGAAAATGTAGGGTCTTGTTTGTAACACCTTTGTAGTTTAGCCTTTTAATTGATTTGTTTTGTACAACTTTTTAAAGCGTAGCTTTTTTATAAATAACTATATTTTAAGTAACTTTCAGCAATAAGTAAGTGCACTTTAGAAAAAAAGCTACATCAAAGTATCCAAACACACTGCACATTGTTTACTTGAATAATTAAGTTCGAATAATTTTTTTAAAACAGGCACCCAAGAAGAAGCTGCCGAGGCCTATGACATTGCTGCCATCAAGTTCAGAGGCCTAAATGCTGTAACCAACTTTGACATGAGCCGCTACGACGTAAAGAGCATTGCCAACAGCAACCTTCCCATCGGAGGAATGTCTAGCAAATCGAAGAATTCATCTGATTCTGCAGCTTCTGATAGCAAGAGCATTGATGGGGGAAGCCGATCAGACGAGCGTGATCTTTCCTCGGCATCCTCCATTACCTTTGCATCACAGCCATCAAGCTCTTCCTTGAGCTTTGCAATACCCATTAAACAAGACCCATCAGATTACTGGTCCATCCTTGGATACCAAAACAGTGCTACTTCTTTTGGCAATGCCAAGAACCCTAGTGTTGAACCACATTTAATCCCATCTACCACAAATGTGTCTGCCTATCATAACACCACAACTTTACCCTTTAACATGGACTATTGTGCAAGTTCTAACTCTGCCAGTGAAAGCAACAATGGGTATTTCAATGCTGGCTATAATGTTCATCAACAGAATAATGGTACGACACATATACCATTTGCCACACCCATTGCCTTAAGTGGTAACAATAGTTATAATGAGGGTTCCTCTGGTTATGGAAGCAGCTGGATTGGCCCAGCTCTACACACATTCCAAACTCATGCAAAGCCCAATCTTTTTCAGACACCAATTTTTGGAATGGAATGAGCTCACACACTAGGGGAATGAGAATCTGTGCAAAATTATGAAAAAGTGAGGTTGGGTATTGTTGTTGTTGTTGGTGTTAACAAAAGCACAAGGGGGGTCAACTTTAGTGGAATAGATGATGAGTTGGGACTGACATATCATAATTCACAGGTGCAGCAGAGCTGACATGTGTACTAACTGAAGTTCTTTGTTAAGGTCTTGGGTTCTCCTTTTTTTGGCTTTTTCCATTTTTCTTTTGCTTTTCTCTTTTCCTTTTACTGACATGATTTACGTGGGTATAATGGGAGAGAATCCTTCTGTAATGCTTCCATCTTGTTAGTATTTTTCTTTTTCTTTTTGCTGAACATCTTGTTAGTACTTATTATTAAACTATCAATGTGAAAAATTTCCATACACACATTTTGTCTAAAGCTTCTCTCCCTTGCACTTAATATAATCATAATGGCACTCTAGCCAAGACCACCACAAGAGTCCTGTAGTTCAATTCGTATCTTCATGAATGAAAACGTTAAGATTCAAATCATTAATTTATCAAAAGAAGAATAGTAGCACTCTTATATAATAATGGGATTCTTTTTTTTTTTTGAGAAACATAATAATGGGATTCTTAATACAGCTAACTAAAGCCCTCTCCAATTAATTAAAGATCCTTAATGATAGTGTGACGTTGCATATGAACAAAGTTTAAATAATTCCATGGTGTTGATCATATAATGACAATGGCAGTGGGAGTAGCACGAGATAAATGCATGTAAGTTAAAGAGTGGGATACACATATATGAGATATGTTTTTAGAACAATAAAGAATATTTTGACGTGACCACATTAATGTTTTGCTTTAATTAAAAATTTGTCACGTTTGTGCCACTTTAAAAAGGTTCTGAAATTTTTTTTGTGAGATTTTGAATCCCCAGCAACAGTGCTCTTTACGAAATGATTGCGTTTTGACTAGAAATCCAACTTGCATACTAAATTGTGGTCACAGAATTATTCATGTTAATGACGATATGTTGATATGATGCTCTCATACAATCATAGACTACTGTTCATGTTAATGGCGAAGAGTTGATATGATGCTCTAATCAAACTTCAAAGAGAGAGATGTCAGTACATTCTAGTGCATTTTTCATAGACAGGGCCTGTTCTCTTTTTAATTGGCTGAGAATGTTCAAGTCTGTCCTGAAAGGAATGAATCATCCTAATTGCATTCGCATTTATCAGTGTTCTACGTAAAAAAAGTTTCTTATATATCATCTATATTAAAAAAAATGTCTTATGTATCATCTATATTTAAAATATCTATTACATTATATAGGATTCAACAACGTATATGTGGTTTCTCAAAAAAAAGAAAAAAATAACGTATATGTAATGTGAGAGAAATATTATATGTAATTGATACACGAGACCTGCAATATTAATCCCATTTTTCATCTGTTTTGATACTTAATTTTCTATTAACTGGGGAAGAGTTTATTCAACTTAAAAACTAAGTTAGATCAAAGTAAACTTCTAAAAAATTGTACTCGAATAGGTATAACGAGCTTAAAAAATTGTTGCAACAAACAAGCACTAAAATTTGTTCCATAATATCAAACTCAGCAATATTTCCTTCAAAATGTCTCACATAATTTTGCATGGGTAAATCATAGTTGGGACCAAAGAATTTATGTCAGGCATCCTAGGCAAAGAAAAGAAAATCAGTATGGAACCTTTTAAGTCCCAAAAACACACTAGCAAGTACAAAGGAATGGGACTTTAAATAAAGATAAAAAAAAAAAACTCACTGTATTTAGCTTTATCAAACAAAAATGAAGTAGTCTTAAATTCCCAATTGTCCCACACAAAAAGGCATTTTTATTACTAGACACTTAATTAAGAGGGCCACAACAAGTCACAACCTTGACCCAAAAAAAAAAAAATGAGGTTAAGCATACAAAAAAGTTGAGATAACAGACAGACTTTAACTAGAGTAGATAGATAACAATAACAATAACAATAATAATAATATAGAATAGGGCAGAAACAAAAAACCCATATTGCTGTGGCCTTGTTTGTGAGCTTTTTTTCATTAAGAGGGAGTAGCTTTCCCTTTTAGACCTGAAAGAGTTTCAATTCAAAAAAAAAAAAAAAAACCCTGTCCTTTCTTGTCTCTTACTAACACTATTAGATCATGGCTGTCCTTTGTACCTTTCGGCGCTTGATATCTTCACCCCACCACTGCTGCCCTCTTCTTTGACCGCTGTTTTGACCGTTTTTATCTAAATAGCAAACCTAAACTACAGGGCTATACCACCCCTATGTCATCAGGCCCAAGTTCCTTATTTAATTAGCCCCACTCTCAGCCTTTGATCCTAGCTAGTAGTATTTTTAGGGATTCGTGTTCTAAATGAAAATGGAATATTTCAATGCTCTAAAGTCTAGAGACAACTTCTATCAACTAGAAGAAATCTAATTCTCATGGAAAATGCTAGATTACAATTTTTTTTTTATTACATTTTTGTAAGTTGTAATAGGTAGGTTTACGTGGATTCACAACTCAACTACTTACGATGGTTTGTCACGTGAACAAATTGTAACAAAAGTTAAAATAAAAGTGGTTGTCCTGGCATTATTCAATTTTGATCTAATTGATTTTGTGTGATGGAAAAAAAAAAATTCTGGATTGTGTGAAAATGATTGTCCCTCCATTGTCGTGAGATGCGGCTTGGTGGTCGAAATTTTTGTATCTCTTTATAAGATGTTTGATAGAAATTTAATGGCTCAAGTAGTGGTGTTTTAGTAAATATATTGTCAAAACTCCGAATTTTGATGTATAATACACCTAATTATTTGCCACTCACCATTCATTATTTCAATAAGCTATGACAAATAGTATAATACAAGAACCGTATAAAGGGAGATTTTATGGTTGGGTTAATTTCTAGCTATTTATAATTTAATCAGGTAACTCAGATTACGTGGTCCTCTTTTTCAACTAGTATGTTCGGATCTATCCAAAACAAAAATCCAAAAACTATCATGTTATTTTAAGCGAGTACACATTGGCTCATGTGAGTGTAGAATTGATCACGTACTTTTGTGCAAAGTAAAGAGCACCCTTTTTTATAGGGGGGATTTGGGCGTTTAGTCAAATGGGCTTTATATATTTTTATCATTTCGATTATTATTTACCAAAGAAAAGGAGAGAAAGAGGAAGGGAATATATGTATAATAATGTGTTAGTGTTACGTATAGTTCAAGAGGGGAATAATGTAAAGGTTTTTTTAATCGATGGTAATTTATTCAAGTTTTCTTGATGTGGAAGAAACGTTTGTTCATTGTAAATAAAACATTTATTATATTTTTTGTCCATAAAGTAATATTAGTGTATAACCTGCATATATACAATCCAATTAAAAACAATCACACACACATATATATATATATATATATATGAGTACTTCAAACTATGGCCAGTGTAAGATTACATAGTTTTTAAGTTATAAATATATACAAGAGTTTTACTCTTTTTTTGTTTTGTTTTTTGTTTTTTTTATATACACATGAGTTTATCTTCTTTCTTTTTTCTTGTTTATTGGTTTTTTGATGGTTTATTTATATAAGACACTTCGTCTTTTGCACAATATTAACTCACTTTAAACAAAAATTAAAAAAAAAACATAGATAAAACACATGGCGCAAATTAGACACAATTAGAATCTAATTAAATTTTCTCTCAGTTTTAACTTTAATTATATATATATATATATATATATATATATAAATGTGTGTGTATTAAAAACTGACGTATAGATAGCAATGCAAAGGCTCTATGGTGTAGTTTTGGTGTGGTGTGAGTTAGAATACAAAACTTTTTTCTTATTAAAGAGTCAAAGACTAATCCTTTGGATGTATTAGGGATTTAGGTTAATTTGTTAATGTGATAATAACTTTGGGTGTATTGAGGTTTTAGATTAATTTAAATTTGTTAGATTTATGAGAGTTTGTAAGTATGATTGTAGTCATTATTATTGACAGTAAATTGTTTTGTTATTGTTGAACATAAAAATAGGTGTAAAATTTATCAAACCACGTTAAATTCCTTGTTTTGTGTTGGTTAACTGCTTTTTTTTTTTTTTTCATGTGTGTGTATGTGCTTTTTTGTTTTTGGTATAAGAGCTTCCATTATCATAACAATAATGGGTCGGTGACTTGTATTGCTTTGGAAGTATATGTTCATATATAGCTTGTCTAAGGGCCCTTATATATACAAATTATGTAATCGTTAGACTTAGCAATGGATTGGGTTTAGGTTTGAGACTTTGAGTTTGACCCTATCAAGTATGGTTCAAAGTTACCTGAATTTAAGCAAGACATTACTTTTAGACCCGTATGTGATGGGTTGGCATGGGTTCAGATCAACCCACAAGTTCTCTCTCTTGATGATTGATTAATATCATTAAAAATAATAAAACATCACATAACTCAATTAGTATGCCTATCATAATACTTGGGAAACAAAAATAGCCTATCATCAGATTAATTCAATTTTGGAAAATTTAAATCAAACAACTTAAACAAATTACAAACAAAATAAGAGAAATTTTTAAATATTCACAAAAAAATATTCCAATTAATAGATGGTCAACCATAAAATATATATATATATATATATATCAATGCAACTAAAACGACAAGATATATGGTTCTAAATGTACATGAGAGAGAGAGAGAGAGAGAGAGAGAGAGAGAGAGAGAGCTTTTGCATAGTAGAAATTCATACATGTCTACATACAACCAAGAAAGCATCATCATCAACAAATTAAAAACAACAATACAAAATGTAGGACTGATTTCATTGGAGAAATGGGTCAAAAGCAACAATATAAAATGAGGTGGAAGAATAGTGTACTCAGAGTTTAGGACAATAGCTTTTTAGAATAATAATGGTAATAAGTTACCCCTTTTATTCAAGATGAAGGATAATCTTATCAAAAGAAAAAGATCATCTTCATTTACTTTATAAATCAGATAATCTTCAATGGGAAGGGTTAAAATTAATCAAACCCGCTACAGAGAAAACATGTGGAAGAAGATATCAATGTTCATGCTTTTGGTGGAATGTGTTATATAGTATGATGAGCACCACAACACTAAAATTCCCTTAAAAATATATATGTTTCAGTGCATTATTGGACCTGCGGTTGTGCTCCGGGAGTAGTAAATCCAGTTCCATGTGATGCACAATTGATGTAGTTTGAGATTGGTGCAGTATAAAAATAATATCACTGTGATAGATATATATTAAAATGATTTTATTTTAATCATAATTTATCATTTTAACAGATTATAAAAAGATTATGAAAAATGGAGTAATTTGAAGAGCATTTGCATTAGCTTGGGCAATTTTTTTTTGTCTATTTTAGTATAAGAACTTATTTTTTCTATTCTACTTACTTTTTAAAATGCCATAGATCAAATTATCTATTTTACATTACATTTTATTAAAATATCAAACATTTTTAAAATTTTTAAAATTGTTTTTTTTTTTTTTTCACGCACAACAACTATCATCTACTCTCTTTCTTTACCCTTGGGACACATAAAGAAAGAATAAAAAGCTAAATGCAAAATGAATAGTATCAATGTAAATTTACACAATTACTATAACAATAATGTATTTTTATACAATTTTGCATGGATTAATGCGGGTGAATTTTGCACTTAATTAACTAAAATGGAGCTAAAATTGTTCTTTACCTAGTTGTTCCAAGGAATATTCATGTCTAGTCAAAGCTTGTTGGCTCAAGTAAAAGGGAGGGTGAAGAATAAATACAGATCAATTATAAGCTACTACTAGGATTCTTCCCTATCTTGTTCTTTCTCTTTTGCGCTTTTCAGGCTTAGGTTGCATGCCAAAGTTGTTTCCTTTTTAAGGCCTCAGTTAATATGATAAAGAAAGGGTAAATAAAAAGCTGAAAGAAGGAACAATGAATTTATAAAGAAAAATGTTTTAAATATTACAAATTTTACAACAAAAAGTTGATAAATTGATGTGACAATAAAAATAATGGTGACTCTTTTTTTTTTTGGATAGTGAAACCTCACAGGCAATTTCATTACTTAGGACAAACTGTCCTTACTGTTTACATCCAACTGAACTTGACATGCTATTACAGGGGGTGTCTTCCACCCAAATCTGACAAGGAAAATATGGTTATTTTAATTCCTTCTTATAATATATTTGATATATCAATTTGTATGACCTATGTTGTAAAATTTATAATACTTTAAATATCAACTTAGTTTGTATGAACTATAAAAAAGAAACATTGAGTTTTTTTTTTTTTTCTTCTAATTATTATATTATAATATGATCAATAAGTCATGGTAGGCACACTTAATTTTATACCTAATTAATGTGTTAAGTTATGATTGGTGTGTAATAAAAATAATATCAGTAATGAACTTATATGAAAGTGATGTTTAACAGGGTGTGAAATTGAATATAATATATCCATTGCATTGTTATAATATGATACTTAACTGTAAGGTTTATAATTACTTCCAAAAAAGGAGATAAAACATCTATGTATAAACTAATAATTAAAAAGAGGACAACTTTACTATTATCGTCCACTTAGATATATGATATATCCACTTCATAAATTTATTAATTTTTAAAATTTGGATTTGGTTTATGGGCTATCATAGGCACTCGCATCTCGTGGATCTTGAATTCCTTCTCTTTTCTTCAGCAAGCAATGTATAGTTTACTAGGTTGGAATTTGAGCATGATGGAACTGGAGTAGTGGTTCTAGGTTTAATAAAACTGGGGGGAACAAAACCAAAATCCTTTGTAATTCAGACCTAATTAAAAAAATTTCTTCAAAATAATGTCATCAGGTCATGTGATATCCGGAAAAGGCTACGTATTAGAATGAATTTAGTACTACTTTAATATACTCCTACTAAAAGTGAAGATTCTTTCAGTATTACTCAAATGTAATATACTATAAAAGTATAAATCGATTTGCTCGTACTTCACTTATTATACTGCCAGAAATTTTAGTGAATAGTGGAGGCCCTAGAGGGACATGTGTACGTTGAAATCATAGTTCTTTAAGTAGTGAGATTAGAATGAAACTGACCCATATTTGTTTTACTAATAATAATACATTTTTTCATGCAATCACCCGTAAATCAAGTGCATAATATAGACAATGTAAGAGAGAGAGAGAGCTATATATATAAGCATTTGAAGTATTTGACATCCTTAAGCAATTATTCTATACATGCAAGTTGATCCCACTAAAAAATTAATAATAATAATGATAACTTGTCATTAAACTAATGGAAGAGTACCAAACACTGATAATTTATTGTACTATATAATGTCTGTATGTAATAGTAAAATTGTTCTTCAAAACAAGGTCACCAAGCAAGCACATGGCAAATCCTGAAAAGGCTACGTTTAAAATGAAACTGTAGGTATAGTCAAATGTAATACTGCAAAAGACCAACCCTTTTTCCTTTTCTTTATTCCCTTTAAACCTTATAGGGGACCCTTTCTTTATCTTTTGAGTTTAGTCTCAATCCATGTTTCCCTTTTGTTTTGCCTACAAACAAGTAATGTCGGCCACATTTTCTCTTAGCTTTTCTTTCTTTCTTTGTTTTATTTTTGGGTTCTTGATGTGTGTTGTTGGCTTTGACTGAAGGGCCTATAAAAATCAGTATCTTAGCGACCAAAGCACTGTTTGTTTTTCTTATTTAATGATGGATGGATTTGGCTTTTGCCTAGTTGAATGAGAACAAGAAATCGTGGATCATAAGGACACATTAATACTTATCTTCTACTTATTGCCTTTTTTTTGCTATTTATGCCCTGAGTTGTAATTATTATAATCATTGGTACACATAGTTGCAATTACAATAATCATGCAGTAATGAGGCCACACGTGCTGGCTGACCATGGATGATCAGCGAAGCATGCGGTTGAATGTTGGATTTGGAATCCTTTGGAGCTTCCTTTGATTTGATATGACTGGCGTGGTGTGAACTAGAATTAGCTTCATTCAAAGTAAAAGCATATTGAAGCTAATCTAATGTGAACAAAGACAAAAAAACAAAAAACAAAAAAAAAGTGTATCGAGTGGAAAAGAGTAGCTTTACGACTTGGGCCTTGGCAAGTATAGCAGGCTAGCCCATCAATAGAGTATTGGGGCTTTTTAGATGACATCTTCCACACTAGATACATAAACCATTTTTTCTTAGTTCAACCATTGTCTAAAATAGTGTTCTCTCTGGCTTATTGACTATTTAATCCATGTGGGATATGATCACCAACTCACACCTCATTTGATCCCATACTCAATAAGTTATATCAAATGTTATAAATTCATAGGTAGAACTCACCCTTAAAAATCAGCTTGTAAGGGAAGGGTGCCCAAGAGTTTATAAACATATGGTTAAGCTTATAAACAAATGGTTAAGCTTATACTTAATCCATGTGGGACAGATCATAACAATATCATATCTAGAAGGAAAAATATTAAAGGTTGTGTTATTAATTATTATCCATGTCACCTTATGTCTTCTTTTTGCTTTTCCAAGTTATTCTGTTTTTGTTTTTCACTTCCAAGTTATTCTTTCACGTTATTGTATAGGAAAGTTATTCTTTCAAAGATAAATTACTTTTAAATCCTATATCCTAGGGATTGTTTCAAATTAAACCCCAGAGTTCTAAAAGTTTCAAACTAAAGCTAAATGCTTAAAGACTATAAAAAATTAACCCTTATAGTTTCACTAGTTTTAAATCAAACCTTAGATTTTTAAAACCACACCAATTTAAACACTGGAATTTTTGGGTTTGATTTGGAATTTTTTCTTTGCTTTCATTGGAGCTTTGAATTGATATGATTTTAAAAGCGTTGGGTTTCGTTGAAACCTAACGAAACTACATGGATTAATTTGAAACTTTCGAAGTTAAACGGTGTAACAGAGTTTAAAATATAATATATATTTTTTTAAATGGAAGGAAAAAAAAAATCTTTCTCAAATGGAAGATGTCTTCTCAAGACTCTTGCAACACTTGGAACTACAAATACCTAAGAAAACTGCAAAATAAGCAAAACCCAGATAATTTAAGCCAACCAGTTTTGGGCCCAAATACAAAATCAACCATTTCATATGTACAGTAGTTTCTTCCTTGTTCCAAGCCCATAGCTTAGGGTCAATGATTCCAAAATTGAGAAAATAGGTTGGGCCCGTTAATGAATTGAGGGCATGCGTTTAGCGATGGCATTTATAATGTGAATGGGCTTTGCACTTTTAAGTGATAAAATTTTTTTTTTTGGGGCGCTGAATAGACATCTTTATTTCACAAAAGAAAGCTACGAAGGGTACATCACAGAACTTTTGGCTAAGATCAAGTGTAGTATCTGTTCTTATCAATTTAAGTGATAAATGATAGCCGAAAATTTTGATGATTTATAAACTATTAGACCTCGTTGACTCTTTGATTGATATCACATTAAACAATTAATGTTGAAAATTTGAAATGATTGAGCACATCATTTGGTAAGAAATGGTCAGCTAATCATGGTGTGAGAGAATAATAGTTCCCCAAATTGATTAGAAAAGGGTATGGAATTTGGTGTCCAAGGATTTATGCCTAACTCGGCATGACTTTTTTTTGAGTTTGAAACTTTGAATTTGGTTGAACTTTGAACAAAGAATATAAATCCATCTTTAGAGTGCAAGAAGGGCTAGGAAAACAGAGTTAAGTTCTTATTAGAAATTTGATTCCAATTTCATGATAAACGTGTTTTACTCTCTGTGCATTGAAGCACGCTTCATTCCTTTGGAATATAGTCTATGACTCTATAGTGCATTTGTCCCGGTCAATGTGTTATACCCACGCCACGCGTTTGATAATTAGAATCTAAGAGATTCAATACTAGTTTTCCATAGATAAATTTGAATAACCTTCTAGAAATTGTTTTTCTTTCTTCCAAGCCATAATTAGCCTACATAATTTGACGAGTTCTTATGGGCTTGAGAACAACTTTTTTTTTTTTTTTTTAATGTTTATTAGAAATTAATATGAATTTTGTTTTCACACTAAAGTAGTGATATGTGTCGAACCGTGGGCGGTGCCATTTTACCTCAAAACCAATTTGGTAATGAGAAAGCCACACTCAAATATTTTGTGATATTCGACATCACGCCTCGTGGGCCTATTTTTTAAGCAATTGTAGAGAGTTGAATTTTACTCCCCCAACAACATGACATAAATGATATTAAAACAGATTATAACAACTTTTTAAGGAGATGAGAAATAGATGAAATAGAAGAGAATGGATTAAAATGAAAGAAATAAATAGGAAGGAATTCATTTTTCTTCTAAGAAACAACGCTAACCCTCATACTTTTAAATGAAATTGAGGTAAAACAACGATTTAATCCTTTTTTTTTTTACACACTATAGAAACTAGAGATTGAGGCTCCTATCTCATCCTAGATCAATCATCGAGAACATTATTTGGAGTGGGAAAAGGATAAGAGAAAATGTGACAGGTATCTATAGAAAGCAAAAGTTAGATTTGTGAATTCCACAGACTTGAAAGGAAAAAGGCAGATGAGGCATGAGGTTGACTCGATTATGAAATAATGAAATTGACAGATTAAGTAACCAAAACCCTATCCAAGGCTCCAAAATTCGTGATATCGCAGTTGGAAGTTGGAAATTAAAAGAACACTTTCTACTTTCTAATTAGTGCCATGGTGTTGTTGACAACTTGACAATGAACTTGTCTAGCACTTGGGCTTGGTTAGGTTAGGTCATTGCCAATGGTTTTCATGGAAGGATATATATAGCCTACTATTATCACTAACGTAGGCCCTTTGTAGTGGACTGTGTGAATAATTGTAACCATTGAATCAAGAAATTAGATATATATATATTGGGTAATAAAGTATGCTTTTATATATAGAGTTCCTTTCTTCCCGAATTTGTCTGCACATTGATTAGCTTCCCGGAAACAATGGCTAATCTTCACCCTAAGTTTTTGCCCTAGTAGATTATTGTAGTCTGAAATAAGAACGGAGTGAGCAATATTGGTGAGAGATTGGATATAGGGCATTAGAGACTTGGCTTTTGGGTACATTTAAAGGGGTCTTGCAGTCACTATCACAGGCCATTTAATATAGGTTCAACACGATAAGATAGCATTTTAGTGTTACACACAAAGTAGGAATGCATCATTCCCATAAACTAAACTGATATATGTTGTTTGCTTGCTTATTTTCACTTGTTCAGTTTGTTTTAATAGAAAATCTATAATCCATAAGTGAAAATTTTTTAATCTACAATAAATATAAAATCAAAGTGTTTGACTTTTAGATGACATTTTCTAATATTGTGTCATATAAGTTTTTATAACTTAACAATTTTACACTTTGTTATATTTTTTTAATTGATTTTAAATTATAGCCTATATCTAAACCTTCTATTAAAATCTCAACTGGTCATATTTTCTTTAAATAGTATAACAAATAGTTTAGTATACATATACAATCAATAATAATTATTCTCAATGTAATCAATAATAATTAGAGTAAATTGCAAATTACACTCCTAAAGTTTGGGAGTGTTTGGATTTTACACCCTGAAATTTTAGAATTTGGATTTTACCTCCTGAAGTTTGTAGGTGTTTAGACTTTAGATTTTAATGTTTTAGAATTTGGATTATACCCTCTAAATTTTAGGGGTGTTTGGATTTGAAACTTTAGGGTGTAAAATTCAAACACTTTTAAACTTTACGAGATAAAATCCAAACACTACAATTTTCAGGAAGTAAATTCCAAATTCTAAAATTTTAGAATGTAAAGTCAAAATACCCCTAAACTTTAGGGGTGTAATTTACAATTTACCCTAATAATTATTATTCTCAGTGTAATGTACATTTTGGCAAATATCGGTCATTAATTACAAATACTTAATGTAATAATTTTGGCCAATGTCTTCTCGTTTGACGAATTACAGTTTACAAATCTCTCTCTCTCTCTCTTTTTCTGTGTGTGAATGTCTGTATGTCTTTTCTTTTTCTTTTTTGATGGGGTGTGTTTGTCTTTAGGTTCAAATGACAAGTAATTTCTTGTAAAAAAAGGACAGGTAATTTGTGTACTCGGTAATCAACGTAAAGAAAGCAAAAAAAACAGTTGCCTTCTTATTAGGATGACATGAAGTCAAAAGAGAGAATCTTCCAACGAATTCGAGGGACTATAGTGGCCAACCTATACTCCGAATTCATAGCCAATGACTTCGTTATATAGCGAATCATAATTATCGCCATTGGTAAAAAAGAAAGAATATTTTAATTGAGAGATCCAACTGACCAAATTATAAGCCTCATATACTTTTATAAACAAAAAAAAAAAAAAAAAAAAATCAATATTCCATGAATAATGCTTGTTGTAAAACCGATTTAACTATTAGGTTTTTTATATATATATATATATATATATATTAATAGCCAAAGTTTGGAGAAAATTTAATTTAATTTTAATTGAATTCTTAATTTTGCACCACGTGTTCAATTTAATTTTTAATTTTGTGCTAAGTGAATTATTGAGTGTAAAAATTAAAGAGTCTAAATTCAATTAGATGAGTCCAATTCTCCGTCACGTATCTATCTAAGTTTTTAATTTTTGTGAAAACCATTATATATTTTAGAAATATATGATTTAAAAAAGTTGTAAGCTAATAGCCTAGTACCATGTATAATTCAAATCTCTTTTAAAAAAATGTATAATTTGAATCATACGATTGTGATTTTTTAAAATTATACCCATATATATACACGGGGCTACACACTAATTTATATAACTTCTGAATATATTTACTAGAAAAGTCAAATATATATGGTCCTCCATTTATGTCAGATAATACTTGTCAACAAAAAATCTTCTAATAAATTAAAAATAATGCCCAACTAATTGATGTTTTAATCTAATAATAAAAAATAATCATCATTCATCATAGAATGGACATTGTATGTTATAATATTCCTAATCTATTTATCAAGTAAAAAAAGAAAGGTGAGGTGTCTTGACTCTTGTGATCTTACTATTTGCCATAATTTGAATTTGATTTGCCATTCTACTAAGAAATTACGCTTTAATTCGAAGAAAGTACACCCGCTCCACCAATCATTTGTTCTATCACATTCCCTTTTTTTGCGGCTACTTTTTAGTTACGAACATTAGCTTGTTCAAACTCAAATACATAAAAATCAACCACAATTGAAATTTCCACGGCCATCTTTCTTTGAACATGCCAAATGTCATTTTTTTTTTTTTTTTTTTTGTACGTTTGCTTACTTTTGGTCTCTGTTGGTTCTTTGAGGGTACTAAGTACTAATTACAACATAAATTTTCTTCTCAAAATAATTAAAAGCGAGAAAAAGTATTGATAGTGCAGGTAAAGCACTAAGTCTTAGCTCGTCCATATGGGCCGTCCGTGAAGAATAAAGGGAGAAACGAAGCTCAGCCGTCCGTGAGGAATAAAAGGATGGACGAAGCTCACTCGTCCATTCTTTATTAAGGATGGACGAGTAGTAAAGTCTACTCGTCCTTAAACTTGTACGTATATTTGTCCACCCTCATTAAGGATGGACGAAGCTAGTTCGTCCATAAGACGACTCTATCATATCGTAAACATTGGAACAACGGAATGATGTCTCCTAGATTTACCATTACGATACACCGGTACAAATAAGATAACTTCCGTGGTGGTTATGGAAGTTATCTCTGAATTCTCTAAAACCTCACGATGGTTGGAGAAATAACCGCTTCAGACGGACACTACATAAAGGTCATTCTACGTGAAGGTAGGCATTCAAATACTTCCAAAAGAAAAATACTCTCTTTATTTTCTGGAATTCCAGATTTACTGACTTTGTCATCGGAGGGTTCTTGACTGGCCCCCCACCGGTCTCCTTTGATTCTTGTTTGTTTTTTCAAAGTTCACTCATCAGATTACTAACACTCGGAGCATTCAGTCCACTGATATTCGAGGAACTATCAGTTACTAATTACTAAGACCCTAAAACACTACACACTATGCACTACTTAGATCACTTCCAAATAGAGTTATATCATATATTTATCTTAAGTAGAGAGAGGGATTCAAAATCTGGATATCGTCGTTTAAAAAATCATAGAGTACCAATTAATCTGTCCACAAATGGACCCTAAACTCTTTCCTTATTATTATTATTTCCACAAAATTGCTCATTTGCTTTTAAAAATCTTAGGTGCCTGATTCCCAACCCAAAAGAAGGAAAATACCTTTACTGCTTTCACCCGTAAAGATAAAAAGTACAACTTTGATCAGTTACTTCAATTATTATTATTGTTTTTTTGCATATGGAAAAGAATGATTTTAATCAGCACCTTCCTAAAGAAGCTTACAAAACTTCAAAGCTCACACATTTATAAACTTTATATTCTTTTTGAAAAAGCTGCCGTGTCTTGCACTCATAAAATTGTTTGCTTGCTACGAGCTATAGCTCTCTCATGGTGCACTTTTTGCCAAAAATCAAATTTCATCCATTCGTTGTGCTTCTTTACACACTCTAGCAGATAAATATATGTTTCTCAAAAAAAAAAAAAAACAGATAAATATATGATTTTTTTTTTTTAGCTTATGTAGTATTATCTCAATTTACCCATTTAAAATGAGAAGCTTCCTGAAGCGGCCACTACGTGATTGCCATTCATCACTTTCTTTCCTCATTGTGGATTTGTCATTTGTGGCACATCCCAATAATGAGATCTGCATGCTTCTTTTTCTTTTCTTTTTTTCACCTTTTAATTTTAGAAATATCCTCGTTCTCTTTATGTCACAGAAATTATAAAATATTCTAAATTTGACATGCGTAAAATCTTAAACCTCTTCTTTGGTAAAATATGTGTACAAAGTGTTGGGCTCAAATGTTGGAAAACTATATCCAAAAGTAACTTAAGAGTGGGTTTTTTTGCATTGCTATCCGCATCTGCGTTTCCTTGGGTGGGTCACGTACACTGTTCACAGAATTTACAAGTACCTCTTTTAGCAAATATAACTTTTAACCTGGGTCCCACAATACTATTCACATATTTAAAAATTATTTTGCTATAGTGTTTTCAATTTTCAGTAATAAGTGGTATTCAAATAGACCCTAAGTTTGAAAGTTTAGAGTTGTGAGATGTAATTAAATATCAAGTAGAAGACTACAAAAGACTATTCAAGAATGGATTAAGATTTGTATTGAATGTATAAGACCCAACTGCAAATCAATAATTGATCAAGATTCACTTAATTTGAATATCAACTTTGATATCACTCTACGATTGATCGAGACACTCTAGAACAATAAATTCTAATTACCTAGCTTGACCAAAGGCCTTGGGATTTATGCGCTACTTACTCATAAAGTATATAAGGCATACTTAGTTCCTTGTGAACATAAGAGAGTTGAGTATTTGCTGCCTTGATGTGTGCTCAAGGTTTTGTGCCAAGCAAGAACTTTAACACCAACGATTGAAGGTCCAAGATTGGTGTTGCTGTGGAAGCTAATGCATACCATTAACTTCTTGTTGTGGTGAAAACCTTCAAGTCGGTACTTGAAGTTATGGACAGGAGATAGGGTATTCGTGTTGAAAAGATCAACGTTGAAAGAGTTCAACCAGGTTGAAGCTTTGTGTGCATAACTTCAAGTACTGACTTGAAGGTTTTCATAACATACCTTCAAGCTTCATAGTCGACGTCTATGGTTAAGCTTATAAACACTGTTAACCATGTGTTTATAAGCTCTTGGGCACCTTCCCCTTGTAAGCCGGTTTTTAAGGAAGAGTTCTACCCATGGGTTTGCAACATTTGGTATTAGAGTCAACCACCATTCCGAGTAATCGGGTGTAACTCATTAAGTATGAGATCAAATGAGTTGCAATTTTGTGGTTGGATCTCGGAGGAGGCAACCTAGAGTCTAAATTAAAATAACTGATAAGTGAGTAAGGACATCAAAAAAGAAAGGGCTACCATTGGATCAATATTGCTAGAGTGAGCCGTTGTAGATGTTAGCTGCGGAGCGTGGTGGTATGTTATGACCCTAATGTCCCATATAAATTAAGTATAAGGTTAACCATGTGTTTATAAAATTTTGGGCACCCTCCTCTTGCAAGCCGGTTTTCAAGAGTGAGTTCTTCCTATGAGTTTGTGACAAATTCTAGTGATAAAATTATTTTATTCGTTTTGACTCTCTCTATATACATAAATATAAAAATAATTTTGAAGATAAGAGGGTAGGTGGTGGTTAGGGACACTACCAATTGGCAATTTTAATAGTAATTAATTTGAGGAAAATATTGCTGGAACAATGTCTTTTGGTACTCTCGCTTGACTAAAGAGAGATTAGGGAAAATAGCTAATGCATTCCCAGCTGAAAGTTAGTTGGACAGGCTGAACATCTATATAAAACCTCTCTCTCTCTCTCTGTCTCTTTCTCTCTTGCAGCTTTTGCAAATTACCAACTATTAAACATGGCTTTTTGGACAAACTTGCCCTATAGCATTTGAAAGGTCTGGAGGAATCCAAGCATGTAATGATCTTAACGTCATGATTGACAACAAGAAGGACCACAAAGATGATAATATTTTTATCTTTCGGTTGGGCAACCACTAGTAAACCTTTTTTTTTTTTGATGGGTTATTTGAGAGGAACCACTAGTAAACTTAAATAATATAATTGTATACGATCATAGATGTGTCCACATCCATAAATATTGCCATGCCTCACTATTGTCCTCTCTACACATGTTGAAGTGGGTTCTTACTTCTCATTTATATATCTACTTCTGCAGCCAATTTATTTGCTTTTACCTGCTTTTATTGCGCGGTTGCTGCAAAAGACCAATAATATGGCTCAAGAAGTAAGTAATTTTGCATAATTCGTCTGAAACGTAAAACTTTCACAACCGGAGGCCCTATAGCTAGCGTGATGAATTTAACTTTGAAGGTGGTTGTGAGGAAGAGCTTTGTAAGTTGTAACCTACCTCGATCTCCTAGCCAAGTTCTAGGTTTGCATCTTTGAAATGTACTGAAACTGCAGGTTGAAGTATATATTTTGACAATGGCATGCTCTCACAGAAAAAGTTCTCTCCATTTGAAATGAATACATTTCAATGATTTATGATTCTTATTATGTACACTATTGAATTTTAAAAATAAAATCAAAACGGTAAAATAAACCGTTCTTTTTAATTTAAAACTCAAATAATTAAAAGTTTAATTGGTACTTTCAGCCTCTTAATAATTTTAACAAAAGACGTTTAGGGTACAAATTTTCTCTTTCCTAACTATTAAATTATAAAAAATAATAACAAAAATTTAAAACTCAAATATAGCATAAAAAATTAAGTGAGAGTGAGACAATTAACCTGCCATATTTATGTGTCAAGTTGACCTACCTATTTACTATAAACATGTTAAAGCCTTTGAAGCCAGCCACAGCAACTTTTTTTTTTGGTTACGTGTTGAAGCCAGCTATATGTGATGGATTAGGTTTGAGCGGGGGCTCCAAAACCCAAGCATTTAATGATAATTAGTCCAATTAAATCAAGATCTTAAAAATATTCTATTGCTAATAAATAGATAAAGACCTTGTCAGTTGCTTTCCTTATCCTATACTACAACTTAATTACCGTTGACCTTTACTGCCTCACATGCATTGCTGAGTACAGATTCGAGTTGAACCATTTTTGGACCAATCTTGACATTATTTGCTGTTACCATATTTTCATTTCAACTTTTTTTCTTTCTAAAAATGTTTTTTTTTTTTTAATTAAAATTTTGGGGAGGTGGATATATTGGAACTTGGAAGTATGTGCCGCCCGCATGAATAGCAATTATTGAGTTCCACTTTAAGAACTAGGAAGTACCAGATTCAAGCTTTCAACAAAGTTTTTTACCTACTATGAATGATCTGTGATGCACCGTTAGTAAAAATACATGTTCTTTATCATATAACATAGCTATGTATCATAAACAAACATCAACCTCGCGAAACAACAATAAATGAGCAAAATATTTAACAAAAAAATTTATTAAAAAAAATCTAATTATTTAGATTTGTAATTCGTTCAACTCATTCTATAAAAATAATCCATAATTTTATTTTTACTAAAAAAGGGTACCAAGAGAGATATTATGGGTGTAAGTTTTTCTTGATAGCGTTGTTAGCTCTGCTCTTCTCAAGTTTGTAGATGCAACAACTCGACTCTCCTCTGTGGCCTGGCTCTTAATTGTAGCACGTATCATTTGTTGCTCTCTCTCTCTCTCTCTCTCTCATCAGTTCAAACTCTTTTTCAAATTATTACTCATATCTCATTATTCTCAGTTCTTGCTTTATCTTTCATTAGTCTCTTTTTATTTTTAAATTTTGTTAGTAGAAAGAAACTGTAAAATTTCATATATATACGTTTTTTTTTTGTGATGTTGATATATTCAAGTTTTTTTTTTTAATAATTTTTATTAGATTTTGTATAATTTTATTTTATTAATGACTATCTTTAAAAATAAATCATAGAACCACCATTGACTTAATTGATATTTTTTAGTATTTCCAATGAAAACGTCCAGAGTTCAAGTCCTCCTCGCTATCGAATCATCAAAAAAAGACCTAAACATTAATTCCTCTTGGGCATGATGGTAGATGGGAAAATCATAACCTTCAATACCAGTATCTTATACATGAAAAGACATCAAATGGGTTTAAAATCCATGCACGCGGACCACAATTATGCCAAACTGTCCGATCATATATACACCATAGAAGCTAGCGGAGATCAAATTACGCATATATTGTTAGTAAGGCAGGTAGCAAAAGACTGAAAACAGTATCGTGTCACTCATTCGTATCACCCACAAGAGAACAACATGCTTCTGCTTCTTCTCCTATCCATTCATTCATCATGTGAAAATTTCTCACAAATTTGTATTTTGTCGGCGCCCAATTATAGTACTAGCTACCTCCTTATCTCTAGCTCTAGCTGATCACTTTTTGGCCTGCTAGGCATGCATATGTCACTTTCTCTCTATCTATATATATATTTTGGTTCAACAATAAACTATTCACATTAATTTTTCTAGCACTCCAATTAACTATTAACCTTCTCCACGTAGGTTTTTTGAATCAAATTAAACTTTTCAGTGAGGCTGTATATGTCATCTTAGATGAGCTATGTGAGTATGTGACTACGAAAGCTTTAAGAGTTTTTTTTTTTTTTTTTAAAAAAAAAATTCTTTTACATTTTCTATATATATACTTTTGTTTATGTAGAATGATTACTGAATAGCTTCTTGAAAAGTTTAATGATCACAGGCCATATCTCTTTTTTTAATTCTTTGGGTCATATAGTAAGTAATTTGATTTGGATTACTGAATTTCTTTGGCCATATTTAAGCAGATTAAGTGATTAAGATCTTTGCAAGACGTGACAGGGAGACCTTAATTAATTAGTTTTTAAGTGAGTTTTCAAGAAGATTTATTATATTATTAGAAATTTTATAGTATTACATGCACGAAACGTAGTTTGATACTGAGGTCTAAGTCTTTGATTAAATAATGGTAAAATATTAATAATAATGTCATAAAACCGGTGCTAACTAGTGTGGGAAAGGAAGCAAAGTGACCTTTTCAATGCCGACTAATGTGGTTGGACTATGACCCACTTGCTCTTAATTTATGGTTTAGAAAATATAAACGTACAATAGTTGTAAAGATTGAAAGTTCTAGTTTACCAAAAAAAAAAAAAAAAAGATTGAAAGTTCTTTTTATCTTTTTTATAGACATTTGGATCAGCAACAACATGCAGCTTCAAAGTTGGATACAGATTTTGATAAAGTTGGCAAACTTCAAGAAAATTTGACCTTCTTTACAGCAAGTCTCATCCATTTAAAACTATTTTGGCATGTAATGTAACCCCACCGATCCCCTATTCGGAATAGAGAAAATCTAATCCGAATGGTATAGGTTGGAGTAAGGTGGGGGTGGAGGTTTTTCACTATTGCTAATGAGATGGTTTTGACATTAATAGTAGGGAAAAGAAAAAGGAGGGACGAAGGAAGTACTTAAAAACAAAGAAATTAGTGTTTTAAAAAACTGAAATAATATATATAATTATATATACACACTCAAGATGAGTTCAAATGGGGTACACTTTGTTACATTTTCGAGATTAAAATAACCACATACACACTTGAGATGAGATGAAATGGGACACACTTAAAGTGAGGCGAAATAGGGCACACTTTGTCCCATTTTTGAGATTAGAAAATCACATACACACTCAAGATGAGGTGAAATGTGATATATACTTGAAGTGAAGCGAAATAGGGCACACTTTGTCCCATTTTCGAGATTAGAAAAACCACACACACACACACTCAAGATGAGGTGAGATGGAACACAGACACGAGGTGAATCGAAATAGCGCACATTTTATCTCCTTTTCGAGATTAAAAAAGCCACACACATGCTCAAGATAAGGTAAAATGGAACACACTCACTTGAGGTGAGGCGAAATATAGTACACTTTGTCCTCCTTTACAAGACTAGAGAAGAATTATATGCATTTGAGATGAGATGAAATGGGACACACACACTAAAGGTAAGGCAAAATAGAGCACGCTTTGTCGCCTTTTTGAAATCTAAAAAAACCCAAACAGGATGGAATAAGGCAAAATGGGTCTACATTACCATCCCTCATTAATTGACTAGTAGGATGGTGCTGTTAAATCCGAAGGTTGAAATTATGGATGAGTAGATTGAAAATCATGATCCTAGAGGAGAATTTTGCAAAATAGAATCACTTAATTCTATCTTAATATTGTTTAAGAACTGTTTAATTCTTCGAATTGGTCAGCCCTAATTTTATAGGAGTGGCTAATTAACCACTAATATGTTGTTAATATTGTGGGCGGGGAATCACTGAAACATAGAAAAAGTCATAGCAGTAGCGTCGTTATTCGCAAAAGTAGAAGATAAACGTGTTAAGCATGTATTTGCCAGAAGAAAACGACGAGCCAATCTTTTCCATAGGCATAGATAGCAGTTGAAACACCGTCAAAAAATATAAATATAGGAAACAGTAGAACTGGTACTACGTTGTAATTAAACTGTAGTATGTAATTGCATGTAGTCTGTCTATTTAGCTAGAAAAAATTTACTGCGCGAAAATCCCGTGTCATGCACATTGCACATTCATCTATTCATTGTCTTCTTATAAGCTTTAATTGCGCACATGAGACAACTATGGCACCGAAAACCTTGTCACTTATGAAAAATTATTAAGCACTTTTGGAGTAACATAAATGCACAATTTTTCTTTTCACATTAATGATGAGTCTCACCATGAATTTAATTAATAGGACTCGCAATTGATGTGAAAAGAAGGACCGCACATTTATAATACTTCGAAAGTACACAATAATTTCCCATCAACTACATATAGGTTTGTAGGTCATATATTTATTTATTTATTTATTTTTAGTACATCTACTACGATAACCATTTTCACAATTTTTACTACAACTTATTTATGTGAAGAGTTATAAATGATGAAATAAAATGGTGGGTCTATGATTTCACCACTCACAAGTCGTCATGTGGTAAAGTTGTGAAATTAATTGTGCTACTAGACTTATTTATTTATTTATATCTTTTTTCGCTTTTTCCCATCTTGTTACAATTTCGCTTTTTAGATCTGGAAATTGTGACAAGGTCCATGACTTCAATAGTTATTTGTTGATGTTTTTAACAAGATACTCGGGATAATTATTGAATATAAAAAAATGCAATTGTTAATTTTTTTTTTATTAAAAAAAGTAAACAAAGGAAGTTTTTATTTTATCTTTTTTTTTTTTCTTTGAAACCAAGTTTTTATTTTATCTTATACTTTGCTCAACCAATTTTTCTCCTTTTTCATTTTTAGAATGTTTTTTTTTTTTCCATGATTTTTTCAGAATGTTGAATTAACGAATAATGATGTTTTGCATTAACGATATACCTATAATTAATCAAGATTGCCAATAGAGTCGGGATATTATCTAGAGTTTTCAGTTTTAGGAACTCTATGTTGAACTTATCTTAACAACTCTAGAAGATCTTAATTTGAATTAATTAACTATAAAGTTTGGTCAACTAACGAGAAAAGAATAAATTTAAACTTGCACATATTTAGGTTACTCTAAAAAAGGAAACCATTATAATTGGCAATCAATAATAGCCTTAAATCTTATCAAAAAAAAAAAAAAAACCTTGGAGAACACTTTTTATTTTTTATTTTTTATTTAAGATAGAATAAAATTTCAACCGTAAACTTTCTAACTAATTGATTTTTTGGTGTGAGAGATGTTTGAACTCAAGATTTTTTATTCGTCAATAATAAACTTTACCGATTGAGTTAACTGAAATCCATTACAAGAGAACACTTGATTATGAAGACCCACCGCTAACTAACTCTGGCCGACAACTTCTCGAATGCCCTTTTATCTTTCCCTTTTTTTGTAGGTGTTTGTGACTTAAAACCAGCCGTTCAATAATTTTGTATGAACACTATCATATTGATTAAAATAAGATCTTTTTGGAAATGGAAAGAAGAAAAAGCAAGAAAAAAAAAGGTTATTATATTTCAGTAACAAGGCAAGCAAACCACCAACCGCAGCAAGCAAAGCAATAAATAATTATAAGGTACAGTAAGATAACACACTTCTAAGGCAATGGTTGGCATGGGGAGCACTATCATTGTACAAATAAGAAGTGAACAGAGACCTTCAAATAAATCATGCATATAAACGATACCTTTTTGCCCTTTGACAGTTATTTGTGGGCGCTACGTGTGGATTGACCATTTTATCCCTCCCTTCTACTTTTTGTTCTCATTGGTGCAACCAACAAAATAACCCTGAATAATTTGCAAGTGCTACCTGTGAATAGACACTCATATCCCTTTGCTCCCATTGGTGCAAAGAAAAATAAAATAATATATATATATATATACCCTTTGAATTATGAAAAGCTTCCCCATCTAACACCATAAAGTGCCCATCTAATAATATAAAAATAGGAAAAGAACTTTGCTTTTTGCTTGGCCAATTTTATTAGCATTATCTTCTTCAAACTTATGTAGAAATATATGATAGGGAGAGGAATGTAATAGGAGTTATTCTTTCAATTATTATGGATTTTATTCACCACCCCACCTTATTATTAACATTATTAAGGTAAGGGGTTACTATTTCTTCATGTGATGACATTAACAATTGACATGATAATAGGAAAGCTTCTATAAAGTTATTACAAGACATTTTTAACATTCATTATGGATCTAACGTTAAAAGTTAAATATGTATGGAATCGCAAAAGTGTGATAAGAAACGTGCATTACACTCATAAAATAGTATAGAACCAAGAAACAAATGGATGTTAAAAAGAGAATACTTCTCAAAAAAAGTACATGTACACATTGGAGTTGGAGGACCTATTAACCCATTCACGATTTACAAATTTTCACTAACTTCTTCATGAAAAATGAAGTCCATGAGGGTTGCTTAGTCATTTGACATGTGGGACTCTTACTTCATAATGATATAGGTGAAATTATATTTAAAAAAAAAAAAAAAAGGCTAATGGTAAACACACCCTTGGTGCGATAGTCACTTTACAAATATAAATACTTATGAGGTGTGGGAGGTAAGGGCCGATGTTCAAGTCTCTAGGAAGAAGTTTCACACACATATACATTTAGATTAGATTAGAGTAGAATCTTAACTATAGGATACTTCTTCTCAAAAAAAAAAAAAAAAGATTATTAATTACTTGCAAAATATGTGACCATAACAAAATTTAATACATTATTTAATTGCAAGAGCAAAATGAAAATTTTAATTTTGATGGTCAAATGACTTGCATGAGATAAATAATTTTGATAATTATATTATAGGATGCAATTTTCAAGTATGTTCTTTTTTTTAAATATAAAAAAGTGGTACTTCAATCATTATTTTGAGACATATTGAAAATCTCATAAACGAGATAATTTAATAAATTTAACTTAAAACTTTCGAATTTACGTTTCGTTACAGACCAATAAACCCATCAGCCGAATACGCGACGAATGAGTGCAAAAGTATAACTACCCTGTAAGTTAAGGTGGTTTAAAAAAGAAAAAAAAAGAAAAAGAAAAAAGACATGCAGGCATGTGTGTAGTTAATAGATTAGATTCATATAGATAGGGGTAGTAAGTTGTTGCGGTAGTAGTATATTTATGTTGTTGGCAAAACTCTCTCTCTCTCTCTCTCTCTCTTCTCTCTCTAAAATTCTGTATTTTTTTTTTAAATTTTATTTTAATTTTATCTCGTAAATTAAGAAGAAGTTGTCCTCCTCGAATCTCTGCCTATCACTACTGCTTCGGGTCCTGAAAAAACAAAAGCTTTAGCCAAAGCTCACGAAGACGAAGAGGAAGAGGACCCAGAAGAGAGAGAGTTGTTTTATGTTGTTGTTGTAATAAGAAGTCATGGATTCGATTGTTGTGGCAGAATTCCAGGCGTCCTTTCTTGGTATTTGTTATTCCATTCCCTTTCAATCTCTTTCTTACTTTTTCTGGGTCAAATTTCAATATATACATATTTTTTTTACCATTTTTGGTTCTTCTATGGATTTCCATCTCTCTTTTTCAGGTTCCCAAAAGTTGGGTTTTTGGTGGTAATGTGTTTGGCTGGTTGGTTTTTTCGTTCTCAACACCTATGGCCATGGATTCTTCTTTTGAGGGTACCCATCTTTTCTCTTATATTTCTCTGTTTTATATTTGGATTTTTTTTTTTTTTTTTTTTGTTTCAATAAATTCTGGGTTCTGATTCTTAAAAGTTTGGAATTTTGGAAGTTTTAAACATCTGAATTTCTGGGTTATTTTTAATTTTTTTTAATGGTTATGAAGGTGGTAAAATTTTTATATTTTGCAGGATTTGAAACCTGCATGGTTGTCAGATTTCAGGAACATTGTTGTTTTCTGTGATTTTTGATGTTCTGGTTTGATTAGTGTTTCTGGGTTTTCAATAAATTTAGTCATGGTTCTATTTGTGTGTGAATTTGATGTATGTATGTAGATCACTTTTCTCTATGATGTTACCTAGCATTTTGATATTTCTTTGGAAACTGTTTTGTTGCAGGATGAATTTTTGCTATTTTCTACTGATATAATGCCAGTGGTGTCTTTTCTCTGCATGTTATTTGGTCTCTGCATTATGTGGGAGGCATGTATTTATATCAAAGAGTCTAGCTTTTTATATTATATGGTTGTTATAATACTAGCATGCTATCACATCGAATAATTCATGTGGCAGCGCTTAGGAAAGTCCAGAGCCAGATGCATTCCAAAGTCAAATGAAGTTTTTCTTAATCACATCACTGGTGTGATGCCGCTTTGATGGGCTCAAACCCAATTATACGGCGGTGACTCTTGAAATTCCTAGTCCATGTGGTGGTGTAGTTGGGTTGTCTTTGTTAATTGTTAACGTGAGTCAACCATTTGTTTGTTTATTATTGTGATACAGCCTGCAGCTTGATTTTTTAAAATATAATTTAGTTAAGAGTTTTCTGGAGAACAAAAAGGATAATTTACGCTTACTTCTCAAATCAGACTTGTAATAATCTGGTAATAAATTTTAGTAGACTTCAATTCAGGTGCATCATAGAGGAGATATAAGGCCGTTATTTCTAGATTAGTAACGGGTGTAATGCTTCTCTCCCCCCCCCCCCCCCTCCCCCCTCCCCCCTCCCCGATTGTACTGATATTTGTTTTACTATTACTTGATGCAGGAGTTACACTTGATCCAACAAAATGCAGCAAGTTGAGTATGGAGGAAAAGAGAGAACTAGTCTATGAAATATCAAAGTGGTCACACGGTGCCTCTGAAATGCTGCAGTCATGGAGCCGACAGGAGATTCTACAAGTCTTGTGTGCAGAGATGGGAAAAGAAAGGAAATATACTGGCCTGACGAAGTTGAAAATTATAGAGAACCTTCTGAAAATTGTATCTGAAAAGAAATCTGGAGGGCATGAAGCTGTAATTGACCTTGAACAACCGTCTTCCCCTCTTGGCCAAAGAACTACCAAAAGGCAGAGGAAAACTGACTACCCATCTCGACTAACTTCTCCAGCTAACAATCTTTCAAACAATAATGGTGGCAGTGATTCAGCTAATACTAGATACTGTGAGAACTCAGCTTGCAGAGCTACCTTAGGCCGAGGAGATATATTCTGCAAGAGATGTTCCTGTTGCATCTGTTATAAGTATGATGACAACAAGGATCCGAGCCTATGGTTGATTTGCAGCTCGGAACCTCCATTTCAAGGTAATTCATGTGGCATGTCCTGCCATCTGGAGTGTGCTCTAAAACACGAAAGATCTGGCATTGCAAAAGATGGACGACGTGCTGGACTTGATGGTAGCTTTTATTGTGTATCATGTGGGAAAGTGAATGATTTACTTGGGTAAATACTTCCACTTGCTGTTTCTATTTTTATATTCATGTTTTTTAATTTAATAAAGTTGTGCTTCGGTTTAAAAAAATTCCACTTTCATTTGTTGAAGTTTTCCTATATATTTAAAATTTAAAATTTAAAATTTTATTTTGAGTAAATGGTTGTTGTCTGAGCTGTTGTGATCTTATGAGCATTAGGGGGCCGTAAATGTACAAGTACATTTTGTTTTTACAAAATCAATTTGTTATGATCTCTCTTGTTTAAGGTAGAAGCATTGTTTTTGTTATAATTTAAACTTGCAGTATGAGTTGCGCATAACATTGTGGTTTAATCCTCTTTTGCTCTTTGTATTCTCCATTGCAAAAGAATGATCTTTTAGTAACCTTTTTGGCTATGACATTGACTTTGATCAGTTATTAATTACAGGATTTCATGTGCTCATGTGCTCTGTCCAAATTATTTTGAGTTATGTAATGGATTCTAGGTTTAAATATCGTTTAGTTAAGTAGGATGATACCAAGAGCCTTGTAGTTCAGTGACATTGTTAAGTTTGGAACTTTTAATCAGGTGTTGAGGGATAAATGGTGAGGTTTTCAGTTGAGAGATACGGTCTTTGGAGAGTGAATTATGGGGAGAGATTACTAAGTAGTAAGTGTTACTTTTTGATTGGGACTGTGGAAAGTTATTAGAGATGGTTGTGGGTAGTCTCAGGATGCTGGGCAAAAGAAACTCTTCTAGAGGGATTTTGTGTAGCAAGGTGCCTCTGCAGAATCTCTTTCCGGATCTATTTTCCATTTCTGTGAATAAGAGAACTACTGTGGCAGATTAAATGGATGATCAGGGGGATGTTGCATTGGAGTCAAAGATTTAGAAGGTTAGTTAATGTTATAAATCGGAGTTATTAAATACTTAGTTCCAAACACTTTATGCAAATCAAGGTGTAGAGTGGGTGACGATAAATTGTGTTGGATTGCCTGTAGGTTAAGTCCTACCATGATTGGTTTTTCTAAGCCATTTTATTGGATTTACATCTCCTTTTGCTTGCTTGTCTTCCTTTATGGACTCATTTGATTTTATATATATATATATATATATATATATTTATTTATTTATTCTTTCTCTTGGAAGAGTATTTGGTGTGTAAAGTCACCTAAAATGGTGTCCTTCTTATGGACAACAGTGAGGGGTAAGATTCTTACCATTGATAATCTTGTTAAGAAAGGTTTGCCCCTAGATAATTGGTGTTGCTTGTGTCGTTATGATGGGGAATTTGTGGATCACCTTTTGCTCCATTGTAAGTTTGTTCATGCTTTGTGGGGTGAAGTTTTTTTGATGTTTGGGACCTAGTGGGTGATGCCAAAGACGATTGCTTCTCTTCTTTTTGCATGGAGGAATTGTTTGGGGAAACATCTTTCAAATTTTTGGAATATGGTACCTGCTTGTCTAATGTGGTTAGTTTGGCAGGAACGCAACACCCGTACTTTTGAAGATATTGAGAGACCATTAGATCTTCTGAAGTTTGCTAGTTGGGACTTTGTTTGAGTGGTCTCGTATTTGGCGTTTTACACAATGTTTTTCCATTTCTGATTTTCTACAATCTGCTAGTTTTACTTTTTGCTTCTTCTGTATTTTTCTCAAGTACAGAGTGTTCTTCATCTTGAACACGATGTACTTTTTTTTTTCCCCCCAATAAAACTTCTATTACCTATCCAAGATAGAGTTGGTTCCTTTATTTTTCATGTCCTCTCTCATGATCTTCCTATGTCCTCGGGTGACACCACATTTTGGGCATCTCGTTTGTGAACTTCTTTTCCCTATGTTTGGATAGAAGGAGGTAGAGGGAGAGGAGAGAGAGGTGTTTGAAATATACTCCATTGAGTGCCATATATGGAGCTACAATTATAAAAGAACAATTGCTAGAATTTCAATGCAAATCTAGGAATGCATGTAGAGTCAAAAATTAATTTAATTTTTTTTAATATTTATTTTTTATTAGGAGGATCTTGATTGTTAATTTTCAAGGTGATGAGCTCCTTCATGCTTGCTATAGGTCATTGGGTTTTTCTGATGACCAGTTTGTGATCGTGGTTTGATATGTGTGATGCTTTGGAATCTTCTTATGCTTTAATAATTTTAAACAATTATATATTAATACAATGTATCCACATGGCTCAGATTTGGTTTTGAAGGGGTTTATAGTTCTCTTCTCAAGGCGGTGGATGAGCCTCACTGCTGAGTTCTCCTCAAGGCCCTCTCCTAATCCGCTAAGCATTTTTTGTTGTTGTTGTGTATTGTCCTTTCTTGGCTGAGATTTGGTCCCACTTCATCTGAAGTGTCAAAATTTTAAATGATGGGAAGCCACATTGTTTAGGTTCTCTCTTTGCATATAATATTCCATTTGAAAAGATAGGAATAGAAGCGGTTTGAGGCTTTTGGAAGTAGAGAGTGATATGGGAATTCATGCATAGATAGGTCATTTTAGTCTTTGATGAACTATGGCCTTTTGTTCTTTTGTAGGCACGAATACTTTTTATGCATATGTGATCTTGTTTTGTTTACCCTTTTTTTTTTTTTACAAGTAATAAGAAATATATTAACATGAAGAAAAGAAGCGTCGCCTGAGTATACAGGAAGTATACATCAGGGACAAACTACAATCAGTTTGTTTACCCTGATTCAACGAATCAACATGTACCTACTCCTTTTTCCCTTAAAATTTAACTTAGTTTGGAAGGCAGGACCTTCTTACTTGTTCTGTCTCTCCTTTGGGTTGGAGCCTTGGAGGATCAAGGCTAATTTCTCCAAAAGAATTATGGTTGGAGATTTTAGATGGAAATGTTTGATATCATTAGCTAAATGTGAATGGTGCATCCTTAACATAGAGCAGGAATTTTTTTGAATGGTCAATCAGACCAGCTCTAGACTATGGATTTCTTTTTGGAGGAAGAAATACGTGCATGTAAAAGTGGAAGTACTGAGGAAATGGATAATTGCACAGTTTACAAGTCATCTTGGACTTCTTGAATGCCTGCTTAAATAATTAAGAGATCGGAAATGTCTGAGGACTGGGAACCTGATTTTTGGCGTCTCCTTACTTTTGATTTTATTTGCTGAGTCAGGATGCACTAGATAGACTTACAAGGGATAGTGATATCTATCTTTTGGGTTGGAGATTGAGGTTCATTTCTCCAATAGGATTATGAATTATGACAGGAGATTTTAGGTGATGATGTTTGATGTCATTATCTGACTATGAATGGTGCATCCCTAACATAAAATATGAATCTTCTTGAATTGTTAATAAAACCAGCTCTACTGTATGGATTACTTTTTTGAGGTAAAAATAAATGTTAACAAGTGCATGTAAAAGCAGAAGTAGTACTAGGGAAATGGATCATTGCATGGTAGACAAATCATATGCCTACTTAGATAATAAGAGACTAGAAATGTCCGAGGAGTGGGGACCCTTATTTTTAGTGGGTCCTCTTCCCTTAGATTTTAAATTTCTGAGTCAGGACATACTTGATGAATTGTTGCTCATTTATCTTTCAATAAATGAGGTTGAATTTATTTGAATATCTCCTTGCTTTTCACATGTGTCGTAGAATATTTCTGAGTATCTACAGGTTATGGCCGACAATCTTGTATGCAACTTTCTGTTCTTAAGTGACTTTTCACCGATGGAATATCTTCAGGCAGAATGTTAAGCCACTGTCCATTATGTGTACATCTGACTAATTGATTTCAGTATTTTGTTGAGCTCTTTGGCTGGGTTTACATGCTCAAGGTCACGACACACAGATGTAGTCATCTCATTTTTCTTAACAACATCTTATATCTTGCATGTGATCGAGTGGCATTTGCATGATAGTTTTTGAAGGTTCTAGACAGAAAATTATATTGATAAATACATTGCGACTCCAAATTGGGTGGTGGTCTTCACTTTAATGTAATTTTTCTCTTAGGAATTAATGCTTCTGTAAAATACCCTCATAAGGATGAAATTCAGATGGTTATATACTTAATAAAGTAAATTTGGAAACAACATTGTTCATTGTATGCTTAATGTGGCATTCTATGTTGATTGCACAAAGCACAATTTATTTAGCTCTCTATTTAATACTAAAAATAATGTGTAATAACAATTCAATTGAGCATTATATAGTGATGAGTAGTTAAGGCAATTATACACACACACACACACACACACACACACACACACTCCCATCACAATCACCACATTCTTTGTTGAATTACCAATTGTGTGATTTTGATGATTGGAAGATAATCTTTTTTTGGTTTTATATTTTGGGACTTTCTTACCCTCTTGGGAAGTATCAATGTGCTTCCATCCCTTATCTACATTATGCCAATTTGTAATATCTGTTATTTGAGTTCATGCAGAACATGAATTGAGCCATTCAATGTTTTCTGAACTGTATTTACTTTCTAATGTCATACTCCCTCCATCCCAAACTCTTGGCCCTGTATCCCATTTTAGGGTGTCTTGAAATTTTGTCCTGTTTCTAAAATTCAAAACTATTAATTTACCAAGTTTCCTATTATGCCCCTACCTAACAAAAGCACTTTAAACAATAAATTTTTTTGAGAACTTTGTTTAGGGGTAATTCTGGAAACTTCTATCTTTTTAATTAAGAGACAAGACAATCCCTTTAAAAGTTGGGTTTTTTAAATGCAGTGCTCACCATTTGTCTAGATTAAACAAATGACAGCATGCACATTATTTGAAACTACTCTACTCTGTAATACTGATTGCCTTAACTGATACTTTTATTCATAAATATAGGACTTAAATTATGATCTGATTAGGATTGATTGTGTAAATATATTTAGATGCTGGAGAAAACAACTGATGACAGCAAAGGATACCAGACGAGTAGACATACTGTGCTATCGTGTGTCCTTAAGCCAAAAGCTTTTAAACGGGACCGAAAAGTATCGAAAGCTCTATGAATTCTTGCACGAAGCTATTGAGAAACTTGAAGCTGAAGTGGGTCCTTTAACTGGTTTACCTGTAAAAATGGGTAGGGGTATAGTGAACAGGCTTTCTACGGGACCAGAGGTTCAGAAACTGTGTGCTTTGGCTGTGGAGTCACTGGACTCAATGCTTTCTAATACATTTTTGCATCCATTGCCCATTCCTGTGATTAAAGGTAATCTTTTGCTATGTGAGCTGTTTCACCAAGATTGATGCAAATTGGTTTTTATGATTTAGTAACGTGGTTGTGATCCTGTGTAACAAGCAGATAATTACATGCTCCCAGTAACATTGGAGTTTTATCTAGTTTCTTTAATTATTTAAAAATATGAGTTAAGATTATTTTTCTTTGTTAATACTGATTTTGACTTAACTGCAGGAAATATTACGTTTCATGATATTGTTTTGGTGCCTTGAATTGTTGAGAATTGAGTAAAGTAGTAACGATTCTTCTGTTTTATGCCCTTCAAAATTTACAGATTCAATTTTGATTGCTCCGAATATTGTCAGATTTGTAGATGTCCATGCAACATCTCTCACTGTGATTTTGGGTTCAGAAGATCCTTCACCAGAAGATATTGATGGTTATTCCTTATGGCATCGTAAGGCTCATGATGTGGATTATCCAGGAGAACCTACCTGTAAACTACTTGCTCCAAAAACAAGGTTTGTTGTCACAGGACTAAGTCCAGCTACAGAGTATAGTTTCAAAGTTGTCTCATTTAATGGTTCAAGAGAGTTGGGTATGTGTGAAGTTCATTTCTCAACAGGCAGTGCTGATGATGATGTCCTAAACAGCTTTGTAAAAGAAAGAAGTCAAAGTCCGGCTACCAACTGTAGTAGCCTTTCCAATCCTTCCTCCGTGGAAGATGAAACTAATAACATTACTCCATACAGCGACCAGGCTGATAATCGAGCAGACAATTATCTTGCTTATAGCAAGGAAGCCGATAAATTTATTTCTGCAAAATTATGTGATGATGCTATGAACTGCACTGTTACCGGTAAAGAAGGAAACCTGGCAGATGTGGTATCATTGTTGGATGAGGAATGTGTCATGGGAACAGTTGGCTCTGCTCCCAAGTCTGACGTCTTGAAGCATGAGAACAAGAACTCTCAGGATGGCCAAATTATTGAGGACATTAGCAATGATGATGTGTCAACTTCCCCTGTTCGGACAGGGATGGAATGTGTGCCATATGTCAGCAATTCAGAAGCTAGCTTGCCCATAACTCCATGCAAGTTGGAAGTACTTAAGGATGGATCAGGAAGGAATGCGAGATCCAAGTCTTGCAGCATGGATCTGGATAATGTGAATGTGAGATCGAAATCCTGCAGTAAGGATCTGGAAAATGGGATTGGGAAAGGAGAGGATCCCCAAGATGGCAGCACATCAAAACAGAGAACTACAGAAAGGCAGGATGAGGAATGTGCAGCAAATGGTACTTCAGATAGGGATTTTGAGTATTATGTGAAAATAATCAGATATTTAGAGTGTGAGGGACATATAGAGAAGAATTTCAGGCAGAAATTCCTTACTTGGTATAGCTTGAGGGCAACCCCACAAGAAGTAAGGATTGTGAAAGTTTTTGTGGATACTTTTTTAGAAGATCCTGCATCTCTTGCAGAGCAGCTTGTGGACACCTTTTCAGAAAGCATTTCAAGCAAGAGATCAACTGTAGTGCCTGCTGGATTTTGCATGAAGCTTTGGCATTGACCATCTTGTAATGGTTCCTGCCTGCTATTAAGATGCAACACCTTTTGAATACAAGCCCCCTCAGGGTTTGTGTACCAGTAATTCTTTATACCCTCTAACATTCATAATTTAGACCTTCATTATTTATATTTATCATCTCACCATCATGCTATTCTTATGATGATGTAAGAATCTTAGAGATCATTTCATTTTTCGATACAGATTCTGTCTCATACATTGATATATTCCATTTAGTTATTTAATTTCCTAATTGCTTTTGAGTGTGGTGTTCTTTGTACTTATTGATTGAATGACTTGAACAACAATGAGGAGTGCCAGAATAAATAAAGTCTGGATTGGATTGGCAAGGAGAGGATTTAATTTCTTTTTGATGACTTGGCATAGTCAAACCGCAGAATCAGACCCTGATAATAGTGGAACACAAATATTCCAGCAATCTGGTTTTATTCAGTTGGATGTGTTGAGTAAACTAAAAACTATGACAGTTGAAAATCTCGACAGTCTGATGGCTGCTTGCATAAAATCTTAACGTGGGAAATCCTATAAAGAGAAGAATAATCGTGGACTGATATATGTGTGAAAATTGATTAATTGGTCTATTGTCTTTTACTCCCACTGTTTTATGGTAACAAAGATACTGCTAGTGTTCCATTTTTGGGGCTCAATGGGCAATGCCAGAAAAGGACCCACAAAAGTAAAGACATAACAACTTGGTGTGCTATTGGCCTATGAACTTGGGGTTTGGCTAATCATGGCATGACAAGGATAAAATGGACCTGAACTCTTTGCAAATATGGAAAAGAAATGGAGTAGAATTGTAAATTTTTTGGTTAGATTTAATCACAATATCTCTTGAATTACTCAAAATGGTTATTGGTTATTTGCGTGTATAAGCAAAGTTTATGGCATTTCTCCATAATTTGAGCACCATGAGTGAATTGGTAGATCTCCTGGGCCGATCTGGACCGTTTAATTTGTCCTAGGAGAATTGTGGCATTGGAGTACGTAATGACTTCAAGAAAAATTTTGAAACAGAGGATATGGCTACAAGTTTTGTTTGGATCTTGATTACTGATGGAATTTTCCATAAGTTGCATGTTGACAATACTTCTCAGTGTCTCAAACTCTGAGAACATGAATGAAGAAAGGATTTACTTAGTTCGGTTTGATGACATACATCCATAATGAAAAGTCTTTAGTAACTATATTTTTACTATTCTCAATTGTATTTTACAGTGAAACATGATTGGGGTATGTATATAAATTTAAGTTGACTTAAGAGAATCCTTCGATTGGACTAAAATCAAGGACAATTATTTGATTTTAGTCAATTAAAAATATCAATACGTGCTAAATGCGATATGGATGATACACTAACGTTCCCCCCTTCAAACTCAAGATACAAGCTTGATGATGCCTTTGAGTTTGGAATGAATGCCCGTGATGATGTCTTGAAGATGGCAATGAGTGACCAAATTAGATGTAGAATCGGCCAAGCACAATGGAATCTTGCAAAATGCTAGCAATGGCAACGAACAACAACGATAGACGAATAACTGCAGACTAGTGACAAAAGAGTGGCTACTTTGGTAGGAGGATAGCTAGACTAGTGGCCAGAAGAATATTGGCAAAGAATGAGGGCGTGTTGAAACATTTGAGTGAGTTAACAAATTTCGCATAGATTGAGCCCAAGAAGAATGAGTTATGGGCCAAGTCGTGTGACTTAAAGATCACCAAATAGGGAAAAAATATATCTGAAAATGGCTTGACAATGGCAATCGAGAGATATGAAAAGGCAATCAACATCTGAGTTGAGCATTAGTTGGTAGTGGGCTGCTTGAAATTGAGTGTAGTCGGCTCTAATACAATGTTAAATAAAATGAAGAAGAAAAAAATGTAGAGAGTGAAAGCAAGAGTTCCTTTGTTTGTAAAATAAATCAATTGTTGTTGAGTTGAGCCTGATGCTAGCTTTTCAGCTCCTATTGTTTTTCGCCAACGGAAACTACGTTTATGGGCTGTCTTTAAGTTTGGGCCTGCCCAAGAGTTGTTATGTTATGTGTTACAATGAGGTTTGATTGCTGATTCCCATCACTGCGTCTGTATCTGGATAGTGTATGTTGAATTACTCCACTTTGCTTTTAAATATTAAAGAAGACAAGCATGTTCAAGTTGGTCTGTAAAAGGGTGTTGAGACACGCATGACCACATCCACCCATATTAAATTTTCAAGCACCACAAAAAGCCAAATTAGTAGAAAAATGATTCTTCTCTACTGTTTAATTGAAAGGGTAATGCTTAGGTCAACAACTTGGTGTACAGAATTGTATGGTATCAAGCATTGGATAAATATATCTCATGTATTAAATATATGCATGATTATTCTTATAATTTGTGAATTTTATGCAATTATGAAGCTTATATATTATTAGAGGAAAAATGCATATATTCAACACATGAGAGTCTAACCTAATTTGGTATCCGAAAAAACTAAGTTATTTGATCGAGCCCAATCCTAGATTCAGTGGATCTACTTAACACAGCGGTTGTAATATAATGGTTAAGATAATTGTTGCTTGGGTCCTAAGTAACACACCTCATTAGTAGATAAGTAGTAATTAATTACCTCATTCTCAAAAAAAAAAAAAAAAAAAAAATAGTAATTGATTACCTTAATACTTAAAAAAAAGGTGTAGTTGGTGATACACTAGAGGTTAAAGCACCAAAATAAAACACTACACCACATCGTGCCCCCTGCCTTTTTCATTAGTACCACTCTCCCCCTAACAAAACCATACATCACAATTCATAAACAGCCAGGCCAACTCTTTGTCCTTTACTTCTTCACAACCAATTATACCAATACCACCTTCAAACACAAACACTAGTAATACTAATACCACACTCTGTGCTACCTGTTCTACTTTCTTTTTATTCAATCTTCTTTGTTTGTACCATCACCATCACCACCACCACCACCACCATCTGAAGATGTCTGCTGGGATCTTTACATCTCCGGTTGCTGCTGTATCAGGTTTTGTTGGCTTGAAATCAAACTCCACAAAGCTGCCAGCAGTGAGAGAATCGATTGGATGGAGCCAGAAAACTATCTCCAATGGTTCTAAAACTTACTGCATGAAGGTAATATTGTTGATATAAAACTAAAAACTCACTGATCAGTGATTATTATTACTAGTTTTTCTCCTTCTAACTTGTTCTGTTTAATTGATAATTTTTAACAGACATGGAATCCCATTAACAATAAAAAGTATGAGACACTCTCCTACCTCCCTCCCCTCTCTGAGGATTCAATTGCAAAGGAGGTTGACTACATGATGAAAATGGGATGGATTCCTTGCCTTGAGTTTGATGAGGTTAGATGAGATTAATTAAGATTTATAGTTAATAATGTTTCCATTATTCCGTGTTTCAACAAATGGAATCTTTATTCATAAACTTGTTTGTATTAAATTAAAAAAAGGGCATGTAAATCATTTGTTTATGTACACCAGTCATATTCCAAATCAATAAGCCAAAATAAACGGCACACATGACTCTATCTAGCTCATCTTTTCAGAGAATTCCTTTTGCATAATTTAGACTCCCGAGTGATATTAAGACAATACAAATTTTATTGTTTAATCTTTACAAACTAATTTGTCGATGATCACAAAAGAGTAATTCAAACACTTATTTATTATGTTGTTGATGAGTTAAAGTTACGCGGATCACATTCATTATCATGTCAGTTCGTATAATTTGATGTTTTTGTTTTATTTCTATGGAAGGTGGGGAGTGTTCGTAGAGAGAATAGCCGAATGCCAGGATACTATGATGGGAGGTATTGGACACTGTGGAAGCTACCCATGTTTGGTTGCAGTGATGCTTCTCAAGTCCTCAATGAAATCCACGAGTGCAGAAAGACTTACCCAAATGCTTATATTCGCTTGTTGGCTTTTGACAACAAGAAACAAGCTCAGTGCATGGCCTTTGTCATTCAGAAACCCACCACCAGTGCTTAAGGCGCTTGCTTTGGGTTTTTTAACCTTTCTCTTCAACTCAAAACTCTGTTTGTTTTTTAATCCCTTTATGCGGTACCAATAAGAATTTGGGTGTTTGTGAAGAGGATTCCTCTATTTCTAAGATGGTAGGTAGCTTCTAATGTGTACTAGCAAAGCATCTTTGGAGAAGATAATCATGAGCAATTTTTCATTTTTTTTGGTTAAAAAAAAATATTTTTTTTCTTTTATATGATCTGTGTGATGTAATTAACTCATAGATTCTGGCTTGGCTGTACTACTACGCTTTAAGAGGCTGTACCTATTTAAACTAATTTTTTTTTAGTTCTAAAATACCCTCAACATTCTTAAGATTAAGTAAAGATAAATTTAAAAGATAATAAAAAAAAATATATATCTAAATTACACTAAAATATTTTAGTTTTAAAATACCCTCAACATTCCTAAGTTTAAGTAAAGGTAAATTTAAAAGATAATAAAAAATATATATATATCTAAATTACACTAAAATATTACTTACAAAATAATATTTCATACCTAAAAACTACTTTGAATGACTCCGCTCTTCACGCCTTTTGCAACTTCAGAAACTACCCACTACCATTACTTTCAGGAAACTACAAAACTTGCAAACTGTCACTACCTCACCTATTCAATTTCTCTTCCTTATCCATTGATTATAATATTTTGATTATTTTCGCTCCTCATCCTAGGTGAGATAGCAGTAAAGACTTTGGGGAAGATCAAAGATTCGATCGTGCGCCCCCCACAACTAATCACTTAATTATTGCGTTATAGGTTACTAGCTTTTTTTTATTTTTTGGAAGAAAAATTAATAATTTATATTTATTATAATTTGAGATTATTATATTTTTTATTCACAAAAAAATTTAGGAGTGTAATGAAAAATTATTTCACCTTCAAATACATATTACTCATCATATTTTTATATTTTTTTAAATAAAAAATATAATAATCTCAAATTATAATAAATACAAATTATTAATATTTTTTTCAAAAAAATAAAAAGACTCATGCGCGTGGCTAGGTTTTAATAATCTACTTCTATATATTATAATTTGGGACTTTACTAGCCCATGGTTTTTAGGCTTCTTTTTGGTGGGGGCTAGTGGTTTTAAAATCCATCAGATTTGACTTGCCACTGACACTTGCACGGCCCTTGTTTCTCAGTATGTGGTGGGTATCAAGAATTACCATGACTTTTGCTCATGCACACCCAATATTGCTACAGGGTTTATTGCTTATTTTCCGTCGGCATGTGAGACAAAAAGTGAGTTTAACAAATAAACTGTGAATAAGTTTGTGTTCGACTGCGAATTAAAGAGTCGAATTATTTTATTATTTAATTTATTTTTATTATTATTATTTATAAATTTTATTATATTTTTTTTAATATTATTTATGTATTTTATCTTATTTATAGTACTTTTAGTAAAAAATTTTAATTTTAATAAAATAAGTGAATTTTAAATAACCCATTCTTTAAAGTATGGAAACTTTATTATCTGCTAAAGTCACTTCAGAAGATAAGCTGGCCAAATGCAATACCGACACAAAATGAGGATGCATAGATAAGTTAACACGAACGCCTTGATCCAGTGTAAGCATTATTCATATTGTGAATACATTCTTTTTACCAATGAACTTCGAGTTTCTTGACGAAATATTACCCCCCAAATACATTTTTACAGCTATTTTCTGTTCTTTTGTGAGCTAATAGCATATAAATTAATTGTTTTTAGTGGACTTTTCATGTTAAGTAGTTTTTTTTTTTTTTTTTTTTTTTTTGAGGGTATAGTAGTTTTTTTTTTAGTAATATACTTTTTTTTTTATTATAAAATACTACAATTTATATGAATTAAATATGTATGCAACTTCACCTACCATCCTATCCCATTCAGTACAAAAAGATATATGTTTTACTGTATAATATTGAATTAAGACTAAAAAAAATCATATAATTCCACCTCAATAACCAATTATTTTTGACTAAATTGGCCACCTCAAAATAAAAATGTTTTTGGTAATTACAAAAAAAGGAAAAAAAAAATTTGTGCCATGCCCAAAAGGAACCCCAAAGCTCTTGTTTCATACATACATATTAAAGTATTTTTGTTAACATTTAGGCAAAAAAAAAAAAAAAACAGTATTCACCCCCACCCTTAAGTCCATGAGTGATTTAAAAAAAAAAAAGTTAAACTCTTAGAGTGACGGTAGATCTGGAAGTTTAAAACGATTGCTTTTAGGGTGAGTTTGATTCAGCTTTTTGTAAAAGTGCATAATGAAAAAGTAAAGTTTTACAAAGCTGAGTGTTTGGTAAAAGCTGTTAAAAAGTATTTTTTGAAAAAGTTGAGTGTTAGGCTAGCACTTATAAAAGTGGCAGTTTGAGAGGTAAATTACCAAGCACTTATAAAAGTGGCAGTTTGAGAGATAAATTATCAAAAATGACAATGTATATATAAGGGAGTTTATTTCGTACTTTTTTTTTTTTTTTTTGATGTAAGTTTATTTCATACTTATTAAATCAACTACTTCATATACTTACCAAAAAAAAAAATTAATAATAATAATAATAAATATATATATATATATATTATTGGTATTATTTTAATAATGTTTGGGCAATTTTTCTTTTTTAGTGTCATAATTATTTGTTATTACCATTAATGACTTCTTATTAATATTAATTAAATATAAATAATTTTCATCATCATGAAGCAAAAAATGAAAATGTAAAAAGATGATAAAATATACACCAATAATCCAAGTTTAAATTGTACTACATAAAAATGTAAAAAGATATAAAATACATACCAATAACCCAAGTTTAAATTGTACTACATGATATTCTAAAAAAAAAAAAAAAGACAACTACTAATTATTATCCCCTCAAATAGAATTAGCAATGGAATCATGAAGAATCATTATCGCAGGGTCTGTTAAAGATCCTGAGTTCTGCCCATAACTGCTACCTATTAAAAACATTGTATAGCTTAAACCTCAATTCTTAAACTAGGCAACAAATTCTTACACCAAAGCATTCAAAACCCAGAAAATCACATAACTAATAATCAACAAAAACCACAAAAACCAACCCAAAAAACTCAAGCTACCACTCAGTACTAGAAAACATAAAAATAAATATAACCCTATAACATAACTAAAACTTGAAAATTCATATCAAGCAAAAGACTTTCAACCACAACCTTAAAAATCCAGATAATTAAATAACTAATAATCAACATTAAAACACAAAAACTTGTGTAGGGTGCTGATGGGGTGTGCGTGGGCTGCTGATGTGGGGTGCGTCTGCTGCTGATGGGGCATGCGTGTGCAACCCCATCAGCAGTAGACGCACCCCACATCAGTAGAGCACGCACACCCTGTAGCACCTCACCATGCAGCAACCAAACAAGCCCAATATTCCAGAATGTCACATACTCAACGAACCACGACAACCAGCATGAAAAATATTTATATTTCTTCTGAAAATTCTTCTTTCTTTCTCATTCTTTATATTTCTAAAATACCCAAATCATGCTAAAATACCCAAATCAGATATCGCATAACTTAAGACAGAACATCCACAAAATAAAAAAAAAAATTACAAAGCATGTACCCGCAAAATTTTTTCAGTACCCGGCAAGAGAACAAATAGATCTTTAGTAAGAACAAAGCATGCAAGATCTGAAAAAATTTTTTGATAAGTAAAAAAAAAAAAAAAAAAAAATTCAGATCAGTTTTGGTACCTGGTGGTTTTTGGTAGCAGATCGGTGTTGCTTGGTATTTTGTTAATCAAAACTCTACCTTCAAAATGTATTTCTCAGATCAGATTAGACAAATAAAATTAATAAAAAAAAAAAATTACAAAGGAAGGCTCGTTGAAGAAGACTAAGAAAGAAGAAGAAGAGGAAGAAGATTTTCAACAAGTGACAAAAGAAAAGAGAGACTTACGCGCAAGGAGAGGCTTGTAGCAGCACCGAAAGGGTAGAGCTGAGAGAAGAGATAAGAGGCATAAGGGAGCTGGCTTGCGTAGAGCAAAGAGATGAGATGAGAGGAATGAGGCACTGTGCGTGAGACTCCAAAGACACCTTGCCCTTTATTGAAGGGCAATTTGGTAATTGCCAACTTACCCCCAACGGATATATCAAACGCCCACGAACTTTTAACAAAATGGACCATCAGAGCTCCAAATATCAAACGCGCGTTCTCTTCACAAATATAAAATGCAATTTTTCCAAAAAGTTGCGTTTTATACTAACCAAACACTATTTTTGGGCTGACTTTTTTGAAAATGCAACTTTTGGGCTTCAAAAGTTGAAACAAATGGGTACTTAGTCCCTTAAATAATATGATCAAACTAAAAATTGACACATCATCACTTTATTAAATATATTAAGATATAAAAAATTGACTTATCATCACTTGTGTCCTAAATCTTAAGTATTAACCGTCTATTTCTCTCTCTCTCTCTCTCTGAAAAAAAAAAACCAGTGTATTTTTGCCTTAATGATTCTGTTAATTGTGACATAAAGCCACTAGAGTAGTGATATGTGTGAGGTTTAGAAGCCCATGACAGGCTAAGCGAGCTATTCTCAAGGCTCCTTGCCTCACCAGCAAGACCAACTGACCAACTGCAAAAACCCAAAATATCATGCCCACCAATTTAGTATGGCACCCATTTCGATACCCATACCCAAAATCTACCTTTCTCTACCGACAAACCCCTCCACAACCTTAGTACTATGTAACCAAATGTTATTTTCCCCTTAAAACTAGCACATAGGCTCTCTGTTTGTAGCAATCATTCACCCCAATTTCGTAACATTGCCTTGTTGATATCCAAATTCCTAAAACTGAGAGCCCCTGAATTGTTGGTTAACGCAACAAATCACATGCCCTCAGTGACAAGTATTTACCTTCCCCCAGCTTATGTTTCCACCATAAACGACTAGACATACAATCAAGTTTATCACATGACTGATTCGGGAGCTTGAATGTGGAGATTACATAGGTTGCAATATCTTGGACCAACGACTTAATCATAACACATCTACCTGCCCAAAAAAATCATTTATTCCAACATCCACACAATTTTTTTCTCTACTCATCTTTCAAGTAACTAAAATCCTCAACTTTCCTATTGGATAAAATCATGGGTGAGCCTAGGTACCTTGAATGGCTGCTTTGTCCTGGATCAATGAACATTAAAGGAAAAAAAAAACCATCAATATATATATAAACTAATAAAAGTAGAAACGCCATGTGGGGATACATGAGATCCTGTCATATAGCGCTCTAAGTTTCCATTTAGTTTTTTAAACCTTTTTCATTAAGTTTTTAAACCATTACCCAATAACTTATAATAACTTATTTTTATTATTAGTTATTTATATGGGCAGAGGTTGACAATTAGATCAAACAAATGTAATTCTCTAAAAACAAATGACTACATTCTCAAAATAGACAAAAGGCCCAAGCTCAGCCATTATGATTTATGACCCAAGTCTAAACTCTCCACCCACAAGTAGCTCAAAACCTACAAGGTCTGACCCACCCCCATAGTTGTGTACATCAAAGGTTAAACCTCTATATCTGCTGTTTATCCTCAAAAAAGGTTAAAGATTTGTGCAGTTAAATTTTGTATTATTAAGTGAATTATAAATATTTAAGACAGTAATTAGTATTTAGAGTGTAGACTGTGGAGTGATTTATCTTTATTTATTTATTTATTTATTTCTTTTTATATGGTACTTTACTTTCAAGAAATAAAGTACTGGATAAAATTTTTTTTCAATTTTTTTTTCTTTTGGAAATTTTATATTATTAAGTGAATTATAAATATTTAAAACAGTAATTAGTATTTAGAGAGTGGACTATGGAGTGATTTATCTTTATCTTTTTTTTTTTATATGGTACTTTAATTTCAAGAAATCAAGTATTGGGTAAATTTTTTTTTTCACTTTTTTTTTTCTTTTGTAAATTTTATATTATTAAGTGAATTATAAATATTTAAAATAGTAATTAGTATTTAGAGTATAGACTGTGAAGTGATTTGTCTTTATCTTTATCTTTTTCTTTTTATATGGTACGTTACTTTCAAAACTATAGAGTGATTTATCTTTATCTTTTTTTTTTTTCTTATTCTTTTTGTATGGTACTTTGAAAAAATTAAGTATTGGGTAATATTTTTTTTTTTTTTACTTTTTTTTTTTTTGTAAATTTTATATTATTAAGTTGATTATAAATATTTAAGATAGTAATTAGTATTTAGAATGTTGACTGTGGAGTGATTTATAATTTTTTTTCCTTTTTCTTTTTGTATGGTATTTTACTTTCAAGAAATCAAGTAATGGGTATTTTTTTCACTTTTTTTTTTGTGGTAAATTTTATATTATTAAGTGGATTATAAATATCTAATATAGTAATTAGTACTGGGTGTGGATTGTTGAGTGATTTTTCTTTAATATTTTTTTTTCTTTTTGTATGGTACTTTACTTTCAAGAAATAAAGTACTGGGATTTTTTTTTTCTTTTGTAAATTTTATATTATTAAGTGGATTATAAATATTTAAGATAGTTATTAGTACTTAGAGTATAGACTGCGGAGTGATTTATCTTTATCTTTTTCACTTTTTTTTTTGTGGTAAATTTTATTTTATTAAGTGGATTATAAATATCTAATATAGTAATTAGTACTGGATGTGGATTGTTGAGTGATTTTTCTTTAATATTTTTTTTTTCTTTTTGTATGGTACTTTACTTTCAAGAAATAAAGTACTGGGATTTTTTTTTTCTTTTGTAAATTTTATATTATTAAGTGGATTATAAATATTTAAGATAGTTATTAGTATTTAGAGTATAGACTGCAGAGTGATTTATCTTTATCTTTTTCTTTTTGTATGGTACTTTATTTTTAAGAAATCAAGTACTGGGTAAATTTTTTTTTTTTCATTTTTTTTTTCATTTGTAAATTTTATATTATTAAGTGGATTATAAATATTTAAGATAGTTATTAATATTAAGAGTGTGGACTGTGGAATGATTTATCTTTTTTTTTTATTATTATTTTTTTGTATGGTACTTTACTTTTAAGAAATCAAGTACTGAGTAAATTTTTTTCCACTTTTTTTTTTTTTTGTAAATTTTATATTATTAAGTGGATTATAAATAATTAAGATAGTTATTAGTATTTAGAGTGTGGACTACAGAGTGATTTATCTTTATCTTTTTCTTTTTGTATAGTACTTTATTTTCAAGAACTCAAGTGCTGGGCAAATTTTTTTTTTTTTTCACTTTTTTTTTTGTAAATCTTATATTATTAAGTGGATTATAAATATTTAAGATGGTAATTAGTTTTTAGAGTGTGGACTGTGGAGTAATTTATCTTTATTTTTTTGTTTTCTTTTTCTTTTTGTATGGTACTTTATTTTCAAGAAATCAAGTACTGGGTAAATTTCTTTCTTTTTTTTCATTTTTTTTTTTGTAAATTTTATATTATTAAGTGTGTGGGGCACCAAGTACCAACCACCCTAGCCCACTCTATATCCGGCCCAAGGCCCGTGCCAAGGACAGAAGGGAAGAGACCCAAGACGTCCAAAGGCCTCACCGAGGATGCCCACCTCCTCGGCACACCAACGATTGATAAAGGGAGAGTATCCCTCATCCCTTAAACATATCCCACCGACATTCTAACCGCTTTAACGGTGATATGACCAGCGAGCCCAGGTGCCTTGGTCGCTCCAACTAATAGAAATCCTGCAAAGACGGCTGAGAACTAACATAAAACCTGTAAACGCAGATGATGGGATAGCCCTTATGCAGAGAGTTCAGATAACCGACAAATGGACGGTTAAGATTAACTGAAACGAGGCTATATAAACAAAAGGATTCCCATTAAATAAGAGAAAAAAAAAGCTCCTGGCCAGTGGAGAGGAACAAGGTCCTCGGACTGAGCCGAAGATAAAAAAATCCTCATAGACAGCTAAGACCCTCACCGGTGCTTTATCAAAATCATGGCGAAAGTCCCTGAAAAACTCTCGTCCTTTGTTAATACTTCTAGGAATTTTAATGGCACCTTCTCATTGCATTGTTAGCGCCCAGCCTTTTTACCCATGCTCTACAAATTCTATTGTCTAGAGGGTCCATTACAACATATGGCCTTACAATTGGCGCCGTCTGTGGGAAAAGGATGTGTGCGCTAGCAAGTGCGGTGGTCGGGGTAAAGAAGTCAAAAGCAAGGCTTTCAAAAAAAAAACACCAAAACAGTACAATCTAAACAGTACAATCTACAGCAACAACATTCATTCGAAAGTCAGCAATCGCAAGAACAAGAGTATGCGAAAAGTAAAAAAATATATACAAAACAAGTCTACTTCTTTATTAATATTTGAAGAAAAAGTTACATCTCTTACAAGCGATGCCCGTGGGGCTTGTTTTAAAGCTAACTATAAGATCCAGACGGCTAACAAAGCTGGCAGAGGAACAAAAGATCGAAAAGAAAGTTGGCAGAGGAACAAAAGATAGAAAAAAGAAGGCTGGGGGTGAAGGAAGAGAAGAGGAAATAGAAGAGATAAAAGGGAAAAGAGGGAAGAAGAGCTACATGGAAGGCGGAAGAGGCCGCGGCACAGGACGGTTCCATTTCTGGGTTCCGCCTGGTTTCCCTCCCACCCCCATCGTAGCTAGCTTAGAGGGTTAGGGACCCAAACCCAAGAGAGGGAGATTACGTTCTCTATGGATCCTCCTCCAGACAGCGAGGAGGGCTCCGTCTCCGATTAGGTTGAAAAGAAGGAGAATCTTCGAATCTCTCCTACCCCAACCCCAACTAGACGTCCATGGTTAGAGTGCCGTCCTCGGCTCCTGACGGGGGTTGTGCATCCCCGGGACCCCCCTTTCCCAGGGCTAGTTCATTCAAAGGGGTTTAAATGGCTAGGTCTGGCAGAACCTTTGAGCAGTATTTTTGGGAGAAATTTAGGACGAGTGTTTGTCAAGTGTGAAGAAGAAGGTTGCCCTAGAAACGCCTTATATAGAAGGCGGAATATCGGTGAGGGCCAGCCTGCCATAAATCCCAGGGAGAGATTTCCGGAGGCAATAACACCGCCCCAAGTTCCAAGGGGCTTGTCAGCCGTTAGATTCTCGCAGATCCACAACTGACATTAATGAGGCGGCGCCTCATTAACGAGAAGGCACCGAAGCGTCACAACACGTTACTCGGACAACCCAGGAGACGCCTCGTAATCAGAATAGTCCCATCAAACGAAGAGGCGGAACAGGCCAAGGTCTTATCCTCCACCAACTCCAGCCCGCATTTATTATTACTTTGCTTAAAAGTATATTTATTTAATGCTTATTGTAAATTATAGCAATGTACAGTTAAACGGGTACGGATAAATAGATAAAATAATAAATAAAATGAGAAAACTGGGTACTGGACAGAACCTAGGCATTGCATGGTCTTTAGACTCAAGCCTCTGGGGAAACCAGCTACTTCGAACGAGAAAATTAAGTGTTAGACAGAACCAAGGCATTGTATGGTCTTCGGACACCAGCCTCTAGGGAAACTAACAAACTTGAAATAAGAAAACTGCGTACTGGACAGAACCTAGGCATTGCATGGTCTTCGGACTCAAACCTCTGGGGAAACCAGCTACTTCGAACGAGAAAATTAAGTGTTAGACAGAACCAAGGCATTGTATGGTCTTCGGACATCAGCCTCTAGGGAAACTAACAAACTTGAAATAAGAAAACTAGGTACTGGACGGAACCTAGGCATTGCATGGTCCTCGGAACCAAGCCTCATGGGGAAACCAGATACTTCAGACAAAAGTATTAAGCAAATTTCGTACACTGCATAGTCCAAGGGCTTAGGCCAACAGGAAGAGTACGTCCTCATGAAATACTAAGTGTTAAGAAAAGCCCAGGTCTTGCATGGTCTTCGGACCCAAGCCTGTGCGGAAATTAGTCTCTATAGGGCGACATACGCAACAAGTGGAACTAGGGTCTCATGCTAACCACGGGTCTAAACTATCAGCAAAAACCAATCTTTGGGTATTAAACGATAAACCTTACTAGGAACAAAAACCAAGCAAAGACTAGCATTAAAAGCATCACAGGATTTAATCCTATCTCTCCTAGAGGAACTAACAAGGAAATACTCCTCGGACAGGCCTTTTGCACCAAAAGAAAGTTGCAAAAACAACTAAAATAATGATAACAATAACGAAGAGGTAAGGCTCGGCAGAACACGAACACACGCCGAGGAAGTCAAAATCCTCCTCCCCGCTTGAGGGGACGTGCAGCAGAATTTTGAGGGGCTATTGTGGGGCACCAAGTACCAACCACCTTGGCCCACTCTATATCCGGCCCAAGGCCCGTGCCAAGGACAGAAGGGAAGAGACCCAAGACGTCCAAAGGCCTCACCGAGGATGCCCACCTCCTCGGCGCACCAACGATTGATAAAGGGAGAGTATCCCTCATCCCTTAAACATATCCCACCGACATTCTGACCGCTTTGACGGTGATGTGACCAGCGAGCCCAAGTGCCTTGGTCGCTCCAACTAATAGAAATCCTGCAAAGACGGCTGAGAACTAACATAAAACCTGTAAACGTAGATGATGGGACAGCCCTTATGCAGAGAGTTCAGATAACCGACAAATAGACGGGTAAGATTAACTGAAACGAGGCTATATAAACAAAAGGATTCCCATTAAATAAAAAGAAAAAAGCTCCTAGCTAGTGGAGAGGAACAAGATCCTCGGACTGAGCCGAAGATAAAAAAAATCCTTATAGATAGCTAAGACCCTCACCGGTGCTTTATCAAAATCATGGCGAAAGTCCCTGAAAAACTCTCGTCCTTTGTTAATACTCCTAGGAATTTTAATGGCACTTTCTCATTGCATTGTTAGCGCCCAGCCTTTTTACCCATACTCTACAAATTCTATTGTCTAGAAGATCCATTACAAAATATGGCCTTACAATGTGGATTATAAATATTTAAAATAATAATTAGTATTTAAAGTGTGGATTGTGGAGTGATTTATCTTTATCATTTTTTTTTTCTTTTTGTATGGTATTTTATTTTCAAGAACTCAAGTGTTGGGCAAATTTTTTTTTTCACTTTTTTTTTTTGTTGTAAATCTTATATTATTAAGTGGATTATAAATATTTAAGATGGTAATTAGTTTTTAGAGTGTGGACTGTGGAGTAATTTATCTTTATTTTTTGTTTTCTTTTTCTTTTTGTATGGTACTTTATTTTCAAGAAATCAAGTACTAGGTAAATTTATTTTTTTTTTTTCACTTTTTTTTTCTTTTAAAAATTTTATATTATTAAGTGGATTATAAATATTTAAAATAGTAATTAGTTTTTAAAGTATGGACCGTAGAGTGATTTATCTTTTTTATTTTTTTCTTTTCTTTTTGTATGACACTTTACTTTTAAGAAATAAAGTACTGAGTAAACCTTTTTTTTTTTTTTTTTTTTTTTGTAAATTTTGTATTATTAAGTAGATTATAAATGTTTAAGTTAGTGTAAGGCCATATTTTGTAATGAACCCTCTAGACAATAGAATTTGTAGAGCATGGGTAAAAAGGCTGGGCGCTAACAATGCAATGAGAAGGTGCCATTAAAATTCCTAGGAGTATTAACAAAGGACGAGAGTTTTTCAGGGACTTTCGCCATGATTTTGATAAAGCACCGGTGAGGGTCTTAGCTGTTTAAATTGTAAGGCCGTATTTTGTAATGGACCCTCTAGACAATAGAATTTGTAGAACATGGGTAAAAAGACTAGGCGCTAACAATGCAATAAGAAGGTGCCATTAAAATTCCTAGGAGTATTAACAAAGGACGAGAGTTTTTCAGGGACTTTCGCCATGATTTTGATAAAGCACCGGTGAGGGTCTTAGCTGTCTATGAGGATTTTTTTATCTTCGGTTCAGTCCGAGGACCTTGTTCCTCTCCACTGGCCAGGAGCTTTTTTCTTTTTATTTAATGGGAATCCTTTTGTTTATATAGCCTCGTTTCAGTTAATTTTAACCGTCCATTTGTCGGTTATCTGAACTCTCTGCATAAGGGCTGTCCCATCATCTGCGTTTACAGGTTTTATGTTAGTTCTCAGCCGTCTTTGCAAGATTTCTATTAGTTGGAGCGACCAAGGCACCTAGGCTCGCTGGTCACATTACCGTTAAAGCGGTCAGAATGTCGGTAGGACATGTTTAAGGGATGAGTGATACTCTCCCTTTATCAATCGTTGGTGCGCCAAGGAGGTGGGCATCCTCGGTGAGGCCTTTGGACGTCTTGGGTCTCTTCCCTTCTGTCCTTGGCACGGGCCTTGGGCCGGATATAGAGTGGGTCAGGGTGGTTGGTAATTGGTGCCCCACAGTTAGTAATTAGTATTTAGAGTGTGGACCATGAAGTGATTTATCTTTATCTTTTTTTTTTTTTTTTTTGTATGGTACTTTATTTTCAAGAAATCAAGTATAAGGTAAATTATTTTTTTCACTTTTTTTTTCTTTTGTAAATTTTATATTATTAAGTGGATTATAAATATTTAAGATAATAATTAGTATTTAAAGTGTGGACTATGGAGTGATTTAGCTTTATCTTTTTTTTTTATATGGTACTTTACTTTCAAGAAATAAAGTACTTGGTACATTTTTTTTTTCTTTTGTAAATTTTATATTATTAAGTGGATAACAAATATTTAAGATAGTTATTAGTAGTGTTTAGAGTTTGGAATGTGGAGTGATTTATTTTTTATCTTTTTCTTTTTGTATGGTACTTTACTTTCAAGAAATCAAGTACTTGGTAAATTTTTTTTTTCACTTTTTTTTTTCTTTTGTAGATTTTATATTATTAAGTGGATTATAAATATTTAAGATAGTAATTAGTATTTAGAGTGTGGACTATGGAGTGATTTATCTTTATCTTGTTTTTTTCTTTTTCTTTTTGTATGGTACTTTACTTTCAAGAAATCAAGTACTGGGTAAATTTATTTTTTACACTTTTTTTTTCTTTTGTAAATTTTATATTATTAAGTGGATTATAAATATTTAAGATAACAATTATTATTTAGAGTGTGGATCTGTGGAATGATTTATCTTTATCTTTTTTTTTTAATTTTTTTTAATTTTTTCATATGGTACTTTACTTTCAAGAATTCAAGTAAACCCTATCAAAAAAAGGTACTGATTTTTTTTTTTTTCACAATAAAGGGGTATTAGCATCAAGTCATAACAACTATGTTGCTGCCAAGAAGCTAGAAAATATGTGAGGGCAGTTGAGAGGGAATTTAAAACCAAAGTGATTGTAATTGGCCAAAAACTGGCCAATCTCAAAAATAACAAAAAAGGGTAAGAAATAACAAAAACTGGCTTTGAAAAAAAAATTAAAGTGTGGAAAAAAAAAAAAAAACCTCTTTAGTGTCTGAACGAAAGCAGCAACACCAATACCGCAAAGGCAAGGACATCGTTTTCTATATCCTCCTCAAGTGATCTAAGCAGGGACTGGAGAGAGAGGCCTGGCCATGAAGGATAAGCTGTGGAGCACAAAGAATAATGCTTTGGCTGAGGACCTCACTAGAGAAGGTGAGGGTTGGGGAAGGGAACAAGAAAGGAGAGGAAAAAAAATGAAAGAGAGAAAAGAGGAAGTTGAGGAAGAAGGGTGAGTACTGGTGCATTTCTAAAGTGACAATGTGACCTATTTATAGAAGAGAAAAAGCAAGTAAAATAAATGAAAATTTTGGGCTGAACCTCACAAATGTTTTTTATAAGTTATTGTTATGACCAAATTTTTATTGGTTTTTATGGCCAACCACTAGCATTTTTCTAAATAAGTTAAATGATAAACATGCATTAAGCATGAGTAATGCTATAAACACAAAATTTTTAACAAAATTTTTACACAATGTTGATGTGACAAATTTTTATTGATTCTCATTTGAGCTCATTACTTATATCATTTTTTTTTTACTTACTAATAATCACTCACACTATCAACTATTTGTAAAAAAAAAAAAAAAAAAATTGTTTGTAGCTCTAACATTTTCGATTAAACATTGATGCCAATTGCCTCAACAAATTTATCGAATTCATTAAAGCCTTGAGAAGTGAGGATGAATCTTTAGCCTTTTAAACATTTGCTCACAGGGACGGAACTACCTAGGGGTTGAGGGGGCGCATGCCCCCCCCCCCCCCCTTCCCCTTTAAAAAAAAATCCCCTAGTATATTTTTTAGCATAAAAAATTTACTTTTGGTTCTAAAATTAATATACTTGGCCCCCCTCTCCTAAACAATTTACAAGCTGACCAATGAAACCAAAAATGAAAAAAATTATCAAATCATCCCTTGTTTGGTTGTCCCAAGAATATAAAAAAAAAAAAACATTTAGCTAAACATTTGGACAAGAAGGAAAATCTTCAAAACAATTCACATATTCATATAATAAAAAAAAACTTTGGACACAAAATGATTGGGATTATTCAACTGACATGACTATCATTTTTATTGTTAACCCTTCTCATCGGTATTTCTTCAAACATATGAAACCATAAAGATACAAAAATTGGAATTATTGTCCGTAACAAAATTAATGGCGATGAAGGCAATCCATAGTAAAAGAGAGAAAAGAAAAAAACACTTAATATTTCAACATAAAACAAATATTGATAGTAGTGGGAGGACAGTATGATGGAGGTGGCGGTTAATAGTCCTTATTTTTTTATTTTTTGTGCTTTTGTTTTTAATACTAACTCAAGCAATTAATGTCTAATGAGGTAACAGTAAAAATAAGTTAATGTAAACTTTTGAGTGACAGTAAAAAAAAAAAACTTATTGAAAAGAGGTAAAAAAATGCTAAATGCAAAATTAGAGCGTTACATGACAAAACTTCATGCACTCTAAGTAAAAAAAGCTGCTTTGTCCTGAATCGATGAATGTTACAGGAAAAAAAAAACCCCATTTATTATGAAAAGGTAAAGATAGATCGTGTCTCTTTGCCTTAATCCTTTACTTGGATTAACACATCACTAAAGCTAAAACATTCTGTTACTTGACAAAAAATCCAACTCAATTTGATTATAGGCAGGACATGTCTAGCTTAATTCCTATTCGGCCATACATTTATTTTTTTTGGGCCTAAAACTATGTAAGAGCTGAATATCTCAAATAAATAAATAAACTAAACTATGTAATAGCTCTTGATAAATAATAATCCTTTTCAGCAATCCATCTGTTAGAGACATAAGCCAGTACATGGGGGAAATCAATTTGGCTGGCAAAGGTCCAATTCTTGTAGTAAAATCTTTTGCAATAAGCACATAACTTAACATTATGTAAGTTAATAGGCCTAAATTTAGAGGAAAAATGAGCATTGGGAGCCTTGGGGATTAAAAAGATAAAAGGATGGATTTTACCTCTTGAGATAGCCAATCAGTTCTGAAGAAAGGATTGGAAAGCATCAACTAATTGATTGCCTACAGTTTCCTAATAATGTGCATAAAATAGACCTGACATGCCATCTGGCCCAGAGGCATTCCATGGGCTTATACTCCATACCACCAGCTTAAATTCCACGTATAAGGGGATTCCATGAAAGGCGTCACTTTCATGCTCCGTAAAACATTGTTGGATAATGTTAGACGGTAAAGTTGAGGAGAAAAGCTTTTCAAATTTATCTATAAAATAGTCTCTAATTCTATTATCTAATACAAAAGATGGTGGATAGGTGAAAAAATTTAGAGTTTTAATCTCCTTCATGCAACCGCAGTTCTCTAGATTTTGTCTCCAAACCATCTCATCCCTTAATAACCATTATTCCAATTCAGTATTCAAACAAGCCTGATTTTTGTTACACTTCTTTAAACCTTCTCCCTGTTCAATTGAAGCTTCTTAGAGCATCAGTAGTGGGCTTCTCAAATGCCAAATTGTAAAGTACATTTGACATTTGGGCCCAAATTGCTCCAGCATTTGGATGGCAATACCTGGGACCGGCCAAATTTTTTTGGCATAGTACTACAGTGCGATCTCACATCTAGCACGATCTCACATATGAGATGTGAGATCGCACGGTAGCGCTATGCCATCCAAAAAAGAGTGTATTTTAATAGCTAGAGTCTCATCAGCAGTGGTGATTGTGGTGGTTGAACAAAAAAAGTGAGAGAAAGAATAAATAATGTGTTGTATTGTAAATGATGGTAATTGTGGGATATATTATTTTATTATGTAGAAATATTATTTTAATGAGTAAAATAGGAAAATAAAAGTTGAGATGCTGGGTGTATTGTAAAATGATATGGTATAATTGATAAAGTAGCTTTTTAAGTTGGTAAAATAAGATGAGATATGAAAACCGACTGTGGATGCTCTTATTGAGTTTATAAAGCTGGGGGAGCCTATAGCTTCTTTCTCCCAATTCTATTGGACCACTTCAAAGCTTGCACTATACCTTGTCCAAGCGGCATAATCTAAATGGATGCAGATAAGTAGTGTGCTAAATAACTGTTTAAAAAAGAATACGACTATTATTTGAAGTTGGTGCCACTAGATGGGTTGCATCTTAGAGAATAACAACCTCTAGTATTCATTGCAGACACATCTATCCAGCCTCTCTTCTTAAAAATGTGTAAAATAAATTAGCCAAGGGAGGAGGAGGAGGGGATACAGCATAAAATAAGATTAACTAAAAGAGACAACCATCCAAGAAACCTTCTCTTCTATCAAGCATTAAGCAAAGAGAGAGAGAGAGAGAGAGAGAGAGAAGAAAAAGTAATATACATAAAATACATACTAAACCGAAGTTATAGAAATACCAAGTGGAGCAAAACAGAGACATATACCCATAATATTCTATAGATGTGCAGGGTTATCCATTTGTGACAGTGTTGCCTTGCTGTAGCAATAGAAAATTTAAAGAAAGCATTAAATGCATGTCTTGTCAAGAGAACACACATGGTCCTTCAAACAATGTACAATGTATAGATGATTAAAAGAAAGCGTTAAATGCATGTCTTGTCAAGATAACACACATGGTCCTTCAAACAATGTACAATGTACTCTCACAAGCTATGACAAGTGGCCAAGGAGTTGAAAGAATTGAAGCATACAAATTATCAGAGGGACCATACAAGTAATACCAGATACTAAATATAAATCCCGAAATTTGAAAACTAATAACAATATCTAGAAAAATCAGATACAATACACTAACAAAAAAAATCTGAGTCTCAAGATAGCAGTCATCAGATGCTCAATACAATAAAGAAAGTCTTACATGGCCTCATTCATTTTCGTCCTACTAAGGGGTTTCAAGCATCCAAGTCTGCATCTGATCAATTCTTGCCGGAAGAAGACTACACCCATCTGGAAAGAGAACAAAATTGATTATTGGAATTTAAGACCAATATATTGCATAAATGATTCTCAGCTTTTCTCAATTCTAGAATTAATGACTTCATTGAACACAACAAAAATCAACCTTAAAACTTTGAGAAACACATACTGACATACACCCACACCAATTTTAAAACAGACAGCAACATTGCTTCTTTGCCAAATCACAAGGACAACAAATAAAAGTCGTATGCATCAGTTATCATCCAAAATCTCATAAGCTGAAATTACTTTGTTACCATCATTTCATTGAATATTAAAATCCAATTTTACCTAAACAAATTCCTTTCTCACTTCATTCAATTCAACATTTAAATAAAGAGCTAAATTCCTTTCATCCTACAGCTTTCATTAACGATTCTATTTCATTGATTTGTGAGGAAAATCAATTTAATCATCAGTCTTCAATCTTATCCAGTAACATCTTATCTATATATAATATAATTAAAGGGGAAGCTGAAGCTCAATAAAGGATTAAGCCAATCCACTCTAATTTTGTGCAAACTGCCTAGTGTCATAAATTAGATTTCAAACTTATTCTAATTTTGTGCTGAATATCTCTCCAATTTAAAACTACTTCAAAACTCATTTAAATTAATTTTTATGGTACTATTCATACTACCCGTGAACAAGCTAAAATCCTCTATTTTCCCCCTTCCTTACAATCTGAAATCAAGCCCTTTCTTTTACCTATAAAACCCCGAAACCCCACATACTTTCTTCTACTAAATAGCCATCAAATAACTCATCAAACCATCTTTTAATTCCTATCACAATCCCATAACGCTTTCTTCAACAATTCTAAACCCTAGATCCACAAATTCTCCTAACCTTAGACCCAACACAAGCATAGGTAAACAAATTCCCCAATTTGTCCTATGTCTATTGCCAAGGCAATGGCAGCTTGTAGGCTAATATTTATCTCAAAACACCGAAAATCAGCCACACGTCGTTTTCTTTTGATAGGTAAAAAAAAATCAGCCACATGTATAAACCAAAATAACTGGGGGACATGGATTTGCAATGTCAAACAACTGGTAGCTTGGTATTGGTTTGAATTCTGAAACACCCAAAACCAACAACATATAATGAGCCAAAACATTTGCCAAAAATGCATTTGATGAATATTGAATGTGTTCAATAACTACAATAACTTATTTATCTCTTTGACCCTAAATTCAATAACATATTTGTTCTATTAACCTCAGATGACCCAAGCACAAATAAGCTTTAATTCCCCAATAGGAAACTTATACAGTTATACCTGCGCGCCGCAAGCACAAAAACATGGTTATTCCTTTCATTGTAGATAAAAGCTTATGAAAACACAACCCAAGCATCCCTAGCCCTAAACCCAAAAAATACCATTGAAAGAGCCTATACCCTCAGGGGACCATTATTATTCCAATCTTAAAAAAAAAAAAAAAAAAAAAAAAAAAAAAAAAAAACCCAGCTTTATTGCTGAAAAATGTAAGAATAAAGCAAAAACAAACAATGCAGAGTTTCAAAAGTCCAATCGCACACATCAAATAGACATTCAGAAATAGCACCTCATACTTAAATCTGCAGCTGAACATGCCTCCTTTGTCTACCCCATCATGGCTACAGTAAAGTATCAAATTATGTAACAATGTTACTAAATGAAGTTCACAAGAAAATCATTTATGGTGCATTTGGATGACATGATTTGGGCGTTGGATTTGGATTTGGGTGATTAAAATCCAAATATCTTGTTTAGACAGTTTAGAAAAGGTCAAGGATTTGGATTTGACAAATCCAGGACTTTAAACCTTTAAAATGCTTGTATTTTAAATCAAGGCATTTCAAATCTATTAATTTAAAATCTAAATCCAAATCTAAGTTTCCAAACACAACCTTAAGGTATCCCTCATGACACCAACTAGAACAATTGAAATGCTACACATCATCAGCAACAAAAGTAAGGAGCAATATCATTTACAAATAATGTCCATACTTACACTAAGCATTTAGTTTAAAAAACAGCAAAATACACTATTGGTCCCCTAAACTTTATCCAACTAGCAATTTCATTCCTTGAAGTTACTTATTTTAGTTCTTGACTAGTGCCTGAAGTTTAAAGTGATTGCTTTTGGTCCCTAACATACAAGTTACTGATTTTCGTCCTTAACTATTCCCTATAGTTTAAAGTGATTGGCTTTAACCCTAAACTTAAGATGATCGCTTTAAGTCCCTAACAAACAAAATTAAAACTAATCGCTTAGTCCTTGCCTCAATGTGTCTACGTTGGCTTTTAGTTCGGCCATAAGCATGAATTAACTTCAAGGACTAAAATCACGCATAGGCTAATGTTTAGTTCAGTATTCACAGGGTATTTGAAACCAAAAATCACTGTTTAATTCAACAAGTGAAGCAAATTTACAGAGCACTAAATCAATCAATCAATCAAATTCAAACATAATTCAAAGAGTTTCGAAAGCACAATGGTAACCTAATCTGGAATCGAAATCAGCGGTTGCGTTCAGCAGGCAAGGGTCGATTGAAGCCACCGCGACGGTTCATATACTGCCTTGGCATTCGCTTCGTTACGGCTCTAACGCCACTGACGTCAGCTCCGGGGACAGGCTTTCCCTTTGTGGAGTCGAAGCCTACCGGAATCCCTAATTTCTTCATCATCTCAATCTCGTCTTCGTCCATACCTTCCGCCATAACCTGATCTTCGTCTTTCTTGCCGTTGCCGTTGTCTTTGTCTTTGTCCTTGAGCTTTTGGTGTTCTTTGGCGATTCCGTCGACGAATTCCGACACGGCGGCCTTTTGACGGTCCCTTTCGTCGGTGGACTCGCTGCGCTGACGGCGGCGCTTTCGATCAGGGGAACGAGTGCGGGACCGCGTGTGGCGCGAGGGTCGCGTGCGGTCCGGTGTACGGGACCTCTTGCTGCGGCTAACTCGGTCTCTGTCTCGGTCTCGGTCTCGGTCTCGCTCTCTGTCGCGGTCGCGGTCCTCCTTGTCTCTCCGCCTCTCTTTATCTCTGTCTCGGTCGCGGTCACGGTCGCGGTCGCGTTCGCGTTCTCGGTCGCGATCGCGAGCTCTGTCGCGGTCGCTCATGGTGGTTTGTGTGTGGTGGAGTTGTGAGAGTGAATGAGGTCATGGGCTTTGAGTTGTTTTGGGGCTATATGGATTTCAAAGTTGCGCTCTGTTTAAAGAAGCGTGATAATAAGGCAAGAGTAACAAAACGACGTCGCTCCCTTAAGCTTACTTAAAAAGACTTTTTTTTTTTTGATAAAACACACACTGAAATATTATTAAATATTAAGAAACAAGTACATCATGGATAAGAGCTTGCTGAATACAATAAGAAATCTCTTCAATCCAAATTACATCATTGACAAAATTTTGAACTTGTCGTGCTAGAATGTGGGCTGGCTTATTACCAGTCATTCGCATACAAGAATAACCAACTACCCCAACATCCAAACTTAAAATATGAATTCCTTCCACAATAGTTGCAATTGAAGTAGGAGGTTGTGAAACATGCTTGAGGGCATTAGAAACAATCACAGAATCTCCTTCCAACACTCCATTCTTCAGCCCCAAATGTCTTGCCAACAAAACACCAGCTTCATATGCCTTTGCTTCAACTTCAAGTGCCCCCATTTGAGCTCTAATTTTTCTGCATAATGCAGCCAACAATCTAACTTGCTGATCTCTAATGACCACACCAATGCTAGCCAACTTCTTTGTGGGAAAAAGAGCACCATCTACATTAATCTCGCATAGACCCTAAGGAGGAGGTACCCAGACCAAATGTTGAAGAACTTCTTGTCTATCATCGAGAGGCTAAACCAGATCAGAGGTAGTGGATTCATGCTTCTTTGTTGCAATCCAAAATTCCTGCAAATAACTTGCTGCTAACCGAGGCACTTCCAGTCCATTTTTCTTCACCTCTATGATAAATTTCATTCCTATTGCACCATAATTTCCAAGCAATCATCACCAATTTTGAGCATTTGATATCCCCAACATCATTGGTCAACATTTCATGCCATAACAGATCCTGGAATGTAACGATATTAGCATCAAGAGGCAATAGATTCAGCTTTGAAGCAACCCAAGTCGCCTGTGTTGTCAGACAACCCCAGAAAATATGACCATTCGTTTTTGCACTCTCTAAACAGCACACACACAGAGATTCAGCAATAACATTACGCCTCATCAATTTTATTTTTGTCTATAAAGTGTCGCGACAAGCACGCCAACAAAATGACGCACCTTATGAGGAATAGGCAATTACCACACCTTCTTCCAAAATCTTCTTAGTAGAGTACCATCAGAAGTAGTACCATGACATTTAGATTTGAACATGGAAACCGCCAATTTATACGCACTCCCAATAGTGAACATTCTATTGTTAGTTACAGTCCAAACCAATTTGTCCTCCAGTAAAGTGGCACTCAAATGAATACTTTTAATTAAATCAGCTTCATAAGGTAGAAAAAGACTGTCAAGAACTTCATTCTTCCACTTTGCTGTGTTTGAATCAATTAAATCAACGACCTTGTATCAAGACTCAGAAATAACCTTGGAGAAGTGACCCTATAAGTCAAACCCCATGGCTGCCACTTATCTTGCCAAACCTTTATATTTGCTCCATTGCCAACCCTCCATCGTAAACCTTCATTAACTAGGCTTTGGGTAGAAATTAAACTCCTCCAAGTATAAGAAGGATTATTTCCAATCGAGGCATGAATAAAATCACAAGTTGGGAAGTATTTAGCCATAAGAACCCTATAAACAAGAGAGTTGTTGCCCATTTGAAGATTCCAACCCTGTTTTGCAAGCAAAGCCTTATTGAACAATTTTAAATCCTTGAATCCCATTCCTCCATTACACTTAGGTTCACACATTTTCTCCCAACTAAGCCAAGTTATTTTCCTTTCCTCCTTCTTTTGTCCCCACAAAAAATTTCTAATCATCCCCATTAAATCATCACAAAGCGAGTCTGAAAGTTTGAAACAACTCATAGTATAAGTCGATATTGCTTGAGCCACTGCTTTAATTAGAACCTCTTTCCCTGACTTTGAAAGTAACTTCTCTTTCCAACCCGCCAACACTTTCCCCAATTTCTCCTTAATAGCATTGAAGGTAGTTCTTAAAAAGACTTGATACACTAATTACTACTCCATTTGTTTTGGACATAGTTTTTGGAAAATAATTTTTTTTTTTCACAAAATAAAATTATGGAAAACCTTTTCTATTTTTCTGTATTTGATAACGACCTTCAAAATGAGTTGAAAAATATTTTGATGTTTGGTATGTGCAAAAAATTAGTAATATTTCTTTTATGATTCAAAACATGAGAGGGCAACAACAAAATGAGATTGTTTCCCGAAAAATAAATGCATAAAAATATAAAACTCTTGAAAAAAAAATACTAAATTTTTATTAGGGTTTTTTGTTTACTAAATTTTAATTTTCCTTTAACTCATATTTTATGATACTACCAAATACTAAAAAAGTCAAGAAAAAAAAAATTTAAAAAAAAGGTTTTTCGTTGACACAAACAAAATATCTTTTGCTTGCTTCAATTTAAACCCTATAAGCAAAACAATTATAGTCATTTGGTTTGGTTGTGCACAATTTAGTTTACGTTAATTTTAAATTGTATTATACTAATTTAAACTAGTCGTAAACTTGTGTATAAAGTAAAAAATAAATAAATGTGAATGATCAAAATATATTAATATTTGTTTACTACAAAAATAAAAGCTCCATTATCTTTTGAGCATTTTCTATATGGTGGTTTTTAAAATTTTTTTTTTTTTAAATATCATTCAGTCCCCCCCCCCCCCAAAAAAAAAAAAAAAAAAAAAGGACTCAAGATTTGGTTTCGATGTGCTTATATTCCTTATTAGTATTAGTATTTGCATCCATAGGAGAACTAACTAAAGCATTACTTTTTTGAGAATGAAAATTGCACTTGTATTAAAAATCAAGGAGGCCTGAAATCAACCTAAACAAGGATGTCAGGTGGTACATCTTCCATCCAGACATTTAAATTTTGTGAAAGAATTGCCCTTCTAGCTAGTGAGTGGGCGACTTTATTTCCTGCCCGACCTACATGACTAAAACAGATGCTAGAAAACAAAGGAAACAATGCTTTAACATCCTGTATCAAGTGACCATGTAAGGCCAGTGAGGGACCATTATTCTTGAGATCCTTGTAAACAATCTCCAAGTCGCCTTCTAGGACAACTTTATTAAAAACCAATTTCAAGAGCGAACTCTGCCACTTTCCTCGTTGCCATTGAACTAAAGCATTACTTAAAGCATCACAAAAATTGAAAAACCTTAAATAGCATTGGAGCTAAATTTAGGCATAAATGCACTTTTAGTCCCTACATTTTGACTTTTTTCCATTTTAGTCTCTACATTTTATTTTTACCACTTTTAGTCTCTAAACCAATTAACGCCCTTCATTTAAGTCCTTGAAAAGCTATTCTGTCACCAAATTAACGGGAAAATTGACGGATTAATAAAATATTATTAAAAAATTTATTTAACATTTTTTAAATGCCAAAATTAAAAAAAAAAATCAATTACTCAATTTTAATTAAAAAATAAAAAAAAATTATTTTCTTTCAAACAAAAATTTTACTTTCTTTTAATTAAAATGATTTTTTTTTAATTTATTCCAATCTTCTCCTTTTTTTTTTTTTTTTTTCTTCAGAAGAACATTTAACAAACAAAACCTTTTCTCTCTCTATTCTCAAACTCTCTTTCTCCTCACCCTCCATGGATGGAAAGTCTCTCTAATCTCAAAATCTCATCTTCGCTGATCCGCCAAACTTCAATTTAATTCAAACTCTGACTAACCCAAACTCTTTCTAATCTCGTTCAAGACTTAGAGATGAGGTCACCACCATCGAACTCGTTCAAGACTCAATGATGAGGTCGCTGTTGCCGTCGAACAAAGAAACCCCAGAAGGTCCGCCATTGCTGTCGCGGTTGTCGTTGCCATCGACTCATTGAACCCATCAAGAAGGTCCGCCGATTAGGTGTACAAAACCCCAGAAAGAAAACCCATAGTTTATTTCTATGTAGTTATGGCTCCGTTGTACAAAACCTAGTCACTGATTTGGTATTGGAGCCCGATATTGACCAGCGGCGAGCAGATTAAGAGGCTGATCTTTGAGGTTTTGATCATAGAGGCCGTGGGGTCTTGATGCCGTGAAAACAATGGAAAAAATTTGGAGGCTTGCATGTTGGTGTTGTGAACATGGATCGGTGGTTGGGTCTGCTGATGATTTTGGCTTGGGTTGTGATTTGGGTTTCGTTTGTGTTTGATCTCTATTTGTGATCTGGGTTTGTATTTGTGTTTGGTCTCTGTTGTTTTTTTTTTTTTTTTTTTTTTTTTTTTTTTTTTTTTTTTCGTGTGTGTTGTTGTGATCTAGGTTTGAGTTTTTGGTTGCTGAATTTGTGTTCTTGGTTGCTAGGTCTGATTTGGGAAGAACACAAAGAACAAGTTGTAATGTTCTTATGAAAAATAATAATGATAAGTAATAATGTTCTTTTGCTGGGCTTCTATTCTTTGGCTTGGGTTTGATTCGGTGGTGATCTTCTGAAAAAAAAAAAAAAAGATTGGAATAAAAAAAATTCATTTTAATTAAAAGAAAGTAAAATTTTTGTTTGAAAGAAAATAATTTTTGTTTGTTTGTTTTTTATTTATTTTTTTAATTAAAATTGAGTAATTAATTTTTTTTTTAAATTTGGCATTTAAAAAATGTTAAATAATTTTTTTAATAATAATTTATTAATCCGTCAGTTTTTCCATTAGTTTGGTGACAGAATAGTGCTTCAAGGACTTAAATGAAGGGCGTTAATTAGTTTAGAAACTAAAAACGGTAAAAATAAAATGTAAGGACTAAAATGAAAAAAAATCAAAATGTAGGGACTAAAAGTGCATTCACGCCCTAAATTTATTCAAAAATAAATATGCAGAACCATAAAATGTTAGATCCAAGAGCATTAGATTTATATAATAGTGACAGTAAACTATACAAAGAGTTAACCATTCTTCCAAATATCAAAAAACAAGTTTATATATTTACAAAAGAAATTTTGTACAGTTAAATGAAATATACCATTAATTCTTCTCACAAATTTTGGAATGAAAGCTTCTTGGTTAGGAGTTTGATACTCTTCCTAGTACTTTTTATTTTTATTTTTATTTTTATTTTTTATGAATGGATAATTTTATTTAAAGAAAAAGAACTATAAACCAACAAGGCACCCAGCCTCCTTCCTGATAACCTTAACAAAACAGGAAGGACTATTACAAAAGTCAAAATAACCAAACACACTATACATTAAACTCCATTTAGCAAGAGAGTGGGCGGCCTCATTGGCTTCTCTAGGGACCCACCTAAAAGACAAAAAAGGGAGTTTGGAGGCTAGATACTTTAAACTTTGAATGACATTCTCAATAGTCCATGGGATGTCCATGCCTTGCACTATGATTGATTTGTAGCAAACCTGATTGTCGCCTTCTAACATTATTGGTGCTGAATTTAAAGGCTCAGCAAGTTGCAAAGCCCATAAAAGAGCCCCTGCTTCTGCCTGGAGAGGGAGGGAGGGTGATGTTCACCTTTTTGGAGCAAGCAAATACCAACTCCCCTCTCCAGTCCCTAGCTATGACTGCAATAGTAGAATGATGGGTGCTTACAACAACATCAACATTTATTTTAAAAGAGCCATTCTCAGGTTTCAACCATTTAGCTGGAACTCTATTGCCTCGAATTTGAGGAGAGGATCTGACTTTACAATGCTTCGCAAACAATCTAACAATTTTTGACTCTTAAATTTTCATAATTGGCTACTCTTCCCTCAACTAGAGCCTCATTCCTTAGTCTCCAAATCAAATCACAAAGTAAGGCCCTAAAAAGAAGCAAGTCCTCACTAGCCTCTTGGAAAGGAGGATCAAGTAGAAAATGGATGAATTGGGCCAGGGTGGACAACTCGCAATTATCAATCCTTATTCCCCATTGACTATTGAACCACAAAGCTCTAGCTAGAGGGCAATTAATAAAAAGATTGATAGTTGACTCTTGCCCAGTATTACATAGGTGGCAAATGATGTTTGCATTGGCATCATACCTTAGCCTTTGATCTTTTGTGGGGAGACAATTTGCAGCTACTCTCCATAAAACCATCTTCAATTTTTCATGAATTTGCAGCCTCTGCTTCCTAGTACTTGGGCTTGTCTAAGTGCCTTGATTCATGAGCTACATACTTGACCAAAGTGCATTGTTGTCTTGAGTCTTGACTCTCCTTTAGAAAGAAGATCTTGAGCCAGACAGTTTTGTTTTAAATAAAAAGGGCTGGGTTTTGTTTGGACTTAGAAAGGACCATTGGTTTGAACTTTCTCAACTTGTGAGTCTAAACCCACATGCATATTATGTCAAGAGTTATCAAGGCCAAGGATCTAAAAGGGCTGTGGGCCTATTAGCCTGAATGCACTAGGTGGTTTAAGCTCAAAGAATTATTGATCATTTAGCCCAATTTGATTTTGCAAGACACCTAGTTCGGCTTATTGAGCAGGTCATCTTTGTGGAGTTTTTGGATCCAAACTGCAAACCCCAATATGATTTTTTCTTTTTACTTATTCAAATGATTTTTTTTTTTTATTATAAATTTTTTATGGTAAATAAAAAATAATTAGGAGGGGTACTAGTGTGGCTTTTTTATCTGAACGTAACTATAGAATAACTCATAAACGCTTTTAAGTTAAAACCTCATTTTGATGAAGTATAAGGAACACCAATACGTGGCTAATAGGAGAGAGTGACTCGAATCCAAGACGCTCCGCGTAGCGAAACTTATTCAAACGATAGATACCTCTATTATGTGTGATTCATAATTGTTGTATCCTTAAATTAGATATATTTTCCCTAGATGAGATATTTTTGTGTTTTCTTATATGCTTTTGGCAAGGTCCTAACTTCTAAAGGGCTGTTCAAATGGTCATGGGATTTGAACTCTTTTGATCAAACATTTTCTGAAAAAATCCAAAACCTTAAATTGAGAAGTCACACAACTAATCTTTATAAAGGGCATATAAAGCACCAACAGTCAATACTCATATGTCCTCAACTCCTCAATATTTATCGTACTTTTTTTTCACTCCTATTTATCATGGCAATAAAGTATCAGGTACTATAAATTGTTTAATGTTTTATACAAAAGCGTTTCGATTTGACTAACTTCCCAACGACTTTGTCCTAATTCGTTGAATTTCCTGCACGCGTTTACACGTAACCGGAAGAGTAGTTCAACTTCAACCCTCCCATTTCCAAATATTGCAGACAAATGTTTCGATTGGTTTACTAAACTTAACGTTCCCTACGAGAAATTATACAATGCTTATGATGAATAGTGGACTATGTTACTTCACAATCATTTCACTAAAAAACTCAGTCATATTTAAAATTGTAGAGTCAACTTATAATAATAATAAAAAATAGTTAATTACACCCATTTGAGTATATAATTGTCATATTTTGGATGCGTATTTTTGTACAAGCTATTTTACAAGCTATTTTATAATTACAAGTTATTTTATAGCATTTTTTCACATATTATGTTAGCCTCTCTTTGTTGCAATTTGAGCTTGAATTTTGTTTATTTATTTTTTATTGGAATGCCATATATATATATATATAATTATATATTTTAAAAATTTAACTGTTGAATTGCATGTTTTTTACATTCTTAATATACATGTCAAATTTTGTTCAAATTAGATGTGAATTATTATGCGATTCACAAATGTAATTTTTATGCATTAGATTACAAAACTTGAAATTTTAACATTTGATTAATAACATAGCTATTGATTTTTTATTTTCTTGAAATTTTGTAGGTATTGAGGATATAATAAGAAAATGCAATCTAATAGTGAATTTTTTTAAAGTTTACATTCACTAAAAAGATATAAAGGAAGTTTAAACTAGTTTGGAGAGAAATTTTGTCCTTAAGTTAAATGAGAATCAATGAATGAGACTAAAATTGTTCTTTCATCACCATTTTGCATTATATAAGCTTTCCTTTGACCGATAGAAATATGAGGCTTATTAGTTTTTTTGTGTGTATAGTTCTACAAAATATGGATGCTACAAGATCAAACATATCTTGAAAGTAAGAAACTAAGATAAAAAGACTTGAAAAACTAGCATATGATTAGAATCCAGCAAAGCCAACAAGTTTGGTTAAGCCATAAGTAACTCCTATAGCCATCCAGCTCCCATCAACACCCTTAACGAGTACTTCACAATTGGTGCCTTCCCAAGAAAAACACCTAACCCTCCAAACATTAACAAGGCAAAGCTTACAACCGCTATTATCAACCCTACCCACACCGCATAATCCTTTACAAATATTGCCCCTATTAGCGGTACCCAAGCTCCCACTGAAAATGTAAGTGATGAGTCTACTGACGCTCCATACCAAGAGTTTGGCAATTTCTCCTTCTCAGCGTCTATAGCTTCTCGACTCCCATGTTCTCAATGCTACACTCTCTTCATTTGTGCCTTTTCTATGTAATATTGTGAGTGAACTGAAACGAACTCTCCTACAGCCATACTACAAGCCAGTGGCGACTCTAGGAATTTTTTTCAGGGTATTCCTAAGTGAGCTTGCCCTGTTACAATTTTTTTTCTTCAAATTCTTTGTTACAATTTTTTCTTTTTTAGATTTTAGTTCAATTTTTTTTAGCTTTTTCTTTTTGCTTGAAAGCAATGTTATGAATACCGTTTTGGACATTGTTTCGGTTTTTTTTGTGAAACGAAATATTTTTGTACCGATCTATTTCGACGTACCGTTTCAAGGTGTTTCGGGGTTTCTAAAAAATTAAAAATAATATATATTAATATTTTCTTATACAGCATAAAATTATTGATCCAAATAAGTAAACATCAAATAAAACAAATCATTTAGTTTTTCTTTTTTGACACTCAAATCATTTAGTTATTACATAACAATTACTATTTTAGAATATTAAAACATAAATATGTAATTAAATAATGAAAAACAACGACTAAAAATAGTACAATAAAAGTGTATATGTATATCAAGTATCAACCCACTGCAAAACTGCTTAACATAGTTTTTTTTTTTTTTTTTTTGGTGTCTTTTATAATGTGTATTCACTTACTACCCCAATTCAATGCCACAGCCCCATCCATCCCTACACTAAGAGACAAGAGCCGATTAGCAATTTCAACAAAATTAAATATTTTTATATTTACATACACAAACAGTAAAAAGCTAATCAATTTATATTGTCAAAAGAAGACAAATAGTAAAAAGTTAAGCAATTTATATTGTCAAAAGAAGACAAAAGCAGAAAAGCTAAGCGATTTATATACTTATATTGTCAAAAGATAAGTCTAAACACACGAGTCAGACACTCAGACTATGAGAATCGAGAGAGAGAGAGAGAGAGAGAGAGAGAGAGAGAGAGAGAGAGAGAGAGAGAGTCAGAGCAGAGATGAGATAGGGAAAACCGGAAAAGAAAAGAGAACTGAAATACCGTTGCCGATCTTGCTTTTGCCGTCGCTGATCTCAGCGTATCGGTCAAGCTAACGGTGTAGAACCGTCAGGCCAAGGTGTTTGTGGTGCCTTTCGCCGTCGCGCTAGTCATCAAGGCGCTAAAGGAGCCGGAGCGCAACTAGAAGAAGACGAAGAACATCAAGCATAACGGTAACATCTTGCTCGACGATGTCATCGAGATCGCTAAGGTGATGAAGCCTAGGTCTATGGCGAAGGATTTTTATTTTTTTTTGATAAGTATGGCGAAGGATCTTAGTGGGACTGTGAAGGAGATTCTGGGAGCTTAGGGTTTGCTTTAGCCTTTATTGGGGTTTTATTTATTTTATTTTATTTATTTATTTATTTTTCTTGAAAATCTGCGGGTTTGCTACTGTTGGGCTTGTCGTGGGCTTGATGTTGGTTGGGCTTGCCGTCTGTTTTTTTTTTTTATAGAATCCGTGGGCTTGCCATTTGCTATGTTACAATTTTATTTTATTTTTTTTCAGATTTAGTTCAAATTTTTTTTTTGGCTTTTATTTTTCCTTGAGAGTAGAACAAATATATATATATTTTTTTTTAAAATTTGAGGGTGTTCCTAATTTTTATTGAAGGTGTTCCTAATTTTTTTTTTTTTAAGGGTAAACAAATAAAAAAATTAATTATTATATATAATTTTTTTTTTCAGGTCAGGTTGTTCCTGAGAACACCCTGACCATAACGTGGCATTGCCATTGCTACAAGCTCCTGCAACTAACCTTGCAACTCCATTAAAGATCATAGTCTTTTCTTTTATGACAGCTCCAATTAAAATCACTAGACCAAACCTATTAAAATAATTCCATAGACACCAAGTAGATATGGCAAACAAATAAAGTATTCTTATGTTTAGTTCTAATGGTACCATACCACAATCACAGGTACCAAACAACAGCCTGAGCAACCAGACTTAACATAAATATAACAACTGGAACTATTAAGAATGGTCAAAGAAGCACTAATTGATAAAGTAGGTTTTATATATACACACACAAATTTTTTTTTTTTTTTTGAGAAGCATATACACACACAATCTAATTCATTACAACAAAACCTATGTATCTCCCAACATAGGATTTTGCTAAAAGTAAACCAATACACCAAAATATAATCTTTACTATACAAGAACACTAAAATCCCATGTTCCCGATTATTCATAACTTTATTACAAAACCTAATACATGCAACACATATACTCCTCTAATATAAACTACTTAAAAGTGTGCTGTTGAGAGTACCACTACTTCACTAAATACAAAAATCAATCCAATTTTTGTTTGAGAAAATGGTGATACTCTCAAAAGTCAAAACACATCCTCGTCACCTTTATTTGGGATTTTGATGGCCAAGATCAGTACTCTTTGAGCCCTCCATCACAAAATTGCTACAACACATCATCACACAAGATTTCTTTGTATTATTCTCCAAATACGAAAGGACTTGCTCTTTCTCCTCCTCTGTCTCAAGCTCCATGTTTGAGCAGCACATCAATGCATTCTTCTTCTTATGCTTAAAACCAACTTTCTTCTCTTTCGCTCTCTCTTTCTCTTGATGAGCCCCTTTGACAAACTCCACGTTTGAGCAACAAATCCAGAACGACTTCTTGGAGAAAAACCTACATCTTTTCTTTTTCTTTTCGTTGAACATCAATAGTTCAGATTCATAGGATGACATGTTAGCACTGGGTGCTTCAGTAGGAACAACGTCGTAACCCATTTTCTTTGTTGTTATAGAGAATGAATAAATCTCTAACCATGGGAATTGCTATTTATAAATTCAATGATTTTTACTTGCTTGCTAGTTAAGCAAATAGTCAATACACGAATTATTCAAACTTTGAGATTTGAGGATACATTGCATTTGGTGTATTTCTAATCTTTAAATCCCAATTGAATAAAAGAATTTGATTAATTGTAAGGGGACCGCGTTAAGCAAGTACTTAACTATAATAAAGAAAAAAAAAATGGCATAATCAGCCTAAGTAGAGAGAGGATCATTTCTAGAGATTGACCAAGTAATGGTGACAACAATTTATGCTAACAATTTTCTAAACTGAACATTTACAATAACGATGACATTTTGTGGGTACTAGCTCATAGATTAATAATCGATAACTTAAGTCTATATGTATTTAATAATAAATAAATACAAAAGCCAACTTTGTAATAAAAAAAGGAAAAAATAGCATTTGAGTCTGCCATTGAGTTGAGCTGCAGTTGTGAATGCATTAGGTTCCAACATATAGTCTCTATCTTCACTATTATTTTTTTAACTAGTTTATTACCCACAGAAACATTGAATTATAATTAAAGAAAGGAAAAAGTAAAAAATTGTGTCAATATTTTTGTTGGATTATTATTATTATTATTATTGTTATTGTTATTGTTATTGTTATTATTTTATTCTTGAAATAGTGTTGATTATTATTATTAATAATAGTGTTGTTGTTGTTGTTATTGTTAATATTTGTATAACAACTATGACACTTAACTTATATTGCATTTTGGGCATCCTAGTAGCTAGGCTAGTCATTAAGATTGCATGGCGTATTGTGGTTATCTAAAGATCATATATTTTAATCAATCTTCTGCTACTATATAGATCTATGTTATACGAAAATAAAAGAAACACAAATTCATCGATTTTCATCAAAAAAATTTTATACGAAAATAAAAGAAACACAAATTCACTACCATACAGATCTATTTATTCCAAAATAAAAGAAACACACAAAAAATCAAAGCCGATGGGTCTTACTCCATAGACTTCTTCACTCCAAGACGATTAGGAACGATGTACCTTGTCTGATTATTTTACTCCTCCTTTTTGGGTTTGTCTTCGGAGTCTCAAATAAAAATGTTAATGCAACAGAGATTGTGAATAAATACATTCTTTAAATATACAAAGAATTTTACCACTTTTTTTTTTTTTTTGATAACAAGAATTTTACCACTTCTTCAGCCATAAATTGAAAATTTTTTGTCAACCTATTATAAAAATATATTTGTGGGGAGAGGAATATAACCACCTCGTGGATTTCGGACCAAAGAAGAAATGCCATAGAGACACTCCCAAAATAAGATATCGGCCCAAGCTTTAACATTGAAAAGCCCAAACCCATGAAGTAGTAGGATGATTTGGACCAGCTATCGAGGTAATCCGAGGAACATCCTACCGAGAAGAGATCTAACGGATTCATTGAGGGAGCAATCTCGACCCCTTTTTCTTGAGAAACACAAAGAAGATGATACATAACCCAAAATATTAATTAGGTGTTCTTACCTAATGTCAACCTTATTAATTGATGGATGACAAACTTAAACAGTAAAGACACCCTAAAAGTCAATTTTCATGATCAAGGAATGGCAGGAGAGGTGTTTGATGGGACAAGCATCTTTTTGTCATTTAGCCAAGTAATGTACAGCTAGAAAGGAGGGGGGGGGGGGGGGAGATAAAAGGAGTTAGCCCACAAAGGAGGGTATCCAGAAAAATTGAGAAAGAAGAGCAAGAGAGAGAGAAAGAGAGAGCAAGAATCTATATTCACTTTTATTTCATACATTGTATTCGGAAAGTATATTTTCTCAATCAAAGTGTTTTATTCAACCATCTTTGTATTTCAATTACTTGTCTAATCTTCCCATTATGGATTTTTTTCCCCTTTTCTTAGAAATTAATTGTGTTGATCAAGAACTTTTTGTTAGTTTGAGTTTTTGAGCCCCACAATATTTATTTGAAATATAACAGAGGAAATTGGTCTAGGGCTGCAACATTATTTTTGATGAATTGCAAACTGAGTCAACCTCACAGTCGATATCCCAGTTCCCAAGTACGAAAGGAACATATAATTACTTTTATCTCAGCAAAAATATGTCCCACATCATCATTTAGGAGAAGAGCAAATTGCTATAAGAAGTTCATGTACAGTGCCCTCCGATTATATCAAAAAAGCCAATCTCAGGAGCAAAAGCACAAACATGAAGTACCTCTATATATCTTTTGGTCCAGGAAAAAAAAGTATAGTTTTTACTCTCTTAATAGACAAAGCATGTAACAACTGTTTCTTTCTTAATTGCCGAATAGTTTGTTCTCTCTATCTCTAGCTTCAATCAGAGAACTACCTACTCTAAAGTTAAATTTGTCTTTATAAGCTTAGCTTTATTTGCTACTCATTACTTGTCCACACACGTACATAAATACATACACACCACACATTGTTTATATTATTATGAAAAACGAAATACAACAAAATAAAATAAATGAGTTATATGATGTAGTTATAAATAATTATTAGCGAAACTACATTATTGGTCCTTAATGTTTACCTTGTGAGCGCTATTGTTTCCTTAAAAGTTTTTTTTTTTTTTTTTTGCTAAATAAAAATAAAAATAAAAAATAAGAATAAGAATTATTAGTTCTTTGGTTAATTGCTATTAGCATTATTGCCTATGTAACTAATGAAAAAATAATTTGGCATTTTTTTAAAAACTTTCATATAATAAATCTATATGGCAATAGCCACGTTGGTGAATTTGCTAGGCTAGCAACTTAGCATGTGAGTCATTATTTTTTTATAAATTATTTTGTTAAAAAAAATTCCACATTTTTTCCTGTGACTTCCCCTATACTTTATCTTCCTCCTCTCCCAACGGGTGGCCCTATAACTGTTGCTATCGTTGCTGCTGCTTCAGCTACTCCCACCACCGTTCGCCACTGGCAATTCACAAACTGTCGTCATTGTCACCGCATCAGTAGCACAAAACATCACTATGTCCTTCGCCAATCACCACGGATCTTCCCCGTTGGCTAATCTTGAAGGGTCTTTATGTATCTTTGTTCTTAAAATTTGTTTCCAATGGATCTATAACTAATATGAAGAGGTTTAAATATTTTTCAATAGTCTTCAAACATTTAAATGATTTTAAGTATTATATTCAGATTTGTTTTCTTTTGCAAAATGTTGAAATTTTTTTTTTCCGGCCCAACCAATCTTTGCAGGGATCAATGGTTGCCTTTTAACAAGAAAGGTTGTATGCATTGAATCCTTTTGTTGGGTTTCTTGGCCCCAATCAATAAATCTGTCCAATGAATGATGAATCTTGATTTGAAAGAGAGAGAGAAAGAGAGTTTTATAAGACTTTGTATGGTCAAAGGTGAATTTACTTACTTTGCCAGCAGATTTGGTTTGCCTTTGATGTGATTTGGTAATAGGATTGGAGGTTTGGAAGACGGCGAAGCAGGGAAAGATAGAGGAGGAAGAGAGAGGCTGAAAGCCAATCTTCTTTTCTAATTTTTTTAAAATATATAAATATTATTTAAAGGTTATGTGGCAAAATTAAATAGCTGACATATCGTTGCATCCTAAAGTTGTCACATTAGTTTGTGTTTTATTAACCACAAAGACAATAATACTAACAAAGTTAATAAGTCAGTTTTTGTTTCGTTAATCACAGAGACAATAATAATAACAGAGTTAACAAAAAGACTAATAGTGTTTACTTTTTAAACTTAAAAATAATACTCACTTGAAACTTAAGAATCTAATTATGCTTATAAAATAAACTTTAAGGACTGATAATGTAGTTTCGCCATAATAATTCTTTGCTAGTCAATGTTGGCGCTTTTAATATTAGTGTTAGCATTTAATTTAGTTTTTAAAAAAACTTTTGCTCTCCAAAAGCAATGAAAAAGTCTTTGAGAAAACAATGATGCAAAAAGGGGAAGGTTTTTGCAAATTAAGATTACCTGGCCCAATAAAATTTATAAAAAGAAAAAAAAGAAAAAAAAAAAAAACCAGAAGGATTGCAATGCCAAAAGGTAAAACCTTGGAAGAGAACTCAAACCCTGTAAAGGGATTTGCACAGTTGTTCCTCCGGCAAGAAGAAGCTTATTCATGGTGAGGAGTGATATCTAGAATAGGTTTAAATGGAAAATTGAGAGAGAGAGAGAGATTTGGTTATATATATCTCAAAATCAAATAAAGAATACCCTAAGAGAAGATTTCTTGAAGAGAGAACTCCAATAAGAGTCTTATTTCTGTAATAAATCTAGCATATTGATGTTGGCTAGTCATGAAGATTGCATGGCGTATTGTGGTTATCTAAAGATCATATATTTTAATCAATCTTCTGCTACTATATAGATCTATGTTATACGAAAATAAAAGAAACACAAATTCATCGATCTTCATCAAAAAAATTTTATACGAAAATACAAGAAACACAAATTCACTACCATACAGATCTATTTATTCCAAAATAAAAGAAACACACAAAAAATCAAAGCCGATGGATCTTACTCCATAGACTTCTTCACTCCAAGAAGATTAGGAACAATGTACCTTGTCTGATTATTTTACTCCTCCTTTTTGGGTTTGTCTTCAGAGTCTCAAATAAAAATGTTAATGCAATAGAGATTGTGAATGAACACATTCTTTAAATATACAAAGAATTTTACCACTTCTTTAGCGATAAATTGAAAATTTTTTGTCAACCTATTATAAAAATATATTTGTGGGGAGAGGAATATAACCACCTTGTGGATTTCAGACCAAAGAAGGAATGCCATAGAGACACTCCCAAAATAAGATATCGGCCCAAGCCTTAATATTGAAAAGCCCAAACCCATGAAGTAGTAGGATGATTTAGACCAGCTATCGATGTAATCCGAGGAACATCCTACTGAGAAGAGATCTAACGGATTCATCGAGGGACCAATCTCGACCCCTTCTCCCCGAGAAACACAAAGAAGATGATACAGAACCCCAAGTAACAATCACATTCGCATTAATTAGGTGTTCTTACCTAATGTCAGCCTCATTAATTGATGAGTGACTAACTTAAACAGTAAAGACATCCTAAAAGTCAATTTTCACGATCAAGGAATGGTAAGAGAGATCTGATGGGACAAGCTCATCTTTCTGTTATTCAGCCAAGTAATGTACCGCTGGAACGGAGGAAGGAGAGGGGGGGGGGGGGGGGGGATAAAAGGAGTTAGCCCACAAAGGAGGGGATCCAGAAAAATTGAGAAAGAAGAGCAAGAGAGAGAGAAAGAGAGAGCAAGAATCTATATTCACTTTTATTTCATACATTGTACTCGGGAAGTAGATTTTCTCAATCAAAGTGTCTTATTCAACCATCTTTGTCTTTCAATTACTTGTCTAATCTTCCCATGAATTTTTTTTACCTTTTCTTAGAAATTATTTGTGTTGATTAAGAACTGATAGGCCACAAATTGAATGACCCCTTGTGATTAAATCAATTAATTAATTAGCCAAGTTATTAATTAATCAATTTATCAAGCAATTGCGTGGTAGCACAAACAAATCACCGAATAACTAAATATGCAGCGGAAATTAAATGACACGATGATTTGTTCACGAATGGGGAAAACCCTAACGACAAAAACCCCACTGGGTGATTTTTAGGTCACCACTCCCGAAACTCCACTATTATCAAATCAAGCGGTTACAAGTAAAGGAATCCCAAGTACCTTACCAACCTACAGTTGAACCCTACCCTAATACCCAATTGGACTTGATCTGTAGTGACAATTTCCACCTTTAATGCATGACTCCCAAGTACGTGACTAACTAGATACGCGGATCCCAGTACGCGACTTCAAACACCAACTTAGAAGAAGAGGTTGGTTGCAAAGTTATTCAGTTCATCCTACGCGATGAAGATCAGGAAGATACTTGGTCACAAAACCCTTTGGTGAAAATACATAGCAACTTCTTCAAAGAAGATGAACTAGGTTAAGAACTTCGTCTTTGATCACAATTTGCTTGAACAAGGATTTCTCAATGCTTTAGCAACTTGTGTCTCTATTGATGGCTCTTAAAACAATCATTTCATATGTTTAGGGCTAGAAGAAAAGAAGGCCTAAAAACATATTCATGGATCCCAAGAAATCAGATCAGAAAACCCGATTTTTTAAATCTCGACAGATAGCAGGTGTCGAGGAGCTATCGAGAAGGTGTCGAGCTTTAATGAAAATGCACTTCAGCTTGATTTTTCTTGGACAGACTTGATGACTTCAATACTTGATCTTGAAACCTTGTTTCTTGAAGTATTAAAAACACCTAGAACTACCCAATTACAAGTAGAGTGCGTTTTGTCAAAGGATTAACCAATTTACATAAATAAGTATGACATATGTTTTTAACATGTGAACCACATATGTCTTAACAATCTCCCCCTTTGGCAATCCGTGACAAAACCACAACAAACAAATGAACATATGAGAGAAGTCATAAATCACTCAACTCATATTCACTTATTGAATACAATAAAATCTATCCTAACACAAACTCTTGAAAAACTTTGCAAGAAGAGAGTTTATGGCAAGTAGACTTTGACAACCTGTATTTCTGAAACACTTTAAACAAAACTCATCAAGGCATCTTGTGTGAAACAGAAATCATTAGATTGCATACAAGTATAAAGAACATGTGTCTAAAGAGAGAAAAGAAACAACACATGAAGAGATAGGTGAAAGAAACATACATCCACATATAGAGAAAATAAGTACAATGTATGTAAAACTGGTCACAAGACCTCATATACAAGATCAATGTATCTAACAAGAATAGAAAAGAAAAGATACATCAAACACCTCACTACATCCTTCAACATATCAATTCTCCCCCTATCAAAAATGTCCTATACTAACTCTCCCCCTAAGATGATTACTCTCATAACCCAAAACTACTCCCCCTTTTTGTCACGAGTGACAAAGGGTAGAGTGTCATGTAGACATCTCATCAGTAGAGCTAGCATCTCCATCATCATCATCCAAAGCATCATCGTCATCATCATCATCATCATCATCTTCAACATCAAAATCCGAAGCGACTGGAGGAGGTGGTGGAGGAGAAGCCTTAGAAGCAAAACCACCCATGGTCACCTGCCGTCGTGCAATACGACCAACACGAACATTCACCTGATACAACTTAGTGGTGAGTGTATCGAGGCGAGCATCCATGCGCTGCAGCTGCAGCTGCGCCATGATGTCTCCAAGAGATACATCGCCTGTAGAGGTAGGAGGAGCAGATGTAGATGGAGCTGATCTGGATGGAGCCGAACAGGAGGGAGGCGTGGAATTCGTCTGTCTCGACCTAAACTGAGCCTCACTATGTTTTACTGTAGCGGCATCTATGGCAGATATGTGTGTGAAGTGGTCGGACACAGGGAAAGAGATGAAAAAATGGCGTAGAATCCTCGTGATAGCGGAAGGAAAGATGAGCTTATCACGGGACGCCGAATCTAGATGAATATCTATGATAGAAAGAATAAAGTGAGAAGGAAAATCTATCGTAAGATACTCAAGAAGAGATAGCAAAAATCGAGCACGAGGCTCTGTGATAGAGTTGTAGTGAGAGAGAGGATGAAGTACAAAAGTCATCACCATGTTAAGAAACCTAGGACCTTTAGCAAAAGATTTACATGATGTATACTGATGCTCACCCCAATCAGAAGGGCGCTTACAAAAAGCAGAAATGAGCTCATCCTTGGACACAGTCCTCAAACACTCACAAGAAGGATAGTCAAGAAACTCTATCCTAGGAACCCTAAGCACATTCGCAAATAGCTACGGTGTGACAGTAAAGCGCGTACCTCGAACGCGAGTGTGAAAAAGAGGTACTGAACGATCAAACCCGTGCATATTGGAGTAAAACTCCTGAATCAGCATGAGTGGACATGTGACCGGGACTTCATACAGTGACTTCCATCCCCTAATGTGAATGACAGAGGAAAGGTCAGTGTCGGCGAAGTCCGCCAGAATGACTTGGCGTTCCGAATGAACACCTCGTCTAGAAAAGTTCTCAGTAAATGCCTTGTGGGTATCTCCATCACGGAACCGAAGATTGAGAGGAGCAGAATCAGAAAAAGAAGAAGCTCCAGAACGCAAAGGGTTCCAAGCTGGAGTGGATTTACGTTTGGGTGCCATAGACACTACTAATGTAAACACAATGAGAAAGAGATAGAGAGGGAGACAATCAGAAAAGTTCCAAAACAGTTCACATATATCAAATATATTGAACAAAAATTACATATGCATGGGAATGCATGAACATGTGACATGCAAACTTAAAAAAAACATCATGGGCTCAGCCCAATCCAAACCTAGCAGCACACATACAAGAAACACACATCTAAATGCATGTAAATATCATTCTAATGCACATGAAATGCAATGTATAACATTTTGAACATCTTTTAGTGAAAACCCAACCCAAAATTTCAAGAAAAACTCATTGATTTTGAAAAACCCTAAAATTTTTCAAAAACCCCAAAACCTAAGATTCAAAACATGAAATGCATAAATAAGGAAGGAAAATGAGATCTTACCAAGTGATTTGAAGCAAAGAATGGCCGAAAATCATGAGGAAGGAAGATTTTGAGTGAGAAAAGGTGATTTGGAAGATGAACAGCTGCGGACAGATTGAGAGAGATCAAGCAAATGAAGTTCGGATCGTGACAGAAGCTTATATAGAAGCTTCAGTAATTCTTGATAGCAGAGGTATCGATAGGTGTCGAGGTAGGTGTCGAGCAAAAGCACGTCGACAGCTTAAGGTGTCGAGGAAAGAACACCAGAACCAAGAACAAAATCTCGATCGATCGACCAGGCATCGAGAAGGTATCGAGGAGACAGGAGAAATCTCGATCGATCCACCAGGTCTCGAAGAGGTATCGAGATTACGATAAGAAAAAGGCTTGAGAAGCTCGACAGATAGACAGGTATCGAGGAGGTGTCGAGGAGGTGTCGAGCCAGAGTAAAAAGCAGTTTTTCGAGAAGAGAAAAACATGAATATGAATGCAATCAAACAAGCAACTCAACAATGATCCAATCAACATAAAAAGCTGTCAAAATCATCTCTCAATGAAAAATATAAGCACATGGATCTCCCAAAAGCACACACACACTAAACAAGTCTAACCAATTTTATTTTTCAAAAACAAGTTCGGACAGTTTAGTGAGCATACAAAAGCACATGTAAAACCTTAGTGATGGCCAAATCATATTGTACCTGTACATGTATCAAAAGTAGCAAAGAATATTGCGTGTTGTGTGTGAAAAACATCGCAAGATTGCATATGTGTATACATGTTATGACAATCTGAGATATGAGAAAATAACTTTTAACTCACACACAATCATAACTGTTTGATGGGGCTATCACCTTTGAGGTACATCCTATAATTCCCACATCTCCTAGAATACACGCTTACAACCATATTTAAAGCATTTTTGATCTTTTTACTTTTTATTTTCTTTGCATATTTTCTTTTTAAGCATATCATGTATGGGCTTATGAGAAAGAAAAGAAATACCCATTAATATTTGACATTCCAATTTTGCTATGCCTAAGCACACAAATGTCATTGACATCACATTTTTGCTATGCCGAAACATACAGATGTCATTAATGATTGGCAGGCAACAGTGGTGAGACGGTTATTTATGCCTTTCTCTTAGGATTTTCTAGTCCTACCCGTCAAAAAGAGTGATATGAGTGTTAAGTTTTAAGAGATAACCTAATCTTACTCATCACAAACAAGAGCCACAAAGCTCACTTGCTTAGTTGTGCATAAAGATGCTCATCTAAGCTACAAGAGATACAAAGTTTAGAAAACTTTGTTTCATTGGCCATCCAAGGTACACAAGTACCAATGTACACATAACACACACACTGTTTTTGTATTTTTCTAATTTTTCAAAATTTTTTTATTTTTTTATTAAAAACAAAATAAACAAAACTGAAAGTAAACACACAAAAACATGTTAACAAAGTAAAGCATAAAACTAGACTGACTCAACAAAAATGCAAAACACACAAGCAATGCAATAAACAAGAAAAAAAACAAGAAGGGAGAAGAAAGTGATGAAATCACTTAGAATCCTTTTTCTTCCACACCTTGGAAGAACCTTTCCTTTGATTAAACCCTTGAACAGGCGGTGAGGGGGAAGAATTGAAATTGTTCATGTTAGAAAGGAACATGAGGGCTTTTAGAAGATCTCCAAGAGGAGCAAGAGAGGAATGAAGCTGATTTTGGCTTCCAGATGTTGTCATGCCGTTTCTCTGTTGGGTGGCTAGCCACTTGTAGCAATTTGGTCGAGTATGACCAGCAGCTCCATAATGATGACAGAGATGCTGCTTCTTTTGTTTAGGCTTTTGAGAGTTAGCCTTTTTAGCTCTAGGGTTTCTAGCATCTTTCTTATCTTGCTTAAGGGGTGCTCCTAATATAGACTTACCCTTGTCTAAGTTCTCACTAGCTAATTTAGTTTTAACATCAGTGTTCTCAACTTTAACAGTATTAGCAGGAGGAACAAAAACAGTAGAACTAGTAGAAGCAGAATTAAAGAAAGAAAGACCATACCCTAAGCCTGTTCGATCTGAAGCAGATTTCTGAATGCTGAGCATCTTATCAAGTTTTGCACTTGAGGTCCTCTCCAGTTGGGCTCTTACTTGAAACAACTCCGTTTCAAGCTTCTTAGTCTTCTCCGCTAGGAAGTTGTTCTCAAACCTTAGTGCTCCAATAGTTTGATTCGCCTCATCAAACTTTGTGGACAACTCTTCACGATCAAGTTCCACATCACTGAGCTTCTTAGTGGTTAGCCTATACAACTTCTCATGCTTCTCAGAGAGCTTGTAAAACTTCTCATAGGCTGAATGGATATCATCTTGATCATCCATCTTCTCACACTTGGTGTCCATCAATTCTTCTTCTTCATCCACTTCTTCAACAATCCTTTCAGTAGGATTGACTGTGGCAGTGAAGGCATTTAAGATTCCGTCATCCTCATTGTCGGAATCATCTTCAGGCTCAGTGTCACTCAGGGTTGCAGCAAGAGCCTTGCTCTTCCCAATGCTCTTGAGATATGTAGGACACTCATTCTTCATGTGTCCAAACCCATGACACCCAAAACACTTAGGTCCTGCGGGAACAGTGTACTGACCACCTTCATTTGCATCCTTCTTCCCTTTGTCTTGGCTCTTAAACTGAGAAGAACTAGATTATCTGCGGTCTTTATCAAAGCTCCTTCCATTGGCATTCTTCATAGACTTCTTGAACTGCCTTGTAATGTAGGACTTCATCATGGAATCGTCATCATCGGAAGACTCATCTGTATCACTACTCTTTGCCTTCAAGGCCATGCTCTTGCCTTTGCTTGACTTGCCAATCCTTGATAACCCTAGCTCATAGGTCTGCAAGTTCCCAACCAGCTCAGTCAAAGGAATTTTGTCAATGTCCTTTGATTCTTCTATTGCCGTAATCTTGGCATGAAATCTCTCAGGTAGAGATCTGAGCACCTTTCTTACAACCTTGGGTTTTGGGATGGTTTCTCCAAGATTGAAGGCTGAGTTCACTATGTCCTTAAGCTTGGCATAGAACTCATTAAACGACTCATCCTCCTTCATCTTAATTTTTTCAAAGCTAGTAGTGAGCCTCTGTAGTTTTGAATCTTTGACAGCCTTCGTTCCTTCATAGGTTGTCTGGAGGATGGTCCATGCCTCCTTAGCAGTTTTTGTTGAGAATATCTTCTTGAACTCCTCATTGGTGACTGCGCTAAAAAGGGCATTCAATGCTCTGCTGTTGAAGTTTGCCGCCTTGATCTTGGCTTCATCCCAATCGGCCGGCGCTATTTTTAGCTTAGTCCAGCCAATCTCAACAGCTTGCCACACCTTTTCATCTAAGGACTACAAAAAAACTCTCATACGTACTTTCCAGTAGGCATAGTTAGTCCCATCAAATAAAGGAGGTATAATTAAAGATTGTCCTCTATCCATGACAAACAGGGGTCAATGGATTAACACAGTAAAGATTAAGACCTAATCATAGTGTGCCTGCTCTGATACCACTTGATAGGCCACAAATTGAATGACCCATTGTGATTAAACCAATTAATTAATTAGCCAAATTATTAATTAATCAATTTATCATGCAATTGCGTGGCAGCACAAACAAATCACCGAATAACTAAATATGTAGCGGAAATTAAATGACACGGTGATTTGTTCACTAATGGGGAAAACCCTAACGGCAAAAACCCCACCGGGTGATTTTCAGGTCACTACTCCCGAAACTCCACTATTATCAAATCAAGCGGTTACAAGTAAAGGAATCCTAAGTACCTTACCAACCTACAGTTGAACCCTTACTCCAATACTCAATTGGACTTGATCTATAGTGACAATTTCCACCTTTAATGCATGACTCCCAAGTACGTGACTAACCAGATGCGTGGATCCAGTACGCGACTTCAAACACCAACTTAGAAGAAGAGGTTGGTTGCAAAGTTCTTCAGTTCATCCTACGCGATGAAGATCAGGAAGATGCTTGGTCACAAAACCCTTTGGTGCAAATACACAGCAACTTCTTCAGAGAAGATGAACTAGGTCAAGAACTTCGTCTTTGATCACAATTTGCTTGAACAAGGATTGCTCAATGCTTTAGCAACTTATGTCTCTATTGACGGCTCTTAAAACAATCCTTTTATATGTTTAGGGTTAGAAGAAAAGAAGGCCCAAAAACATATTCACGGATCCCAAGAAATCAGATCAGAAAACCTAATTTTTTAAATCTCGACAGATAGCGGGTGTCAAGGAGCTATCGAGAAGGTGTCGAGCTTTAATGACAATGCACTTCAGCTTGATTTTTCTTGGACAGACTTGATGACTTCAACACTTGATCTTGAAACCTTGTTTCTTGAAGTATTAAAAACACCTAGAACTATCCAATTACAAGTAGAGTGCGTTTTGTCAAAAGATTAGCTAATTTACATAAATAAGTATGACATATGTTCTTAACATGTGAACCACATATGTCCTAACAAGAACTTTTTATCAGTTTGAGTTTTTGCACCCCATAATATTTATTTGAAATATAACAGAGGAAATAGGTCTAGAGCTGCGACATTATTTTTGATGAATTGCAAACTGAGTCAACCTCAGTCGATATCCCAAGCATGAAAGGAACATATAAGAACTTTTATCTCAGCAAAAATATGTCCCACATCATCATTTAGGAGAAGAGAAAATTGCTAAAAGAACTTCATGTACAGTGCCTTCTGATTATATCAAAAAAGCCAATCTCAGGAGCAAAAGCACAAACATGAAATACCTCTATATATCTTTTGGTCCAGGAAAAAAAAAGTATAGTTGTTACTCTCTTAATTGACAAAGCATGTAACAACTGTTTCTTTCTTAATTGCAAAATAGTTTGATCTCTCTATCTCTAGCTTCAATCAGAGAACTACCTACTCTAAAGTTAAATTTGTCATAAGACTTTATAAGCTTAGCTTTATTTGCTACTCATTACTTGTCCACACACACGTACATAAATACATACATACCACACATTGTTTATATTATTATGAAAATCAAAATACAACAAAATAAAATAAATGAGTTATATGATGTAGTTATAAATAATTATTAGCGAAACTACATTATTGGTCCTTAATGTTTACCTTGTGAGCGCTATTGTTTCCTTAAAAGTTTCTAATGAGTGCTATTGGTCCTTCAAGTTTAAAAAATAAGAACTATTTTTTTTTTTTGCTGAATAAAAATAAAAAATAAGAATAAGAATGATTAGTTCTTTGGTTAATTGCTATTAGTATTATTGCCTATGTAGCTAATGAAAAAATAATCTGGAATTTTTTTTTTTTTTTAAACTTTTATATAAGCCTATATGGCAATAGCCACGTTGGTGAATTTGCTAGGCTAGCAACTTAGCATGTGAGTCATTATTTTTTTTTTAAAATTATTTTGTTAAAAAAAAATTCCACATATTTTCCTGTTACTTTCTCCTATGCTTTATCTTCCTCCTCTTCCAACGGGCCACTGGCAATTTACAAACTATTGTTGTTGTCACTGCATTAGTAGCACAAAACATCTCTATGTCCTTCGCCAATTACCACGGATCTTCCCCGATGGCTAATCTTGAAGGATCTTTATGTATCTTTGTTCTTAAAATTTGTTTCCAATGGATCTATAAATAACATAAAGAGGTTTAAATATTTTTCAATAGTCTTCAAACATTTGAATGATTTTAAGTATTATATTCAGATTCGTTTTCTTTTGCAAAATGTTGAAGATTTTTTTTTTCCCGGCCCAACCAATCTTTGCAGGGATCAATGGTTGCCTTTTAACAAGAAAGGTTGTATGCATTGAATCCTTTTGTTGGGTTTCTTGCCCCCAATCAATAAATGTGTCCAATGAATCTTGATTTGAGAGAGAGAGAGAGAGAGAGAGAGAGAGAGAGAGAGAGAGAGAGAGAGAGAGAGAGTTTTATAAGACTTTGTATGGTCAAAGGTGAATCTACTTACTTTGCCAGCAGATTTGGTTTGCCTTTAATGTGATTTGGTAATAGGATTGAAGGTTTGGAAGATGGCGAAGCAGAGAAAGAAGAGGAGGAGAGAGGCTGAAGCCAATCTACTTTTTTAATTTTTTAAAAATATATAAATATTAATTAAAGGTTATGTGGCAAAATTAAATAGCTGACATATCGTTACATCCCTAAGTTGTCACATTAATTTGTGTTCATTAACCATATAGACTATAATACTAACAGAGTTAATAAGTTAGTTTGTGTTTCGTTAACCACAGAGACATTAATTTGTGTTTCGTTAACAAAAAGACTAATAGTGTTTATTTTTTAAACTTAAGAATAACACTCACTTGAAACTTAAGAATCTAATTACGCTCATAAAATAAACTTTAAGGACTAATAATGTAGTTTCGCCATAATAATTCTTTGCTAGTCAATGTTGGCGCTTTTAATATTTGTGTTAGCATTTAATTTAATTTTTAAAAAACTTTTGCTCTCCAAAAGCAATGAAAGAGTCTTCGAGAAAACAATGATGCAAAAAGGAGACGGTTTTTGCAAATTAAGATTACCCAATAACATTTATAAAAAGAAAAAAGAAAAAAGAAACCCAATACCACTACCTTTTTAATTACAAACATTAAAGTTATGTGTTCATACAAATTGGTACATGTCATTCAAAAAAAAAAAAAAAAACCAGAAAGATTGCAAAGCAAAAAGGTAAAACCTTGGAAGAGAACTCAAACCCTGTAAAGGGTTTTGCAATGTTGTTCCTCCGGCAAGAAGAAGCTTATTCATGGTGAGGAATGATATCTAGAATAGGTTTAAATGGAAAATTGAGAGAGAGAGAGAGAGAGAGAGAGAGAGAGAGAGAGAGAGATTTGGTTATATATATCTCAAAATCAAGTAAAGAATACCCTAAGAGAAGATTTATTGAAGAGAGAACTCCAATAAGAGTCTTATTTCTATAATAAATCCTGCATATTGATGTTGGGTAAGCTTTTCCCTTTGTGTGTTTCTTTTTTTTTTTTTACTAAGAAAATGATTACTAATTAAGTGATTTGCTACTATACGGCACGAGACTTCCAGGCCAATTTTGGACTTGGGCCTTGGACTCCGACCTTACAGTATAGCTCATGGGCCTAATCCTCTTGTCCACAGCTGGGGTTTGGGCCTGCTGAGGTCATGGGCTCGGGCCTCATGTCGTTGTGCCCGACAGACTACACCTAGGACTGGAGCGTGATTGCTCAGGAACGCTGTTTCCCGGATGCCCGGTATCGTCTTGGGTAGTATCACTGCCAAACATCCCCCTGAGGCGAGAACCAGTCCCAATACCACTCTCACCACACCTTACTCTCAACTAAACACCCACTTAGCAATAATAACATTGGACCTCCCCTACCACTAACCACAAGAGTAATCATAACTCTCCACTAATTCTGGGCTATAAATATGAGAAGTGAAGGGAGAAAATGGTTGTTGAAAGGCTCCATAAGAAACTAAGAGAGAGAGAGAGAGAGAGAGAGAGAGCATTAGAAGAGTGGTAAGAGGGAAAGTATAGGAATTCATAGGAAGAGGTCGCTTTGCTGGGTCTCTATGTCATGGACTACCCAAAGTAGGAAATCTAAAGCCCACACTATAAATAGATTGGGAGCCAAAGTGAGGGTTAGCCCATCAACCTCATTTTTGGCGTGCACAACTACCTTTTTAGGAATATAATTATCTGCTCTTTGCTGTGTGGGCTAATGAAAAATTTGTTAGAGAAGCCCAAAATATAATATGAACTTTTTCTTTATGAGAGTAGACCACAAATTGAGAAGTCCTATTCTATATTCAAAATGTATCAAATTTTTTTCCCCAATGTATAAACATTTCACACGACTTTCATTGAGATAAACCTGTGCATCGCACCAACTAGTGACTAGTAATTGTTATATGTTGGATGCATGTTGGTGTATACAATACAAGCCATTTAATAGCATTTTTTTTTTTCATGCCTTATTTGAGCTCTCTTTGTTGTGATTTGAGCTTGAATTTCAATAATTTTATTTTTATTTTTATTGCAATGATAGGTACACATCGTTATATATTTTAAAAATCTAATCGTTGGTTTGCATATTCTTTATATTCTTAACATGCATTTCGAATTTCATTCAAATCGGATGTTAATTATTATTTTATTCACAAACGTATTTTTTATGCATAAGGCTATAAAATTAAACTTGAAGTTTTAATATTTGATTAATGACATGGTTATTGATTTTTAATTTCTTAAAATTTTGCAAATATCGAGAATATAATAAGAAAATACAATCTAATGATGAATTTTTCAAAATTCACATTCAATAAAAAAGATATAAGGGAATAAATTTAAAGGGTTTCACTTTGGAGAGAAATTTTATCCTTAAGTTAAATGAGAATCAATGAATGCCATTCTGATTTTTTTGTTCTTTCACCATTTTGCATTATTCTCTAAGCTTTCATTTGACCGATAGAAATATGAGATTTTTTAGTTTGTTTGTGTATGTAGTTCTACAAGATAGGAATGCTACAAGATCAAACATATGTTGAAAGCAAGAAACTAAGATAAAAAGACTTGAAAAACTAGCATATGGTTACAATCCAGAGGAATCAACAAGTTTGGTAAAGCCATAACTAACTCCCATGGCCACCAAACATCCAAGTAACACCCTTAACGAGGACTTCACAGCCGTCCCAGCTGGAATAGAACCTAACCCTCCAAACAATAACAAGGCAAAGCTTACAACCGCTATTATCAACCCTACCTTCACACAATTCTTTACAAACTTTACCCCTAATAATAGCCATACACAAGCTCCCACGAGATATGAAAATGCTGAGTCTATTGACAATCCATGCCAAGGGTTTGACAATTTCTCCTTCTCAGCGTCTAGCTCCTCGACTCTCAGGTTCTCAATGCTACACTCTCTCTTCATTTGTGCCTTATCTATGTAATATGGTGAGCAAGCTGTGATGAACTCTGCTATAGCCATACTACAAGCTCCTGCAACCACCCATGAAACTCCACTAATTAAAGATCGCAATCTTATCTTTTAAGACAGCTCCAATTAAAATCATATAGGATGGAAAGTAAAGCAACGCATCACTGTAACCCAAGATGGTGGTTCTTAGCCATTGTCCCCTTTTGGTGTGGTCTAGGTCTTGAGCTTGATTGGCTGCCATTGAAGAAATGTTGTGGAAAAGCAAAGAAGCTATGATTATACGGAAGAAGGTTATGATAATGAGTCCATGGAGGACACGTTCTCTGGTTATTTATAACGCAAAATCTAGAGGAGGGATTTAAAGTAATCTTTTTGATAACCGGGATTTAACATAATCTAATGTGCGTTCATACTCATGTATATTATTAGGCTACATGATTTTTATTTTGATTGATTGCGCGAGAGATAGCTTTTTTATTATCTACAGATGACCATCTCTAGCACTCTTTGTAATATTAAAATTAACATATTGAGCAACTCATTCTCTTGGAAAGCTTCTAAAAAGAATTGGTCAAAGTCCACAATGATTTTCTTATATCTAATCCTAGTATCGATGACTTTTTGTGGGTACTAGCTCGTAGATTAAAAATCGATAACTTAAGTGATACTCTATGTATTTGATGACAAATAAGTACAAAAGTCAACTTTGCAATAAAAAAAAAAAAAGAGGAAAAAAAAAAAAACATTTAGTTTGCCATTGAGTTTTTTAATTTTTAATTTTTAATTTTTAATTTTCATAGATTGTTACAACTTACAATATGACCACCCTAACTTGATTTTTTATTTATTTATTAGTATTATTTGTTAAGGACATATTTTATGTAGTTGACTAATCCTTTGACAAAACGCACTTTACTTGTAATTAGGTAGATCTAAGATGTGTTTAATACTTCAAGGAACATGTTGTTCAAGTGTAATATTAAAGCCATGAAGATTGGACTAAGAAACAAGTGAAGAAAAAGTGTTCAATAAAGCTGGACAGATAGCTCGACACCTGTGGACAGATAGCTTAACAGCTGGCTATCTATCGAGCTCTTCAGTTGATTGTTATCGCAATCTCGACACCTTCTCGACAGCTGGTGGATCGATTGAGAAAGCTCCTGTCCCCTTGACAGCTTCTCGATAGCTTCTCGACACCCAGTTATCTATCGAGGTTTACAGCTCGACACCTGCTATCTATTGAGGTTACGAGAATTCAAATTTTCAGATCTGATTTTTGGGCCAAGCTTATGTATTTGTGTAGAGTTTCTTTTCTCACAACCCTAGACCTATATAAGGCTTATTTTAGAGGCCATCATAGAAGAGAATACAAGGAGAACATATTCAAAAGGTGACTGATGCCTTATTCTCTCTGAAAGAAGTTACTGCGTCTTTTGCGCCTTAGGGTTTTGTAACCAAGTGCTTCTTAATCTTCATTCTTGATGAAGTGAAGAACTTTGCAGCCAACATCTTCTTCTAGTTGGTGATTAAGTCGCGTACTGGGATCTGCATAGTTGGTTAGTCACGTATTGGGATTCGTGCATCATTAAAGGGTGGCGTTCATATATTGAAGAGTTCAGAGGTTCTGAAGCGGTAGAAGGTTTCTGTTGTGAGTTCATCTACAGGGATTGTAGAGTCAGAGGTTCTGAAGCGGTAGAAGGTTTCTGCTGTGAGTTCATCTACAGAGATTGTAGTGTCTAGGGACAAAGGTTTTATACTAGATCTGAAATTTCTCTTTACTATAGTGGTTTGCTTTTCAGGAAGGTTTCCCTCCAGGTTTTTTACTGTGAAACTGGTTGGTTTCATTGGTTTTCCTGGGTCACATATCTTGTCTTATTTATTTTTCCGCTGCATGATTTGGACATGATATTGATGTTTGTGTGTTTTAACAAGTTTTAATTAATAATAAATCTAATTAACAACTTGGGTTTAAAACTTGTTAATTCTATCAATCGGGGTCTAAATTTCCCAACAAGTGGTATCAGAGCGGGTTCACTTTGATTGGATTAATTTAGAGCGGGTTCACTTTGATTGGATTAATTTCCTGAGTGTGATCCATTGACCCCTGTCGTCATGGATAGAGGACAATCCTTATTTATACCTCATTTATTTGATGGAACTAATTATGCGTACTGGAAAGTTCGTATGAAAGTTTTTTTGCGGGCTCTAGGTGAACAGGTATGGCAAGCTGTTGAAGTTCGCTGAATTAAGCCAAAGGAAGCGCCGGTGGATTGGGATGATGCAACAATCATGGCGGCAAATTTCAACAGTAGGGCCTTGAATGCTTTGTTTTGTGGGGTGACCAATGAGGAATTCAAGAAAATATCATCCACGGAAGTTACCAAGGAAGCATGGACCATTCTTGAGACCACCTATGAAGGTACCAAGGCAGTAAAGACTGTGAAGCTTCAACTACTTACTAGCAGTTTTGAAGAAATAAGGATGGAGGAAGATGAGACCTTTGATGAGTTCTATGCTAAACTCAAGGATATTGTGAATTCTACTTTCAACCTTGGAGAATGTATTGCAGAATCCAAAATTGTTAGGAAAATTCTGAAAGATTCCATGCCAAGATCACTGCCATTGAAGAAGCAAAGGACATTGATCAAATTCCTTTGACGGAGCTTGTAGGGAACCTTCAAACCTATGAGATGGGATTAGGCTCAATGGGAAAAGGTGGAAAGAGTAAAAACTTGGCTCATAAAGGTATAGAGGAAGAGATTGGGAACTCTGAAGATGAAGATGAAGATGATGATGAGGATGAGGATCTAACTTTCATAACTGATGAGATTATCAAGCTTCTTCAGTTCAGAAAAAAGGATAAGGGCAAACCTCCTAAGAAACCTAAATCCTCAAGGAAGGGTAAGAATGAGAAACCCCTTATCCAATGCCATGAGTGCAAAGGTTTTGGTCATATGAGGATAGAGTGCCCTAATAACCTTATGATGGAAAAGATCGAGAAGCTAAAATAGAAAGGGTTGATTGCTACTTGGAGTGATACTGAGGATGACTCTTCTAATGAGTATGTGGATGAATGTTGTTACGTTATGGCCTTTGCTGCCTCTACCGACAAGGTGATTATGGAGAGTGCTAGTGACAGTGAGGATTTTTTTGATGATAAAGTATCCAAGAAGATGACCCTTCAGAAAGCCTATGATAAGCTATGCACTGAATTCATAAAATTTGAAAAGACTTCTCATCTTTGTAGAAAAGAGCTTAATGAGGTAAAAATTGAAAAAGCTGATCTGTTAGTCAAGCTAGATGAGATAACAAGGTTAGTTGAGACTCTTGTTGTGGAGAACAACTCATTAGAAGAGAAGGTCAAGAATCTTGAGGTTGAGCTTAGTCAAGCTAGAACTCAAATAGAGAGGATGTCTAATGCAAAGCTTGATGAGGTATTGAGTGCTCAAAAGCCTAGTTCTGATAAAATTGGCTTAGGATATGCTGTTTCCTCCAGCCCTTTCTCTTCCACGGCTTCTGGATCAAGGACTGTCTTTGTGCCCCAATCAGAAAAAGGTAATACAGGTATGAAATTCAAGACTAATTTGTCTAATTATAAATCCTTTATTAGACCTCATGTTTTTCACCATTGTGGTGTTTCTGGACACATTCGTCCTAATTGCTTTAAGTTGTATCCTCTTAAGCAATTGTCCAAACGGTCACAGGTTTCCTCTCAAGGACCTACACCTTTGTTTGGAGAGTTATTAAAAGTTTTGAGCTTTTTAACTCAGTTTCAGGAGAATTCTAATTCTTCTATGTCCTTTAGTAGACATACTAGGACACGTGCCTTTTCATCTTCACGGCCAAAGACTCGTGCTGTGTGGGTGAGAAAGGAGCCTAAGACTTAATTGTCTTTTCTTTTTGTCCTCTGCTTTAATTCTTTCTATCTAAAGTAGGTCTCTCTTTACTTGATTTCTTATCTGTTTTTGGAATCATGCCTTCATGCATATGCATCATTCTTTCATGCTTTCATGTTGTTTGTTTGTTTTTGTCTGGTTGTTTAGTCTTTATTTTTTTGTTTTTCAAAATAAAAAGAGAAAAATCAGAAAAATACAAAAACAGTGTGTTTTGTGTACCTTGGATGGCCATTGAAACAAAGTTTTCTAAACTTTTTATTTTTTGTAACTTAGATGAGCATCTCTATGCACAACTAAGCAAGTGAGCTTTGTGGCTCTTGTTTTTGATGAGTAAGGTTAAGTTATCTCTTAGAATTAACATTCATATCACTTTTTTTGACGGGTAGAACTAGAAAATACTAAGAGAAAGACATAAATAACCATCTCACCACTGTTGCCCGCCAATCATAATATGGCACCTGTATACTTCGGCATAGCAAAAGTGCAGTGTCAATGACATTTGTGTGCTTCGGCATAGCAAAATTGGAATGTCAAATATTATTGGGTATTTCTTTTCTATCTCTTATATGCCCATGCATGATATGCTAAATAAAAAGAAAATATGCAAAGAAAAATAAAAACCAAAAAGATAAAAAATGCTTTAAATATGGTTGCAAGCGTGTATTCTAGGAGATGTGGGAGTTATAGGATGTACCTTGAAGGTGATAGTCCCCATCAAATAGTTATGATTGTGTGTGAGTTAAAGTGATTTTCTCATATCTCAAATCGTCATAACATGTATACACTTATGTAATCTTGCGATGTTTTTCACACACAACATGTAATATTCTTTGCTACTCTTGATACATGTGCAGGTACAATGTGATTTGGCCATCACTAGGTTTACATGTGCTTATGTATGCTCACTAAACTGTCTTAACTTGTTTTTGAAATATAAAATTGGTTAGACTTGTTTAGTGTGTGTGTGTGTGTTTTGCATCTTTCTATTATCTTGTCATCCAGAGCATCTTGTTTCATTACATTCATGCATTTATATGGATTTCTTGTGCCCCCATGATCATCCTTGATCATCTTTATGTTTCTCGAGTGAAGCATTCTAGCTTCTTGTACCTTTTGTTAATCATGACAAAAAGGGGGAGAGAAATTGTGGAGACTTTGTGATTTCTTTCTTTAAGATTCTACAAGTAGGGGGAGAAATACATTCCTTTGTAATGGGGAGTTGTGTTTCATCTTGTTAGGGGGAGTGTTTACTTCCTTCTTCTTGTACCTTGGGTCTTGTGACCATGTTTACATATATTATGCTTATCTTCTTTATATGCTGATGTAGGTCTTCTTCACCTACCTTTACATGTGTTGTTTCTTTTCTATCTTTATACATATGTTTCTTATTTGTTGTATGCAATCTATCATTTCTATTTCACATAAGATGCCTTGATGAGTTTTGTTTAAAGTGTTTCAAAAATACAGGTTGTCAAAGTCTACTTACCATAAACTCTCTTCTTGCAAAGTTTTTCAAGAATTTGTGTTAGGATAGATTTTATTGTATTCAACAAGTGAATATGAGTTGAGTGATTTATGACTTTTCTCATATGCTCATTTGTTTGTTGTGGTTTTGTCACGGATTGCCAAATAAGGAGATTGTTAAGGACATATTTTATGTAGTTAGCTAATCTTTTGACAAAACGCACTTTACTTGTAATTGGGTAGATCTAATATGTGTTTAATACTTCAAGGAACATGTTGTTCAAGTGTAGTATTAAAGCCATGAAGATTGGACCAAGAAATAAGTGAAGAAAAGGTGTTCAATAAAGCTGGACAGATAGCTCGACACCTGTGGACAGATAGCTCAATAGCTAGTTATCTATTGAGCTCTTCAGTTGATTATTATCGCAATCTCGACACTTTCTCGACAGCTGGTGGATCGATCGAGGAAGCTCTTGTCCCCTTCACAGCTTCTCGATAGCTTCTCGACACCTAGCAATCTATCGAGGTTTACAGCTTGACACCTCTTCGACACCTGCTATCTATCGAGGTTACGGGAATTTAGATTTTCAGATCTGATTTTTGGGCCAGGCTTATGTATTTGTGTAGGGTTTCTTTTCTCACAACCCTAAACCTATATAAGGCTTATTTTAGAGGCCGTCATAGAAGAGAATACAAGGAGAACATATTCAAAAGGTGGCCGATGCCTTATTCTCTCTGAAAGAAGCTATTGCGTCTTTTGCGCCTTAGGGTTTTGTAACCAAGTGCTTCTTGACTTTCATTCTAGATGAAGTGAAGAACTTTGCAACCAACATCTTCTTCTAGTTGGTGATTAAGTCGCGTACTGGGATCCGCGCAATTGGTTAGGCACGTACTTGGGATTCGTGCATCATTAAAGGGTGGCGTTCATATATTGAAGAGTTCAGAGGTTCTGAAGCGGTAGAAGGTTTCTGCTGTGAGTTCATCTACTGAGATTGTAGAGTCTAGGGACAAAGGTTTTGTACTAGATCTGAAAATTCTCTTTACCATAGTAGATTGCTTTTCGGGAAAGTTTCCCTCCAGGTTTTTTATTGTGAAACTGGTTGGTTTCATTGGTTTTCGTGGGTCATCATATCTTGTCTTATTTATTTTTACGTCGCATGATTTTGACATGATATTGATGTTTGTGTGTTTTAACAAGTTTTAATTAATAATAAATCTAATTAACTACTTGGGTTTAAAATTTGTTATTCTATCAATCGGAGTCTAAATTTCCTAACATTATTTATATATACCTTAAAAAAATTGAATTTTAAACTAATGTAGGTTGATGACCACCCTAGAAAACAAACTTAACCACCCTAGAAAAAACCTTGAACACCCTAAATAAAATTAAATTTGACCTCTCCAAAATTTTGGTCCATTGAAGGTCAAATAAAAAAAAAATTGTAAAAAATGCTATGTTCACAATATTTTCACAACTTTTTTACATTATTGTTACATGTGGACAAAAAAGTAATTTTAGTGGTAAGATTAATTTGAACCAATAACAATTTATCATTTAGACTTTGTTGTGAAAATATTATTAAAATGTTATATATGTAGCACTCATCAAAAATTGCCCAAAGAAGCAAATTAGCCTAAAACTCCAAATTAAATGTTTAATTTTTATTTTTTAAATTGTGTTTTCTAAAGGCATATTTTAAAATCACTATTTTTTTCAAACGCACATTTTCAAATAGCTAGTTTAACAATGATATGATATTCATAAAAGAGACCATGTATAAATAAGTAATCAATCAAACTTTAATGTATATCTCAATTGCTAATAGATTATAAAATTAATTTTCAAGATTGTAAATTTCTTATATGTTTTTATTCTTTATCAAATGAGTTATCCAATAAGTCATTTGTAATTTTGTTTTATATTTTGGAATGTTGATATTGTGTAGAAATAAAACTTGTGTATTTGTTTTACTTATCTTTGTATTATTTTGTTTTAGATAGCAATGTTGGGATTTGTATAATTTTAAAATTATTGAATAAGTATTAATAAGTTTAACTGAGTTTATTCTTAATATAAGTGGTGAATTCAAAATAATGCATTTTACATCAAGTAATTTGTTGCATAACTTTCCAAATGGCAAATACATGTTGTTTTCTTTATAAAAATTAAAAAAAAAAAAGAAAATTCATGTGAAAAATACGGGTCAACCCGACCCGACCTGAACATGTTTTTAACTCGCTTAAAACAACCTGTTTTTGACTCGTGACTCGTTTGACCTGCAACCCAATTGACCCAACCTGAACCCGACCTGACCCGCCTATTTTGCCATGTCTAAGATTCTCCCCTAAAAGGTATATCTTGTGTACAAATGAATCAAGTTTGTTAAGAATACTTAGGATATCATTATACGTGCGTAAAGATTAATTACTGTTGCGTTAACGTAACCCCCTATCTTCTGCATGATAACCACAATTAATTGTCCTTATCTAGGTTTGCCATGGGTCGTCATTGCTTCTACGTTTACTACGATGGGGAGCAGTATTTCCATGACTTGTATGGGTTGTCCTATAGAGGCGAGTCAGTGAAATAGAAGTTCAATAAGTTGAAATGCGGAACACACTTGGGAAAGATGCACCGGAAGATAATGGAAGCTCTAGGGTTGGACAGGGAGTCACATAAGATATCCATCGTGTACAGTGCCCCCCAGCTACTTGTGAATACTTAGGTTTTCTACAACTCAAATCTATTGGGTTGCGAAGCCAACGTGGACATGATGTGGACAGTGATTAAGTGGACCCCTTAGTTCATAGCGTCTGACATGTATGTAATTGTTAAGGCTGTTGGGTTCCGGTGCAAGTTTGCAGCATGGCAGTGGGGTGGAAGAGCCTCACTCATCTCTGCTTGACATGCATCCTTCCTTTGTCGATGCCACGCCTTTGCCTTACAACACTCAACCATGCAGTGTAGTTAATGCTTTGGACAACACTGAAGAAGACGAAGTCTTGGGCACCACCCAGACACATGACGTGGAAGGGTCTAGTCACGCATATGAACATGTCCAAGCCTATATAGATGGGGGAATTGATATTGATGCCAGCTGAGATGTGTACGAAGAGTTCATTGATAATGATGGACCGATGGACAAAGCGGAGGTCTTAGATGGACCACAGATCGGAAACAACGTGGAGGATTGCCCTACTACAGTTCCTATCCCAGGATGGTTCACATCAAACACATGGGACAATATTAATGACCCATCACCTGCATTGGGTACAGGATAGCTTACAAGTTGGCATAAAGGTAACCAGCTGGCGAAGGGGATGCTATTCAAGAATAAAGCCTCCGTTCAGTATGTGTTGACCCTCTACTTTGTGGAGCATAATAAGCAATACACGGTCATCAAGTCTGACACCAATAGGCTGGTAGTGCGGTGCATACGTGATGCATGTCCATGGTCAATTTGGGTTATTTTCAGCAAAAAGCACGGGCTGTGGCAAATTAGTAAATGTAAGGGTCCCCACAGTTGTACATCCCTCCAGGTAGCGACCAATGGATGGATGATGGATTCAAGGTTCATTTCCATTGCACTTGAGCAATATGTACGGGAGGACATAACCCAATCCATAAAGGACCTATGTAGTATGCTGCATGCGAAGCACAACCACGATGTAACTATATACAAGGTTTGGGAAGCCAAACAGAAGGCAGTTGCGCGTATTTATGAGGATTTGATGAGTTGTATGCAAAATTGCCACGGTTTCTAGCGGCATTGGACGATGCAGATCCGGACACTGTAACTTTGCTAAAGTGCGACCCCCGTGTCCTATGGACTTGTATATTCAACTCTACGTTTTGGAATTTCAATCCGTGTATTAAAGGGTTCAGGCATTGCAGGCCGGTGATAAGCATAGATGCAATGCACCTCTATGGCAATTACAAAGGAAAGCTATTGATAGCAATGGCAACAGATCGTAACAATGAGGTTTATCCACTCGGGTTTGCCATTGTTGAAAGCGAGAGCACGGAGACATAGGGATGGTTCTTGGCATGTCTGCTAAGTCGAGTTACAGATCGGACTAATTTGTGTATAATCTCTGACAGGCATCGTGGGATACAATCATGCTTTGATGACACCACTAGGGGCTATTTGCAAGCGCCCTTAACCCATCACCGGTATTGCCTCTGCCATTTAGTAAGCAATGTTAACACTAACTTCAATAATGTGGCATTGAAGAACTTGGTATGGAAGGCAGCAACTGCGAATCAAGTTAGGAAGTTTGAAAACACCATGGATTGCATCAAGAATGTCAATCCGGATGCGTACGACTATCTTAAGGATGTAGCTCAAGAAAAGTGGACACTTGCACATGACCATGGGCACCGATATGGGGCAATGACAACCAACCTGTCAGAGTGCTTCAATGGGATACTTAAGGGCGCACGTAGCTTGCCCATAACCATAATGGTGAAGTTCACATTTTACAAGGTGAACTCATACTTTAACGATTGTCGAAACACCCTAGAGCAGTTGGAAGAGGAGCAAGAGTGGTGCAAATATGCGTATGACAAGTTCGAGGCAAATCAAGAGAAGGCAAAGCTCCATATGGTTAGAAGGATGAGCACTCAATAGCGCTTGTATACAGTGGAGACATAGTCTTCACTGTTGTCTATTGGCGGGGGAGCTCACACCCATAGGGTTTCTCTCATAGACAGGACGTGCACGTGTGGGAAATGGGAAGCAAACAAGATCCCCTGTTCACACTTGATAGCAATTTGTGCTAAGTACAACCACGATGCGACGGAGTTTATGAATGGTTTCTACCGCGTGTTCGAACGGTATCACAGCTACAAGCCGATATTCCAACCACTAAAAGATAGGTTAGAATGGCCGTAGCTGGCAGAAAGGAGAACAGTGATGCCAAACCTGTGGTTGATCCGAGAGAAATTGCCAACCTCTTTGTGGATTGAGAACGGACCAAAGTCGAAGTGTGGGTTGTGTCGCCAAGAGGGTCATAACCATCGTAGATGTTTGACTCGAAATGTGGAATCAACAAGCCATGGTGCTACTTAGCAGGAAACAATTACAAGTTATTCTTAACGAGGGGGGATATATCATAACTTATTCTTCTTTAGTGCTGTCAATTATTCTTACAAGTCATAAGTTATTCTTACAAGTCATGTACTGCCAACCTCTTTGTGGATTAACATTCCTGTAGTAATGTGTAGATTGGAACCATGATACTAAAAGATGGATTTAAAAGATGAGTAAAAGATGCGGTATGTATTTTTCGTTGTACTTGTGCAGATGTGGGATTCGTGGCAAAGAGAAAATTGTTGTGGCGCTAGTTGAACTCAAATCTCTTTTTGTAAACTATGAGAAAACATCATTTATATGTAAATGGTTGTACTTACATTGTTAACAGCTAGTTGAACTCAAATCTCTTTTTGTAAACTATGAGAAAACATTATTTATATGTAAATGGTTGTACTTACATTGTGAACAACTTGGTTCAATGGTTTTAAATGTATAATGGCTCTTTATTTCCTTTGTAGATTGTATGGATGATTTTCTTATTCACGAGGTTGTTTAATGAAGGGATGATTTGGTTTTGGATGTGGTTGGAATTGTATGGGTGATTTGATCATGGAAGTGGTTGGAACTATATTGATGAGTTGTTGATGGAAGTATGGTTGGGACAATCAAGTTCAATTTTATGATGAATAAATAGGGAAAATGCTTGGGGGTGAACAGTCACTGCATGAGTTAAGGTTTAAGGCTTAGCATGCTTCAAATAACTTGAAATCTATGATGTCGAGTTACATTTAAATAAGTCGATTATTGTAAAATCGAGTTATTTACAACACCATTCTGGACACTTGGATCCCTCATGGATTGCACCTGGATCAGTCTAAAGTTTTAGGCTGGATGTGTAGGGGCAACAGGTAGTAACTTAATCCTTCAATAAACGAGTTACATTTCAAGATACCCAATTATGAAAAAAATCGAGTTTCATTGCGTTCTATTGCATATAACTCGATCAATATACCATACAACACAGTTCTGGACACTTGGATTCCTCCTGGATTGCACCTGGATCAGTCCAAAACTGTGGGATGGACGTGCATGGGAAACGGGGAATAACTCGACATCTCTGAAATTGAGTTAAGTTGCAAGTAACCCGATTCGTTCATAATCGAGTTACATTGATTTCTTTTGCATGTAACTCGATGTCTTAATAATCGAGTTATGCACAACATAGTTCTGGACACTTGGATTCCTCCTGGATTGCACTTGGATCACTCCAAAATTGTGCGCTGGATGTGCATGGGAAATAGGGAATAACTCAACATCTTTGTAGTCGAGTTAAGTTGCAAGTAATCCGATTATTACAAAATCGAGTTACATTGATTTCTTCTGCATGTAACTCGATTTCATAATAATCGAGTTATGCACAACACAATTCTGGACACTTGGATTCCTCTTGGATTGCACTCGGATCAGTCCAAAACTATGGGTTGGATACGCATGGGAAACAGGGAATAACTCGATTTCTGCATAATCGAGTTACTTAGTAACTTGATAATTGTAAAATCAAGTTACATGAAAGTGACGTAGGGATATATAAGTTCACTATTTCTGCAGAATCTGCAGAAACCGGTTCTTTCTATTTTCGATTACTCTTGACACATCTTGCTGGAATCGAAGTTTTCCTACGCAAATTCTTTGATGATTTTATGTAGTAAGACTCTTTTAACCCTTATTGTATTTAAAATTGCACATGGTTGTGCATTATTCTCCAATTTTTGTTCTAAATTTCAAACTTCATTATCTATCTAGATTGTGATGAAATTGGGTGTTTAGCTCTGAAATGCTTAATGGGTTAGGTAGTATGAATGTTATTTGCCTGTGTACTACTCTGTAGTTGCGAAAAGTACATTAGATTTTGTTGAAAACTAAAAATAGAGCTAATAATGCATTGGCAATTTGGGGATTTCATGATTGTAGGTGCAAATGTCAAAATTGGTTAATGGGCCCTTGTGTATGATTATGGGTGCAACAGATTGTGAATATTTTTTAAAATATTAATTAAATATTTTTATTTTTATTTTTATTATGCGTGTCTATGCATCTTGCGCAGTGGGATTAGAGTGTGGGTGTTGTGTTTATCTCTTCGTAATGCGGTTGTTGGTTCTATATTTTTGTGAGTTGATCGTGTTTCCATTGCTGACCACCAGTTAGTTATGGCTCCGAGGAGGACTAAGAGGGGAAACTCCAAAACTGCATCTGAGCCTGAAGTGGTGTTTGATTGATTAAGGTTCCATACGCACGCAAATGAGCAAACCTTTGAATCCTTGATTTAGTATAGGTGTATTTAGGGAGAAAGACAAATAAATCTATATGAATTGCATCCTTCTATCCGTGAAAATCTACAGTCTAGGCATTGGCTATTTCTATGTACAAACATACAACCCCCTCCAGTTGACTTGGTTAGAGAATTCTATTCGAATCTCTCGGTGCATGAGGATGCTTCCTATGGTCATAGAGTGACATCGTGGATATGTGGTGTACCGTTTACAATAACTAGGCAGGTAGAATCCGATGCTCTTGATGTACCTATAATTCGTAGACCTACTTATCCGTACTCTGAGTCTCCTCGTATTGATGATGTTATGGATGTTCTTTGTGGAAGATCAGTCACTCGGGGTTCTAACCCAAGTATTAGCTCAAGTGGGTTAACTGAGCATAATTATATCTTCTTTAGGATAGCTTGTCACAACATCTTCCCTATCTCTCATGTCCATACAATCCTTATAGACAGGTGTTTCTTTCTTTACGCCCTTGTTACCAATAGTTCCATTTGTTTTCCTTCCCTTTTCATTGAAACCATTTTGAAGGTGCGTAGGAGCAAGTATAAGAGGCACGGTCTGTTCTTTCCAATTTTCATCCATAGGGTCCTCAAATACTTAGGATTAGAGAACTTTCCTTCCCAAGAGTTGGTCCACATCTTTGCCCCCATGGGAGCCAAATTTTTGAAACAGCGAAGTGCTCAAAAGAAGTTTGTCGACCCCAGTGTTGGTTCATCCAAGAGACCATGAGTACGGTCTACTACTAGAGATGTTCCAGATGAGGACATGCATGGGGAACCCACAGCTGCTGTTGCTGAGGATGGTGATGATGATGTAGATGTTGATACTGCTACTGCAGCGCATACAAGCCCTCCTCCTCCCTCTTTTCGTGCTATGATGAAGATCGTTATGACAACTTAAGCAGCCCATGGGCAGCTTCTAGATGGTCTTCTTGCCGAGGTTGCAGCTCTGTGAGCGGACTTAGCTGACTATAGATGTCCTGTTCCACCTTCTCCACCATTTGACTCTTTTAACCATTATTGTCTTTAAAATTACACTTGGTGATGTGTTATTCTCCAACTTTTGTTCTTTACTTCAAATTTCATTGTCTATGTAGATTGTGATTAAATTGGGTGTTTGGCTAGTCAAATACTTTGTTGTTAGTAAGGTTACTTGCTTATCTCGTAGGTAGTCTTCGACTAGTCTCATTCCACAAAATGAACTTGCCAGTGGCTCCATATGTGTGTGTTAGTCCTTATGCTGTTTGTTTGTTTGAACTGTACATTGTGCAATTTAATGTTTTTTGTACAAGTTGGTGAAACTTACTACATGTAACTAGGAATTTCGAAAATGTGTCAGGTCCTACATCCACTTGTATGTTTCCTATAGAATATTATTGCTGTTAGAATGCTTGCTATCGGTGCATGACATTATTGATCATTTTGACAAAATTCAATATGTTAACAAATTGCATGTTGGCCCTTTGAGTTCAACTAAAGATTATAATCATCTCTATCTTCAAATTATTGACTCGAACCAAAATCCATTACAATTATTTCACCAACTAAACAACCTATGAATTAGAATATTGTTTTTTCATCGTATTGTTGTAAACTGCTCTAGGCAATACATTGTATGGATGATTTTCTACACATGGTGGTGCATTATTCTCCAATTTTTGTTCTTTGCTTCAAACTTCATTATCTATGTAGATTGTGATGAAATGATTTGATTGGCTATGAAAATATCAATGGGTTAGGTAGTATGAATGTTGTGTTTATCTCTTCGTAATGCGGTTTTTGGTTCTGTTTTTTTTTTTTTTTTTTTTTTTTGAGCTAATCATGTTTCTACTGTTGACCATCAGTTAGTTATGGCTCCGAGGAGGGCTAAGAGGGGAAAATCTAAAGTTGCATCCAAACCTTAAGTGTTGTTTGATCAATTAAGGTTCCTTACGCACACAAATGAGAAAACATTTAAAACCTTGATTAATAGGCATATTTGGGGAGAAAGGAAAATCAATCTACATGAACTGCATCCTTCTGTCTGTGAGAATCTACAGTCCAGGCATTGGCTGTCCCTGTGTACAAACATACAACCCCCTTCAGTTGACTTGATTAGAGAATTCTATTTGAATCTCTCGGTGCATGAGGATGATGATGGTCACAAAGTGGCATTGTGGATACATGGTGTACCATTTACAATAACTAGGGATGACGTATCTGAAGCTCTTGATGTACCTATAATTTGTACACCTACTTATCCATACTCTAGGTCTCCTCATATTGATGATGTTATGGATGTTCTTCGCGAAAGATCAGTCATTCGGGGTTCTGACCGAAGTATTAGCTCAAGTGAGTTAAGTAATCAACTTAATTATATCTTCTTTAGGATAGCTTGTCACAACATTTCCCCTATATCTCATATCCATACAATCCCTATAGACAGGTGTTTCTTTCTTTACGCCCTCGTCACTAATAGTTCCATTTGTTTTCCTTCCCTCTTCATTAAAACCATTGTGGAGGTGCATAAGAGCAAGAATAAGAGGTATGGTCTGTTCTTTCCAGTTCTTATCCATAGAGTCCTCAAATATTTAGGATTGTAGAACTTTCCTTCCCAAGAGTTGGTCCACATCTAAGCCCCCATAGGAGCCAAATTTCTGAAACAGCAAAGTGCCTAAAAGAAGTTTGTCGACCCTAGTGTTGGTTCATCCAAGAGACCACGAGTAAGGTCTACTATTGGAGATGTTCCAGATGAAGACATAAATGGGGATCCCACAGCTGCTGTTGCACAGGATGGTGATGATGAGATAGATGTTGACACTGCTCCTACAGTGCATACAGGCCCTTTTCCTCCCTCTCTTCATGCTATGATGGAGACCTTTATGATGACTCAAGCATCTCATGGACAGCTTTTAGATGGGCTTATTGCTGAGGTTGCTGCTTTGAGAGCGGATTTTTTAGAGTATAGGAGTGTTTTTCCACCTCCTCCACCCTTTGACTCTTGATGATTGCCTTTGGCAATACATAACAGATAGGGGAAGTAGGGATTGTAGCTTAGGGGGGTGAGTAGTTTTTGTAGCTTTCGTAGATTATATGAAAGTTATTTAAATTGATTTTCAAGCATTTGTATATTATTATATGTACTCTTCAATGTCCACAAACATGGTTTTAATTTTATGATAATATGACCATTTACAACGTGTGATGACTTTTATATTGAATGATCCTTTTCTTTATTTTTTTTTCCTTCAACTGGAATGTGGATAAGGTAACCTCACCGATAACATATGCATATTTGAAGAAAAACTACACTCATTGAAATGATAATAGAAAGGAACCTACCTCATCAAATGCATTATCGATTACCTTTGCAATGGCTATACCAAAAAAATAAAAAGAGATCATAAAAGTAGATTAAACAGATACTAGCCTCTAAGCACACACATGCTCAGACACTCTTCTATTTTTTGGGTAAAGGTTAAAAGTGACAAACAAATACATGGGACATACTGATACATGGCTTGCATTTTTGGATTGGGATTTGGATGCTTCTACTAATTTTTACAATAGTGGTCATGAAGTCTGACTTTAAAATTGACAGACTATCATTATCAATACTTATATTGTATTTTATAAGGTACATAACAGTTTTTATGGAGTAGTAAGTTAAAGCCGACTTTTGTTAAAAGAAATGCTCCTGAAAAGATCCCAAAATTTAGTAACTACCCATCCACGTTTTTATTATTTTTTTTCCTTTTTGGTGTTAAATTTTATGTATGGCAGTTATCATTTTTTGTCTAATCCTAAAATGTCGTTTTTTAATTCTAAAATTTAGTCATTTACCACACATCCATAACACAAGTCAATTAAAGCTTAAATTTAAAATTTATGGCAAGAGATACACATTATTTTTTGTGTTGTTGTTCTTTAAAAAAAAAAATTTAATAACATTTATCAATTTTTACGCACTAATACCCGTAGATTTATTTTAATAATTAGTACCTATATTTCTTGTTTCTTGTCACTGATTATCTGAAAGTATATATGTTTCCACTTCTCCATCCATATCCTTATATTTAGGCACTAACATAACTGATTTTGAAAGAAAATAAAAGGCTAAATTGTAGGGAAATTTAAAACATTAAGGTGGGGATTTGGTGTGACCCTATCCTTATTTAAAAGTTTATCAAAAAAAGAAAAACTACATGTTTAAAAAATTCCCATGTTCTATCCATGTACTATTTAAAAAAAATCCCATTGTCTATCCCACGTTTCAAAACTATTTTCTTTTGTAAAAAAAACATCTGACGTTTTCCTTTTTTTTTTCTTTTTTTTTTTTAATCTCTTCTATATTTTGGGGAAAAAAAAGACTCCTACTATAAAGCCACTACTATAACTTCTGCATTCATATCCTTATATTTAGGCACTAACATATCTGATTTTGAAAGAAAATAAAATGCTGAAAAACAAGTTTATAAAAAGAAAAGAAAAACTACACATTTAAAAAAAAATCCAATATTCTATCCATGTACTATTTAAAAAAACCCCACTTTCTATCCCACGTTTAAAAACTACCCAACCACCCTTTTTTTCTCAAATTCAAAGTTTAAAAACTACATATACTTTTTTAATACTAAAAGTTAGCCACTTACTACACATCCAGAACAAATGTGAAAAAGAGTTTAAATTTCAAATATATTTATTTTACAGTGAAAGGACCAATAATGGTTAGCCACTTACTACATATCCATAACAAAAGTTAAAAAGAGTTTAATTTTCAAAGATATCAATTACCCTTAAAACTAAGCAAATGTACGTAACTTTTTTTTTTGGAGTAGTAAATTAATAATTATAAAAAAAAATGTAAATTGAATTTCACATAGAATTATACAAATGATAAATATAATTTATGATACAACAGAAATTTGTTTACAAGGATGATAGATAACAACCACTTCATGTGACATTTTAGTTAGGTAACTATTAACATGATACATCAAATATATAACAATACCCTCTAAAAAAAGTGGCACAAATTAAATTTACAAAAAAAAACGTAAATTACATGGAAAAACTTGTTTACATAATACCCTCTAAAAAAAAAATTAGCGTAAATTACAGTAGAAAAAAAGTAGTGTAAATTACCACTTCAAGCAGCTTAATTCCCTTAAAACCCAACCCCAAATTGACCAATCATGCACACATTCGCTCCAGCCTGCAATGCCTCTATTGAGTTCTAAGACTTTAGGTTTAAATCTATTAGAACTTCAATTTGTAATGTTGACAAACCATGATCAAAATGTTTAGTCTTGTTTTAGACTTACTCAAAGTATGTTTAAGTATAAAGTTGGAATCGAGTGTACTGCAGGATTTATTGTGTAAATCTGCCTTACTCGATTGATCGAAAATTAGACTTAATCGATCCAAACTTGTGCAGATTGTTTTTCTGTAGAATTTTCCAACTCAGCCCAAGCCCATTTGACGTGAGTTTTATGTTTTGCCTTGAGTATAAAAGGAGAAACCCTAGCCATGTTTTGAGGTTGCTCTTTATGCTGTGTGTGTGAATCTTTTGTGAGATCTAGAGGTGTTTGCCTTCACATACACTTAGGGTTTCCAATATCAAGATTGATGTCAAGAGTTTGGTGATCAATTCAGTTGCAGATTCAAGAGCTTAAAGATATACAAGCGGGAGTGCTTGTGCTTGCTGGGAATCCAAGAAAGAAGTAGTCCGTGGACTCGAAGTTGTCACGTGGTTGTGGTAGTAAGTTTCCTACTCAAGCTAGCAATAGGATGTTAGTGGTCTAAGTCGCTACTGTGTAAACTTCAATTCTTTCATAGTGGATTTGTTTTATCTTGAGAATAGTTAGGTTAAATCCCCCTCAGGTTTATTTCCGGTTTGGTTTTCCTGGGTTATCATATTGTTTTGTTCTTTATTTTTCCGCACTTTACAATGATATGATTATATTTGTTAACCTAGATCTGTTTAATTTGACTAAGTAATCACTTGGCTAATTAACTAGGTTAATCTGGTTGTGTTTTAAGGGGTCTAAAAACAAACAAGTTGTATTAGAGTAGGTAGCTCTTCTGTTGTAGATCCTTTGATCTTGGAGTTAATCCTTGACCCTCAGGTGTCACGGAACATGGACACTCTCTTGTTATTCCACCTCACTTTGATGAGAATAATTATGCTTATTGGAAAGTAAGGATGAAAGCATTTCTAAAATCTATTGATGAAAGAGTCTGGAACTCCGTTGAATACAGATGGGAGAAGCCCACTACTCTTGTTAGTGAGTAGTAAACTTCTCAAAAAGAAGCAGCCGCTTTTAATAGCAAAGCCATGAATGCTATTTTTAATGCTGTTTTTATGGAGGAATTTAAGAGAATCTCTAATGTTGTGATTGCTCATGCTGCTTTGAATATCCTCCAGACTGTGTGATAGGCCACAAACGTATTGACCCGTTGTGATAAATTAACCAATTAATTTAGCCAAGTGAATTAATTAAATTAATTAACATGCAAACGCGTGATAGCACAAACAAATAACTAATAAACTAATTATGAAGCTGAAAATAAATAACACGGTGATTTGTTTACGAATGGGGAAAACCTCGCGGCAAAAACCCCATCGGGTGATTTCAGGTCACCACTCTCGAAACTCCACTATTATCACAACAAGTGGTTACAAGTAAAGGAATCCCAAGTACCATACCAACCTACAGTTGAACCTTTACCCCAATACCCAATTGGACTTGTTCTGTAGTGACAGTTCCCCCTTTTGATGCACGGCTCTCAAGTACGTGACTAACCAATTGTGCGGATCCCAGTACGCTACTTCAATCACCAACTAGAAGGATGGTTGGCTACAAAGTTCTTTAGTTCATCCACACAATGAAAATCAAGAAGATGCTTGGTTACAAAACCCAAAGGTGCACATACACAGCAACTTCTTCAAAAGAGATGAACAAGGGCAAAACTTTATCTCCTGTCACAATTTGCTTGAACAGAGTTTCTCAATGCTTGTGCAACTTGTGTCCCTTTTGACGGCCCTTAAAACAATCCTTTTATATGTCTAGGGTTAGGAGAAAAGAAGGCTCAAAGACACATTCCCGGATCCCAAGAAATCAGATCAGAAATTCTGATTTTATAAACCTCGACAGATAGAAGCTATTGAGCAGGTGTCGAGCTTATGAGCTTGAACAGCTTTCTAAACCTCGACACATGCTAGCTGTCGAGCTTTAGTAACCTTGCACTTTCAGCTTGTTTTCTTGAACAGACTTGAAGGCTTCCATACTTGATCTTGAAACATAGTTTCTTGAAGTATTTCAACACATCCTAGATCTACCCAAATACAAGTAAAGTGCGTTTTGTCAAAGGATTAGCCAATTACATAAACAATGACATATGTTCCTAACATGAATCACATATGTCCTAACAATTTCCCCCTTTGGCAATTCGTGACAAAACCACAACTAACAAATGAATATATGAGAGAAGTCATAAATCACTCAACTCATACTCACTTGTTACATACACTAAAATCTAGGACATTCTAGCCTTTTGCCCCTAAATTTTTTTTTTATTTAGCAATTTTCCCCTATTTCGAAACTATATAGGGAAATGCCCATGTTTCGATACTCGATTACCCTAAAATCGAGTTTCAATGAAATACTCGATTTGTAGAAAATCGAGTATGCCCGATCAAACTTAAAAAAAAAAAATTTGCATGGAATTCGAGCTTCAGGAAATCGAGTTCCATGCAAAAATTTTTTACAAGTGTAATTGGCCCATATTCAGGGAGACCTATAGCGGCGTTTTTAAGTCCTATAGTGATGTTTTTAAGCCCTATAGCGATGTTTTCCTGGAAATTTTTTTTTCATAAGTCTGATTGCCAGTTTTAGGGGGCCCTATAGTGGTGTTTTTAAGCCCTATAGTGATGTTTTTAAGCCCTATAGTGGCGTTTTTATACTCGATTTCCATATAATCGAGTTCCATGCATTTTTTTTTTTTTAAGTTTGATCGGGCATACTCGATTTTCTACAAATCAAGTATTTCATTGAAACTCAATTTTAAGGTAATCAAGTATCAAAACAGGGGCATTTCCCTATATAGTTTCGAAATAAGGGCAAATTGCTAAATAAAAAAAAAAAATTAAGGGCAAAAGCCCATTTTGTCCCTTAAATCTATCCTAACACAAACTCCTGAAAAATTTTGCAAGAAGAGAGTTTATGGCAAGTAGACTTTGACAACCTGTATTTCTGAAACACTTTAAACAAAACTCATCAAGGCATCTTGTGTGAAACAGAAATAATAGATTGCATACAAATAATAAGAAACATGTGTATAAAGAGAGAAAAGAAACAACACATGTAAAAGGTAGGTGAAAGAAACAACATACATCCACATATAGAAATCACTAAGTACAATGTATGTGTCAAAACGGTCACAAGACCCAATGTACATGAACAATGTTTCTAAAGAAGAGAGAAAAGAAAAAGATACATCATATCCTAACTACATCCCTCAACAACACCAACAACAACACTCCTCCTAAAAAAAATGTCCTATACTAACTCTCCCCCTAAGAATGACTATTCTCATATTCTAAAACTACTTCCCCTTTTTGTCACGAGTGACAAAGGGTAAAGTGTCAAGTAGACATCTCATCGGTAGAGCTAGCATCTCCATCATCATCATTAGAAGCATCATCGTCATCACCATTATCATCATCATCCTCAGCATCAAAATCAGATGCCACTAGAGGAGGTGGTGGAGGAGAAGCCTCAAAAGCAAAACCACCCATGGTCGCCTGTCGCTTAACAATACGGCCAACACGAACATTCACCTGATACAACTCAGTGGAGAGTGTATCAAGGCGAGCATCCATGTGCTGTAGCTGCGCCATGATATCTCCAAGTGACACATCGCTCGCAGAAGAAGAGGGAGCAGATGTAGATGGAGCAAACCGAGATGGAGTTGATCGGGAAGGAGGAGTGGAATTTGGTTGTTGCGACCTAAACTGCGCCTCACTACGTTTCACAGTAACGGCATCTATGGCACACTGGAAGGTGAAATGGTCGGATACAGGAAAAGGAACAGAAAAATGGCGTAGAATCCTCGTTATAGCAGAAGGAAAGATGAGCTTATCACGGGTCGCCGCATCCAAATGAACATCTATAATAGACAAAATGAAATGAAAGGGAAAATCTATGATAAGATACTCAAGGAGGGATAACAAAAATCGAGCACAAAGCTCTGTGATAGAATTATAGTGAGAGAGAGGATGAAGTACAAAGGTCATCACTATGTTTAAGAATCTAGGACCTTTAGCAAAAGGTCGACATGATGTAAACTAACACTCACCCCACTTAGAAGGGCGCTCATAAAAAGTAGAAATGAACTCATCCTTGGACACAGTCCGTAGACGCTCATAAGAAGGATAGTCAGGAAACTCTATCCTAGGAATGTGAAGTACATCCGCAACAAGCTGCAGTGTGACAGGAATGCGCGTACCTCGAACGCGAGTGAAAAAGAGAGGTACTGAACGATCAATCTCGTGCATGTTGGAGTAAAACTCCTGGATAAGTATGAGAGGACATGTGACTGGGACGTCACACAATGACTCCTATTCCCGACTGTGAATGACATCAGGAAGGTCAGTGTCGGCGAAGTCCGCCAAAATGACTTAGCATTTCGAATGAACACCGCGTCTAGAAAAGTTCTTCGAGAATGCCTTGTGGGCATCATCATCACGGAACTGAAGATTAAGAGGAGCAGAATTAGAAGATAAAGAAGCTCCGAAACGAAGAGGGTTTCGAGTCGGAGTAGATTTACGCTTAGGTGCCATAGACACGACTAAAGTAAAAGAATGAGAGATAGAGGGAGAAAGAGACAATCAGAAAAGTCTCAAAGCAATTCAAATATAGCAAGTATATTGAATAGAGAGTACATATGCATGGGGAATGCATGAACATGTGACATGCAATTCAAATTTCATTATGGGCTCAGCCCAAGCTAGACCTACCAGCACACAAACATATTACACACATCTATATGCATGAAAATATCATTATAATGCAAATGTGATGCAATGTATAAGATTTTGAACACATTTAAATGAAAACCTATCCCAAAATTACTAGAAACACTCAATAATTTTGAAAAACCCCAAAATTTTTAAAAAACCCCAAAACCTAGATTTCAAAATCATGAAATGCAAGAAGAATGAAAAGATGAGAGATCATACCAAGTGATTTGAAGCAAAGAAAGGCCGAAAATCACGTGGGTTGAAGGTTTTGAGTGAGAAAGAAAGTTTGGGAGGTGAACAGGTGCAGATAGATTGAGAGAGATCGAGAAAATGAAAACTGGATCGCACAAGGAGCTTAAATAGAACCTCAGTAAATCTTGATAGATACAGGTATCGAGAGGTGTCGAGAAATCTGTCGAGGAAGGTGTTGAAGAAAATGGTCGTCGACAGATATAGGTGTCAAAAAGGTATTGAGGAATAAACACCAGAACCAAAAACAGAAGCTCGATCGATCGACAAGTTATCGAGGAGCTGTCAAGATTGCGATAATAAAAAGCTTGAGAAGCTCAACAAATAGCAAGGTATCGAGGAGGTGTCAAGGAGGTGTCGAGCTTGCTTTTAAAACCAGTTTTTTGAGAAGAGAAAAACATAGACATGAATGCAATCCAACATGCAACTCAACCAATGACCCAATCAACATATTAAGTTCTCAAGATCATCTCTCAATAGGAATTTTAAGCACATGAATCCCCAAAAACACACACACACACACACTAAACAAGTCTAACCAATTTTATATTTCAAAAATAAGTCAAGACAGTTTAGTGAGCATACATTAACACATGTAAACCTAGTGATGGCCAAATCACATTGTACCTACACATGTATCAAGAATAGCAAAGAATATTGCGTGTTGTGTGTGAAAAACATCGTAAGATTGCATAAGTGTATACATGTTATGACGATTTGAGGAATGAGAGAATCACTTTAACTCACACACAATCATAACTGTTTGATGGGGACTATTACTTTCGAGGTACATCCTATAACTTCCACATCTCCTAGAATACATGCTTGCAACCATATTTAAAGCATTTTTAATCTTTTTGCTTTTTAATTTTCTTTGCATATTTTCTTTTTAAGCATATTATGCATGGGCATATAAGAGATAGAAAAGAAATACCCATTGATATTTGACATTCCAATTTTGCAATGCCAAAGCACACAAATGTCATTGACACTGCACTTTTGCTATGCCGAAGCATATAAGTGTCATTCATGATTGGCGAGCAACAGTGGTGAGATGGTTATTTATGCCTTTCTGTTAGAATTTTCTAGTCCTACCCGTCAAAAAGAGTGATATGAGTGTTAAGTCTAAGAGATAACTTAATCTTACTCATCACAAACAAGAGCCACAAAGCTCACTTGCTTAGTTGTGCATAAAGATGCTCATCTAAGCTACAAAAGATACAAAGTTTAGAAAACTTTGTTTCAATGGCCATCCAAGGTACACAAGTACCAATGTACACATAACATACACTGTTTTTGTATTTTTCTGATTTTTTTATTTTTTATTTTTATTTGAAAAACAAAAATTTAGCAAAACTGAAAATAAGCACACAAAAACATGTAAAACAAAGCAAAGCATAAAACTAGACTGACTTAAAATAAAAACAAAACACACAAGTAATGCAACAAACAAAAACAAGAAGAGAGAGAAGAAAGTGATAGAATCACTTGGAACCCTTTTCCTTCCACACCTTGGAAGAACCTTTCCTTTGATTAAACCCTTGAACCGGTGGTGAGAGGGAAGAATTGAACCTGTTCAAGTTCGAAAGGAACACGAGGGCTTTCAGAAGATCTCCAAGTAGAGTAAAAAAGGATTGAAGCTGATTTTGGCTTCTAGATGCTATCATGCCGTTGCCCTATTGAGTGGCTAACCACTTAAAGCAATTTGGTCGTGTATGACCGGCAACACCACAATGATGATAGAGATGCTGCTTCTTCTATTTAGGCTTTTGAGAGTTAGCTTTCTTAGTCCTAGGATTTTTGACATCTTTCTTATCTTACTTAGGGGGTGCTCCTAAAATAGATTTGCTTTTGTTTAAGTTCTCACTAGCTAATTCAGTTTTAACATTATTGTTTTCAATTTCAGCATTATTAGCAGGAGGAACAAAAACAATATTATTAGAAGAAGCAATATTAAAGGAAGAAAGACCATACCCTAAACCTGTTCGATCTAAAGCAGATTTCTGAATGTTGAGCATCTCATCAAGCTTTGCACTTGAAGTCCTCTGCAATTGAGCTCTAACTTGAAATAGCTCCGCTTCAAGCTTTTTGGTCTTCTTAGCCAAGAAATTGTTCTCGAACCTCAGTGCTCCTATAGTCTGATTTGCCTCATCAAACTTTATGGACAATTCTTCACGGTCAAGTTCCACATCACTGAGTTTCTTAGTGGTCAGCCTATAAAGTTTTTCGTGCTTCTCAGACAGCTTGTATAGTTTCTTATAGGCTGAATGGATATCATCTTGATCATCTATCTTCTCACACTTAGAATCCACCAATTCTTCTTCTTCTTCCATTTCATCAACAATCCTTTCAGTAGGATTGACTATGGCAGTGAAGGCATTTAAGATTCCGTCATCCTCACTATCGAAATCATCTTCAGGCTCAGTGTCACTTAAGGTAGCAGCAAGTGCCTTGCTCTTCCCAATGCTCTTGAGATATATGGGGCACTCCTGTTTCATATGACCGAAGCCATGACACCCAAAACACTTAGATCCTGTGGGAACAGTGTACTGACCACCTTCCTTAGTTTTCTTCTTCCCTTTGTCTTGGCTCTTAAACTGAGAAGAACTGGATTGCTTGCGGTCCTTGTCAAAGCTCTTTCCATTGGCATTTTTCATAAATTTCTTGAACTGCCTGGTAATGTAGGACTTCATTTTGGAATCTTCATCATCTGAAGACTCATTTGTCTCACTGCTCTTGGCCTTCAGTGCCATGCTCTTTCCTTTATCCGTCTTGCCAATTCTGTTCTACCCTAACTCATAGGTCTACAAGTTTCCAACCAATTCAGTCAAAGGAATCTTGTCAATATCTTTGGATTCCTTTATGGCGATAATCTTGGCAAGGAATCTCTCGGGTAGAGATCTAAGCACTTTCCTCACAATCTTGGGTTCAGGAATGGTTTCCCCAAGATTGAATGCAGAGTTCATTATGTCCTTTAGCTTGGCATAGAACTCATCAAATGACTCATCCTACTCCATCTTAATTTCTTCAAAGCTTGTAGTGAGTCTCTGAAAATTTGAATCTTTGACAGTCTTGGTTCCCTCATAGGTTGTCTAGAGGATGGTCCAAGCCTCCTTAGCAGTTTCAATCGAGGATATCTTCTTAAACTCCTCATTGGTGATCGCACTGAATAACGCATTCAATGCTCTGCTGTTGAAGTTTGCCGCCTTGATCTTGGCATCATCCCAATCAGCCGGCGCTTCCTTTGGCTTAGTCTAGCCAATCTCTACAGCTTGCCACACCTTTTTATCTAAAGACTGCAAGAAAGCTCTCATGTGTACTTTCGAGTATGCATAGTTAATCCCATCAAACAAAGGAGGTATAATTAATGACTGTCCTTTATCCATGACAAACAGGAGTCAATGGATCAAACACAGTAAAGATTAACCTAATCAGAGTGTGCCTACTCTGATACCACTTGATAGGCCACAAACGTATTGACCCCTTGTGATAAATTAACCAATTAATTTAGCCAAGTGAATTAATTAAGTTCATTAACATGCAAACGTGTAGTAGCACAAACAAATCACCAATAAACTAATTATGCAGTGGAAAATAAATAACACGGTGATTTGTTTACAAATAGGGAAAATCTCACGGCAAAAACCCCACCGGGTGATTTTCAGGTCACCATTCCCGAAACTCCACTATTATCACAATAAGCAGTTACAAGTAAAAGAATCCTAAGTACCTTACCAACCTACAGTTGAACCCTTACCCCAATATCCAATTGGACTTGTTCTGTAGTGACAATTCCCCCTTTTGATGCACGGCTCCCAAGTACGCGACTAACCAATTACGCGGATTCCAGTACGCGACTTCAATCACCAACTAGAAGGATGGTTGGCTACAAAGTTCTTCAGTTCATCCACACGATGAAGATCAAGAAGATGCTTGGTTACAAAACCCAAAGGTGCACATACACAACAACTTCTTTAGAAGAGATGAACAAGGGTAGAACTTTAACTCTAGTCACAATTTGCTTGAACAGAGTTTCTCAATGCTTGTGCAACTTTTGTCCCTTTTAACGGCCCTTAAAACAATCCTTTTATATGTCTAGGGTTAGGAGAAAAGAAGGCCCAAAGACACATTCACGGATCCTAAGAAATCAGATCAGAAATTCTGATTTTATAAACCTCGACAGATAGAAGCTGTCTAGCAGGTGCCGAGCTTACGGGCTTGAACAGCTTTCTAAACCTCGACACATGCTAGCTGTCGAGCTTTAGTAACCTTGCACTTTCAGCTTGTTTTCTTGAATAGACTTGAAGGCTTCCATACTTGATCTTGAAACATAGTTTCTTGAAGTATTTCAACACATCCTAGATCTACCTAAATACAAGTAAAGTGCGTTTTGTCAAAGGATTAGCCAATTACATAAACAATGACATATATTCCTAACATGAATCACATATGTCCTAACATTGTGCATAAAGGCACAAAGGCAGTTAAAATCAATAAGTTACATCAATTAACAACTAGATTTGAAAGCATTAGAATGTCTGATGATGAAACTTTCGAAGAATTCTATGCTAAGCTTAATGATATTGTTAATTCTGCTTATGATTTGGTTGAAATTTATGATCAACCTAAAATTGTTAGGAAGATACTTAAATCTTTGACTGAGGATTTTAAACCCAAAGTAACTGCCATCACTGACAGCAAGGATGTGGACTCCATCCCTGTTGATGAACTTATAGGATCTCTTTAGTCCTATGAGTTGGACCTACCTAAGACAAGCAAATCCAAATCAATGGCTCTTAAGTTTGTTAACGATGTTGATGTGAGTGGATTTGATGATGAGCTCTCTGCTACAGAGATTGCCTATCTTGCCAAGAACTTTAGAAACTTTCTTAGGAACAACGACAGAAGGGCAAGAGGTAAGAACAATGCTGAACCTAAAAATTTTAGGAGGAATGATCCCACTAAGGTGAACAACACTGAAAAACCTAAAGAGAAAGTAGGCCAACCTTCTAATAATTCTATGGGTCAACAATATTTTGGGTGTCAAGAGTATGGTCATGTGAAATCAGAATGTCCTACATTCTTGAGGTCTAAGGGTAAGGCTATAACTGTAACCCTTAGTGACGATGAAGTTTCAGACAATGAGTCTAGTAGTGATGAGGATGGAAACTTCATTGCTTTCACAGCTACTATTGTAGTTGATGAAAGTGTTGCTGTTGAAGAGAACCCTTCTGATGGGGAACTCTCTGAGGATGTAGATTTACAAGAAGCCTATCATAAATTTTGCAAAGTTGCTGCAAAGGATGCTATGAGTGTTGATCTAGGCTTAAAGAAAATTGCATCTCTTGAACTTGATAAGAAAAATTTGCTTGTGAAACTGTTTGATGCTAATGAATTATTGAATAATGTGAAGATTGAGAACATGCTATTGCTTGATAAAGTTAAGAATTTGAAACTTGAATTATCTGTTGTTAGAGAACAATCTAATAGGTCTGTAAGCTCCAAACTTGATCACATGTTGAGTGTTCAAAAGTCTCCTTCAGACAAAACTGAGTTAGGTTTTGTAGAAAGCATCACTGTGCCTGAAACTCATTCTACAAACTTTTTTCCTTCTTCTAAACCCCCTGTGAGTGAGGCTATCAAACCCTTTGTGAGTGAGGCTGCTAAACCTATAGAAGTCATACCTCCTTGGAAGATTAGGGTTAATCTTAAAGAGTTGAAACCTAAGAATTCTACTCTTTCTGAGGGCAAGTTGCATGATAAGCCTGCATGGGTTTGTCATTTTTGTGAAAAGTCTGGGCATATTCGTCCAAACTGTTTCAAGTTGCAAGCTGCTAAGCGAGTAAATAAGGCAAAAGTACCTATGCCTCAAGCACAAGATCCTATGGTACTTATTGGTGAGTTGGTAAAGGCTTTAAACCTTTATTCCAATCCTGGAGTTGCTCAAAATTCTAATGTGAATAATAACTGCAATGCAAGAGTTGCATCTAAAAGTTTTAGATGCAAAAGGCTCGATCTAATTGAGTCATTCTGACATGGTCCTTGTGCTTCATCGCTTTACTCTTTGTGACCTTTTTTTCTTTGTTGTTTTTCTTTTCTTTGTTTTTCTAGGATTTGCATTGCATAACATTAATGCATTTCATTCTAGGATTGTTTTTGTTTTTGTTTTTGTTTTTTTTTTTTTCTTTTCAAAATAAAAATAAAAAAAAGGGAAAAAGGAAGCAAAATGTGTTTTGCATTTTTTTTTTGGATTTAAAATCACATTTGGCCAATTTATTTTTACATAACATGTTTATGTATCTTGTTTAGCTTTGATGAGCTTATTATTGCACTTTACTAGTTTGAGCTTTGTAGTGCATGTTGTGTGGGAAGATGTTTATAGTTTTTGATCACTTTGTCTTGATCTTGAAGTCACATGTCTCTTATTGTCGGACTTGATCTTATTGAGAAATGCATAAATAACCATCTCACCACTATTTACTAGCCAATCATGAACACCTTAGTGCATATCATAAGATTTTGTGCTCAAGAAAGTGTAGAACATGCACAAAAAGAACATAAGGTGTAGCCTCGGTTTAAAATGCTAAAATTGGTGTGTATATTATTGGACTATAATTAACTTAGTCAAATAAAATTAGTGTGTACATTATCTTGGCAATTTTAATAAGTTTCTGATCAATTAAAATTGGTGTGTACATTATGACGCAAATCAATAAACTTACATGATTGTAAGCTTTTATTCTTGGAGATGTGAGAGTTATATGATGTAACTCTTTAGGTGATAGTCTCTTTCAAATTTATGTGATGAATTTTGTAGAAATTGTACTTGATTACTATTCACATATCACCACACATGTATCTCAAGCTTTTGCTTGTTGCACACACTACATAAGTTAGTCATTGCTAAACTTTGTACATGTTATTGTGTGTGATTTTGTTTTGGCCATCCAAGTTTGCAAATTCCTTGATTTTAATGCAAAACGTGTTTGAAGTTTGAGAATTTAAGGAAAATTGTTTGAAAATCTTAATTTTGGGAAATTTGGGTTCAATACAAGTGTTTTTGAAAATCATTTCATCTCATACTCATGCAATATATTCATAAAATACTATGCTTTGAGAAGTTTTTGCATAAAATTGCTCTGTTTTTCAAAAATATGTTTTTTCTAGATTTTTTATCAATCGAACCTATTGCTCGACCGATCGAAAATGTGATTAAAATTTTGGTTTGAATTTGACCGTTTCGATCGCTGCTCGATTGGTTCTTGATCAATCGAATGTAATTTTCGATCGATCGAATCTATTTTTTGATCAATCGAAAATTGCATAGAGAGTTTTTTTTTTAAACCTTTAGATTTTCACGTGTTCATTACTTTTTCAACTTTTTCAAAAGCTATTCTCTCTCTCTTCGATCGGTCAAGGAGTCAATTCAATTTTTTTTCGTTTTTGTTGGGTTCCAAGATTTTAGGTTTAAATGTATTAGAAATTCAATTTGTAATGTTGGTAAACTATGATCAAAACGTTTTAGTCTTTGTTTTTAGACTTGCTCAAAGTGTGTTTATATGTAAAGTTGGAATCGAGTGTTCTGCAGGATTTACTGTGTAAATCTATCTGGCTTGATCGATCAAGAATTAGACTCGACCGATCGGAGCTCGTGCATATTGGTTTTTTGCAAAATTTCCAACTCAGCCCAAGCCCGTTTGATGTGTAGGGTTTTATGTTTTGTCTTAAGTATAAAAGGGAAAACTCTAGCCATGTTTTAGGTTGCTCTTTATGCTATGTGTGTGAATCTTCTGTGAGATTTAGAGGTGTTTTGCCTTCGCACATACTTAGGGTTTCCAATGTTCAAGATTATGTCAAGAACTTAGTGATCATTCAGTTGCAGATTCAAGAGATTAAAGATACACAAACAGAAGTGTTTGTACTTGCTGGGAATTCAAGTAAAGAAGTAGTCCGTGGACTCGAAGCTATCATGGAGTCGTGGTAGTAAGTTTCCTACTCAAGGTAGCAATAGGATGTTAGTGGTCTAAGTCGCTATTGTGTAAACTTCAATTCTTTCATAGTGGATTTAGTTTTACCTGGAGGATAGCTAGGTTAAATCCTCCCCAGGTTTTTTACCAGTTTGGTTTTCTTGGGTCATCATATCTTTGTGTTCTTTATTTTTCGCACTTTACATTGATATGATATATTTGTATTAACCTAGATTTGATAATTTGACTAAGTATTCACTTGGCTAATTAACTAAATTAATCTGGTTGTGTTTTAAGGGGTTTAAAAATGTACAAGTGGTATCAGAGCAGGTTGCTCTCTTGTTGTAGATCATTTGATCTGAGAGCTGATCCTTGACCCCTGTAGTCATGGATTCTTGGAAGATCTTATTGCTAATATGCCATCTTGTCTACTTGTTGTTTTTGTCTCTTGTTGCTTTTGTTAAAACTTTCTTTGTGCATCTTGGTATAATTACATGTAATGATAATTATGTGTGTTATACTGCTTTAACCGCGTTAAAGGCAGGTGATTCTTGTCTTTGGTATTTGGATAGTGGTTGTTCTAGGCATATGACAGGAAATAAAGCTTTGTTTCAAGACACTCTTTGAAGGAAAGATTGGGACAGTCACGTTTGGAGAAGGAAGCAAATTTGTGATCAGAGGCATTGGAATTGTGGACATTCCAAGGTTGTCGGTTTTTGAAGATGTCTGGTATGTTGATGGGTTGAAGGTTAACTTACTCAGCATCAGTCAGATTTGTGATAATGGTTTAAACGTCCTCTTTACCAAGTATAAATGTGAGATACTTGATGGAGGAGGTGACTGTATATGTATTGGTGTGAGGACAACTGACAATTGTTATGGTATAACATCGAGTATAAGTAACAAGTGTTTTAGTGCAAAGATCAATCAAGTTAACTTATGGCATCAACAGTTGGGACATGCAAGTCACAAGCAATTAGAGAAGATTTCCAAGTGTGATGCAGTTATTGGTTTGCACAAGTTTGAGAAGATAGAAAAGTGCATATGTGGACCATGTCAGATGGGTAAACAAGTGAAGTCTAAATATTCGTCTGTAACTGATGTTCAAACTTCAAGACCTCTAGAATTGTTGCACATTAATCTCATGGGTCCTGCCAGAGTTTTGAGTTTGGGTGGAAAGAGGTATTGTTAGGTTCTAAAGACTTAGGATTTTATGTATTTAGAACTCTAATGTGTAATGTTGGCAAACCATGATCAAAACAATATGTTTAGTCTTGTTTAGGCTTGCTCAAAGTTGTTTAACTATTGTAAAGTTGGAATCGAGAGGCTGCAGAAGTCTTTGTGACTTTTGGCCTGGCTCGATTGATCGAAAGTCGGCTAGATCATTTTTTCTGTAGAATTTCCAACTTAGCCCTACCTCATTAAATGTTTAGAGTTTTATGTTTTTGCCCTAGGTATATAAGGCAAACCCTAGCCATGTTTTCTGAGTTGCTCCTGTTGTATTGTTGCTCATACTTTTCTGTTTTGTGTAAATCTCTTGTGAGATCTAGAGGAGCTTTCCTTTACACAAAGCTTAGGGTTTTCAAGGTAGAGATTACTTCAACATCTTGATGACCAACTCGATTGTTGCCATTGGAGCTTAAAGAATAACAAGCGTGGGTGCTTGTAGTTGATTGGAGAATCCAAGAAAGAAGGAGTCCGTGGATTCGGAGCTTGCACGTGGTCATGTCAGTAAGTTCTACTGGTGGGTAGCATTAGGAAGTCAAGCGGGGAGCTTTTAAGTCCTTTTGTATGAATTTCGATTCTTTCATAGTGGATTCAGGTTTACCTTGAGGATAGCTAGGTCAAATCCTCCCCAGGTTTTTACCGTGTGGTTTCGTAGGTCATTATATCTTGTGTTCTTTATTTTTCCGCTACTTTATATATTCTTAATATGATTGTGTGATTGTGATAACCTAGAATTGCATAATTTGACTAAGTTAATCACTTGGCTAATTCACTAGGTTAATCCAATTGTTGTTTTAAGGGGTCTAAAAAACCTATCAGGTATATTCTAGTGGTTGCGAATGATTTTACTAGATATACATGAGTTGTGCTTTTGAAAGATAAAGTTGAGACTCCTGAAAAGATGATTCATTTGTGCAAGAAATTGCAAGTTGAGAAAGGTACTGTGATAGCCAGAATCAGAAATGATCATGGAAGAGAATTTGAGAACACAAAGCTGGCTACCGTCTATAATGATCAAGGCACACATTAAGAGTTCTCTTCACCTAAGACACCACAACAGAATGGAATAGTGGAACAAAAGAATAGGGTTGTTCAAGAGATGGCAAGAGTCATGATACACAATAAGAAGTTGCCCAAATCCTTCTAGGGAGAAGCAGTTAACACTGCTTGCCATACATTCAACTGAGTGTATTTAAAACCTGATTCCAAGCAAACTCCTTATGAACCCTGGAGAGGAAAGAAGCTTGATGTCAAATATTTTAGAATATTTGGTAGTGACTGTTACATTTTGCGTGATAGAGAGAACCTAGAAAAGTTTGATGCAAAGAGTGATAAGTGTTGGGAAATTTAGACCCCGGTTGTTAGAATTAACAAGTTTTAAATCAAAGTTGTTAATTAGATTTATTATGAACAAAACTTGTTAAAACAAACAAACATCAATATCATGTTAAAATCATGAATGCAGCGGAAAAGTAAATAAGACAAGATATGATGACCTAGGAAAACCAATGAAACCAACCAGTTTCATAGTAAAAAACTTGGGGGAGACCTTCCAGAAAAGCAATCCACTATAGTAAAGAGAAGTTTTAGATCTAGTATAAAACCTTTGTTCCTAGACTCTATAATCCTCGTAGATGAACTCACAGCAAAAACCTTTTACCACTTCAGAACCTTTGAACTCTTCAATATATAAACGCCACCCTTTTGTTGCACGAAACCCAGTATGTGACTAACCAATTACGCAGATCCCAGTACGTGACTTCAATCACCAACTAGAAGAAGATGTTGGCTGCAAAGTTCTTTACTTCATCAACAATGAAGATTAAGAAGTACTTGGTTACAAAACCCTAACGCGCAAAGACGCAGTAGCTTCTTTTAGAGAGAATAAGGTATCGGTCACCTTTTGCATATGTTCTTCTTGTATTCTCTTATGTGACGGCCTCTAAAATAAGCCTTATATAGGTCTAGGGTTGTGAGAAAAGAAATTCTATACAAATACAAAAGCTTGGCCCAAAAATTAGATTTGAAAATTCTGATTTTCGTAACCTCGATAGATAGCAGGTGTCGAGCTTTAAACCTCGATAGATAGCTAGGTGTCGAGGAGGTATCGAGAAGTTGTCGAAGGGATAGGAGCTTTCTCGTTCAATCCACCAGCTGTCGAGAAGGTGTCCAGATTGCGATAAGAAACACCTTAAGAGCTCGATAGATAACCTAGCTGTCGAGAGGTGTCGAACAACTGTCGAGCTATCTGTCCACAGGTGTCAAGCTATCTGTCCAGCTTTATTGAACACCTTTTCTTCACTTGTTTCTTGGTCCAATCTTCATGGCTTTAATATTAGACTAGAACAACATGTTCCTTGAAGTATTAAATAAATCTTAGATCTACCAAAATACAAGTAAAGTGCATTTTTTCAAAGGATTAGCCAATTACATAAAATATGTCCTTAACAATCTCTCCCTTTGGTAATCCGTGACAAAACCACAACAAACAAATGAGCATATGAGAGAAGTCATAAATCACTCAACTCATATTCACTTGTTGAATACAATAAAATCTATCTTAACACAAACTCTTGAAAAACTTTGCAAGAAGAGAGTTTATGGCAAGTAGACTTTGACAACCTGTATTTCTGAAACACTTTAAACAAAACTCATCAAGGCATCTTTGTGTGAAATAGAAATAATAGTTTGCATACAAATAAAGAAACATGTGTATAAAGAAATAAAAGAAAACAATACATGTAGACGTAGGTGAAGAAAACATATATCAGCATATAAAGAAGATAAGCACAATGTATGTAAACATGGTCACAAGACCCAAGGTACAAGAAGAAAAAAGTAAACACTCCCCCTAACAAGATGAAACACATCTCCCCCTTACAAAGGAATGTATTTCTCCCCCTAACATGTAGAATCTTCAAAAGAAACCACATATTCTCCACAATTTCTCCCCCTTTTTGTCATAATTGACAAAGGGTATAAGAAGCTAGAAAGCTTCACCTGAGAAACATAAAGATGATTAAGGGGGTACAAAGAATCCATAAAAATGCATGAATGTAATGAAACAAGATGCTATGGATGACAAGATAATAGAAAGATGCAAAACATGTGAAAGACAAATCTCTCAACAAGAAAAATGTTAAGCACATAGATCCCAAAAACACACACACACACACACACACACACACACACACACAATAAGTCTAACCAATTTTATATTTCAAAAATAAGTCAAGATAGTTTAGTGAGCATACATAAGCACATGTAAACCTAGTGATGGCCAAATCATATTTTACCTGCACATGTATCAAGAGTAGCAAAGAATATTGTGTGTTGTGTGTGAAAAACATCGCAAGATTGCATAAGTGTATACATGTTATGACGATTTGAGATATGATAAAATCTCTTTAACTCACACATAATCATAACTGTTTGATGGGGACTATCACCTTCGAGGTACATCCTATAACTCCCACATCTCTTAGAATACATGCTTGCAACCATATTTAAAGCATTTTTGATCTTTTTGCTTTTTAATTTTCTTTGCATATATATATATATATTTATTTATTTAGCAAATCATGCATGGGTATATAAGAGATAGAAAAGAAATACCCAATGATATTTGACATTTTAATTTTGCTATGTCGAAGCACACAAATGTCATAGACATCATACTTTTGCTATGCCGAAGCATACAGATGTCATTTATGATTGGTGGGCAACAGTGGTAAGATGGTTATTTATGCCTTTCTCTTAGGATTTTCTAGTCCTACCCGTCAAAAAGAGTGATACGAGTATTAAGTACAAAAGATCACTTAATCTTACTCATCACAAATAAGAGCCACAAAGCTCACTTGCTTAGTTTTGCATAGAGATGCTCATCTAAGCTAAAAATGATACAAAGTTTAGAAAACTTTGTTTCAATGACCATCCAAGGTACACAAGTACCAATGTACACAAAACACTGTTTTTGTATTTTTCTTATTTTTCTCTTTTTATTTTTATTTTGAAAATAAAACAAAATAAAAACTAAACAACCAAACAAAAACAGACAAACAACATGAAAGCATGAAAGAAAGATGCATATGCATGAAGGCATGATAGAAAAATGCAAATGCGTGAAAGCATGATTCCAAAAACATATAAGAAATCAAGCAAAAAGGGTCCTACTTTAGATAGAAAGAATTAAAGCAAAGGACAAACAGAAAAGACAATCAAGTCTTAGGCTCCTTTCTCACTCACATAGCACGAGTCTTTGGCCGTGAAGATGAAAAGGCACGTGTCCTAGTATGTCTACTAAAGGACTTAGAAGAATTAGAATTCTCTTGAAATTGAGTTAAAAAGCTCAAAACTTTTAACAACTCTCCAAACAAAGGTGTAGGTCCTTGAGAGGAAACCTGTGACTGTTTGGACAATTGCTTATGAGGATACAACTTAAAGCAATTAGGACGAATGTGTCCAGAAACACCACAATGGTGACAAACATGAGGTCTAACAAAGGATTTAGAATTAGCCAAATCAGTTTTGGATTTAATACCTTTATTACCTTTCTCAGAATGTGACACAAAGACAGTTCTTGATCCAGAAGCCGTGGAAGAGGAGGCGCTAGAGGAAACATCATATCCTAATCCAGTCTTATCAGAACTAGGCTTTTGAGTACTCAATATCTCATCAAGCTTTGCACTAGACATCCTCTCTCTTTGAGTTCTAGCTTGACTAAGTTCAACCTCAAAATTCTTGACCTTCTCTTCTAATGTGGTGTTTTCTACAATAAGAGTCTCAACTAACCTTGTAGTCTCATCTAGTTTGACTAATAGATCAACTTTTTCAGTTTTTAGCTCATTAAACTCTTTTCTACAAAGATGAGAAGTCTTTTCAGATTTTATGAATTCAGTGCATAGCTTATCATAGGCTTCCTGAAGGATCATCTTCTTGGGTACTTCATCATCAGAAGAATCCTCACTGTCACTAGCACTCTCCATAATCACCTTATCGGTTGTGGCAGCAAAGGTCATAACGTGACGACATTCATCCATATACTCATCGGAAGAGTCATCCTCAGTATCACTCCAAGTAGCAACCAACCCTTTATCTTTTGACTCATTGGTTTTTTCCTTCACGAGGTAGTTTGGACATTCTATCCTTATATGACTAAAACCTTTGCACTCATGGCATTGAATAAGGGGTTTCTCATTCTTACCCTTCCTAGAGGATTTAAATTTCCTAGGAGGTTTGCCCTTATCTTTTTTCCTAAACTAAAGAAGCTTGATAATCTCATCAGTTATGAAGGTTAGATCCTCATCCTTATCTTCACTTTCATCTTCATCTTCAGAGTCCTCAATCTCTTCCTCTATACCCTTGAGAGCCAAGTTTCTACTCTTTCCACATTTTTCCATTAAACCAAATCCCATCTTATAGGTTTGAAGGTTCCCTACAAGCTCAGTTAAAGGAATTTGATCAATGTCCTTTGCTTCTTCAATGTCAGTGATGTTGGCATGGAATCTTTCAAGTAAGGACTTAAGGATTTTCCTAACAATTTTGGATTCTGCTATAAATTCTCCAAGGTTGAAAGCAGAATTCACAATATCCTTGAGTTTAGCATAGAACTCATCAAAGGTCTCATCCTCCTCCATCCTTATTTCTTTAAAATTACTAGTGAGTCTTTGAAACTTCACAGTCTTTACTGCCTTGGTACCTTCATAGGTGGTCTCAAGAATGGTCCATGCTTCCTTGGCAACTTCCGTGGATGATACTTTCTTGAATTCCTCATTGGTTACCCCACAAAACAAAGCATTGAAGGCCCTACTATTGAAATTTGCCGCTATGATTGTTGCATTCCACCGGCGCTTCCTTTGGTTTAATCCAACCAACTTCAACAGCTTGCCATACCTGTTGACCTAGAGCCTATAAAAAAACTTTCATACGAACTTACCAGTACACATAATTAGTTCCATCAAATAAAGGAGGTATAAATAAAGATTGTCCTCTATCCATGACAACAAGGGTCAATGGATCACACTCAGGAAATTAATCCAATCAAAGTGTACCCGCTCTGATATTACTTGTTAGGAAATTTAGACCCCGGTTGATAGAATTAACAAGTTTTAAATCCAAGTTGTTAATTAGATTTATTATGAATAAAGCTTGTTAAAACAAACAAACATCAATATCATGTCAAAATCATGAATGCAGCGGAAAAGTAAATAAGACAAGATATGATGACCCAGGAAAACCAATGAAACCAACTAGTTTCACAGTAAAAAACCTGGGGGGAAATCTTCCCAAAAAGCAATCCACTATAGTAAAGAGAAGTTTCAGATCTAGTACAAAACCTTTGTCCCTAGACTCTACAATCCCCGTAGATGAACTTACAGCAGAAACCTTCTACCGCTTCAGAATCTATGAACTCTTCAATAAATGAACGCTACCCTTTTGTTGCACGAATCCCAGTACGTGACTAACCAATTGCACGGATTCTAGTACGCGACTTTAATCACCAACTCGAAGAAGATGTTGGCTGCAAAGTTCTTCACTTCATCAACAATGAAGATTAAGAAGCACTTGGTTACAAAATCCTAAGGCGCAAAGACGCAGTAACTTCTTTTAGAGAGAATAAGGTATCGGTCACCTTTTGCATATGTTTTCCTTGTATTCTCTTATGTGACGACCTCTAAAATAAGCCTTATATAGGTCTAGGGTTGTGAGAAAAGAAACCTTATACAAATACAAAAGCCTAGCCCAAAAATCAGATCTGAAAATTCTGATTTTCATAACCTCGATAGATAGTAGGTGTCAAGGAGGTGTCGAGGGGATATGAGCTTTCTCGATCGATCCACCAGCTGTTGAGAAGGTGTTGAGATTGCGATAAGAAACACCTTAAGAGCTTGATAGATAGCCTAGCTGTTGAGAGGTGTCGAGCAGCTGTCGAGCTATCTGTCCACAGGTGTTGAGCTATCTGTCCAGTTTTATTGAACACATTTTCTTCACTTGTTTCTTGGTCCAATCTTCATGGCTTTAATACTAGACTTGAACAATATGTTCCTTGAAGTATTAAACACATCTTAGATCTACCCAAATACAAGTAAAGTGCGTTTTGTCAAAAGATTAGCCAACTATATAAAATATGTTCTTAACAATAAGGGATACTTTCTAGGATATTCTTCCACTAGTAGTGCTTACAGAGTGTACAATCTGAGAACCAAAACAGTCATGGAGTCTTCCAATGTTGTGATCAATGATGAATTAAGTTCAGAAAGTCATTCAGAAAACACTTCTCCGGTTCAAGAAAACATCATGAAAGTTGATAATTCGCTACCTGATGATTATGTGGGGAAGCATACTGAGGAAGAGTTGCTATTATTGAATGATGCAGTTTCTGTACCATCAAGTTCAGAACCATCCACACTGGTTCATGAAACTCAACAAGCACAAGTGAGCTTAGTCTTCCAACAGAACAGAAAGGCACCTCTACATCTTTAGTTAAAGGTCCATCTTATAGAGTTAAGTTGAATCACCCTGCCACAAATATTTTGGGCAGTCTGAATGATAACATGAGATTGAGATCTAAGGCCTTGAATGTAATTACTCACTCATGCTATCTATCCCAATTTGAATCGAAAAAGGTGGATGGAACACTTCAAGATGCTGATTGGGTTAATTCTATGCATGAAGAACTTCATCAATTTGTTTGGAATGATGTGTGGGAATTAGTTCCTAGATCAAAGGGAATCAATGTGATTGGAACTAAGTGGATATTTAAGAACAAGCTCGATGAACATGGTACTGATATTAGAAATAAATTAAGACTTGTTGCTCAAGGTTACACACAAGTGGAAAGGATTGATTTTGATGAGACCTTTGCACCGGTGGCAAGACTAGAATCCTTTAGGATACTTTTGGTCACCATAAGTCATCTAAACTTCAAGTTGTATCAAATGGATGTTAAGAGTGCTTTCTTGAATTGTATGTTGCAAGAAGAGGTATATGTTGAACAACTAAAGGGTTTTGTTGATCCTCATAGACTAGATGATGTCTACAAGTTGAAGAGAGCCTTCTATGGTTTGAAACAAGCTCCTAGGGCTTGGTATGATAGATTGACTGCATATCTCACTAAGCATGGATTCAAAAGAGGATTTGCAGATACTACTCTCTTCATAAGAAAGGATAAAGATTATTTTGTTGTAGCTTAAATTTATGTTGATGATATTGTTTTTGGTGCTACTAATGATTCTCTTGCTAAATCTTTTGCAGATGAAATGAAGGCAATGCTTGAAATGAGTATGGTTGGTGAACTAACTTATTTCTTGGGATTGCAAGTGAAGCAAACGGACTCAGGAATTTACATCAACCAAGCAAAGTATGCCAGAAATCTAGTCAAGAGATTTGGACTTGACAAGGCTGCTCATGCTAGAACACCAATGGCTGCAAATGCAAAATTAACCAATGATTTATCAGGTGAGTCTATTGATGTTACATTATATAGAAGCACGATTGGATGTCTTTTGTATTTAATTGCAAGTCAGCCTGATATTGCTTTTAGTGTTGGTGTATGTTCTAGATTTCAATCTAATCTTAAGGTTTCACATTTGAATGCTGTTAAAAGAATCATAAAATATGTTGGTGGAACTTGTGATTATGGATTGTTTTATAGCAAAGAGTCTAATTTGTCTCTTGCTGGATTTTATGATTCTGATTGGGCTGGTAATGCCGATGATAGAAAAAGCACCACTGGTGGGTGTTTTTATGTAGGGGCCAATCTTGTTGCTTGGATGAGTAAAAAGCAAAATTCTGTGTCTTTATCTACTGCAGAGGCAGAATACATTGCTGCTGGAAGTTGTTGTTCACAACTTCTTTGAATGAAAAAGCTTTTGAGTGATTATGGGATATTATAAGATACCATGGTTGTTTATTGTGATAATTCAAGTGCTATCGATATCTCTAAGAATCTTGTGCAACATTCTAAGATTAAGCGCATAGAGTTTAGATACCACTTTATTAGGGATCTTGTTGAAAGTAAGATTGTGTCTCTTGAGTATATCCCTACTTATATCCCTACTAAACGTCAGAATGCTGACATCTTTGTCAAGTTATTGGTGTGATTCTATGTCCCTGATCATCTTTGGCTTTCTTGGTCCTTGTGCTTTATCGCTCTACTCTTTGTGACCATCATTTTTTGTTGCTTTTGTTTTCTTTGTTTTTCTAGGATTTGCATTGCATAACATTCATGCATTTCATTCTAGGATTTATTTTTAATAAAAAAAAAGGGGAAAAGGGAAGCAAAATATGTTTTGCATTATTTTTCTTGGTTTTGAAATCAAGGTTGGCCAATTTATCTTTACATAACATGTTTATGTATTTTGTTTAGCTTTGATGAGCTTATTTATTGCACTTTACTAGTTTGAGATTTGTAGTACATGTTGTGTGGGAAGATGTTTATAGTTTTTGATCACATGATCTTGATCTTGAAGTCGCATGCCTTTAATTGTCGGACTTGAACTTATTAAGAAAGGCATAAATAATCATCTCACCACTGTTTACTAGCTAATCATGAATACCTTAGTGCATATTGTAAGATTTTGTGCTCGAGAAAGTGTAGCACATGCACAAAAAGAACATAAGGTGTAGCCTCAGTTAAAAGTTAAAATTGGTGTGTACATTATTGGGCTATAATAAATTCAAAATCTAATAAAATTGGTGTGTACATTATCCGGCTATTTTTAATAAGTTTCTGATTAAATAAAATTGGTGTGTACATTATGAGGCAAATCAAGAAACTTACATGATTGCAAACTTTTATTCTAGGAGATGTGGGAGTTATATGATGTAACTCTTTAGGTAATAGTCTCTCTCAAATTTATGTGATGAATTTTGTAGAAATTGTGCTTGATTTCTATTCACATATCACCTCACATGTATCTTAAGCTTTTGCTAATTGCACACACTACACAAGTTATTCTTTGCTAAACATTGTACATGTTTTTGTGTGTGATTTTGGTTTGGCCAACCAAGTTTGAAAATTCTTTGAGTTTTATGCAAAACATGTTTGTTGTTTGAGAATTTAAGGTGAATTGATTGAAAATCTTAATTTTGGGAAAATTGGGTTTTAAAAAAGTGTTTTTGAAAAGCATTTCATCTCATACTCATGCATTTCACTCAGAATATTCAATGCTTTGAGGAGTTTTTCTAGAAAATTGCTCTATTTTTCAAAATATTGTGTTTTCCAGATTTTCGATCGATCGAACTTGTTTTTCGACCGATCAAAAATGCGATTAAAATTTTGGTTTGGTTCTATGTGTTTCAATCGGTGCTCAATTGCTATTAGATCAATCGAAGGTATTTTCGATCGATCGAATCTAATTTTTGATCAATCAAAAATCGTATGGAGAGTTTTTAAAAACCTTTAGCTTTTCACGTGTTCATCACTTTTTCAACTTTTTCAAAAGCTATTCTCTCTCTTTGATCGGTCTAAGGGTCAAAGCAAATTTTTGTTGTTTTCCTACGAATCTTTTACAAGGTTTTTGTCTTCATACATCGGTAAGACCTTTCTACCCCTCCTTTTTCATTTATTTTCATTGTTCATGCATTTTTTCATGCATTAAGGGGCAATTTTCGAACCTATGAAATTTTGGGGTTTTTGATGTTTTTGATCCTTTCTTTCACAATTGATCACTGGATTTTTGTTATTGGATGTTATAAACATGATCCATGTGGTTTAATTTGATCAATTTGGTGAATTTAAAAAATTGAAATTTCTAGGGCTTGTAATTACTCGATTTGGGGATTTCGTTCAATTAGGTCTAATTTGATGAAATTGGCTTGTTGGATTGATTCATACAATCATTATATTGCTTTATCTATCTTGTTTAATGATCAATTGGTCAATTTTTTTTTAAAAAAAAATGAATAAGTGGTTTTTCAAGATTTTGGGGTTTTTGATATAAATTCTATGCTCAAACCAATTTTGTGATTTTAAAGTCAAATTGAACTTATTCTTACTGCATTAGAGCATGCATCATTTGATTATACTGTTCATGCATCATATAGAATTGTTATTTCTATTTTTTTGGGTGCTAACTTGCAGTCTGCCCTTGGTTTTTCTTTTCTTCTCTCTTTGTCTCTTTTATGTCTATCTTTTTGATCCTTAGCATCATGCCTAGGAAGACTAGAGCTAATAGGACCTCCACTTCTTCACCTTCCCCCACCTTTGATAGTGGGTTTTTCAAAATTTGGGGTTTTTGTTATAAACTCTATGCTTAAGTCAATTTTGTGATTTTAAGGTAAAATTGAACTTATTCTCACTGCAATAGAATTGTTATTTCTATTTTTTTGGGTGCTAACTTGCAGTCTACCCTTGGTTTTTCTATTTTTTTTCTCTCTGTCTCTTTTGTGTCTATCCTTGTGAACCTTAGCATCATGGTTAGGAAGGCTAAAGCTCATAGAACCTCCTCTTCTTCGGTCCCCACCTTTGATAGTGAGAGGTTCTTGAGTGAGAAAAACCAAGAAGCTTATAAGAAGCTGAACATTCGTAGGAATGTATGGGCTGAAAGGAAAGTTTTGTTAGATGAGTTAAATGGTGAGATTAGGAGAAACTTTGACCGTAGGGGCTGGTTGCCTTTGTTGGATGTTGATCATCCTCCTCTGGCTATCTTGATTAGAGAGTTCTACTCGAACCTCTCTGTTCACCCCTATGATTCCAACACTCTCGTGAGAAGTTGGATACAGGGTGATGAGTACACCATTACTCCTTCAGTAGTGGCTGATGCTCTAGGGGTGCCACTGGTCCAGCATCCTGTTTATCCTTACGATGAGTCTCCACCCTTGATGACATCATGTCATACATCACTGGTACTTCTATCCAGTGGAGTTCTGATCCTTAGATCACGTCTGTTGAGTTGATTGAGATTCATTATCTTTTCTTTTGGATTGCTTGTCATTCTTTGTGGCCTATCTCTCATTTGCACACCATCCTTATCGAGCATTATGCGTTTTTGTATGCTCTTGTCACAGACGCTCCTATGAGTTTTCCCTATCTTTTCATTCGTTCTTTGATTGAGGTTCATAGGAGTAGTTCTACTGCTCATGCTCTTTTCTTTCTGGTTTTTATTCATCAGATTCTTTTGCATTTAAGATTAGAGCAGTTTCTTGTGTCTAAGCTCGTTCATATCATAGCTACCATAGGTGCCACATTTTTTAGGCAGAGGACTGCTCAGATGAAAGTAAGCTCTAAACGCCCTAGAGTTGAGTCTTCTGGTGTCACACCTCTTCCTTCCGCTACTACAGCTGATACTACTACTAAGGCGTCTGTCGATTCGACTGCTGCTACTGTTCCTCCACCTTCTACTTCGGATGATTCAGACATTCGTCGTATATTGGAGATTGTCATGACTATTCAGGCGGCTCATGGTCAGGTTTTGGTGGACATGCTTGATGAGCTTCGTGCCTTGCAAGGGGATTTGGATAGTCTTCGTCGATCACCTCCGCCACCTCCTTTTGATGATGAGTGAGTGCCCTTTGGCAATTCGTCAGAAAAAGGGGGAGTACATATGTAGAGGAAATTTTGTTGTTAGGGGGAGATTTTGTTGTTTTGGAGCTGTAGAGCTTTAGATTGTATCTAGGTGTTTCATTGTGTATCTACATTTTTGGCTTATGATGTTTTTTTTGGGTTGTCCATGATAGGGGGAGATACTATGATGTATTTATATATGTTTCTTGTTTCACATTGCTTATTGATTTATATTTATGAGGTTATTCATGATATATGTCTTTATTTTGTGTTATGTGAAATCAAGAAGTTATTTTGTGTTACTTGTATTTTCCACACATGCGTTTATGTGTTTGTTGAGTGTTTCAGGAATATACAGGTTAATTCAGTCGTGCTGCTGTCTACACTTACAACTGATAGATAGTAGTTAGGTTGGATTTGTTTGATGGGCAAGGTTATTATAATGGGCTGTTTTTTGTGTAAACATTGAGCACTTTGTTTAGTTTGTGTTTTGTCATGGATTGCCAAAGAGGGAGTTTGTTGGGTTCTAAGACTTTAAGTTTAAATGTATTAGAACTTCAATTTGTAATGTTGGCAAACTATGATCAAAACGTTTAGTCTTGTTTTTGACTTACTCAAAATATGTTTAAGTGTAAAGTTAGAATCGAGTGTACTACAGGATTTACTGTGTAAATCTGCCTGGCTCAATCGATTGAAAATTAGACTCGATTGATCGAAGCTCGTGTAGATTGTTTTTCTGCAGAATTTTTCAACTCAGCCCAAGCCCGTTTGACATATAGGGTTTTATGTTTTTCCTTAAGTATAAAAGGAGAAACCCTAGCCACGTTTTGAGGTTGCTCTTTATGCTGTGTGTGTGAATCTTTTGTGAGATCTAGAGGTGTTTGCCTTCACATACACTTAGGGTTTCCAATCTCAAGATTGATGTCAAGAGTTTGGTGATCAATTCAGTTGCAAATTCAAGAGCTTAAAGATATACAAGCAGGAGTGCTTGTGCTTGTTGGGAATCTAAGAAAGAAGTAGTTCGTGGACTTGGAGCTGTCACGTGGTCGTGGTAGTAAGTTTCCTACTCGAGCTAGCAATAGGATGTTAGTGGTCTAAGTCGCTATTGTGTAAACTTCAATTCTTTCATAATGGATTTGTTTTATCTTAAGGATAGCTAGGTTAAATCCTCCCCAGGTTTTTTACCGGTTTGGTTTTCCTGAGTTATCATATTGTTGTGTTCTTTATTTTTCCGCACTTTACAATGATATGATTTATATTTGTTAATCCAGGTCTGTTTAATTTGACTAAGTAATCACTTGGCTAATTAACTAGGTTAATCTGGTTATGTTTTAAGGGGTCTAAAAACAAACAGCCTCCATAAATTCCTGGGTCCCAGACCTCGCAATTGCACCCAAATTGTTCACCTAATCTATAACCCAAAAACCAAAAAAAGTGCTAGCAATCTATAATTACATTAAATATTACATTATTGGACCAAAATAGAGAAGAATAATATATAAGTACCACATGAGTTTGTGGGTCTTTTAATTTACATATTTATCCACATTACTTGAAAACTTATAGGTGGGTATGATGAGGGTATTTTGGGCAATGTATTAGTGAGAGTTAGAGTTGCATTTTTATCGGATTGTCCTTTACTTTTGTCTCTACTTAAACATAGGGGTGTAGGGGCATTTTTGAACTAAAATATGAGGAATCCAAACAAGGGAAGCCCCTTAAATAATAGTATAGATAACAGTAAGGTTAAGATAATAAACACTGTGATACTAAACACCAAGATTTTAATGTTTTGTGAAGGACCAAATACAATTAAATAGATATAACAATGAGCTCAAGCCACCAACATCAAATTTCTGAGAGCAAAGTGATGCTTTTAACCTTTAAATGTTTATGGGATGTGATTGTTTGAGAGCTTAGTCTCAGGGTTCAAGATGGCTTTACCATGTGCAATCCCTTCTAATCCACTTTACTTTATGGGAAGAGCGTTTTGATTGGTATCCTTGAAAATGACCAACGATAATAGACACCCTAATGTTTAATATTTTGTGAAGGACCGAAAACAATTAAATAGATATAACAGTGAGCTCAAGCCACTAACATCAAAGGTATAACAGATTTCAAAGTCAGTTCCAGTTGGGCTTCACTTCAGACTGGCGAGTCTTTGATTTAGCTGCCATAATCGAACATATATGACCATGATGTTTGATCGAACAGTAAATATGTATTCCAAATCTGCAGTGTCACATTAATTGGCTACGATTACAAGAGATATTTCAGTGTTTCAGGCTGTGGGGCTACGTAATTTGTAAGAGTGATGGTTCTTGAAAGCAAAGTGATACTTTTAATGTTTAATGTTTAATGACCAAAGATAATAAACACCATGATGTTTAAACACCGTGATGTTTAAACACCTAGAAAATGACCAAAGATAATAAACATCATGATGTTTAATGTTTCGTGAAAGACCAAACACAATTAATATAGTGAAGTTTGAAGATGACCAAGTTTGAACTTTGAAGGCATGTCACCAGCTCGCTGCTATAGCACCAATTGTAGTCATATCAAACTCCTTCAACGAACCATATGCGCCAACAGACAAGGCTGTTCAGCCAAGTCATGTTCGCAATTCTGTACGTGTTGCTTAACAGCTCGAAACTATTTCACACCCACACTCACATGAATACACAGTTGTACAATTGGATGCATAGATGTCCCATGTTGCAACTACTGCCTACCTTTGATGTGACATTGGGAACATTTAAAATGACGAGCCCTAATAACTGAAATTGTAATGCTTGGACCATGAAATGAGGTTATAAATGCACCACAATAATGATATTCTTTATACCCCACTAACTTCGTAGATCGACTAAGCTATGAGTCGCAACGCCTCAACATCAAATCGTAAAATACAAAACAAGTTTGGATCTACTTCAACAAATAGATCATCACAAGTTCCAACAGATCAACAACTACAGACATACATAGACCACTATGGAGTGAAATGGGTTGGAAAGAAGAGAGATTTCGTTAATATGCCAATATACAGGTACGAGAGTTTTGAAAGTGTCAGGCACATCATGGTGGGCAAACCTACAAAACTAAGTATAGATACCACCGCAATAGAGTTCATCATAGCAGAACCACCATGGTCAACCCTATACAAGAAGAAGTGTAAGTTGGAGGTGTATTGTCGATGGCACGGGTTACGAGTTCCTAAGGCATGCTCAGCCGAGTTACCTAGAGATGAACCTGCCAACATACTTGCTTGTCTTGAACAAGAGAACAATCAAATGCAAAGGCGACTAGACCGTTTTCACGCAATCCAAAAAGCTGGGAAGCATCTAAAGGGGAAGGCGCAAGAGCGAGCCATCGAGTCTATTAATGAAATAACTACGTTAGATGATGAAAAAGATATTTCAGACTTCTTAGATTCAAGCAATGATGATTTCCAAAAATTTCTACCTACGAACATTAGATGTTATTGTTAATGTCTACACATTCTGTGCAATACAAAATGTTGTTGTTAATGTTTGACAAATGATGATTTTGTACGTTCAACTTTTGCAACTCTAAAGATTAATTGTTCATTAGTTTTGGCTAAGTTTATATGAAATCAGTTTCTCATTTTTTCCCTGCTGTTCTTTGTTGCTACATATGATTCTTGTGCTTTGGTTGGACAATGTCCTCTGCTTTGTAATGTAAGAAAAACCTTAGGAAATGAAATGCCTCCAGTTAGATATGTTGATGTTTCTAATATTCTGTTTGTGTAATTTGAAATGTTACACACATAACACTCATCACCCAAATTAGATTTATTGCACATTACTTGTAGGAAAATTTAATAGATTCAATACATACAGACTCATCCAAACCACACAGACCAACCACACATATGATTCAATAATACGAATAATTCATTTATATGAGTTGTTTGAGTCGTTGTATCATATACCCGTATCCGTGTATCTTAGTTCTACTAGTGTACTACTTTATATAGATACATTACATACAAACTCATCCAAACCAGACTAACCACTCATTCACTGAAAATCCATATGGCTTACATAACACACTGTCACAACGATATTTGGTGTACTTAGAAATAGGGTGAAAGCCTAAAAGCCTGATCGGCCTCTAAAATGTTTCATTCAAGTTATTGGTTTGCTGTAGCACTTTCCAAAGCTCCTTAATGTTGCAATTGTGATGATCGGAAGCCATTGATGTAAACCTTGGAACCATAGTTTTCTTCATGTAATTTTACATTGAAGTTGAGAAAATATAACTAAATTTTGTACCTGTAAAGACTCCTTGAAAAGTTTGTAAGGGAATATGGGGATAAACTCTCCAGTGTTGCTACACTCACTGCTCGTAATAGTGGCATTTGGCAAGTGAGGTTGGAGAAGGCTAACACGGCCCAACACTGTTCAACCAAGTCATGTTTGCAGTTCTGCATGTGCTGCTCAACAGCTCGACATTGTTGAACCCTGTCCAGTCATATTATCCACGCCCACGTGAATACACAGATATGCAACCTTTTGCAATGCACTATTTTCAAGGATGCAGAGAATCCCTCAAAAGTTTAAGCAAAATTTTGGGGGTGAGCTGTCCACCATTGCTACACTAATATTCGTAGTTCTACATGTGATGCTTAACAACTCGGCATTGTTAAACCTTGACCACAAGTACCCATCCACATGCACGTGAATACACAGATGTGCAAGCCTTTGCAATGCACTGTTTTCGAGGAGGCAGAGCATCCCTGAAAAGTTTATGCATCAATTTTGGGGGTGAGCTGTCCACCATTGCTACACTAATGTTCGCAGTGCTGCATGTACTGCTCAATAGCTTCACATTGTTAAACCCTATCCAGTCATATCACCTACACGCACATGCATCCTTAGATATGCATCCTTTTGCAATGCACCATTTTGAAGGATGCAGAGCATCCCTGAAAAGTTTATGATACATTTAACACAGCTCCGTACTGTCTCGTAAAGTCATGTCAGATGAAGCACAAGAATGCTGAATAGTCTTCACATAAATAAATACACAACCATTTTTGCAGTACACATCACCAGCCCGCTACTGTATGTTAGGATTAGTGCCCTTAAATCCTATTGTATGATGCCATGTATGATATTAAGTGTGACATTGTGTTTGACATTATGTATGACTTAATATTATGTTTAATAAATTTGTTTTATTATTATCTAAAATAATGGTAACATGAATATTCGAACATTATCATATAGTCCATGAGATGCATAGTATGTGATTTATGTGAAGAGTCACAGAAGATATAAATCACAAGTTCTTTGTAAACTTAGAATTATAGTTCGTAGTCGGTGATGAAATTGGGCATTTCATCTGCGAAGACTATAACATATCAACTACGATGATTTGTCTTGATCATGGAAGTGGAGACTTCTAGTTGATGTGTTAATATGTTTTAAGAGTTAAGACATATTGAACTGGACCGCTGTGAGATTTATTATTCTCCTAAAGACTGTCAAATGAATAATAAATCTCATGACTTACATTTGCATGAACTCTTAATCTTGAGAGAATAATGGACCTGATCATAAGGTGTAGGTTGCTTTGATATATCATGAGTGAGATCTAAAGTAACGATCAAAACCTTAGTATATTGGACAACCACATTTAGTGTTGATGGAACATATATTCTCAAGATGGAATTCATAGTCTCTTAACGGAGATATAAAATATTCCCTTGAGATAAGTTTAATGAGTTTGTTATTCAGAGGGTTAGGCCTAACCACTTTAGTAAGTAGTTACTAAAGTATATATTTATGAAATTAGTTTTCATAAATATATGATGAATAACTTAAAGAATTAAACCGGGTACTCAAGGATCAAGATATAGTAATTTACAAAGTGACAGTCTAAATTAATGACTTTGTATTACTACGAATATTTTATGAAGGGGTTGCATGTATAATAAAGTCTTGGGATATAATTTATAGATAAGACCTAGAGTGCAACTATATTTATATAGTGGTATTAAATATAGTTAATGGTAACTTTGGACTTGTCAAAAGTTGACAGAAAAGCCCAAGGCCCATTGGAGCTAGTGTCTTATTGGTCCCTTTTGGTCCCACTCCAAGCCACACACTTAAGCCCAATTGGTAAGGCCCAAAAGGCCAGCCCAATTAGATAAATTGGTTAGATACAAAGGGAAAAAGGTTCAGATTTTCATGTGCAAGAAACATCATTGTGAAAGGGTGTGAATGTGAGTTTTTGTCACTCACTAGTCATCCCTTTATTACCAATTGAGAGACCACACATCTTGGGCGTTAGTGGAATTAGAGTGAAGGTTAAAAGTATTCCCTAGTGCTTCAATCTTTGTTTTGAAATTCACCACTTCAAGGTACAATCTCTTGTTCTCAAATTCTAAAATTTACTTAGTATGTGTTATCAATATTGATTGAAGTAGATCTGTTTAAAACTTATTTTCCCCTGCATTTATCATTATTTCCATCAAATGATATAAGAGCCAGGTTCAATTTCATATTGTATAACATGTTTTTTGTGTTTTAGAATTAGAGATGATAGTTTCATATTGTTAGAAGATTATGTTTCTTAATTTTCTGCATGTTGTTGAAACTATGATTTGATGAAGATTGAAATTGATGTTATGATGTTGTTTAAATTTAAAAATTTAAGTATGTTAAATTGAATCTTAAGGCATTAGCATCAATGAATTTCAGTTTTGACATCAATCTCTGACTGTAATGTTCATATGTTGAATGTTTGTTCAAGAAAAACGAAGAAAACTGCCTTAGGAAAAATTTTGGAAATTTGAAATTCGCGATTTTCGATCGATCGAAAATCACTTTCGATCAATCGAATAAGACAGTGATCAGACTTTTTAGATCAATTGATTTTCGATTGCTAGTCGATCGATCGAATTTGTTTTTCGATCGATCGAGAGGCAATCGAGTATCAATCGAAAGAGTCAGATGATCAAGTTCGAATTTCTTAATTTTTTCGATCGATCGAAGGGCACTTTCGATTGATCGAAAGAAAGAAAATCAGAAATTTTTCTAAGTGTTTTCACATGTTAAAAGAGTAAGACAATGTGTAATTAAATTATGCATGTTTTAAAACTAAAAACCTTTCTTTTAAAACATCTAGTGGGAGAGAGATACAAGGGTTGGGTTTCACGGCCTCCATTGTCGGTTCATAGTAGTATGGAATAAATACTTTGTCTTTGCCTTGAGCTTAGCATTCCATGCGGAGAGTATTTATTTCATGGTCCTACAAGATTGAATTTCTTGGTTTATAGTGGTTTGATCAAACACCTTGTCTTAGCTTCGAGCTTTGCATTTCATGCGGAGGGTGTTTTGTATCATGGTACTACAAAATAAGCCTGTTAAGGGGATGAAATGTGGCTACACATGATTCTAGATAATGGTATACACTAGACTAAATATTATACTATCCTCTATACTGAGTTCTTACTATAATTATTTAGAGGCCAAATGTATAACGGCATATTATTAGTGTTTGATAAGAGTTATCATGATAGCACTAATGATGAGAATAGTTCTCAGTCAATCATAGTATTTTATATTCACTCTATGCTGAGGGATATTGAATATGGGATTGGGTTGTCGTTGCATATATTATATTATGGTTTTATTAAGGTTCCATACTATATGTTTATATGCTAAATTGATAATATCCAGTTTACTTATTATATTCATGTTTATTGTTTTCAGATTTGAATATGGCATCTTTTAGCCCACTTGTAACTATTCTTAATCAAAACAAACTGACTGGATCCAACTATGTTGACTGGAAAAGAAACTTGGACATAGTTCTCACTGCTGAAGAGCACAAATATGTGCTTACTAAACCATGTCCTAGCTTTCCTTCATTAGATGCTCCTCTTGAGGAAAAACAACGATATGATCGTTGGCAGAAATCTAATGAGATGGCCAAGTGCTACATCCTAGCATCTATTTCAAATGTTCTATAGTATCAAATGCAGGATGTAGAACTAGCTTCAGACATCATGCTAAGTCTGAAAGAGATGTTTGGTGAGCAAGGCCGTTCTGCAAGGCAAGAGACCATGAGGCAAATTTATAATACCAGAATGACTGAAGGAAGTTCAGTGAGAGAGCATTGTTTTACAATGATCTCTAATTTGAATACATTGGAAGTTTTAGGTGCCGATATAGATGGAGAATCCCAAGTGGATATGATACTCCAGTCGCTACCAGAATCATTCAAGGAATTCAAACTAAACTATAATATGAATAAAAAGATTTATACCTTGTCTGAATTAATGAATGAATTGGTAGCGACAGAAGGCATTCTTGGTACTTCCAATGTCGAAGCCAATGTTGGTGAAGCTTCTACTTTTCAACCTAAGTCGAAAGGCAAGGGTAAGAAGAAGAAGAAGAAGGACTTCACCAAACAAGAGGGTAAACAAATTGCCTTAGGGGTTGTTGATAAAGGAAAGAAGATCAAAGGAAAGTGTTTCTATTGTGGTGAGAAAGGACATTGGAAGAGGAATTGTCCAGTATTCAAGGCTACCAAGAATAAAGGTATGAATAATACATTCCTTCTTGAAATATGTTTGGTATAGAATCCCACGGATTCCTGGTGTGTGGATTCAGGTTGTACTAATCATATCTGCAATTCCTTGCAGGGGTTCCAGGAGACCAGAAAGTTTAAAGAAGGGGAGTTGTTTCTTACTTTGGCTGATGGGAGCAAGATTCCAGTTGTAGCTGTTGGTGTTTATAATTTATGTTTTGTATCTAGAGTTCTAATATTAGAAGACTGTTTGTATGTACCTAATGTTCGTAGGAATTTAATTTCTGCTACTTACTTAGGTAAACATAGATATTGTGTTATCCTAAAAGACAATGTTGTAATAAAGAAGGATAAAGTGTTTATCTGTTCTGGCAATATTGTGGATGGTCTTTATATTTTAACTCTTGATAAGAATGAATTATATAATTCTGAATTAGATAATAACTCTCATGTAACATCATTAAAGAGAAAATTTCCTTCTACTAGTGATGCATATCTTTGGCACTTGCGTTTGGGTCATATTAATTCAAATAGGATTCAAAGACTGATCAAAGATGGACTTTTAGACCCCATGGAATTTGATGAATTTCCAGTTTGTGAATCTTATTTGGAAGGTAAAATGACCAAACGACCTTTTAATACAAAAGGTAGAAGAGTCCAAGATTTGCTAGAGCTAGTGCATTATGATGTTTGTGGTCCTATGTTAATCCAAGCAAGAGGTGGCTATGAGTATTTCATTACTTTCACTGATGATTACTCAAGATATGGTTATGTGTACCTAATGAAACGGAAGTCTGAAGCTTTTGAAAAGTTCAAAGAGTTTAAGGCTGAAGTTGAGCATCAATTAGGTAAACACATAAAAGCCATTCGATCTGATCGAGGTGGTGAATACCTTCTTAGGGATTTTAAGGATTACTTAACTAAGAATGGGATTGTATCCCAATTGACAGCACCTAGAACTCCACAACAAAATGGTGTAGCAGAAAGAAGGAATAGGACTCTTTTAGATATGGTTAGGTCCATGATGAGTTATTCAACTCTACCTATTTCTTTTTGGGGATATGCATTAAACACAGCAATGTATCTTTTAAATTTAGTACCTTCGAAGTCTATTCCTAAAACACTTGTGGTATTGTGGAATGGGCGTAAGCCTAGTATGAGACATCTCCATATTTGGGGTTGTCCAGCACATGTGTTAAAAGGAAAGTCTGACAAGTTACAGTCTAAAACAAAAGTGGTTTTCTTTGTTGGGTATCCAAAAGGAACTGTTGGAGGTTTATTCTATAGTCATAAAGATAATAAAGTGTTTGTTAGCACAAATGCCAAATTCTTGGAAAATGACTATATGAATGATTATACTCCTTAAAGTAGAGTTGTTTTGGCTGAAATAAATGAATCTGTAAATGAACAACCAATATATGAAACTAGGGATGATGTGGCTGTATTAGATACACCACAAGATACTACTTATGACATGTCTAGTACTCAGGTGCCTCGTCGTAGTGGGAGAATTGTTCGGCCTCTTATAAGATTCATAGGTTTGGGAGAAACTTATGAAGCTATCTCAGAAGAGGTTGAATCGAATCCCTACACATATGATAAAGCAATAAATGATATAGATGCACATCATTGGGTCCAAGCTATGAAATTTGAATTAGATTCCATGTATTCCAATCAAGTTTGGGATCTTGTAAAGGCGCCTAATGGCATTAAACCTGTTGGTTGCAAATGGGTTTACAAGAGAAAGAGAGGGATAGATGGAAAGGTTGAAACCTTTAAAGCAAGGCTAGTGGCGAAATGGTATACACAAAAAGAAGGTATTGATTATGATGAAACCTTTTCTCCAGTAGCAATGCTTAAATCTATCAGAATTCTCTTATCCATTGCTACTCATTTTGATTATGAGATTTGGCAAATGGATGTCAAGACTGCATTTCTTAATGGCAATCTTGAAGAGGAAATCTATATGATGCAACCGGAAGGTTTCATAGTAAAGAACCAAGAGCATTTGGTATGCAAGTTGAAAAGGTCCATTTATGGACTTAAGCAAGCATCTAGGTCATGGAACATCAGATTTGATCAAGCAATCAAGACATTTGGTTTTGAACAAAATTTTGATGAACCATGTGTGTACAAAAGACATCAAGATAAAGTAGTAATGTTTCTAGTGCCTTATGTTGATGATATTCTACTCATTGGAAATGATGTAGGGGTAATGTCATCGGTAAAGGTTTGGTTGTCAAGCTAATTTGATATGAAGGACTTGGGTGAGGCTAACTTTATTTTAGGGATCAAACTTTGGCGAGATCGCAAGAATAAAATGTTAGGCTTATCATAAGTGGGATATATAGATAAGGTTCTAGAACGGTTTAGCGTGCAAAACTCCAAGAAATGATTGCTTCCTTTCAGACATGGAGTTCCTTTGTCTGATGACCAAAGGCCTAAGACTCAAGAGGAAGAAGATATGATGAGACAAGTTCCTTATGCTTCTACAGTAGGAAGTCTCATGTATGCCATGCTTTGTACTAGACCAGATATCTGCTATTCAGTTGGCATGGTCAGCCGATATCAATCAAATCCAGGACCAAAACATTGGCAAGCTGTAAAGCATATTCTCAAGTATCTACAGAGAACGAGAGACTATATGCTTGTTTACCGTTGTGAGGATTTGATTCCTATTGGCTATACAGATTCAGATTTTCAATCGGATCTAGATTTCATAAAATCCACTTCAGGATGTGTTTTCACCTTGGGAGGTGGAGCCATTAGTTGGTGAAGTATTAAGCAATCTTGTATTGCAGACTCCACCATGGAGGCAGAATATGTTGCTGATTGTGAAGCAGCAAAGGAAGCTATATGGCTCTAGAAGTTCCTTTCTGACCTTGGTGTAATAAGAATGGAGCAAGTTCCAATCACATTGTTTTGTAATAACAGTGGAGCAGTTGCACAATCTAAAGATCCAAGGAATCACAAGAAAGGAAAGCACATTGAGAGGAAGTACCATATCATTCGAGGTATTGTTGCTCGTGGAGATGTGGTGGTAGCAAAGACTGAAAGTGCAAACAATCTGGCAAATCCATTTACTAAAGCCTTGCCTCAAAGGACTTTTGAGTCGCATTTGGAAAGAATGGAAGTCAGATTAGTGCACAATAGTCTTTAGGGCAAGTGGGAGATTGTTAGGATTAGTGCCCTTAAATCCTATTGTATGATGCCATGTATGATATTAAGTGTGACATTGTGTTTGACATTATGTATGACTTAATATTATGTTTAATAAATTTGTTTATTATTATCTAAAATAATGGTAACATGAATATTCAGACATTATCATATAGTCCATGAGATGCATAGTATGTGATTTATGTGAAGAATCACAGAAGATATAAATCACAAGTTCTTTGTAAACTCAGAATTATAGTTCGTAGTCGGTGATGAAATTGGGCATTTCATCTGGGAAGACTATAACATATCAACTACGATGATTTGTCTTGATCATAGAAGTGGAGACTTCTAGTTGATGTGTTAATATGTTTTAAGAGTTAAGACATATTGAACTGGACCGTTGTGAGATTTATTATTCTCCTAAAGACTGTCAAATGAATAATAAATCTCATGACTTACATTTGCATGAACTCTTAATCCTGAGAGAATAATGGACTTGATCATAAGGTGTAGGTTACTTTGATATATCATGAGTGAGATCTAAAGTAACGATTAAAACCTCAGTATATTGGGCAGCCACATTTTGTGTTGATGGAACATATATCCTCAAGATGGAATTCATAGTCTCTTAACGGAGATATAAAATATTCCCTTGAGATAAGTTTAATGGGTTTGTTATTCAGAGAGTTAGACCTAACCACTTTAGTAAGTAGTTACTAAAGTATATATTTATGAAATTAGTTTTCATAAATATATAATGAATAACTTAAAGAATTAAACCGGGTACTCAAAGATCAAGATATAGTAATTTACAAAGTGGCAGTCTAAATTAATGACTTTGTATTACTACGAATATTTTATGAAGGGGTTGCATGTATAATAAAGTCTTGGAATATAATTTATAGATAAGACCTAGAGTGCAACTATATTTATATAGTGATATTAAATATAGTTAATGGTAACTTTGGACTTGTCAAGAGTTGACAGAAAAGCCCAAGGCCCATTGGAGCTAGTGTCTTATTGGTCCCTTTTGGTCCTACTCCAAGCCACACACTTAAGCCCAATTGGTAAAGCCCAAAAGGCCAGCCCAATTAGATAAATTGGTTAGATACAAAGGGAAAAAGGTTTAGATTTTCATGTGCAAGAAACATCATTGTGAAATGGTGTGAATGTGAGTTTTTGTCACTCACTAGTCATCCCTTTGTTACCAATTGAGAGACCACACATCTTGGGCGTTAGTGGAATTGGAGTGAAGGTTAAAAGTATTCCCTAGTGCTTTAATCTTTGTTTTGAAATTCACCGCTTCAAGGTACGATCTCTTGTTCTCAAATTCTGAAATTTACTTAGTACGTGTTATCAATATCGATTGAAGTAGATCCGTTTAAAACTTATTTTCCACTGCATTTATCTTTATTTCCATCACTGTAGCATAAGTTGTAGCCATATCAAAACCGTTGCCTAAACGAACCACATGCACTAACAGACGCCACTGTTCAGCCAAGTTAAGTTCGCAGTTCTGCATGTGCTGCTCAACAACTCGCCTTTGAAGAATACACTGTCGAGTCATATCATCTTTATTCACGCGAATACTTACCCTTACCCATAGTCACATCCACGTGAATACTTGCCCTTGTAAAACTCCTATATAAAGTCCCATTTACATCTACCCTTGCAAAACATCTACACATACCGATCTAAAGTCACATTTTCCAATGTCAACGCGCAATTGGATGCTACCTCGTTTTCCAAATAACTATAGGAGGGAGAGAGATTTCGACAAGAGGGAATACTATGCCAGACTGCGGCAGGAGTTGGACTTCCGCGTGAACGAGTCCAACACTCTGCACGGTTATCTCGTGCGACTCGGAGCACCTCTTGTCGACCGTATCTCGCTCACACTGCCATAGCGAAACATGCACTAATATGAGCGTGCAATGACTAAAAAAGAAAAAAAGAAAAAGAGAACAATCTTATGATACTCAATAGCTGCAGGTATCACATACTACAACTTGCAAGAGAGCTGGTCACTGCAACCAATAGGCAATTCACTCAGGCGAAACGTAACAATGTCCTCAACTACGAGGACTACTTGTCAGAATGAATGCCTATATGGTGTGTGTCTTATGTCTACGGGTTAAGTTAATAATGTTAGTAGCGTTAGTGTTCGATATGCAATGCATGCATATTGGTGGCATCGTGTAAGAATATTTAAGTTTTCTGTGTTATGCCATAAGTGCAGCAGCCACAACCAATAGGCAACTCACTCTGGTGGAATGTAACAATGTCCTTAACTACGATGATTACCTGTCAGAATGAATGCCTATGTGGTGTGTGTGTTATGTCTAGGGTTAAGTTAATAATGTTAGTATCGGTAGTGTTCAATATGCAATGCATGCATATTGGTGGCATCATGTAAGTTATTTTAAGTTTTCTGTGTTATGTTGTAGGTGCTTATTGAAAAACATCATGTGTGGGAATATTTAACTTTTATGCATTATGTGGTAATAATCTAGATTACGAATAACATGCATGCTCCTCACAATCAACAATAAGGTTTACATAGTACAAATGCAACAACAATGACACACATACATATAAGACATAGTTAAGCAAAATAGTTCTCCAACAAAGTTCAATTACACCATGACACAATTACACTTTATCTGACATCTTCACGTCTGACTAATAAATGGGATTAGCAAGAAGTGATTGCATGTATTGTGTGTGCTCGTACAACTTACACTCCACTGACTCTCGAATCTTGACTTAGGTCCAATATCGATTAAGGCATATCTTCATTCGATTATTTTCTTCTCTTATGCGGTTCAATGCTTTACGACGTTCGTCGATCATGTCTCTTGGCATCTGTAATGCGAGTCGTCGAGGCACTAGCAACTTATAACCAACCAACTAATCATAAAACATTTCCTATTCACGAAGTAACCAAGCCCACTCCTGTCTCATGGTATTGTGAACGTAAACACTATTTCACAGATTCGGATTGATTGGATAGTTGAACTCATCTTCCAATACCCAGCAACAACCCATAGCAGTGGACACATCGCAAGGCCTATACATTTAGGGGTTGCAAGAATCAGACATTGACGCTGAATACAATAACATCAAATGATCAAGCTAAGAATATGCATCAACTATTAGTAAATAATGTAATGTTGCATAAGATGGTACATGACAAAGACATTCATAAATTTTTGTACTATTACATGCTAAAAATGAAATACTAACACTCACATTTGACCATAAACATTAGATGTTGTTGTTAATATCTACACGTTGTGTACAATACAAAATGTTGTTGTTAATGTCTGACCAATGATGATTATGTACATGCCCTTATATGATTGTGAACAATGATGATTATGTGCAATACAAAATGTTGCTATGGTAAATATTTCATTCTCTTGTGATTAAAATTTACTACAGCAAACAACCAAAATCACACCAATGTACTCACTTCACACTCATTCAACCAAAAAAAATAAAAATTTAGTACAATATTAAATGAAAATACCATTGCCATCAAATTCTGGTGTGAGTTTTTTACCTGAGGTAATACAAATTTCAGTTGAGTCCAGAAGCAGCTATGGATTTGTGGAGCAAAGTGGAATACAGTTCAGACAGAAAGCAAGACACTTTGAATGGGAGGAGAAGTGATGTTATTATATGAGAATAACTCGATTTTGGGGAGTGCGAGTTTTCTTTTTAACTCTACATTAGAGTAATCGAGTTATATTAAAACTTTGACAGGCTACGCTTGATACCAAGACAGTCTGAAATAGCTATAACATGAGCATAACTCGATATCTATATACTCGGTTATATAACTCAATTTTATGATAATTGAGTTATTCAGGGATTAAAAAAAAGAAAATGCCACGCTGGCTGGCCAGCATGGCACAAAGCTAAAGCTAACTCGATTATACAAGGATTGAGTTCTTCACAAAACTCGACTTTGCCATTATCGTGTTACAAAAGAGGGGCATTTCCTTAATTAGTTTAAGAAAAAGGGTAAAACGCTGGTTTTTTTGCACGAAAAGGGCATTTGCCCATTTTGGCCAACCAATCTAACTCATCCTAATGCAAACTAATTTATTTGAATCAACAAAACACATCCTTATTGACACTGACAATATTGTCAGACTATGCATTAACTTGGACCTACAAAACAGAAGACTTTACAAGAAAGGGCTCCCAAATTTAGGAATGACAATGTTTGATATGACTTACAAACACGATACAAGTTTTTACAAGCTATAGTTGGACTTTAGCGAGTTCAGGTTATAATCAGATCATCCCAAAAGCAACACTATAAGAAATGTATCGAAAGCAGGTTGACACGTAATTGGCATGTTTGAAATGCTAATATATTAGTGTCAACATGAAATAACCCAATTAACATGACTCATTTAACCATATGGCAAATAAATATTTATTTTATATTAGATTTATCAAATACTTTTTATATCCAACTATATTTTAAACTTTACAAGAAAAATTGGTAATTACAAAAACTCATGCTCACTCTACTAGTTGTTCCAACTCCATTAATATTGATGCATAGCATTTGGCAAATTGTGGTCAAACATGTTGAAATGTGTTGTTTTTTTAAAGCACATTGAAATGAGTCTTGTTGCATTCATGTCAACTCAACATGACTCGTTTATTAAGCTTGTCAAGTGAGTTGTGTCATGTTAATCTGCTTCATTTACATGCAATGTTAGGAATAAAGGGTGATGACACATATTAAATGGATCGAATTCAAGTTCAATTATTTAAATGAATACCCCAAACTTGACAAGACACGCCCACACAAATTCATACTCTTACCCTAACTCACATTGCCTTAACATAATTAAGGAATGTTTCAAGTCAACTACGTACGAAGATAGAAGCTCAAGCCTATATAATTGCCAAAGGCCACAGGACCAAGAAAGGTAACCGATAACCATTACCTCCATTATGAGAATCTGCAGTTGCATGCCAAGAATATTATTTTATTTTATTTTATACAACGTGCCAAAATCTTGATCATGATGAAAGTGAACTGAAATTGAATAGGAAGGGAAAAACTGAACTCAAGGTTTAAAGTGAATGAGTAATGAGAAATTGAGAAAATAAAACAATGTTTTTTTATTACACGCATATGGCATAAGCCTGTACAATATATTTATAGGAGACGTACGTAATGAGCTTGGTTACATACTTAATTAAATTGAGTTAAGCTATGCTCCGTTAACAGACTTATAACAGAATCAATAATTAGTTACAAGTTACAACTAATCAGCAATCATAAAGGCTAGTAAAAGTAAAACTGAAAATGGTTAAGTTTGTTAGTCTAAAAGACACGTTGCATAACTTCTGCTATTTATGAACAACCTGCAGTTTCGATGGAAAGGCACCTTCATTTGTTATTAGCTACAGCTCACTTCAGTGAATAAAGAACTGCAGGTCGTTCAACTTGATGTTAATGCTATCTGTTATTGGGTAAGAGTTTAGTCTGGAAAACGACATGTCATCTATAATAGAAAGAAGTTATCAATCATGTTGGGCCCATTAAAATCACATTCAAGGAAATGGCTAAACCACCCAATCAAAGTATCAAACAACCCTTAAACACTCTTTTCTCTTCCCATTTTTTATCCTTTATGTTTTCACCCCAACCAAACGGACCCTTAAGGTAACCTGAGATAAGGACAGGTGTGAAAAAAAAAAAAAAAAAATCTTCCTTATCTTTCTATAAATTTATCAACCAAAAGAAATCTTGTTCACTTATGTTAGGTTCTTAGTAATTAATTTAGAAATTGATGAAAAGAAGAGTGAAAAAGCAGAAAAGAAAAATGAGAGTTACTTCGAGGATAACCACCTCATGAGCAATAGAAAGAATTAGAGGGAAATAGAAAGAACAAACTTGGTTAATTTAGATAGCCTTTCTCATACATTCCTTAGCATCTTATATGCAATCCCATACATTTTCCCGCCTAAGAATATCAACTAACTAACTGAATCTAGCTGACATCATAATTGACATCAGCTTAACTAATTAACTAACCATACACCAACTATACTATTGTACATTATATTTGGATTCCTAATAACTGAAGCATTGTACATATTAGGCAGTGTGCCACACTAAGTGGTGAATTCCTTGATAGATCCAGCGACGGGGTGGTGGAACATCAATCTTATTGATTGGTGTTTTCATCCACCTGAAGCTAGACTTATCAAGTCTCTGCTTCTGAGTTTCATACCACAACCCGACACCTTGGTTTGGAACTTAGAAAAATCAGGTAGTGTTGGTGCAAATACAAAGATAATAAAAATAACACAAAGAGAAACTGAATAATACTTCTTAATTTTATTACTTTAAAGAGAGAAATTACACAACACTATTTGGACTGAGGCGCGGCACTCGCTCTCTTTAAGGAGATTCAAGCCCTTGGTTGGCTAAACTTTGTAACCGGTGCAGACCTTCTTTGACTTGTCTCCCCCAGGATACAACAGCCCAACAAATGTTGTATGGCTAGAACAGCTTCTGCACAAAGTGTTCAAGCCCAAAGCTCCACCAGAAGAACACCTTTCTTTGCCAAGAATCTCTCTATTTTTTTAGTGAGTATTGTAGTAGTATGGATTGAGTCTGAATGAGTCTATTTATAAGCTCAATGGGCCTCACGAAATTATTACCCAATTCATTCTGATTAATTAAGTCCATTATTCTGATTTAGTGGGTGTTATAAGATTACTCAACAACGGATATGGTAATTATTCTGAATGGGCTGTCAAGTAGGAGGATCCAAGAGGCTGATTCATTTCCAATTTTGATACCTCCACTCTTCACCTCCCCCTTGCGCACGTATCTAGCCCAATATCTGAGTCAATACATTTTAGCCCATTAATCACCACAATTAAAAAGAATAAAAAACTCTCTCTCCTTTTCAATGTGGGATTAAACATTTTCAATAACTCTTCATCTTCCATATTCACTCCCATATCTTTTCATTTATGTTATTACATTTATTCATTTTTATTTATTTAATATTAAAATGCTCCAACAGGTAGCTATTCCGTTAAATCCGGATATAAATCTCTCTGTCAGCTTCATAACAGGGACACGAACCGCCCACAAGCCTCGGATTCACAGAAGGGATTTTGGAAAAGTATATGGAAGTTGAAGGTTCCGAGCAAGATTAAGCATTTTCTCTGGAAGGCTTGCACAAACTCGCTGCCTACTAAGGATAATTTACGGAAGCGTAAAATTCTGGAGGAAGCGGAGTGCCCTCGCTGTGCTGGTGAATGGGAGTCTGTCGAGCATGCTTTATGGAGTTGTAACTGCATCAAAGTTGTCTGGGATACGGATTTTGGGTGGGTGGATAGAAGTTCAACGGCCACTGATTCCTTCTCGGATGTATTGCAAAAATCAGAGTCAAACCAGCCTCAGTAATGTTATTCGCTGTTACTGCCTGGGCTATCTGGTATCAGAGAAATAAGACCCGCCTCCATGATAATCCTCTGCCCCTCTGTAATAGAGCTGGTTTTGCCAAGAATTATCTCAGCGAATTCAGAGGTACGGACAGTCCCTCTGTTCTCAGGAAACGGGCTATTCCTCGCAGGTGGATTCCTCCGGCAGCCGGTTCGATGAAGATAAACTATGATGGAGCAATGTTTGGTGAGTCAGATAGGGCGGGCTTAGGTGTGGTAACTTGTGAGGGTCAGATGGTGGCAGCCCTATCCGAGTAGATTGCGAAACCTCCAACAGTGGAAATCCTAGAGCTCCTAGCGGCAAGGCGTGCTGTCTCATTTTCTGCAGAATTGGTTCATACTCAGTTTGTTTACAAAGGTGACTCCCAATCTGTGGTTAATGCCTTAAAGGGATCTGGTATGGATCATTCTCGTGGGGGGCATCTCATCAAGGATATCTTTTCTCTTTCAAACTCTTTTCAAAGTATTTTTTTCGCTCATGTAGGTCGGCAAGACAATGCAGTAGCGCATGCTTTAGCCCAACGAGCGAGATCTTCTCTTTCTTCTCAAATCTGGTTGGAGTGTGTTCCAAAGGATATCATGTCTTTTGTGTTGTATGATTTTCCAAACTCTTGATTTTAATATAACAAGTGGTTTCTTCTCAAAAAAAAAAAAAAAAAAAAAAGTGGTGAAGCCAGAATTTCAATCTAGAGAGGGTAAGATTAAAAGACAATATTAAAAGAAAAAATAATCTAAATATATTAATTGATAACAGTAACAAAATAAATAAACAATTGTAAACACATGTAACTACAATTATATCTTTCATATAGTTAAAAAGAAAGAAACAAAAATAAACAATTCATAGTTACTAACAACAGAAAGAAGAGATTAATGTAAACATAGAAAGTTTAGACATTTAATTTGATTCCTTAAAATAAATTAAGAAAATAAATTCATCTCAAAGTATTAAGAGTATAGCAAATACCTGTAAAGTTGTATATATGTCTCATAGCCTTGATTATTTCTTGAAATATGTAGAATTTAACATTTATTTTTCTATCCTTCTAAGTATTTAAAAATTTAAATTTATAGTGAAAATTCAAATTTTGAATCCATGAAAAAGTTGAGAATTGAGAGGTAGGGAGAAGAAAATATAATGGAGGACTGACTTTCTATAGTTTTAGTATAGTATAAGAAAATTATATGTGTGTATGTGTGCGCGCTGCGCTCGAGAATTGCTATGGATGAGGAGAAAAATATATCCCATTGAATCATTGGAAAAGCACCGCCAACCCAAAGAGAATGGTCCGCTTGAGGAATGAAGGATACGAGGTGCACAGTTATATAAATATCCGAGGAGGAGAAGCAGTACTCATGGGATAGTAAAGAGGGTTGTAGGAAGTCAGGGGAAAAGGCAAGGCTATCACCTTCGCATTCAATGCTCTGTAACAAATCTATCCGCTGCATTAATGGAGAGGTGATCCCTGAACAGTACTTTCACAGCTAACCACCCCCTTCTACCACCTTCCTGAGAAGTCTGATGGGACAAGTGCCAAAAGGGAGAGCTATGAGGCATACATGTGGAAGGCCATGATGCAAGGGAACTGGGTATATAAACAAAAAGAAGCTCTAAGAAGGAGGGAGGGAAAATATCAAGAAAAAAAGACTTAAGAGTGATGTGTATCTAAAGCAAGAACTTGATCAGTTTAACATAGAACTCCACCTCGGGAGAAACCGAGCATACCCTTTTTTATGATTCTTATTCATTTTTCCCTTGAATAAATAATGCTTCCTTAGCTATCCACTTGCCAGATTGCTGTTTTGTGATTTCCTTCCCATTTCTTCATGAAATTCATTTTTATTGTTGGACTTGGGTTGAGGTGCAAGGCACCACTATTCCTGGTGGGCTTGAGCCTAAAAATCTCGTTCCTACAATATCAATATATATATATATATATATGGGACCTACTATATATGATAAAAAAAAAAAAGATTATCTTGAATTTTGCACTGCACTTCTCTATTAGCTTCATATTATCCTTCTAAATAAAAAATAAATAAAATAAAAAAGAAAAAAGAAAAACCACTTCATCCTATATATCTAAAAGACAAACAAACAAAAAACTAAGAAAAACCTAAAAAATAAACGTGTAAAAAACATGTCACAAGGTAAAAACTAAGAAAAAAAAAATGATAATAATGGTTTGGTGCGTCAAGGAGCTTTTTCCCTTATTTTAAGGTGGAAGGGGCCTGCTTCTTTTGTTTTTATTTTTTACATCAGAGGGGTCAAAGTGTCAAACTCCTTAAATATATCACCAGTATCAGTAACTATAGAGTACTAGTCGCTAATCCGTGCGATGCACGGGATAGTTAAATAAAAGGACAATTAACCAACATCACATTAAGGTAAAAGAATTAGTGAGAGATTGATTTGCCCACCAAGAATTTAAAAGAAAAAAAAGTTGATATAATAAAATCTAAGAAATTTAGAAATAGAAAATTGGGTTAATAATATGCATATTATAGACATTTTGCTAGTTAGCGTTTAAAAAAAATGGATCTGTCATAATTAAATAAAATACAATGAGAATAAATATTTAACTTCTATGCTTTTCTATAGTTTAGAAGTGTTGTCTAACGTAGAATGTTATTGGGTTGTAAGAAAGATTTTTATAAAATGTTAATACCATATATATATGCTTATATTGTCAATGTCTCACTGTAGGTGCATAGTCACTGAAACCTACAAAGTAATTTACAATTCTTAAATTAATAAAGCAAAATTCCCAAAAGTTATATATACACACACTCAAAACTGATATATACTACAAAGCTAAAAACAAATCTTATTTAGTCGTATTAATAACAATATAAACAATTCAAAACATGGAACATTATCAAATTTATAACACATAATTCCATTATCTTTTACGTTGAATCCAAACAAATAATTAATTGAAATTAATCCAAACAAATAATTAATCAACCAAAAATCAAAGTTTTAATTAAGAAAACAAAAAATCACATGAACCCAAAATAAAAATTCTCAATAAAGAAAAAAAATATAAGGTAAAGAATTAAGATCAACCTACTAAAACGCAAATACCAAAAACCCCAAAACTTAAACCTTCCAAATTTTATAGAATCCCCAAATTCTACTTCAAAACCAAACAAAACCCTTCAAATTTAAAAAATTCATATATAATATACCAAATAAAAATTTACCACACTTTGGGTTGGAAGACATAGGTTACAACTTTGATTTTTCTCCAAAAAATAGAGATGCTTCATTTGCCGTATACAATATAAAATAATTATTAGAAATTTCAACCCAAAAACCAAACCCACAAAAACACTATCAAAATATAGAGATTAACCCAAACACTTAGAAGAAAATAAATTCTAAACATAACAAAACAATAAGATAGAATGAAAATTTCAGACACATATGAAAGCAAATAAAAAAAACAAAACCTACGTTTTTTTTTTTTTTTTAGTTGAGTCTCTCTCCTTCTTATTTTTTTAATTTTAAAGTGAAGTTAAGTTTAGAGTTTTGAGATGGTAATTGTTAGGGTTTTAAGGAGAGAAGAGAGAGTCCTACTAGGAGTCTAAATAATATAAACAATTCAAAATATGGAACATTATCAAATTTATAACACCTAATTCTATTATCTTTTATGTTGAATCCAAACAAATAATTAATTGAAATTAATCCAAACAAATAATTAATCCACAAAAAATCAAAGCTTTAATAAAAAAACAAAAAATCACATGAACCCAAATAAAAATTCTCAATAAAGCAAGAACATATAAATTTACCACACATTGGGTTGAAAGACATAGGTTGCAGCTTTGATTTTTCTCCAAAAAATAGAGATACTTCATCTGTCATATACAATATAAAATAATTATTAGAATTTCAACCCAAAACCCAAACCCATAAAAACACTATCAAAATATAGAGATTAACCCAAATACTTAGAAGAAAATCAATTCTAAACATAATAAAACAATAAGATAGAATGAAAATTTCAAGCACATATGAAAGCAAATAAAAAAGACAAAACCTACGTTTTTTTTTTTTTTTTTTTTTTTTTTTACGTGGGTCTCTCTCCTTATTTTTTTAATCTTAAAGTGAAGTTGAGTTTAGGGTTTTGAGATGGTAATTGCTAGGGTTTTAAGGAGAGAAGAGAGAGTCCTACCAGAAGTCTCTCTCTTTTTTTCTTAATCCTAAAGTTTTTTTTTTTTTTTTTTTTTTGGTGAGTCCTTTAAAAAAAAAAAAAAAATTCAAACCTAAAGTGAGTCATTTTTTTTTTAATTCTAACGTGAGGTATCTTAAAAAATTATAATTAATTTTTAATCTTCAATTTTATATTATATATAGATAATAATAATGATGTGATAAGCCAACAAAATATATCTAATAGAGTTTTACTTAAACTAAACTATTGTAACATTAATAAATATAAGAAGATATAAAACCTAGAATAAAAAGAATCTAAAATAAAAAGAAACTATTTGGTATTTTTGTGATAAGTTGATGTAGGATATTGTTATTTTGGTATTTTTATGCAAAAAACGTTATTTTAGGTCTAGGTGATTTATTTCCTTGTTTTTAGGTTCTTTTAATGTTTTTTTAGGTCAAATTTGGTTCCTATTATGGTTAGGTATTAATTAGGACTTATTTTAGAATATATTTTCTTGTCCATCAAGTTTTATGGAGCCCTTAAATAGGCTTCCAAGTTTGTATACGTTTTTCAATATTATTGATATTAATAAAAATTCAAACTTTTGTCTATTGTTTTTCTGGTGGATTCTATATAATAAGATATAAAACCTAAAATAAAAAGAATCTAAAATAAAAAGAAAAAGAAAATAGTGATGATGTGGAAAATTGTGAGAGTTTCAAAGGTTTCGGTTATATATATATATATATATATTAGAGCTTGTTTGGATATCATGAAAACTAAGTGATATCACTCAGTTTTCATGATCCATCATCCAAACTGAGTGGGTCCCACGGATGATCATTTGTTTGTCTTAGTTTTGGATCACTGTTTTCATGACTCAAATACTCAAAATTTTGGATGTGGATGATGGAAAATGAAAACAGGATTTTTGGTGTTTTCAAAAGTTGAAAATTGAAACTCAGTGGCAATATGGTAATTTCATTCAACTTATGAAACCCACAGCTTTGTCTTGTCATGTCATGCTAACTTACACCCAACGGCTCTCTCTTTCTCAGACTCTCTTTTCTTTCTTTTTAGTTTTCTTTCTTTCTATTCTCCTCATCTCTTCATTCTTCATTTTTTTCTTCTACACAAAGCCTCCACTACTCCTCCATAAATCGCTATCACAAGCCACCACTGAACCACTCAAACCTCAAACCTCAAACCCCAAACCTCAAACCCGAATCTAAATCCTGATGATGACAAAGAACGAATCTCGATCTAAATGACTCCAGCGATCTGAATCCCGACCACTCCTCACAACAAACTTTGGCGACTCCAGTGACTCCGGCTTCGAATTCGACCGATGAAGGCTCAAATTTGAGTTAGGTTTGCTATGTTTGTGGGTTTGGGTTTGGTTTTGGCTTTTCTGTACATTTGTATGTTGGTGGGTTTGGCTTTTTGGTTGTGAGTGTGTTTGATGGTTGAATTTTGTGTGGCTGTTGGTGGTGTTTATGGTGGTCAATTCTGGGTTTGCCATTGGTGGTGGTGATGGAGCTATAGATGGTCTTCGACTTTTGTTGGAGAAGAATAGAAATTTCAAACTTTGTTGAAGATGGGTTTGCAATCTACATGAGGAGATGGGTCTCTCTGTTTTCTACAGATAGGTATTGTGAAATTGAAAAAGGAAAGTGAAATTGAAAGAGGTGCCTTAAATGGGTATTGTGAAATTGAAAAGGGAAAGTGAAATTGAAAAAGGAAAGAAGATTAAAACAAAGAAGAGAACTTTGGATGATCTACGCGTGCGATGATGTGGGAGGCGAGGGAAGAACCTTGGATGAATGGGTATTGTGAGATGCGTTACATGGGTTTTCTGATGGGATAAAATGAACCACTTTGTAGTATAGAAGAATGGGATGCGAGTAGCTGTTAGTGAACTGCTGTGTACTGTCAGTGGGTGGAGTCTATAGTTTTGGCAAAAAGTTGGGTAAAAAATGTGAGATATGTGATTGAGTTTTTAAACCAAACAGATGTTTTTGAGTTTTTGAGAATAAGTGAGGTTTGGGTTATGAGTTATGGGTTTTGAGTTTGAGTGATGAGTTTTAAGTATTGAGTGATGACGAATCCAAATGAGCCCTTAGTTATTGTAAACTAATTATTGACTGATAAAGCCCCATGCTGGCCCCGCCACCAATAGCATCTCTGAGGGCTCATTAATTTGTGTGGGCGCTTTATCAATCAGTAATTAGTTCTCTAAAAAAAACAGTAATTAGTTTACAATTCAATCAATTGGTTCATCAAATCGTAGCATCCATGGGAACATCAGTTTCAGTTTTTTTCCCTAAAACCAAGGAGTATATGGTTCAGGCTAAAATGGACACTACACATGGAAACACCATTGGTGAATCATCATAGTAATAAGTAACAACCAGAGATGTCATTAATGAAGTAGAAAAACTCTCTTTTTTTTTGTGTTGTTGTTCAAAAGAAAAACAAGAAGGAAAGGGGAGAATTGTTCCTAGAATTGTAAAAAGAATCCGATACGAATTTGCAAACTTGCAATAGCATGATGTATTATCCAAACTGTACAAAGGGTAATGTTAGAGCCAAATTTTATGTTTCCACAATAGTTAACCTTGTCAATTTTAATGAAAATAAAATCGCTTTCACTTGAATCTATCACTAATATCGCTTGAATTATACACCAATCACAGAACACAATTTAAAAAATTATTGAAAAAAAGAGAGTAAAATTTTACGAATCCAATTATATACTATAGAGTCTTTAGTTATATCCATATTATTGTTGTAATCTTAGTGTAATTTTTATAATTCCAATGTAATCTATGTCATTTTTTTAGTTAGTTACAAGCAGTTGACATAAGATTGCTTTAGTTAGAGCTAAACACATATAACACATTAGTCACATGAGTTAATCGATGAAAGTACTTGCTTAATTAGTAATTCAATAGAAATAATCAAGTTTGACCAATATTATTAGAGCTTGAATTGTATAAATAGTTACATGTAACATCTATTTGGGATATTTGAATAATAGCCAAATTCAGGAATATAACTAGGTGAAGACAGAGGGCCACCCCATTTTTATTAAAAAAATTTAAAGTTGTATATATATATATATATATACACACACACCAAAAGTTTAAAATCCAACCCCAAAATTTATAATCTTTTCCCCCCACCCCTCCCCCAAAAAAATTTAAAAATTCACCCATGAAACCCAAAAAAAAACCTGGCTATCCGTTTTGCCAATTGGCCCAACAATAACCAAAAGGAACTTCAGAAAACCATCAAAACAAAAGCATGAATCCAAATAACAAGTAAACTCTTGGACAAATCAAACAACAGTTTTCGTTGTTTAAACACTATTATCAAACAAAGCGAAATCAGATTTAAACAAAACAATCACAAATCACAAAACCCCAAACATTTTTCTACCCAATTTTCTTGCTTAGTCGGAAGCTCCAACTCTCATTCTTCTACCATGGCTCCACCTCACTAACACCGATCACCGTTCTCTAATCTACTCTTTCTCTTCTCTAATCTCTATGTGTGTGTGTGATGATGTGGTGCGTGGATCAGAGCTCTATCCTTTTTTAATTTTATGAAACCCTCGTGATGTAGGACAAGATATGGGGTTTAATTTTTATTTGTTAATTTTTAAATTTTTATGTAATTTTCATTATTTTAGGAGATAAAACTTTATTTTCTAAATTTTAGGAGTCCTTAAGGCTTTACTTGTCAAATTAGGGTCCTATTATGGTAGGGTATTAATTAGGATCATAGGAATATATATATATATATATACAAATAAAAATTATACTTTAGTCTAATCTAAGTGTATATGTGTGTGAAGCTTTTTCTTGAAGACTTGAACCCTGGCCTTTGTCCCTCACATCTCACAAACATTTATACTTATGGAGTGACCATCAAACCAAGGGAATGCAGTGGTGGTTTATGAATATTTTTATTTGAAAAAGAAGTTTTCTAGTGCCTTTAAATAGACTTGAAATATTAAAATGAAAATTGAAGTTCATAACATCAATAATATTTCTTAGGCTAGGCCTCTCTCTCTCTCTCTCTCTCTCTCTCTCTCTCTCTCTCTGGTGGATTTCGTGTTTTCCTTGAAAAAAACAAAAAAAAGAAGAAGTTTTCTAGTGCCTTTAAATAGATTTGCAATATGTAAAATGAAGATTGAAGTTTATAATATCAATATATTTTTCTAGAGCATTTTCTCATTTTTCCAGTGGGTTCCAAGTTTTCCTTTTAAATTCAAAGCACCCCTATGGACTTAAGGGTTTCGTTAAGCAAGAATGAGATCTAACCCCTTTCACAATTCTGTCGTGTGTCAATCAGTATCACATCTTCTTTGTATCCTAATATTTAGCCCATTCACGCTTCCCGATCTGCGTCAATTAGTATCAGAACTCATTAGTATATACATATCTTGATATGCCAAAAGGTGATGACAAAAGCTACCACCCTATTGTTGGTGATCGTGGGGTGAAGGCCCTCAAGGCAGCAACTCAAGCTCATGAGGAGAGAGTGGCTCGTTGATTTCATGATTTTCACAACATACCCATTGATTTGGGTTTAAATACCAACGAAGATTGTGTTAACAATAAGGATAGCTGTGAGGAAGAATTAGCTCTTGGCAATGTATTGGTAAGCACAATTCATTTCATGATATTCACACGGATTAATAATTTTATGAAAAAAAAAATTGCAAAATTTAATAGTCTTTTTATGAGGAAGAATTTCTTAATTGCATATACTTTTTTTTTTTAAGGATTTCCTTAACTACATGAATATTCACTATTCACGAGGGAAGAAAGTTTGAATACATGAATATTCATTGGAGAAGAAAGTTTAAATTTGACTACATGAAATTGTCCCTCGAAAAAAGAAAAAGAAAAAAAAGACTACATGAATTTAGATTAGAGAAGAAAGTTAAAATTTGACCATATGAATATTTAGTTCTCATGTAATTTCCATTCACTTTCTTTAGTTAGGAACTGATGGGTACTCAACATTAATGGCATGTTTGGTAGACTGTAATAGGCACTGTAATGTAATAGTTATTCCTAAGGTTTAGTTATTTTTTAGTTTGATTATGTTTTTATTACAAGGAATAGTCATTTCTTATAAATAGCTATTCTTCAAAATGAGGAATAACTATTCCTTTTTAAAATGTAGTATTAGTTATTATTTAGTAAGTGCAATAATTTTTATACTTAATATATTTCCAAATAAACAAACTTTCCATATACATCTAACAATTATAAAAATAAAAAAATTATAAAAAATAGCACATATCTCTCTTAAATTTAAAAATAACAATTTTTAAGGAGATATAATTGTGTGAGTAAGATATTTCATAAAATAAATGTTAAGTTTCATTCTAATGTTATAACTCACAACCAAACTAATGAATATGTTTAGGTATTACATTACAATACACTTTATTCATAGTAATAAATATTATAATTCATGTCGTAATCCTCATTCAGTGTACGTACACTGAATGAGGATTACGACATGAATTATAATATTTATTACTATGAATAAAATGTGTTGTAATGTAATACCTAAACATATTCATAAGTTTAGTTGTGAGTTATAACATTAGAATAAAATTTAAGATTTATTTTAGGAAATATCTTACTCATACAATTATATTTCCTTAAAAATTGTTATTTTTTAAATTTAAGAGAAATATATGTTATTTTTTATGATATTTTATTTTTATAATTGTTACATGTATATGGAAAGTTTATTTATTTGGAAATATATTAAGTTTTAAAATTATTGCACTTACTAAGGAATAACTAATACAACTCTTTTAAAGAGAAATAATTATTCCTTATTTTGAAGAATAACTATTCATAAGGAATTACTATTCTTTGTAATAAAAACATAATCAAACTAAATAATAGCTAAGTTATAAGAATAACTATTACATTACAGTACTTATTACAGTTTACCAAAAATGTCTTAAATATACGGTACGATTTTTAAGCAATTATAAGGGGAAAATCTTTTTATAAAGTCCGTCGTGACACTATAGTTATTGTTATAAACATAATTTTACAAAGAAATAGCCCACTTGTTAAAAACAAAAACAAAAACAAAAACAAAAATAGCCCACTTGTCACAAAATATAAATATCATCAATGTTACGCAAAATATCGCATACAGCACAAAATCCTCCGCTACGTTCTAACCAATACAAGACAATTTGCTACGCATTCAGCACTATGCAGAGCAAGTTGCCTGAGCGTTGGGTCCACAAGGATCACATGTAAACAACTAAACATTATCACTTTAACAAGTCGGGCCGTTGGAGTGAGACTTTTCTGCCGTGTATTGTGTATATAAATCTCAGGTTAGCACACCTGCTACACAGCCAAGCAAGAAAGTATTTCAGCTCTAGATATCAACTTTTAAGTCATGGTTCCCAGTTTCCAGCCATCCTTCATATGACCATTAAATATAGGATTCAATGGATCAGCACGTGGAATTATGAGAATATATATATATATATATATATATTTGTGTGAGGGTTTAGATACATAGTTTAGTTGCGATGCGTTTTCTCATTGCGTTTTCTTTTTTTTTTTTTTTTTTTTTTTTACGCGGGTCAGGAGACAAAAGTTACTGTGCAAAGACAAAAAATACTGTTCATACACTGTTTTGGTACTGTTTACGCAGTGTTTTTTGACACACAGCCACTGTTCACGCATTAAAAAATATTAAAAATGGGTTCCGCAATACTATTCATACATTTAAAAATTATTTTACTACAGTATTTTTAGTTTTCAGTAATTTTCAGTAACAATAAGTTATATCCAAATGAATAATATATATATATATATATATATATATATTTCTTAGTGTGCGTTTGGGAAGCGCGCTTCCCAGACGCATTTGCGTATCTCTCTCTTTTTTTTCTTTTTTTTTTTTTTTTTTTTTTTAACTTTTCAGCTTTTCCAACTGACAATTTTGACTTTTCTCATGAACAGTGCATATTATGCACTGTTTATGAACCCATAAATTTTATTTTTTATCAACTTTTTCATTAAAAATAGGTCCCACAATACTATTCACATATTTAAAAATTATTTTGTTACAACGTTTTTCAGTTTTCAGCTGTATCCAAATTTCCTGAGTTTTTTTTTTTTTTTTTTTTTTTTTTTTTTTTTTTTTTTTAACCCTATGTTATACTTTTTATCCTTTTGACCATAAAAGAAGCAAAAGCCAAAAACTTAATCGTTTCATGCCGGTTTGGGACAGTATATTTAGTTTTTTTGATAAATTTTTTTTAATGAAAATTTATTATATATACTTGAAATTTTTTTTTTTAAATTGAGCATAAAAATTAAAAAACAAGTAGTTGGTGTGCATTATCATGTTAAAAGTCATTTTGCGAGGAGTTTCCCTAAAGACTTTTCAAGTCTTCCTTTCCCCATTTCGCATCGCTCGACAGCAAGTTAAAGTCTTTCCAACTAGTCATACTTTTCTAATATTGACTCCTATAGCGTCTCTCTCACATATAAAAAAAATCTAATAAAAAGGTAAAACAATTTTCTTCTGCAAACTTGACCATTTGTGGTCATCATTAACACCGCAATAGTTTTGGAGATTTCCTTCTCTCTGCTGTAATGGCCAACCGTAGCAACACTTATCTTTGGACTACACTCCGACCATGTTTTACATCTCTTTACCTCGCCTTCCTGCTGCTCCATTTCACCAACACCGTCTCCGATGTCTCTCCTGCTCCTTACATACCAGTCGATAATATTATACTTAACTGTGGCTCCTCCAACAACTCCACTGCAATTGATGGTCGGACCTGGATTGGTGATGATAATTCTAAATTCTTCCCTCCATCACTATCACAAAACCAGGCCTCTCTAGCCACAAACCCAGTTCAAAAATCCCAATCTCCATTAGCTTCCCAAATACCCTATACCACAGCTCGCTTGTCTGTATCCGCATTCACGTACATATTCCCAGTCACTACTGGCCAAAAATTCATTCGCCTATACTTCTACCCAGCTTCATACTCCAACTTTGACCGCTCCAGAGCTCTATTCTCTGTCAAAGCTGGACCTTTTACTCTTCTTAACAACTTTAACGCTTCACTTACGGCTGACGCCGATGCTGATCCCGGTGATACCATATTTAGAGAGTTCTGTGTGAACGTCAAGGAAGATGAGAGGCTGAACTTAACCTTCACTCCAAGCGATTCCAATTCATTTGCTTTCATCAACGGAATTGAAATCCTGTCGATACCTTCTCATCTCTATTACACTCCGCCTGACAATGAAAGGTTACCCTTTATCGGCCAACTGAACGCGTACTTCATCGACAATAAAACTGCTCTCCAGGCGCTATACAGAATAAATGTTGGAGGGGGATCCATCTCACCCAATGAAGATACAGGAATGTTCCGGAGCTGGGTACCGGACGACGAGTACTTGATAGACATTTTAACATCTGTTAAACCTGTTAACACGACTATTCAACTAAAGTTCAGCGACATACCTCGGTACGCGGCACCTGAAGATGTCTATCGAACTGCTCGGACTATGGGGACGGACAAAGCTTTCAATAAGAGACACAATCTCACTTGGGGATTTGAGGTTGATTCTCAGTTTGATTACCTTGTTAGGCTACACTTCTGCGAGTTTCAACCAGAAATTACTTTTACTCACAACCGAGTGTTTCTTATTTTCATAGCAAATCAAACTGCCGAGACTGCAGCCAATGTGTGGAAATGGGCTGATAGCAGTACAGGTGTTCCCATATACAGAGACTACGCTGTGTCAATATTTGGCGAAGAAAACCAGAAGAAAATGAACCTCTCTATCACCCTACAAGCAAACCCGAATGACTATGTGAGTTATTTCAATGATGCAATCTTGAACGGTATCGAAATTTTCAAAGTAAGCGACGTCAGTGGCAATCTTGCGGGACCCAACCCCGAACCAGTTCCATTGATCTCTCCAAAGTCTGTGCCACCGATACAATCAACAGAGTCGAAGAAGAATAATAGAACAACAATAATTGCCGTTGGTGGTGGAGTTTCTGGCTTTCCTATACTCCTGATTGTCGTAGTCTTGATTTTCCGACTAGCTGAAAAAGTCAAGGATTCCGACAACTCAACAAAGGCAAGCGGGTCAACTCTACCGTGTAGTTTGTCTCGCTACTTCTCACTCGCTGAGATTATAGCAGCTACCAACAATTTTGACAAAGTATTCATTATTGGTGCTGGAGGGTTCGGTGATGTGTACAAAGGATACATTAATGGTAGTGCGGCTACCCCAGTTGCAGTCAAACGATTAAAATCCGGTCTCAGGAGTTCAAAACAGAGATTGCGATGTTGTCTCAACTCCGCCACCGCCATCTTGTTTCTTTGATTGGTTATTGTGAGGATGGAAACGAGATGATACTCGTGTATGATTACATGGCTCATGGGACCCTTCGTGACCATCTCTATAGCACCAAGTATCAGCCACTTTCTTGGAAGCGACGACTCCAAATCTGTATTGGTGCAGCACATGGGTTGAGCTACCTTCATACAGGTGCGACATATACAATCATTCATCGTGATATGAAGAGTACAAATATCTTATTAGATGAGCAATGGTTGGCCAAAGTGTCTGATTTTGGATTGTCAAAGTTTGGTCCAACTGTGTCCAAGTCCCATGTTAGTACAGTGGTTAAGGGTACATTTGGATATTTGGACCCGGAATATTATCGCTATCAACAACTTACTGAGAAGTCTGATGTGTACTCCTATGGTGTGGTGTTGTGTGAAGTGTTGTGTGGAAAGCCACCAATCATACATACGGATGAGGATGAGCCAATAGGTCTAGCAGCATGGGTCCTGCAGTGCTATCGCAATGGAAAACTTGATCAAATTGTTGATCCATCTTTGAAGGGGGAAATTGAACCAGAATGTTTGAAGAAATTTGGCGAGATTGTAGGGAATTGTTTGCTTGACAATGGAACCAAACGACCATCAATGAATGATGTGGTTGGGGGACTTGAGTTAGCATTGGAGTTGCAAGAGAGTGCAGAAAAAGATGTCAAGCTTGATTTGGCAGAAGAAATTGACATGAATGATGATGATGAGCATGCTTTGATCCCTATGTCAGATGTCAATGAAAGTGATGACATGATTTGTAGTAGTAGTGGAAAACTATTAAGTACTAATAGCAACAGTCAAGTGACCGTAGTAAGCCAAGGAAGTTTTGCTAGTAAGGATTCAGATGGATTGATGTCCCCCAAGGCAGTTTTGTCTGAGATTATAGATCCTAAAGGTTGATAAACAAAGGAAAAAAAAAGTGGCTAGTTGAATTTTTAATATGGTTGATCGTAACTGCCAAAGTCCTTACTTAATTTCCTCTTTGAATTATGAAACTTTGAATCTGTGGAACATTCCCTAATTTGCTATTGAGCCTTAGTCTTTTAAGTTCAAATGATAAGCACTCTGAACAAAATACTCACCCGATTTTTTGTGGCAATCCAAATATGACACATGCTCCACCTTTTTGTGGCAATGCCTCTATGGGGATTCCATGGGTTTTGCATCATCCGGTGAAGTGATCTGAAAATAAGTTTTTCCCGGTCTTTTGTAATGTTTAGTTGCTGTTTATTTTTTGGGTGTAGTGGAAGATTGTTCTGTTTTTGTGTTGTTGTAATAGTTTTTGTTTAGTCTAGTGTTGTCTTCAGGGTCTTGCTACTTTGGTTTAGTTTGTTTGAACTCCATTTTTCTGTGTCTGTGCGTTTCCTTTCATTAATAAAATTCCCCTGTTATGTGAAAAAAAAAAAAAATATATATATATATATATATCTGGAACATCAAACTGTGACAGTGGCATCTGCAATATTTTAGCAACATAATTAGGCATAAAAGCATGATATAAAAGCTCCAAATTCCACCAATGGGTATCCCTATCAATTAGATCGCAGCCACCTTCATATCTAGATTAATCATTTAATAGGCAAAATAATCTTGTGACAACTGATAAGAAGCACAATGGAGCCAAGGATCTTGAATTCTTGATAATCTCGAACAGATTCTCCATTTCCAAAATTTCAGCACAGACTTTGCTTTAACAATTAACTTCCTTCCTCACCTACCAAAACACTGTGCCAAGTATAAGATGGAGAATGACCCAACGTAGCATGCATAAACAGAGCTATGTGCGCCTGAAATGAGGCTATTGGGCCTAGCCTCACTTGGGCTCACAACTTATTTGTAAAGTGGGTTTAGGATTTCCTACTATGGGTTGTTCTCAGTGTTGAGACTCAATGAAACTCTCTCTCTCTCTCTCTCTCTCTCTCTCTCTCTCTCTCTCTCTCTCTATTCTTTTTTCTTCTGAACTTGTTCCAACCCCCATTTTTCCTCCCACTTCTCATATTTATAGCTCTAATTTAGTGGAGAGATCATGATCACTTCCATGGTTAGTGCAATGGGCGGTCCAATATCAATAATCATAAGTGGATGGTTAGGTGGGAGTGTAAGATGGTGAGAGTGGCTTTGGAACTTGGTTCCCATTTCCACAGATATGTTCAGTAGCGATGTTTCCTATGGCATTGCCGGGTATGCAAGGGATGGCATGTTTGAGCGTCATTCTTTCTTCATTGCTCGGGAGAGAATTTCCGAGCAGGTATCAGGTGGCAAGACTTGGGCCCGTAGTTCGTGTGTGTTCGGGCTGGGCTTTTAGGTAGATAAGGATCAGGTTCATGGGCCGCACCTCTATATTAGAGTCATAGGACCAAATGGTTTGGGTACAGAGTGCCATACATTAGCCCCCCCTTGATTTGTGATCGGACCTCGGCAAGAATCCAGGAATTCTAAATGGCGTTCGTTACCTAAGAAGTTCAATGAGGGAACATCTGAGGTACTCTAGAAATTCATCAATGCGTTCTCAAAAGGTGTGTCGGACGTGACCGTTCGGTTCAATCGTCATCATTACCTAACGGTTCGTGAACCGAGGCGGCACGGGCGTCAGTTAGCGTTGGTATCCATAACGTTTGCTAATTAATCCTCATTATTGCTCGGTAACTGTTGCTTACTTCCTTTTGGCCACTATAAATAGTCCATTCTAAATCATTCTTTCACTTTTTCACTCTCCATTTTCTGAGTTCCCTCTCTGCCGTGCATTCATTCATGTGTTTACCCTTCAACCCAGAATTCTTCCCTTCCTTAGAGCCCAAAGTAAGTTCTCTACCTCTTCTCTTTATTTCCAACTCTTCCTTTGTTCATTTTTTTAGAATTTGGGATGGGGTATGCCTTTCTTCTAGATACGGAGGCATCCTTGGCCACTTTCAGGCAAGGTTTTAACATCCCTGATGATGTGGATGTTGCGTATTGCCATGAGAGCGAAATCGCTCTCTACAGAGGGGGCAACACTGCTTTTTTTCCTTTGATGGCAATTTTGGAGGGTGGAGTTAGATTTCTCGTGGATCCGCTCTTGCTCAATACTCTTAGATACTATGGTTGTGCCCTGACTAATTTCCCCCCAACTTTTACCGGGTAGTTAGTTGTGTGAGTAGGTTGAATCAGATGTTTGGTTTACAGTTAGACCAACATGACATAAACTACATGTACAGTCTATGTGGGAATAAGAAAACAAACTATTACTTAAAAGTTAGAGACATTAGGGTACGGTTGATTTCCTGCCTACCTGACTCAAATAGGAATTCCGCCGGGGAGTTTGTTCGAGTGCGTGGCAATTGGTTTGCCGGTGAAATCCCCTGCCCCCTCTCAAGGCGCGAAGTGAGTTCGTACCGATCATTAACTTGCTTATATTTTCTATTTAGCACTATATGTACATATACATTAAATGCCGTAATGGTTTTGCCTGCTCGGATAGTTATTTGTGGTATTTTTTGTTGCAGACGGTAGAGTGTTCATCCTAGACATTAGGGTAGTGCATGTATGGGATTTAAACTTTGTGCTCAGGTCTGAAATTTTTGTTCATTCGGACAGACAGCTCCGAGCTTCCCATCTGATCCTTGGTGTTGATCCTGTGTATTCTACTTGGCAAGCTATCAGCCAAGCTCTACTAGTTGATAGTCCTCTCCAATCCTATATCGACGTACGACACACGAATTTCCTTCCCCCAAAATTCACAGCAGGCGAAGCCCATGACATTGGTCCCCGATACATCTGCTCTGACAAGCGTCAACCTGTACGGAACGAGTCGGTCGAGCGTGTGTCAGGAGCCTGCCGAGAACGAGCACACAAGCAAATTCAGCAGGAAGCCCTCGTCCAACCCGAAGCTCTCGTTGACCCTGAGGCTCCTATCCAGGAAGCCGAGGAAGTAGTCGCTGATTCTGCCAGTCTTTTCGAAACCGAAAGTGATCCAGGCGAAGATATGGTGACCTGAAAGATGATGACGATCAACCGTTTCATTCTCGGCACCAAGCCAAACGCACAACAACAATCGTCCCAGGGTTGCGGCTAGACCCCTTCTCCCCCGCCTCCTGCCCCCAGTCGGCAGCGGAAGAGGCAACGTACCACCGATTAAACAACTATCGGCCTGGGTGACGTGCCCACCAAGACCCCTCCCCAGCCATCAAGTGGCATTGTCATCCGCGAGCCTACGGCTCAGACTGGGATGCACGTGGCATCCTCTTCCTGAGCTACGTCGGAGTGGCAGCCTGCATTCGAGTTGGACGAAAAACCTCTTCCTTCTGACTCGAGTGTATGGGTATGAGAAAAAGGAGTGGGGGGTCGCGTCGCTCAAGCTCTGGCTCGCGGCCTTCTATTGCCAGAGGACGTGCATGCTTTTGAGGAGGGTACAGACGAGTCCATGGGGAGGAGGCTGCAACGGCATACTATCGCGGTAAATTTTTGTTGTTGTTGTTTGCACTTTCTCTTTACTTCCTTCTTCTTTTTGTTTTTTTACCATTAATGGCTTAGTTTCTTGGTTTTTATGCTCGTCCATGTTACTTTGTCAGGCCGCTCAACTGGTGTATATACTCGACGGGCGGTTGAAGGATCTGGGGGAGGATGCTGGTCGGGAAAAGGCCCTCAAGGATGTGGCCAAGGTGAATGCTAAGGAGAAGACTGCGGCTATCACAACTGTAGAAAAGAAGGCTGTCGCGGCTGAGAAGGCCAGGGCGGTTGCGGAAAAGAAGTGTTCAGAGCTGCAGGCCTAGATAGGGGAGACCGAACTCAAGCTGGCGGAGGCTGAAAGTATGAACACTGCGTGGGCTGAGGAGGTGGCCGACTTGAGGGCAGCCCTGGAGGCATGTGAGAATAAATGGTATAACGAGGGATTTGCTGATGCGTAGAACTCGGCCGAGCCCGTCATAAGGGATGCTCGGAAGTTGGGCTTCGAGGAAGGTTGGTTGGCTGCTTTGTAGGTCTTGGGTGTCCCTGAGGACTCCCTCTTGAGAAACCTTGACCAGATTCCCTTCCCGAACCCTGCTCTGAATGCGCAGGATCCTCCGAGGCCTGCTGATGAAGAAGAGACGACCAGTATGAGGGAATTGGTGGAGCAGATTGATTCTCATGTGGAGATAGATGAAATGGAAGTCATCAGCAACCCTCATTCTGGAAATCAACTTGGTCAGGACCTTCTTCAGCCCCTAGCAAACCCGTATCTTACAGAGACCGCCGCCCGAGAGCAGCCTGCAGATCCTACTCCTTGAGTGCCGAACCGTATTCCCATCGTCTAAGTTTTATCTTTCTTTTATTGAAATGTTCTCTTATTCTCTTTTTCTTTATTTTTATGTTATTGTTAATTTGCCTATGTCACTGGGTTGTGGTGACTAAACAATTATTTCTTTGCTGGGTTTGACATTTACATGGCCGCCGAGTTTTCTGGTCAAAACATTGCTTTAATTTCTAATATGATGGTTTGGTTTAGTTTCGAAATAATTGTTGTGCTTTTTGGTTGTTTTATGTATGTGTCGTAAATGGCCGGGTAATCCAATCCTAATTCGTCATAAAACGAAGATTGAATTACTCCGGGCGGAGCTACTTGTATCTAGAAGGGATTAGTCCCTCGGTGATAATAACAAAATTTGATGTGCGGATCTTCCCGTACTTAGGAAAATTTTTAATGTAAGGTTTAGACCTGTTTGGTGAGATGGATTGAACCGAGGATCAGGTTTCTGTCGAAATTATTTTCAAGGCTTCAACCTGCTCGGTGACATGGATCAAACCGAGGGTTAGACTTCTGTCCTTAGAATAATTTTTAAGCTTTCCACCTGCTCAGTGATATAGGTTGAACCGAGGGTCAAGCTTCTGTCCTTAGAATGATTTTTAAGGTTTCCACCTGCTCGGTGACGTGGATCAAACCGAGGGTCAGACTTTTGTCCTTAGAATGATTTTTAAGATTTCCACCTGCTTAGTGACGTGGATCGAACCGAGGGTCAGGCTTCTGTCCTTAGAATGATTTTTAAGGTTTCCACCTACTCGGCGATATGGGTCGAACCGAGGGTCAGGCCTTTGTCCTTAGAATGATTTTTAAGGTTTCCACCTGCTCGGTGACGTGGATCGAACCGAAAGTCAGGCTTCTGTCCTTATAATGATTTTTAAGGTTTCCACCTGCTCAGTGACGTGGATCAAACCGAGAGTCGGGCTTCAGTCCTTAGAATGATTTTTAAGGTTTCCACTTGCTCGGCGATATGGGTCGAACCGAGAGTCAAGCTTCTGTCCTTAAAATGATTTTTAAGGTTTCCACTTGCTTGGTGTCGTGGATCGAACCGAGGGTCAGGCTTCTATCCTTAGAATGATTTTTAAAGTTTCCACCTGCTCGATGATATGGGTCGAATCGAGGAACAATAATAGAATAACATATGTCTGCACGAGTAAATATCACTATTCTCATTAGTAAAACATATACACGATATTACATTTAACTTATAACTCATCGTACAGTTGATCAGTGATAAAACTATTTCAGATTATGGACATTCCACGGCCAAGGCAATGGTCTCTTGTCTAGGTCCTCCAAGTAATATGCTCCCGCACCAGCGATGGCAGTAACCCTGTAGGGCCCTTCATATGTCTGTGCCAACTTCCCGGCATTTGTATCTCGTATATTTCCCATGGCCCTTCTCAGAGCCAAATCTCCAGCACCAAATTCCCTCATTTTTACATCTCGACTATAGCGCCAAGCAAGTTTTTGCTGATACTCTGCAAGCTGTATAGTTGCCGCTTCACGGTATTCTTCAAACCTATCCAAACGTCCTACCATCATCTCATCGTTTTGGGTGGGATCGAATCCTGCGACTCGTGCACTGCATAGATTCACCTTAGCTGGTATCATGGCTTTCGCTCCATATGTTAAAGAGAACGGGCTCTCTCCCATGGATCTTTTGGGGGTCATTCAGTATGCCCATAAAACGTTTGGTAGCTCTTCGGCTCATCTACCCTTTGCACCGTCCAACCTTTTCTTCAGCCCATCCAAGATTACCTTGTTGGTGGCCTCAGCTTGACCATTGCTCTGTGAATACGCTGGAGTGGAGTACCTATTTTTGATACCGAGATTACTACAAAAAGTGCAAAAAGCTTTGCTGTCAAATTGCAGCCCATTATTGGATATCAGTGAGTCCGACACCTTAAACCTTGTGACTATGTTCTTCCACACGAACTTCTTCACGTCTACATCCCTGATATTGGCCAAAGCCTCGACTTCCGCTCACTTGGTGAAGTAGTCAACAGCTATGAGTACGAACCGGCGATTTCCGGTTGCCCGATGAAATGGGCTGAGAATGTCCAGCCCCTATCGCGCAAAATGGACTGCTGACAGGGTTCAATTGACCGACTGGCTGATGAATTAAGGGGGCGTGTTTTTGGCATTGTTCACATTTACGTGCTTATTCGACAGCGTCCTTCTGCATCTGTGGCCACTAAAACCCCTGGGTCATCGCTCGATGTGCCAATGAGCGTCCCCCTACATGACTTCCACACACCCCATCATGTAGCTTAGCCAAAAGTTCCCTTACTTTCTCGGGGTGTAAGCACAAAAGGTACGGCCCTTCGAAAAACCTCCGGTACAGCTTGCCATCCGTCGACAACCAATAACGAGCAGTTGTTTGGCAAATCTTGCTGGCCTCCTTTTTGTCATCCGGGACTCTATCCTCGGCTAAAAAGGCAATGATTGGGTCCATCTAACATCCCCCGGACACTGAAACCACGGTGACTATATTCTCCATAACACCGACGTTGTTTGCCACACAAATGCTCAGTTCTGCTATAAGCTCCACTTTGATTAACTGAGGAACATCTTTGGTCATTGATGATGCTAGCGTAGCTAAGGAGTTAGCATGTCTGTTCTGTGCCCGGTCCACTTAGGACACTTTCGCTATAACAAACTTGCTCATAATTTGCTTTGCCACCTGCAAGTATGCTTTCATCTGAGGATCTCTAGCTTCAAAGTTGCCTTGTACTTGGTCAACAACGAACCGAGAATCTGAATGCACCTCCACGTCCCGTGCTCCCATTTCCAAAACTGCTCTCAATCCAGTGAGTAAGGCTTCGTATTTGGTTTCGTTATTATAGGCCCTAAATCCCAGCCTAAAAGAATTCTTTAACTGAATTCCTTTAGGAGTGATAATAACGATCCCGACACCAGCACCCAGGGCACTTAACGCTCCATCCATAAATACCTTCCACGGGCGAGTCTCCACATGGCAAACTATCTCCCTATTGTTCTTTGGTGAAAATTCGGCAACAAAATCTGCAAGGACCTGGCCCTTAACCAAACTTCGCGGTTCGTACCATATGTCAAAGGAACCAAGTCGAGTTCCCCACTTAGCTATTCGGCCCGTGAAGTCTGATCTCTTCAACAGTGACTGTAAGGGATACTCGGTCAAGACTATATTGTATGGGCCTGAAAGTAATGCGGCAGCTTCCTCGTAGCATGTATTAGGGCTAACACCAACTTTTCTCGGGGTAAGTATCTCATCTCAGCATCAACTAAAGTCTTGCTGATATAATACACGAGTTGCTGCATTCCCCGGTTCCTCAGTAGCACAGCACTCACAGCATGATCGGACACTGACAAATACATAAATAAATCCTCACTAGGTTTCGGGGCCGTTGGCATGGGCGCTTGCACCAAATAATCCTTCAAATCCCGAAAAGCTCTGTCACATTCTTCGTTCCACTGAAATTCTATCCACTTCTTCAGAAGTTGATAGAATGGTCGGCAGCGATCTGCGAATTTGGAGATGAACCGATTAAGGGCGGCTAGCATCCCGGTTAACACCTGTACTTCTTTCGGACTGCTCGGTGGCTTCAGTCTTTTCACAACCTTAATTTGGTCGAGGTTGACCTCTATTCCCCGATTAGTGATCAGATACCCTATGAATTTTCTAGCCCCCACACCAAACGCGCACTTCTCAGCATTAAGACATAACTTATGTTTCCAAAGCACCTCAAACACCCCCTAAAGATCCTTTACATGTTGTACTTCCTGTTTACTTTTCATCACCATGTCATCAATGTAGACTTCGACCGTACGTCCTATCTTGTCTCGGAACATCCTTGTCATAATTCGTTGGTACATGGCCCCGACGTTCTTTAATCCAAAAGGCATCACTGTGTAATGGTAATTGGCCTCCGGGGAGATAAATGTTGTCTTTTCTTGGTCCTCAGGCGCTAGGGCGATCTGATGATATCCTTGAAAGGAATCTAAAAAGCTCATCCTCGGATGTCCGTACGTGGCGTCTACTAACTGATCGATCTTTGGCATGGGAAACAGGTCTTTTGGATATGCTCAGTTTAAATCTGTGAAGTCCATGCAAACCCTCCACTTGCCGTTCTTCTTCTTCACTACCACGGTATTTACTAACCACTTTGGGAAGAAGATTTTCTTTATCACCCTAGCCTCCTTCAACTTTTGGACTTCCACTTTCACTGCCTCGACGTGCTTCCTAGCTAATCTCTTTGGCTTCTATTTCTTAGGAGGGAACGAAGGGTCAACTGTAAGTCTATGGACAATGAATTCGGGATCCACCCCGGGTACTTCATATGGACTCCATGCAAATACATCCACGTTCTGTATCAGGAGTAACAACATTTCTACTTTATCCTGATCATTCATACTTTTCCTTATATGGAAACACTTGTCAACATCTAGAAGTATCTTCACTCTCATCATTTCCTCAGCACAGCTACCCCCCTTCTCTCATCGGGGATCCTATAATTGCTATAATGGAACCCCCTGTGGCAGGTCCTTTTGTTCGACCTGCCCCTTCTGATTAGCTATCTCCTTCCTCCAATTAACTATGGTGACTAAACATTGTCTTACCGTCTACTAGCTCCCCCTAACCACAGCAATACCTTGCTCGGTAGGAAACTTGACTTTTACATGCAGGGTGGACGGGACAGCCCCCATTGTGTGGATCCATAGCCTTCCTAGTATCACAGTGTACGGGGAGAATGAAGCAACCACTATAAATGTTACTACCACCTCCTTACCCTCCATACTCACGAGCAGAAAGATTTTCCCTCGAGTACTACAACTTTGCCATCAAACCCGACCAAGGGTGTACTATACTTAGAAAGGTCCCCATTGCTTAACCCGAGCCCTCAGAAAAGGTTTGGATACATCACGTCGGCCCCGCTTCCCTGGTCCACCATCACCCTCTTCAGCAAAAAGCCGCTTATCCAGGCTGTAACCACTAACGCATCGTCATGTGGTTGAACCGTTCCCTCCAAATCGTCATCATCGAAAGCGATAGGCTCTTGGGCAAGTTTCATCTTCTTCCCGGACGGTTGTGTGCTTGAACTGCCTTCTACTGGTACTACTGCCAACACTCCTTTCCTTCCTGCTGTGGTGAGACCCCCCCGAGTCGGCATGGATAACCTCAATAATCCCTATAAGAGGTAGGATGGGGTTCCCCTTTGTCGGGGCGCCTTGCCCTATTCCTTGGTTCCCTTCCATCACGAATTCTTTCAGGTAGCCTACCTTCGCCAGCTGCCCGAGATGAGCCCTCAATACCCGACATTACTCGGTAGAATGGCCTTTGTCTTTGTGGTAAGTACTATACAAGTTTTGATTCCTCCTAGATAGGTCGCCCCCCATCTTGTTCGACCATTTGAAGTACGGTTTGTGTTTAATCTTGTCTACAATTCTGTGCACTAGCTCCTTGAACGTTATGTTTCCCTCCCCTACTTATGCTTTTGGCTCCTGAATCCTCAACCCCCCCCCCCCCAGGTTCTGGGTGGAAAATTACTCTACCAAGGACGATTTACCATTGGTGCTTTACCTTTGCTTTGGAACTGATCATCCTCTAGTCGTTTGTACTCTTCAATACGCCTCATCAGCTGCCTCATGTCTTCGGGAGGCTTCTTAGTTAACGATTCCCGTAGTCCGGAATCCTCGGGCAATCCCATCCTAAAAGTGCTTGCCGCGATCTTCTCATTGCCCACATTGATCTCGTTGTAAAGCTCCCAGTACTGGCTAGCATAGGTGTGAAGAGTTTCCCTTACCCTCATTTTCATGGATAGCAACACATCTATCGGTTGTGGTACCCGGCTGCAGTTACAAACCAAGCACCAAACTCCTGTATAAGCTCGACAAAATTGTGGATGGAGCCCTTTCGCAACCCATTAAACCATCTTAATGCGATGGGGTCGAGGCTTGAGGGAAATACCTTACACATTAGCGCATCATTATGAGTGTGTAGAGACATCATCTAGATGTAGTGGCTAACGTGTTCCACCGGATCTGTTTTCCCATCATAGGAATTGAATGGAGGGTGTGTAAATCTGTCCGGCATCGAGGCCTATTCAATGTCAGCTAAAAACAGCAACCGAGTAGCTCTGCGTAATGCACAGCTCATTGCATCCATGGCTGCATTATGGGGCCGTCGTTCTTCTGGGGAGTCCGAACCCCGATCTACATATTCCTGCAAACGTGAACGGTCTCTGCGTCGACGGGACTCCCGCAAATGCAAACGGTCTCAATGTCGACGGGACTCATGTGAATGAGAACATTCTCGGCAACGGCGGGATCCAGATTGATTGGACCCCATCCTGTGAAGATCTTCCCCCGTGTTAGATTTTCTTTCTTGGTCGTCTCGATCCCTTCTACGGTGCCTATTTCCTACTTCCAACTCCAGATTTCTCACCAGCCTGTGCAACCGTTCAAGCTCTTCATCCCTTTCGTCAAATTTCCTATGCCTTGAAGCACTAGATACTGTTTGTTGTGTTTGGTACAACCCCTTTCCCAGGCCTGACCGCTTTTCCTCTCGTTCATGATCCCTATCCTCGCGCCTCTTTTACCTCTATTCTCGCTAGGAGGATCCCCGAGAGGATCCCATTGAACCACTTTCAGCGTCACTCCCTAAGCGTCTTCCAGACATTTTCCCATGCGTGAGTCTCGGTTGAACTACAGCTTTGTAGGAGATTCCCACAAACAGCGCCAATTGTGCGCGCTTGAAATAAGGCTATTCGGCCTAACCTCACTTGGGCTCACAACTTATTTGTAAAGTGAGTTTAGGATTTCCTACTATGGGTTGTTCTCGGTGCTGAGACTCAATGAAACTCTCTCTCTCTCTCTCTATTCTTTTTTCTTCTGAACTTGTTCCAACCCCCATTTTTCCTCCCACTTCTCATATTTATAGCTCTAATTTAGTGGAGAGATCATGATCACTTCCATGGTTAGTGCAACGGGCGGTCCAATATCAATAATCATAAGTGGATGGTTAGATGGGAGTGGAATATGGTGAGAGTGGCTTTGGAACTTGGTTCCCACTTCCGCAGATATGTTTGGCAGCGATGTTTCCTATGGCATTGCCGGGTATGCAAGGGATGGTGTGTTTAAGCATCATTCTTTCTTTATTTCTCGGGAGAGAATTTCCCAGTAGGTATCAAGTGGCAAGACTTGGGCTCGCAGTTCGTGTGTGTTCGAGCTGGTCTTCTGGGTAGATAGGGATCAGGTTTATGGGCCGCACCTCTATATCAGAGTCCCAGGACCAAATGGTTCGGGTACAGAGTGCCGTACAAGAGCATTTACGATAATACGTGGCCTTCCAAATTCTTTCCAAAATCAAGTTTGGAACATTTAATACTCTCCAATGCTTTTAAAAAAATAAAAAAGGAGGCTCTTTTCTTTTAGAAGGTAACACTCTCCGACCTTACTTAACCAACATAGTCAAGTTAAAAGATTCAAGTTCTTTGTAAACTCGATCCACCCTTATTTTTCGAGATACACAACTTATTCCACTTTGTCCCCATTAGTATGAATTCACCATCTTTGCAATCTTGTGACATAAATTCTGTGGCAATTTAAAATAGCCTATCAAATAGGATGGGATTGCTTGAATCACAAGGTGAAAGATTCTAATTTAATTAGTGTAATTTTTTTTTTTGACAAGTTAATAAAAAGAAATCAGTAAGTGTAATAATGCTAAATTGCTCTTTTAAGTTTTTAACTAAAATCTCCTCTTAAAAAAGTTGTTAACTAAAAAAACAAAAACCTTACTCTTTCTTTTTTTCCTTTTTTTTTTTTTTTCAAAAAAAAAAAAAAAAATGTAACCAAAAGATAAGCTTATTTCATAATTTGTATTGATGATTTTTTTTTTTTAATAGTGATAATTTTTAAGTTTATTTGAAAAGAGTTGTATTATTTTAAATTTTGAATTTGATAGTAGAAAAAGTAGATGAGTGGGATAAGAGTTGTTAATGGGATGGCCCCCCATTTTTACTTGGCCCATGGGCACAACGGGTTAGGCATAGCAGGCTGTTAACTAGCTAGTTAAAGGGTCAAGTCAAGCTAGGCTAAAAGAGAAAACCCTAACCCATTGGGGAATTAAAAATGAGGGATTAGAGGTAGTTGAAATCCCTCCAAATCCCTCATCTTCCTTCCTTAAAAAACTTTCAAACAATGTAATTGAATTACTCTCTCTCCCTTTACTCTACTCCCCTCATTTTTTAAACATTCAAACAGAGCATAAGATAAAAAGACTTGAAAAACTAGCATATGATTAGAATCCAGCAAAGCCAACAAGTTTGGTTAAGCCATAAATAACTCCTATAGCCATCCAGCTCGCCATCAACACCCTTAGCGAGTACTTCACAATTGGTGCCTTCCCAAGAAAAAACCTAACCCTCCAAACATTAACAAGGCAAAGCTTACAACCGCTATTATCAACCCTACCCTCACTGCATAATCCTTTACAAATATTGCCCCTATTAGCGGTACCCAAGCTCCCACTGAAAATGAAAGTGCTGAGTCTACTGACGCTCCATACCAAGAGTTTGGCAATTTCTCCTCCTCAGCGTCTAGCTCCTCGACTCCCATGTTCTCAATGCTACACTCTCTCTTCATTCGTGCCTTCTCTATGTAATATTGTGAGTGAACTGAAACGAACTCTCCTACAGCCATACTACAAGCTCCTGCAACTAACCCTGCAACTCCATTAAAGATCATAGTCTTTTCTTTTTATGACAGCTCCAATTAAAATCACTAGACCAACCTATTAAAATAATTCCATGGACACCAAGTAGATATGGCAAACAAATAAAGTATTCTTATGTTTAGATCTAATGGTACTTTACCACAATCACAAGTACCAAACAACAGCCTGAGCAACCAGACTTAACATAAATATAACAACTGGAACTATTAAGAATGGTCAAATAAGCACTATTTGATAAAGTAGGTTTTATATATACACAAACAATCTTTTTTTTTTTTTTTTGAGAAGCATATACACACACAATCTAATTCATTACAACAAAAACCTATATATCTCCCAACATAGAATTTTGCTAATGGTAAACCAATACACCAAAATATAATCTTACTATACAAGAATACTAAAATCCCATGTTCTCGATTATTCATAACTTTATTACAAAACCTAATACATGCAACACATATACTCCTCTAATGTAAACTACTTAAAAGTGTGCAATTGAAATTACCACTACTTCACTAAATACAAAAATCAATCCATTTTTTGTTTGAGAAAATGGTGACACTCTCAAAAGTCAAAAACACCATCCTCGTCACCTTTATTGGGGAGTTTGATGGCCAAGATCAGTACTCTTTGAGCCCACCATCACAAAATTGCTACAACACATCATCGCACAAGATTTCTTTGTATTATTCTCCAAATACGAAAGGACTTGCTCTTTCTCCTCCTCGGTCTCAAGCTCCATGTTTGAGCAGCACATCAATACATTCTTCTTCTTATGCTTAAAACCAACTTTCTTCTCTTTCTCTCTCTCTCTCTTGATGAGCCCCTTTGACAAACTCCACGTTTGGGCAACAAATCCAGAACGACTTCTTGGAGAAAAACCTACATCTTTTCTTTTTCTTTTCGTTGAACATCAATAGTTCAGATTCATAGGATGACATGTTAGCACTGGGTGCTTCAGTTGGAACAACGTCGTAACCCATTTTCTTTGTTGTTATTGAGAATGAATAAATCTCTAACCATGGATTGCTTTATATATTCAATGATTTTTACTTGCTTGCTAGTTAAGCAAATAGTCAATACACGAATTATTCAAACTTTGAGATTTGAGGATACATTGCATTTGGTGTATTTCTAATCTTTAAATCCCAATTGAATTAAAGAATTTGATTAATTGTAAGGGGACCGCGTTAAGCAAGTACTTAACTATAATAAAGAAAAAAAAAAAAAAAAAGACATAATCAGCCTAAGTAGAGAGAGGATCATTTCTAGAGATTGACCAAGTAATGGTGACAACAACTTATGCTAACTATTTTCTAAACTGAACATTCACAATTATTAAGGTTCCATGATATATATATATATATATATATAAACACACTAACGATGACATTTTGTGGGTACTAGCTCATAGATTAATAATCGATAACTTAAGTCTATATGTATTTAATAATAAATAAATACAAAAGACAACTTTGTAATAAAAAAAAAAGAGGAAAAAATAGCATTTGAGTCTGCCATTGAGTTGAGCTGCAGTTGTGAATGCATTAGGTTCCAACATATAGTCACTATCTTCACTATTATTTTTTTAACTAGTTTATTACCCACGGAAACATTGAATTATAATAATAATAAAAAAGGGAAGGAAAAAGTAAAAAATTGTGTCAATATTTTTGTTGGATTATTATTATTATTATTATTATTATTATTATTATTATTATTATTATTATTATTATATTCTTGAAATAGTATTGATTATTATTAATAATAATAGTGTTGTTGTTGTTGTTAATATTTGTATAACAACTAAGACACTCAACTTATATTGCATTTTGGGCATCCTAGTAGCTAGGCTAGTCATGAAGATTGCATGGCGTATTGTGGTTATCTAAAGATCATATTTTAATCAATCTTTTGCTACTATATAGATCTATGTTATACGAAAATAAAAGAAACACAAATTCACTACCACACAGATCTATTTATTCCAAAATAAAAGAAACACACAAAAAATCAAAGCCGATGGATCTTACTCCATAGACTTCTTGACTCTAAGAAGATTAGGAACGATGTACCTTGTTTGATTATTTTACTCCTTTTTGGGTTTGTCTTCGGAGTCTGAAATAAGAATGTTAATGCAACAGAGATTGTGAATAAACACATTCTTTAAATATACAAAGAATTTTACCACTTCTTCAGCAATAAATTTATATTTTTTTGTCAACCTATTATAAAAATATATTTGTGGGGAGAGGAATATAACCACCTCGTGGATTTCGGACCAAAGAAGGAATGCCACAGAGACACTCCCAAAATAAGATATCGGCCCAAGCCTTAACATTGAAAAGCCCAAACCCATGAAGTAGTAGGATGATTTGGACCGGCTATTGAGGTAATCCAAGGAACATCCTACCGAGAAGAGATCTAACGGATTCACCGAGAGAGCAATCTTGACCCCTTTTTTTCGAGAAACACAAAGAAGATGATACAGAACCCAAAGTAACAGTTATCTTCGCATTAATTAGGTGTTCCTACCTAATGTCAACCTCATCAATTGATGAATGATTAACTTAAACAATAAAGACACCTTAAAAGTCAATTTTCATGATCAAAGAATTTCAGGAGGGGTGTCTGATGGGACAAGAATCTTTCTGTCATTCAGCCAAGCTGGAAAGAGGAAGAAGGGGGGGGGGGGGGATAAAAGGAGGTAGCCCACGAAGGAGGGGATCCAGAAAAATTGAGAAAGAAGAGCAAGAGAGAGAGAAAGAGAATGCAACCAAGAATGCTTTCTAGAGAGGAAGAAGCTGAGTTGGCCCAGAGTAATAAAAAGGTAAAAAGATATCACCCATGCGGAGTTTAACAATGGGTCCTGGGCTTCAATGCCCTCGTCAAAAAGTCAAGCTACAGCTTTCACCACCAGATTTTCCTTCAAGGACAAACTGGTGGGGGAAATACCAGGTGCCTTTGTAAAAGCTTTTGACTTGACTGACCACATGGAGGAGGATTTGGACTCCAACGATGAGAATGACCAAGCCACCAAACCTGTCCGTGAGGGGCACGTAAAAATCAAGCTGTCCAAAGATACAAAGAGGCGCATTCAAGGTCCCTGGTCTAAGGCTGTCATAGTGAAGCTAGTTGGGAGAACAATGGGTCTCAGCTACATGCAGAGCAAGTTATCTCAACTATGGAGACCTAAAGGGAGGATGGACTGCATCGACCTTAGTTATGGCTTCTTCTTGGTCAAATTCTACTCCAAGGAAGATTTAGAGAGGGTGATTAAAAGAGGCCCCTGGTTCATAGGTGACCACTTCCTTTCATTGAGACCGTGGGAGCCTTTTTTCAAGCCAGCGACGGCAAATGTTTCTCTTATCGCTGCTTGGATCAGGCTCAATGACCTCCCCATCGAGTTATACGAAACTGAGGTGCTTAAGGAAATTGGTGAATCTATTGGCAAGGTGCTAAGGATTGACTCACATACAGCCATGGAGGCGTGTGGCAGATACGCTAGATTATGCGTTCAAGTTGACATCAACAGGCCGCTTGTCAATAGCATTCTCATCGGCCATTTTGAGCAGCCGGTTACCTATGAGGGAATCCAAAAACTGTGTTTTTCGTGTGGCAGACTTGGACACAAGATTGAAGCTTGCCCATACACTATCTGTAAGGAGAAGGAAACGCAAACTCCGACGGAGGAAGTTCTAGTGAGCCAAACCAACGATGAGGATAACGGAAACGGTGGCACACAAAATGCATGTGAGGCGACGAACAGTGAGGGGCAGTTTGGTCCATGGATGATTGTGAGTAGGAGAAGACACGGACCAAAAGGGATAAGGACAGGTCTTGGTACAGGGCTTGGTACAGGGAGTGTTGGTAGTGCAGCATGAAATTCATCCAACCACCTAACTCCTATTTTTGCGAAGGGAACGAATATGCCCGTTGGTGGTCCTTCAGCTAGCAAAAAATTGCCATGTAGAATTGTCAAGCCTAATACTGGAACCGGTTCAAAGATTGGAGGTAAAGTGTGGGCTTCAAAAGCCTCAGGTTCATTTATTCAAAAGGAAAAGCCCATCTCAAGCCCAAGTGGAACCAAGCTATCCGTGGACAGTTTTAAGAAGGCAGCGACTAATTTGAGTCAAGATCATAATTCCGGCCCATCTCTCTGCGTGCCCACAACCTACCCATCTTCAGTGAAAGACAAAAAGAGTTTGGCTAGGAATATCACTTCTAAAACTTCAACCAAATGTGCCGCTACTCCTTGTGTAGAAGGTTCAGTTGAGAAAATCTCCATTTCTCCCCCCACCCACCCTCTCTTACCTCGGTCTGACCCCAACCTTTCCAGTTGCGCCACCTTTGAATTTTTGGCAAAGTCTAATGTCGAAAACAGTTGGCTTGACGGAAGTGAGAGTGATTGGAGCTCGCATGCTCATCATGTCGGAGAGAAGAGATCCTTCTCCACGGAGGATACGCCAAAGGATAGGACCCTTGATCTTAACCTTCAAACAAATGTGGGTGTTCAACTTTCAACCCAAAGTTTGGATAGCGAAGATAGGAGTATGGCTGAAGATCAAATGGTGTTCGATGAGGGAAGCAGAGCTGCTTCGATCCTCTAAAGTGTGTTATATGGCTTTTTTCCTCCAATTCATCATGAATTTTATTATCTGGAATAGTAGAGGAGCCCTAAAGCCTAATTTTTAGGGACATATTAGTAATCTGGTCCAAGAGCACAATCCAGCCATTTTTGTGGTTATGGAGACTAAATTGGGAGGGGGTAGAGCTAAGGCAATTACAGACAGATTGCCGATGGATGGAGCCATTCACACAGATACCATCGGATACTCTGGTGGTTTATGGCTCCTTTGGAATTCAGATTTAGTGGAAGTGGATTTGCTTGCGAAGACAGAGCAGGAAATACATGTTGAAGTTAAGGTACGAAGTTCTAGACTCACTTGGTTGTTTTCTGCTATTTATACTAGTCCTAAGAGTGAGGAAAGAAGCATTTTGTGGAAAAATTTAACTAAAGTTGCAAAATTACACAAGTTGTCGTGGGTTATGGCTGGAGATTTTAATGAGCCACTAATTGATGAGGATAAATTTGGAGGCAGGGGTGTTAACATCAATCGATCTCTGGCTTTTAAGGATTGCCTTGATAGATATAGTATGGTAGATATGGGATTTTCTGGTCCTAGATATACTTGGACTAATAAAAGAGATTTCAGTAATTTGATTCTGGAAAGGATTGATAGATTTTTCATGAACCTGGATTGGTGTGTTATTTACCCGAATGCCAGAGTAACCCATCTCCCTATGTGTCACTCTAACCATTGCCCTGTTCTCATGGAAGCTCTGCCAGTTAGATCAGTCAAGCTTATCAGGCCTTACAGGTTTCAGGAGTTTTGGCTTTCCGATATCTCTTTTCCCACCATTGTCTCTAAAGCTTGGAATGGGAATAGGGTTCTAGCAGAGTCTATTGATTGTTTTTCGAAGGATGCAACAGCGTGGAATAGAAACCACTTTGGTAACATCTATTAGAAAAAAAAAAGAGAATTTTAGCTAGAATTTATGGTACCCAAAAGGCTCTGTCTAACAATCCTAGCTCATCTCTTATTAATCTTGAGAACCATCTCCAAAAAGAGCTGGAGACTATCCTGGATCAAGAGCGTGATATCTGGATGTTGAAGTCTAGGCTGAACTGGATGATTCAAGGGGATAGAAACACCTCCTTTTACCATGCTTCTACCCTTGCCCGGAGAAAAAGAAATCACATTGCGGTAGTCAAAGATGATAGGGAGTCGTGGATCACTAAGGAAAGAGAGGTCATGGATCATTTTAGGGAAAGATTCCATACCTTGTATACCACTGGCCAAGAATCAGTCTCTTGGAACCCCCCTTGCTTGGTCCAATGGTATGTTCAAATTTCAGAGGAGGTGAAGCAATCTTTGGATGTCATAGTTTCCATTGAAGAAATTAAGAAGGCTCTCTGGTCCATGAAACCTTACAAGGCCCCGGGGCCGGATGGGTTACATGTTGGTTTCTTTCAAAGATTTTGGCTCATAGTTGGGGATTCAATGAGGAAGGAAGTCGAAATAGTCTTCATTGAAAGGAAAGTTCCCAAATATCTCAACAATACTCATATTGTCCTCATCCCTAAGATACAAGGTCCGGAAACTATTGGGAACTACAGACCAATCAGCTTATGTAACTCAGTCTACAAGATCATCTCCAAGATTATTGTAGCCAGGATTAGGCTGCACTTGGACACTCTTGTCTCTCCTTGCCAAACTGCTTTCGTCCCAGGTAGGAGAGGTGTTGACAATGAAATCATCGTCCAAGAATTAATCCACACCATTGGGAAAGTTAAAGGTAATAAAGGGTTCATGGCCATCAAGATCGATCTAGAGAAAGCCTATGACAGAATTGAGTGGAGCTTTATTAGGGAGATGCTCACCCTTTTTAATTTCCCAGAGAACTTCATTAAGCTCATCATGAGTTGTGTTACCTCTGTGTCCACTTCTCTCTCTTTAATGGTGGTAGCCTTGATCCTTTATCTCCCTCGAGAGGTATCAGGCAAGGCGATCCCCTCTCTCCTTATCTTTTCATCCTTTGCATGGAGTTCTTGGGCCATTTAATTGAGGATAAATGTGCTGCAAAGTTATGGATTCCTATTAAAGCATCTCGAAGTGGCCCGGCTCTTTCGAATCTCTTTTTTGAGGATGATTTGGTCCTATTTGCCAGTGCAAATTCTAAAAATTGTGCAACCATCAGTTCTACCCTCCAAGAATTTTGTGCTAAATCTAGGCAGAAAGTTAGTGAAGTAAAGTCTCATGTTTTCTTTTCTCCTAATGTTGACCCTGAAGAAAGAGAAGCTTTATCTGGCATTTTGGGTTTCAACTCAACCACCAATCTTGGCAAGTATTTAGGTTTTTCTATGAAACACCCGGGGAGGCTGAGGCATGATTTTGGTTTCATTTTGGACAGGGTTAAAAAGAAACTTGTTGGTTGGAAAGTGAACCTGCTCTCCATGGTGGGTAGAATGATCCTCATTCAAGCTTCATCTTCAGCCATTCCTAGCTATGTTATGCAGAGTAATTTGTTACCCAAAAAAATTCTCAATGGCATAGATAGAGTTAATAGGAATTTTCTGTGGGGGTCCTCTGATCATACAAGGAAAATGCACTAGGTCAACTGGGATACTATAACTAAGCCCAAAGATGTAGGCGGCTTGGGTCTCCAATCTGCAAGAGGTAAAAACACGGCTCTCCTAGCTAAACTCAATTAGAGATTCCACACCGAAAAGGAATCTCAATAGGCCAAAGTTCTCAGATTTAAGTACTGTACAAAGCAGCGGATTAATTCCAGAAATAAGTCAAAGCTTCCAAGTTCTTCTACCTAGAAAAGCTTAAAAAAAGGTGAATCTGTCTTCAAAAAAAGGTTTAAATAGGTGCCAGGGCATGAAAGTAATCTTAATTTTTGGTCGAATTGCTAGTTAAATAGTGGTCCCATCATATCAAGCATTCAAGGCCCCCTTCCCCAAGGTTCGGCCAGCTTCACCTTGAAGGACCTTCGTGCCCCATATGGTTGGAACTGGGCTGCAATACCCTTTGATATTCCCCCAAAAATTAAAGCTGACATTCAAGCAATTCCATTATCGGTAGTTGTTAGAAGCAATGATAAATTGGCTTGGAAGTTTTCTGCTAAGGGAAGTTTTGATATGAAGAATGCTTATCTTTTAGCTACTGATCAGATGGAAGCTGATTCTTTCTCGGGTTCTTGGATTTGGAAGCTTCAAACCTTGCCTAGAATCCAAATGTTCATCTGGAGGTGCATGCACAATAGCATTGGTGTCAAGGAGTGTTTAGCAAAAAGAGGTATTCCTTTAGACACTTCTTGCCCTTTGTGTTTTGAGCAACCTGAGTCTATTTCCCATGCCCTTCATGACTGTTGCCTAGTCAAACCGGTTTGGCATTAGCTGGGTGTTCATAATTTCAATACTAATTTTTTTTTCTCAAGACTTTAATGCTTGGTTGTTTTCTAATGCGAGTTCAAAGTCTTCTCACATTGTCAAAGGTGTTCCTTGGTACTCCTTATTTTCTTTTGCCGTCTGGTCTTTATGGAAGCAAAGGAATCAGGTTGTCTTCAACAACAGAGGAGTCAATCCGAACCTTACCAACTTGATAATTGTGCAAGCAATGGAGTATGTGCTCTATGTTACTCAGCCAAGGTGTAGCAACCGCATGGCAATCAGACAAGTTAGATGGGAAAAGCCAAGCACAGGTTGGGTAAAGCTTAATACCGATGGGTCTGCGAATGCTTCCTCAGGGTCTGCTGGAGGTGGAGGATTGATTAGAGATGAGCGTGGTAATTGGATCATGGGCTTCACCAGAAAAATCAGTAAAACTAATAGCTTCCTAGTTGAAACTTGGGCTTTGCGGGATGGTCTCCTCTTGTGTAACCAGCTAAACTTGAATGTTGTCATGGTTGAACTTGATGCCAAAGCTCTAGTGGATGCTCTCAATAATCCCGCTTATGCCAATACCATTGTATCCTCTCTTTTTGATGACTGTAGACGTCTAGCTGCTCAGATTCCCCATCTAAGCATCAAGCATATCTATCGTGAAGCAAATAGGTGTGCTGATTGTCTAGCTAACTTAGGCATTTGTCAATCCTTAGATTTTATTTCTTACTCTTGTCCTCCTGTGGAATTGGTGCCTCTTGTTGAGGCTGATAGCTAGGGGATGTTTTTTAACAGGCTTTGTCCTAATTTGTTGTTCTCTCGTTAGTGCTTCTTAATGTTATTTCCTTTTTACCAAAAAAAAGAGAGAGAGAGAGAGAGAGAGAGAGAGAGAGAGAGAGAGAGAGAGAGAGAGAGAGATCAAGAATCTATATTCACTTTTATTTCATACATTGTACTCGGGAAGTAGAATTTCTCAACCAAAGTGTCTTTATTTAACCATCTTTGTCTTTCAATTACTTGTCTAATCTTCCCATTATGGATTTTTTTACCTTTTCTTAGAAATTAATTGTGTTGATCAAGAACTTTTTGTCAGTTTGAGTTTTTGAGCCCCACAATATTTATTTGAAATATAACAAAGGAAATTGGTCTAGAGCTGCAACATTATTTTTGATGAATTGCAAACTGAGCTGTCAACCTCACAGTCGATATCCCAAGTATGAAAGGAACATATATAAGAACTTTTATCTCAGCAAAAATATGTCCCACATCATCATTTAGGAGAAGAGAAAATTGCTATACGAAGTTCATGTACAGTGCCTTCCTATTATATCAAAAAAACCAATCTCAGGAGCAAAAGCACAAACATGAAGTACCTCTATATATCTTTTGGTCCAGGAAAAAAAAAGTATGGTTGTTACTCTCTTAATAGACAAAGCATGTAACAATTGTTTCTTTCTTAATTGCAAAATAGTTTGATCTCTCTATCTCTAGCTTCAATCAGAAAACTACCTACTCTAAAGTTAAATTTGTCATAATACTTAATAAGCTTAGCTTTATTTTCTACTCATTACTTGCCCACACACACGTACATAAATACATACATACTACACATTGTTTATATTATTATGAAAAACAAAATACAACAAAATAAAATAAATGAGTTATATGATATAGTTATAATTAATTATTAGCGAAACTACATTATTGGTCCTTAATTTTTATCTTGTGAGTGCATAGTTTCCTTAAAAGTTTCTAATGAGTGCTATTGGTCCTTCAAGTTCAAAAAATAAGAACTGTTTTTTTTTTTTTTTGCTGAATAAAAATAAAAAATAAGAATAAGAATTATTAGTTCTTTGGTTAATGAGAAAACATTCTACTAGGAGCTGGCGTAAAACCAGTGTTTTACGCCAGCCAATAAAATATCACCATGTGTCCCTCCTTGGTTGTGCCGTCCTTTACTAGTAATATTCTACTTTCCTAAGCGCAAAACAACCCAAAAAATGGCTCTTTATATTTTATAAATCCAGAAAATAAAGACAGAAAAAGAATCGAAAAAGAAAAACCTAGAAAGAAAGGACGGGCGTGAAAGGCTTTCTCATCAGGATCCTTCGTCTGCTAACTCCATTTAGGTCTCTCTCTCTCTCTCTCTCTCTCTCTCTCTCTCTCTCTATTGTACAGTTCTTGGAGAGAGACACTTGCTGATGAATATGGATATGGGTGTCTGCTCAAGCTTTAAACTTTTCATTGTATAATGAGCAGAGGCTTCAATCTCTCTTTCTCAGAAGAAGATGGCTCTGCAAGAAGAGGAAACCCAACAGCTGCTAAGTCCTGCAACGGTCATTGATGCTTTGTTCTGTGAGGAAGAGAGTTTAAAGGATGAGAATGGTATTGGGGAAGAAGGGAGTGATGAAAATGTGAAAAAGCACTCATTTTTCCCTTCGGTTTTGCTAAAGAATGACTTGGTTTGGGAGGATGATGAACTTGTGTCCCTAAAATCCATGGAGGGAGAGACCCATGTGTGTTTGAGCAGAGGGCAGGAGGAAGCAGAGGGCACGGCGAGAACTCTTTCTTCTTCGAAATTGTTCTGCTCCGGCGATCTATGTGGTGGTGGTGGAGGTTCGGCGTGAAGGAAGCAGAGGTGAAGGCGTGAGCTTTTATTTGAGGGCTGGTTTTCTTTCTTCGTTCTGTTTGGAATCTGTTTGGAGAGGGGTTTAAGTGTGAACTTTATGTTTTCCACGTAGCGATTTTTTATTGGCTGGCGTAAAACACTAGTTTTATGCCAGCTCCTGATAGAATGTTTTCTCTTGGTTAACATTATTTTTTTAAAAAATTATTTTGTTAAAAAAAATTCCACATATTTTCCTGTGACTTCCTCCTATGCTTTATCTTCCTTCTCTCCCAACGGGTGGCCCTATAACTGTTGCTACCGTTACTGCTGCTTCAGCTACTCCCACCACCATTCGCCACTGGCAATTTACAAACTATCGTCGTTGTCACCACATCAGCAGCACAAAACATCTCTATGTCCTTCACCAATCACCACGAATCTTCCTTGATGGCTAATCTTGAAGGGTCTTTACGTATCTTTGTTCTTAAAATTTGTTTCCAATGGATCTATAAATAACAGAAAGAGGTTTAAATATTTTTCAATAGTCTTCAAACATTTGAATGATTTTAAGTATTATATTCAAATTTGTTTTCTTTTGCAAAATGTTGAAGATTTTTTTTTTTTTTGGGCCCAACCAATATTTGCAGGGATCAATGGTTGCCTTTTAACAGGTAGGGTTGTATGCATTTATCCTTTTGTTGGGTTTCTTGCCCCCAATCAATAAATGTGTCCAATGAATCTTGATTTGAGAGAGAGAGAGAGTTTTATAAGACTTTGTATGGTCAAAGGTGAATCTACTTACTTTGCCAACAGATTTGGTTTGCCTTTGATGTGATTTGGTAATAGGATTGGAGGTTTGGAAGACGGCGAAGCAAAGAAAAAGGAGGAAGAGAGAGGCTGAAGCCAATCTTCATTTTTAATTTTTTAAAAATATATAAATATTAATTAAAGGTTATGTGGCAAAATTAAATAGCTAACATATCGTTACATCCCTAAGTTGTCACGTTAGTTTGTGTTTCATGAACCACAAAGACAATAATACTAACAGAGTTAATAAGTCAGTTCGTGTTTCGTCAACCACAGAGACAATAATAATAACAGAGTTAACAAAAAGACTAATAGTGTTTATTTTTTAAACTTAAGAATAGCACTCACTTGAAACTTCACAAGTATAGGTGCTTGTGGGGTGTGGGGGATAAAGGCCAGGGTTAAAGTCTCCAGGAAGGAACTTCACACACATATACACTTAGATTAGGTTAGAGTAGAATTCTATCTTGTATAAAAATAAATAAATAAATAAAAAGAAGAAGAAGAAGAAACTTAAGAATCTAATTATGCTCATAAAATAAACTTTAAGGACTAATAATGTAGTTTCGCCATAATAATTCTTTGCTAGTCAATGTTAGCGCTTTTAATATTTGTGTTAGTGTTTAATTTAATTTTTAAAAAACTTTTGCTCTCCAAAAGCAATGAAAAAGTCTTCGAGAAAACGATGATGCAAAAAGGGGAAGGTTTTTGCAAATTAAGATTACCTAATAACATTTATAAAAAGAAAAAAGGAAAAAAAAAAAAAAAAAAAAAAAAAAAACACCCAATACCACTACCTTTTTAATTACAAACATTAAAGTTATGTATTCATACAAATTGATATATGTCATTTAAAAAAAAAAAAAGAAACCCAAAAAGATTGCAACGCAAAAAGGTAAAACCTTGGAAGAGAACTCAAACCCTGTAAAGGGTTTTGCACTGTTCTTCCTCCAGCAAGAAGAAGCTTATTCATGGTGAGGAATGATATCTAGAATAGGTTTAAATGGAAAATTGAGAGAGAGAGAGAGAGAGAGTTTTGGTTATATATATCTCAAAATCAAGTAAAGAATACCCTAAGAGAAGATTTCTTAAAGAGAGAACTCCAATAAGAATCTTATTTCTGTAATGAATCCTGCATATTGATGTTGGGTAAGCCTTTCCCTCTATGTTTTTTATTTTTTATTTTTTATTTTTTTTTACTAAGAAAATGATTTCTAATTAAGTGATTTGCTACCTTTTTAGGAATATAAGTATCTGCTCTTTGCTGTGTGGGCTAATGATAAATTTGTTAGAGAAGCCCAAAATATAATATGAACTTTTTCTTTATTATTTTTTTTATGAGAGTAGACCACAAATTGAGAAGTCTTATTCTATTCAAAATGTATTATCAACTTTTTTTCCCCAATGTATAAACATTTCACACGACTTTCATTGAGATAAACCTGTGCATCGCACCGACTAGTGACTAGTAATTGTTATATGTTGTGTTAGGTTCTAAGGACTTAGGATTTTATGTATTTAGAACTCTAATGTGTAATATTGGCAAACCATGATCAAAAAAATATGTTTAGTCTTGTTTAGGCTTGCTCAAAGTTGTTTAACTGTTGTAAAGTTGGAATCGAGAGGCTGTAGAAGTCTTTGTGACTTTCAGCCTGGCTTGATCGATCGAAGGATAGACTCGATCGATCAAAAGTCGGCCAAATCGTTTTTTCTGCAGAATTTCCAACTCAACCCTACCTCATTAAATGTTTAGGGTTTTATGTTTTTGCCCTAGATATATAAGACAAAACCCTAGCCACGTTTTCAGAGTTGCTCCTATTGTATTGTTGCTTAAACTTTTCTATTTTGTGTAAATCTCTTGTGAGATCTAGAGGAGCTTTCCTTTACACAAAGTTTAGGGTTTTCAAGGTAGAGATTACTTCAACATCTTGATGATCAACTCGGTTGCTGCCATTGGAGCTTAAAGAATAACAAGCGTGGGTGCTTGTAGATGATTGGAGAATCCAAGAAAGAAGGAGTCCGTGGATTCAGAGCTTACATGTGGTCGTGTCAGTAAATTCTACTGGTGGGTAGCATTAGGAAGTCAAGTGGGGAGCTTGTAAGTCCTTTTGTATGAACTTCGATTCTTTCATAGTGGATTCAAGTTTACCTTGAGGATAACTAGGTCAAATCCTCACCAGGTTTTTACCATGTGATTTCCTAGGTCATCATATCTTGTGTTCTTTATTTTTCCGCTACTTTTTATATTCTTGATATGATTATTTGAGTGTGATAACCTAGAATTGCATAATTTGACTAAGTTAATCACTTGGCTATTAACTAGGTTAATCCAATTGTTGTTTTAAAAGGTCTAAAAACCTATCAAGTGGTATCAGAGCGGGTAGTTTTTTTTGTTGTAGATCTTTTGATCTCTGAGCTGATCCTTGACCCCTGTTGTCATGGATTTTCGAAAAATCTTTTTACTTATATATCAACTTGTCTACTTGTTGTCTTTGCCTCTTGTTGTTTTTGTTAAATCTTTCCTTGAGTATCTTGGTATAATCATATGTGATAAGAATTATTTATGCTATACTGCTTTAACCACCTTAAAGGCACGTGATTCTTGTCTTTGGTATTTGGATAGTGATTGTTCCAGGCATATGACAGGAAACAAAGGTTTATCCAAAACACTTTTTGAAGGAAAGATTGGGACAGTTACTTTTGGAGATGGAAGCAAATCTATGATTAGAGGCATTGGAACTGTAGATATTCCAGGATTGCCAGCATTTGAAGATGTTTAGTATGTTGATGGACTGAAGGCCAATTTACTCAACATAAGCCAGATTTACGACAATGGATTAAATGTTCTTTTCACCAAGTATGAATGTGAGATACTTGATGGAGGAGGTGACTGTATGTGTGTTGGTGTAAGGACAGCTGACAATTGTTACGGCATAACACCAAGTGTGAACAGCAAGTGCTTTAGTGCAAAGATTGATCAAGTTGATTTGTGGCATCAACGGTTGGGACATGCTAGTCATAAGCAATTAGAGAAGATTTCCAAATGTGAGGCAGTTATTGGTTTACCTAAGTTTGAGAAGATAGATAAGTGCATTTGTGGACCATGTCAGATAGGTAAACAAGTGAAATCCAAGCATCTGTCTGTGACTAGTGTTCAAACTTCAAGACCTTTAGAGCTATTGCACATTGATTTCATGGGTCCTGCCAGAGTTCAGAGTTTGGGTGGAAAGAAGTATATTATAGTTGTTGTGGATGACTTTACTAGATATACTTGGGTTGTGCTTTTGAAAGATAAAGCTGAGGCTCTTGAGAAGATGATACATCTGTGCAAGAAATTGCAGGTTGAGAAAGATACTGTGATAGCCAGAATAAGAAGTGATCATGGAAGAGAATTTGAGAATACCAAGCTGGCTAACTTCTGCAATGATCAAGGTACCCATCAAGAGTTCTCTTCGCCCAAGACACCTCAACAGAATAGGATTGTGGAAAGGAAAAACAGGGTTGTTCAGGAGATGGCACGGGTTATGTTACACAACAAAAGGTTGCCAAAATCCTTATGGGGAGAAGCTGTCAACACTGCTTGTCATACACTCAACCAAGTGTATTTCAGACCTGACTCCAAGAAAACTCCCTATGAACTCTGGAGAGGGAAGAAGCCTGTTGTCAAATATTTCAAGATATTTGGCAGTGACTATTACATTCTACGTGATAGAGAGAACCTAGAAAAGTTTGATGCAAAAAGTGATAAAGGATACTTTCTAGGATACTCTTCCACTAGTAGAGCTTATAGAGTGTACAATCTGAAAACCAAAACAGTCATGGAATTTTCAAATGTTGTGATAAATGATGAAGTGTGTTCAAAAGCACTTTCAGAAAGCACTGCTCTTGCTCAAGATAAGTCTCTAGAAGTTGATGATTCACTTCCTGCTGAGTATGTTAGGAAACATAGTGAGGAAGAGCTGTTGTTGTTGAATGATACAGTTTCAGTACCATCAAGTTCAGAACCATCCACTCCGGTTTGTGAAAATCAACAGGTAATGTGAGCTCAGTCCTCCATCTGAACAGAAAGGTACCTCCACATCTTTAGTTAAAGGTCCATCCTCTAGAGTGAGACTGAATCATCCCTCCACAAATATATTGGGTAGTCTGAATGATAACATGAGATTGAGATCAAAAGCCTTGAATGTGATTACTCACTCATGCTATCTGTCCCAATTTGAACCGAAAAAGGTGGATGAAGCACTTCAAGATGCTGATTGGGTAAATTCCATGCATGAAGAATTTCATTAATTCGTTCGGAATGATGTGTGGGAACTAGTTCCTAGACTGAAGAGTGTGAATGTGATAACTAAGTGGATCTTTAAGAACAAGTCAGATGAACATGGCACTATGATCAGAAACAAATCAAGACTTGTTGCACAAGGGTACACACAAGTGGAAGGAATTGATTTTGATGAGACTTTTGCACCAGTAGCAAGGTTAGAATCCATCTGGATACTGTTAGTCATAGCAAGTCACCTAAACTTCAAGTTGTATCAAATGGATGTCAAGAGTGCTTTCTTGAATGGAATGATACAAGAAGAAGTATATGTTGAACAACCTAAAGGCTTTGTTGATCCTCACAGACCAAATGATGTTTACAAATTGAAGAGAGCCCTCTATGGGTTGAAACAAACTTCTAGGGCTTGGTATGACAGATTGACTGCATATCTCACCAAGCATGGATTCAAAAGGGGATCTACAGATACAACTCTCTTCATAAGAAATGATAAGACTGGTTTTGTTGTAGCTTAAATTTATGTTAATGACATTGTTTTTGGTGCTACTAATGATTCTCTTGCTCATTCTTTTGCAGATGAAATGAAGGCGATGTTTGAAATGAGATAATTGGTGAACTGACTTACTTTTTGGGATTGCAGGTAAAGCAAACGGAGTCAGGAATCTACATCAATCAAGCTAAATATGCAAGAAATCTAGTTAAAAGATTTGGATTAGACAAGGCTGCTCATGTTAGAACACCGATGGCTGCTAATGCAAAATTAACAATTAATCCATCAGGTGAGTCTGTTGATGTTACTTTGTATAGAAGCATGATTGGATGTCTTTTATATTTGACTGCTAGTCGGCCTGATATCTCTTTTAGTGTTGGTGTTTGCTCTAAATTTCAGTCTAATCCTAAGGTCTCTCATTTAAATGCTATTAAGAGAATTATAAAATATGTGAGTGGAACCTGTGATTATGGATTATTTTATAGCAAGGAGTCTAATTTGTCTCTTGCTGGTTTTTCCGATTCTGATTGGGCTGAGAATGCTGATGACGGAAAAAGCACCACTGGGGGGTGTTTTTATGTAGGAGCCAATCTTGTGGCTTGGATGAGTAATAAGCAAAATTTTGTTTCTTTATCCACTGCTAAGGCAAAATATATTGCTACTGGGAGTTGTTGTTCTCAGCTTCTTTGGATGAAAAAGCTTTTGAGTGATTATGGGATTCCTCAAGACACCATAGTTGTCTATTGCGATAACTCTAGTGCTATAGATATATCTAAGAATCCTGTTCAGCACTCTAAGACCAAACACATTGAACTTAGATATCACTTCATTAGGGATTTGGTTGAAAAGAAAATTGTTGTTCTTGAGTATATCCCTACTGATCGTCAAAATGCTAACATCTTTACCAAACCGCTTGATGGAAGTAAGTTTGAGACACTTCATCAAGTAATTGGTGTGCTTCGGTGTCCCTAGTCTCTTTTGGCTTTTATGGTCCTTGTGCTTCGTTACTTATTCCTCTGTGACCATTGTTCTTTGGTATTTGTGTTTTTGTTTTTTTTCTAGGACTTGCATTGCATTACATTCATGTATTTCATTCTAGGATTTATTTGTTTTCTCTTTTAAAATAAAATTAAAAAAAAAAAAAAAAAAAAGGAGAAAGCAAAAATATGTTTGACATTATTTTTCTTGGTTTTTGAAAACAAGGCTGGTCAATTTTTTTTACACATAACATGTCTTATGTACCTTGTTTAGCTTTAATGAGCTTACTTTATTGCACTTTACTGGTTGAAACTTTGTAGTACATGTTGTGTGGGAAAGATGTTTATGGTCATTAATCACTTTGTCTTGATCTTGAAGTCATATGTTATTTGACTGTCAAACTTGATTCTTTTGAGAAAGGCATAAATAACCATCTCACCACTGCTCAATCGTCAATCATGAACACCTTAGTGCATATCATAAGATTTTGTGCTCTCGTAAGTGTAGCACATGCACAAAAAGAACATAAGGTGTAGTCTTTGTTTAAATCACTTAATTAAAATTGGTGTGTACTATTAGGCTTGATGCCAAATCACATAATTAAAATTGGTGTGTATATTATGAGGCAAATTCAAGAATCTTACATGATTGCAAGCTTATGTTCTAGAAGATGTGGGAGTTATACGATGTAACTCTTTAGGTGATAGTCTCTTTTAAATTCTGTGTGATGAATTTTGTAGACTTTGTGATTGATTTCTATTCACATATCACCTCACATGTATCTCAAACTTTTGCTAGTTGCACACACTACACAAGTTACTCTTTGCTAAACACTGTACATGTTATTGTGTGTGTTTTTGGTCTGACCAACCAAGTTTGAAAATACCTTGTGTATTATGCAAAACATTTTTTTTGCTTGAGAATTTAAAGAGAAAATGGTTGAAATCTTCTTTGGAGAAACTGGGATTAAAATTTGGTTTTTTTGAAAAAGCATTCCATTTCATCTCATACTCATGCATTTTGTTTCATCAATTTTAATGCTTTGAGAAGTTATTTTCAAGAATTGGTTTGGGTTTTTCAAAACTGTGTTTTTTTTCTCAAAAATTTTGTGAGCCTCTGCCTGTTTCGATCGATCGAAAATGTGCTTCAATTTATTTTAAAGTCTTGGATTGATTCGATCGATCGAATGTGATTTTCGATCAATCGAATGTCGCGAATCAGGTTTTTAAAACACTGTTCTTTGACTGATTCAAAACACTTTTTCAAAAGTTTTTTAAACTTCCTTTCTCTCTCCGACTCGACAAGGCTAAAGGTTCAATTTTTTGTCGTTTTCCTCCAAAATTTTTGCAAGGTTTCTCTTTCCTCAAGCTGGTAAGACTATTTTGCCCTTCCTTTTGAGTTTATTTTCAAGTTTTCATGCATTATACACTCAAATTTTCGGACTATGCATAATTTAGGATTTTTGTTGATTCAATCCTTATTTTGTGAAATTGGTCAATGGGTTTTTGTGGGGACATGATATAAACATAATATTGATGGTTTAATCTGATCAATTTTGGGTTTTGTGAAAAATTAAAAATTCTAGGGCTTGTATTGCATCCAATTTGGGAATTTTGTTCAATTAGGTTAAAATTGATGAAATTGGCTTGTTATTTTGATGTAATTGAGCATTATACTGTGTGTTGTGTTATGTGATACTCAATTCATCAATTTGTTTTAAAAAATTTCAACAAGTGGTTTTTCAATTTTGGGGTTTTTTGTTAGAAACCCTATGCTCAAGCCAATTTTGTTAATCTGACCTTTAATTGAACTTAATTTTTACTGCATTAGAACATGCATCATGAAATTTTAATTGTTCATACATCATATAGATTGTTTATTCTATTTTTGTGCTAATTTGTAGTTTGCCCTTGGATTTTTTTTGTTTTTGTTCTTTTGGTTCCACTTTGTGTCTCTGTCCTTTCCTTAGCATCAAGCCTAGGAAGACTAGAGCTCGTAGGTTTGTTCCCTCTCCTTCTCCTCCTCCACCTTCCTTTGACCGTGAGAGGTTTCCAAGTGAGAAAAAACAAGAGATTTTTGAGTAGTTGAATCTTAAGAGGAAAATCTGGGCTGAGCGTTCTGTTATCTTAGATGAGTTAGATCCTGCCATTAGGGAAAATTTTGAGCGTCGAGGCTGGTTACCTTTGTTGGATATTTCTGATCCTCCTCCTCCAGCTACCTTGATTAGAGAGTTCTTTTCGAACATCTCTATCCACGTCTATGATTCCAACACTCTAGTTAAGAGTTGTATACGAGGCGTAGCGTACACCATTACTCCTACGGTAGTGGCTGATGCTCTAGGGGTACCTTTGGTCTGGCACCCTGTTTACCCTTATGATGAGTCTTCTTTGTTGAGTGATGTCATGTTTTACATCACTGGGTCTTCTATCTAGTGGGGTTTTGATCCTCGGATCACCACTGCTAAGCTATCTGAGTTGCATTATCTTTTCTTTAGGATAGCTTGTCATTCTTTTTGGCCCATTTCTCATCTTCACACCATTCCTCTTAAGCGGTGTGTATTTTTGTATGCTCTTTTCACTAATGCTCCTATCAGTTTTCCTCACTTGTTTCTTCGTTCTTTGAATGAAGTTTATAGAAGTTCATCTACATCTCATGCCCTTGTCCATCCTATCTTTATTCATAGGATTTTGCTTTATCTTGGTCTAGATGATTTCCCTTCTTCTGAGCTCGTACATGTTATAGCTCCCGTAAGTGCGTCTTTTCTTAGACAGAGAACTGCTCATCTTTGAGCTGGCTCTAAACACCCTAGATCTGAGCCTTCTGGTACCGCACCCCCTCCTTCTTCTTCTACAGGTCTTGCTAGTGAGGATGTTTCTGATCCTGTTGGCAATGCTACTGCTGCTGTTCCTCCACCTTCTTCGAATGACTTCAATGTACGTCGTACCTTGGAGACTGTCATGACCATTCAGGCGGCTCATGGTCAGATTTTGGTGAACTTGCTTGATGAGATATGTGCTCTGAGAGCTGACTTGGTGCATCTTCGTTCACCTTCGCCACCTCGTTTTGATGACTTGCGATTGTCCTTTAGCATTCCGTCACAAAAAGGGAGAGTAGAGTTTTTGAGACTTGTAGAGGAGTTTTTGTAGTTAGGGGGAGTTTTTCTCTTGTTTTTACGGAGCTAGTTGAGATATTAGATTGTATCTAGGTGCTTCACCGGGTATACTTTCTTTTGATATCATTTTAGGGTTTTTCTTGTTGAGAGATGCATTGTTTTTTGATATATAATTCTTGATTCTATGTTCACTGCTTATTGATTTATATTTATGAGTTCTTCATTAATATATGTCTTTATTATGTGTTTTGTGAACTTTCAAGAATATTTTTATTTTTTGTGGTGTGTCTAACTTAGGGGGAGAGTTAGTTTACATATCTGTTGATTTACTGTTTTTCTGTCACGCATGCATTTATGCGTTTGTTAAGTGTTTCAGGAATATACAGGTTGATTCGATTTTGCTGCTGTCTACACTTGCAACTGATGGATAGTAGTTAGGATTAAATTTTATTTTATGAGCATTACTTTTTGTAAAGGACTTTTTATTTGTACACTTTAAGCTTTTAGTTTGTGTTTTGTCACAGATTACCAAAGAGGGAGTTTGTTAGGTTCTAAAGACTTAGGATTTTATGTATTTAGAACTCTAATGTGTAATGTTGGCAAACCATGATCAAAAAAATATGTTTAGTCTTGTTTAGGCTTGCTCAAAGTTATTTAACTGTTGTAAAGTTGGAATCGAGAGGCTGCAGAAGTCTTTGTGACTTTTGGCCTGGCTCGATCGATCGAAGGATAGACTCGATCGATCGAAAGTCGGCCAGATTGTTTTTTCTACAAAATTTTCAACTCAGCCCTACCTCATTAAACATTTAGGGTTTTATGTTTTTACCCTAGGTATATAAGGCAAAACCCTAGCCACGTTTTCAGAGTTGCTCATGTTGTATTGTTGCTCATACTTTTCTGTTTTGTGTAAATCTCTTGTAAGATCTAGAAGAGCTTTCTTTTACACAAAGCTTAGGGTTTTCAAGGTAGAGATTACTTCAACATCTTGATGATCAACTCGGTTACTGCCATTGGAGCTTAAAGAATAACAAGCGTGGGTGCTTGTAGCTGATTAGAGAATCCAAGAAAGAAGAAGTCTGTGGATTCGGAGCTTGCATGTAGTCATGTCAGTAAGTTCTACTGGTGGGTAGCATTAGGAAGTCAAGCGGGGAGCTTGTAAGTCCTTTTGTATGAATTTCGATTCTTTCATAGTGGATTCAGGTTTACCTTGAGGATAGCTAGGTCAAATCCTCCCCAGGTTTTTACCGTATGGTTTCCTAGGTCATCATATCTTGTGTTCTTTATTTTTCCGCTGCTTTTTATATTCTTGATATGATTGTTTGAGTGTGATAACCTAGAATTGCATAGTTTGACTAAGTTAATCACTTGGCTATTAACTAGGTTAATCCAATTATTGTTTTAAGGGGTCTAAAAACCTATCATGTTGGATGCATGTTAGTGTATACAATACAAGCCATTTAATAGCATTTTTTTTTTCATGCATTATTTGAGCTCTCTTTGTTGTGATTTGAGCTTGAATTTCAACAATTTTTTTTTTTTTTTTATTGTAATGACAAGTACACGTAGTTATATATTTTAAAAATCTAATTGTTGGTTTGCATGATCTTTATATTCTTAATATGCATTTCGAATTTCATTCAAATCGGATGTTAATTATTATTTTATTCACAAACGTATTTTTTATGCATAAGGCTATAAAATTAAACTTGAAGTTTTAATATTTGATTAATGACATGGTTATTGATTTTTAATTTTTTTAAAATTTTGCAAATATCGAGAATATAATAAGAAAATACAATCTAAAGATGAATTTTTCAAAATTCACATTCAATAAAAAAGATATAAGGAAATAAATTTAAAGGGTTTCAATTTGGAGAGAAATTTTATCCTTAAGTTAAATGAGAATCAATGAATGCCATTCTGATTGTTCTTTCACCATTTTGCATTATTCTCTAAGCTTTCATTTGACCGATAGAAATATGAGACTTTTTAGTTTATTTGTGTATGTAGTTCTACAAGATAGGAATGCTACAAGATCAAACATATGTTGAAAGCAAGAAAATAAGATAAAAAGACTTGAAAAACTAGCATATGGTTACAATCCAGCGGAATCAACAAGTTTGGTAAAGCCATAACTAACTCCCATGGCCACCAAACCTCCAAGTAACACCCTTAACGAGGACTTCACAGCCGTCCCAGCTGGAATAGAACCTAACCCTCCAAACAATAACAAGGCAAAGCTTACAACCGCTATTATCAACCCTACCCTAACACAATTCTTTACAAACTTTACCCCTAATAATAGCCATACACAAGCTCCCACGAGAAATGAAAATGCTGAGTCTATTGACAATCCATGCCAAGGGTTTGACAATTTCTCCTTCTCAGCGTCTGGCTCCTCGACTCCCATGTTCTCAATGCTACACTCTCTCTTCATTTGTGCCTTATCTGTGTAATATTGTGAGCAAGTTGAGATGAACTCTCCTATAGCCATACTACAAGCTCCTGCAACCAACCATGAAACTCCACTAAAGATCGCAGTCTTATCTTTTAAGACAGCTCCAATTAAAATCATATAGGATGGAAAGTAAAGCAACGCATCACTGTAACCCAAGATGGTGGTTCTTAGCCATTGTCCCCTTTTGGTGTGGTCTGGGTCTTGACCTTGATTGGCTGCCATTGAAGAAATGTTGTGGAAAAGCAAAGAAGCTATGATTATACGGAAGAAGGTTATGATAATGAGTCCATGGAGGACTGGACACGTTCTCTGGTTATTTATAACGCAAAATCTAGAGTAGGGATTTAACGTAATCTTTTTTTATAACGATTTAACATAATCTAATGTGCGTTCATACTCATGTATATTATTAGGCTACATGATTTTTATTTTGCTTGATTGCGAGAGATAGCTTTTTTATTATCTACAGATGACCATCTCTAGCACTCTTTGTAATATTAAAATTAACATATTGAGCAACTCATTCTCTTCGAAAGCTTCTAAAAAGAATTGGTCAAAGTCCACAATGATTTTTTTATATCTAATCCTAGTATCGATGACTTTTTGTGGGTACTAGCTCGTAGATTAAAAATCGATAACTTAAGTGATATTTGATGATAAATAAGTACAAAAGTCAACTTTGCAATTAAAAAAAACAGATGGAAAAAACAACATTTAGTCTGCCATTGAGTTTTTTATTTTTAATTTTCATAGATTGATACAACTTACAGTATGCTTTTAATTTTGTAATCAAACTCGTTATTCCTAGAGTTTTCTTTTACTTTTCCTTTTTCTTTGTGTGTGCATGAGAGAGATGAGAGTTAGTCAAATCGGTAATTAATGATGATAGAGGCTGCACCATGCCTTACTCAGGGTGGTCACTTCACCACCCTAACTTGATTTTTTATTTATTTATTAGTATTATTTATATATATCTTAAAAAAATTTAATTTTAAACTAATATAGGTTGATGACCATCCTAGAAAACAAACTTAACCACCCTAAAAAATACCTTGAACACCCTAAATAAAAATTTGACCTCTCCAAAATTTTGGTCCATTGAAGGTCAAATAAAAAAAAAATTGTAAAAAATCCTATGTTTATAATATTTTCACAACTTTTTTACATTATTGTTACAAGTGGACAAAAAAGTAATTTCAATAGTAAGATTAAATTAGAACCAATAACAACTTATCATTTAGACTTCGTTGTGAAAATGTTACTAAAATGTTATAGATGTGGCACTCATCAAAAATTGCCCAAAGAAACAAATTAGCCTAAAAGCCCAAATTAAATGTTTAATTTTGATTTTTTAAATTGTGTTTTCTAAAGGCATATTTTAAAATTACTATTTTTTTCAAACACACATTTTCAAATAGCTAGTTTATTAATTCTTGCTTTAATCTTTAGTTGAGTTTGTTAGATTTATGTGATACATTTTGTACATATGCATATACACTAAAATAATGCTTGGATACATATTGAACAATATAATGGTTGAATGTCTAAGTTGAATATGTTAGCAGAATTTATAGTTTATCTTTTATTCTTTTGCTAGCACCATGGACAAATTTCTTCTAAAGAAATCACTTATTTTACAAGATTCATCTTGTAAGCAAATTCGTATTTATTTGAATAATTTTCTTTTACATCTTAGGCTATAAGAAAATGTCTCATATTTTCATATTAATGATGATGAAATAAAAATAATATATTTACAAAGAGGCTTTTTTCAACATTTTAACCATAATTTTCCTAAAAAAGAAATTAGTGGAGTATTCCATCGATTTAATCCTAACATTTATGTATTTGCACTTTTTTTGTGAAGCAGTCAATATATTCAAGTTTTATTTTATTATTATTTTTTTTTAATTTAAGACTTTTAATGATCACCTTTAAAAAAATTCCTAAAACCACCCCTGAACAGTGAAGAAAGAAAGATAAAAATGATGGGTGGGTAGAGTTTTCTTTTCCTTTTCCTTTTCCTTTTCCTGTGTGTGCACGAGAACTAGCTTCCTTTTCCTTGGTCACCTAGTTTGTAAGAGTTGAAGAGGTTAGAGAGAATGAGAGTTAGTCCGTGTCAGAGCAATGTGATTCTAAGAAAGAATCAAGAAACAAGTTTTTATTTTTATTTTTTTATACTGCTTTGGATGTAATTAAGGAGTATGTTCATTTTGTATCCTGTTTTTGTTAATAAGAGTTTTTTTTTCTCAGCAAAAAAAAAACCTTCCAAAACAGGAGGGGCTGAACTGGGATCAAATAAGCTAAAAAAATCTATTTGAAAGGGACCAACGATAGCTGAGAACATGAGCAGCCTGAACCAAGGGTTTTCTCTATAAAGCTTTAGTATCAATCCTCTGTTCTACCCATGATTAGCCTTTAGTTAATCCCAAGCACTTTGTGTACATGGTGCTAATTCAGCTACAAAACTCTTAACATTAAGTTAAGCTGTAGCGTTTTCTCATCTTCCTACTTCTCTATAATATATTGAAAATCCTCCAACAAATCAAACTAGACACCACCACATCTGACGGAGGTTGGAGACAGTCACCACGAACAGTTGCATTACGCTATACCAAATATTGTAAGCAATAACAAAAAAACCCTAAAAAAACATGGCGATCAAATTTACCAGGCAAATTAAAATAACTGAAAAATCCACCAATTCTCTGTGTCTCATTTCCGGACATTGCTCCTCCATGCAATCCAAACACTATTAGGCACCGTGACAAGTGTAAATCCAGAGCACATGCACAGTTTGCATACAAAATGAGCATATGGGATCTAAAGGAAGACCACAATTAGCATGATTGTGAATGGTTGGAAGAGAGTTAAATAGTTCTCTCCATTCAAAGATTTTAGCTTTATGCATGAGGTATCCAGAATGACCAAACCTTCTTCCATAAAATTTCAAATTTGGCTTTTATTCTTGGCCATCCAAATATGGTCACAGAGAATTGAAGCATATAGCTGGAAACTTCCGTCATCCCTAGCTATCCTCTAGTCTTCGGATCCAAAAGGATTTTAACCCACTCTTCCTAGTTCTAAATGCCTTGGTTCATGAGCTACATACTTGTCTTGAGTCTTGACTCTCCTTTAGAAAGAAGATCTTGAGCTAGACATTTTTGTTTTAAATAAAAAGGGCTGGGTTTTTTTGTTGTTGTTGTTCACCCAATTATTAGCCCGTTGAACTTGCAAAAGTATAGGAGTATCTTTGTTTGGACTTAGAAAGGACCATGGGTTTGAAATTTCTCCACTTGTGAGTTACTCATTTTGTAAAAATGGGCTCTTGTAGGGTCCAACTGGCATGGTATTCTGTCAAGGATCTAAAAGGGTTGTGAATCTTTTAGCTAGCCTGAATGCACACAGGTTGTTTAGCTCACAGAGTCATTGGTAATTTAGCCCAGTTTGATTTTGCAAGGCATTTTGTTCGGCTTAATGTGCGGGTCTTCTTTGTGGAGTTCAGTTTTTGGGTTCAAAGCCCAATATGATTTTTTTTTCTTTTTACTTATTCAAATGATTTTTTTTTTATCCTATTTCGCTTTTGGGGGTTGATTTATAGGTACAACTTTTATAGTTTCATGGCATACACATGGAGATTGTATCCATCCAATTTTGCACTTCTCTCGACAAATATGATTTGTTTCATTATTTCTTTTGATAAACAAAAAATGGTTAGGAATGGGTGATAAGTGTGGCTTTTCTATTTGGATATAACTATACTAAACGCTTTCAGGCTAAAACCTCATTTTGATGAAGTATAAGGGACCCCAACATATTACTAGTTGAAGAGGGGTGACTTGAATCCAAGACGCGCCGCATAGTAGAGTTTATTCTAGTGATATACTTTGTACTCATATTATGTGTGATTCATAATTATTATATCCCTACAACTAAATCAGAGACATGTTTCCCCTAGATAAGATATTTTGTGTTTTCTTATATGCTTTTGGCTAGGTACTAACTACTAAAGGGCTGTTCAAATAGTCATGGGATTTGAACTCTTACGATCAAAAATTTTCTGAAAAAATCCAAAACCTTATACTGAGAAGTCACAACCAATCTTTATAAAGTAAAGGGCATATAAAGCATCACCAGTCACATGTCCCCCAACTCCCCAATATTTATCGTGCTTTTTTTCCACTCTTATCCTATCATGGCAATAAAAGAATCAGAGATACTATAAGCTGTTTAATGTTTTTATACAAAAGCGTTTCGTTTTGATTAACTTCCCAACTACTTTGTCCTAACTCATTGAATTTCTAGCATGCGTACACCGGTAACCGGAAAAGCAGTTCAACCCTCCCATTTCCAAATGCTGACAACTTTTTGGACCGGCTACTAAACTCAACATGCCCAAGTTTTCTCACACACCCATTTGAGTATACAATTCTCGTATATTTTGGATGCGTGTTGGTTTACACAATTACAAATTTACAAGTTATTTTATAGCATTTTTTTACATATTATGTGAGCCTCACTTTGTTGCAATTTGAGCTTGAATTTTTGTTATTTTTATTGTAATGACAGATTGACAGGTACACATTGATGAGAGAGATCGATTAAGATACTGGGGTCAAATAGAAATAGGAGAATATATTGCCTTTGTCTCATGCTATATATCATATTTTAAGACTAAATTTCATGTACTATAATAATTGGTGTCAAATTCTTTGGCCTGTGACTGTCATCTCTCGTGTGTCTCAAAACATGTGCAAAAAAATATATAGTCCAAACTTAGAAGAACTAGCTCGTGAATGAATAGATGAGTAATTGAGCGCAGCTTCCTATCCTAGCTTTCGCTCATTTGGTAAAGCTCCAAAAGCAAGCATGACCATTGCCTTTTTTCTCACCCTAAATTCATGTAGTTTATTTATGGATTACTCACCCCTAAACAATGCCTCGTTTATGGTGCAAAGTCTAATGTGTTTTTCTTCCCATGTCTTTTTTTACTGTTATACAAGTCTACAACTACGATACTCCTTTTTTTTTTTTGATGAATTACAACTGCGATACTCTAAATCTATAGACTCAACTGATGAAAATTAAATATAATAAAAAATAATAAAAAAAAGCTGAAAATAGTTTGTGGAGCTCGTGAAAAACAGTAAAACATCATAGTCTTGCTTTTTAGAACAGGATATTTGGTGGGAAAAATTAAGTGACAGCATTTTATTGTCCTTGGTAGCCGGGAAAACAATAACATCCCTATGACTCAACTTCTAAAGTGCTTGACTTGCACAAGACTAGAAATGTTCACATGTTATTGGCTAGAAAACTGCCATATGGCATCAAAAAATGGGTTGATGAGAACCATAGGTATTGAATAATATCTTGGAATGAAAAGAAATTGAGTCCTAATGTAGTGTTTTGATCTTTGTGCACTACATGACAAGAGCATAACCATAACAGGCTTTATAAGTCATGCTCCATTTTTAATTGAAATCTTGATTGAACGTGTATAGATTGTGCTGGGAGTAATGGATATTGTTGTCTCTTGGAGATTGGTCCTCTCTTCATGCGAAAATCCCAATCACACAATTCGATTGAAGCAGATTAGGGGCTACTAGAGTCTAGGGGAGCCAATTGATAGCACCAGCTGATGTCATGAGTGATGCACGGGGTACCGTATAAATTTATTTTAAAATATTTTATAAAAAAAAAAAATTCTATAAGAAATTATCTTTTTTTTTTTTTTTTTTGGTAAAGATAAGAAATTATCTTTATGACTATAATAATGCTTATTCTTAATATTGCTAACTCTACCATAGTTCCTAGCAAGGAATTCTCTTCCTCCTTAGATCGAAGCTTGTCAATAACATATGCCAAATCTCACTCTAAAATGATATCTCTTACACCAATCTCAATTGCAAAATTAATAGCTTGAACAACCTCTACTTGTTTTGCCTCCTTCGAATTCGAATTGCTCCCTCTTTGCAATTCAATGCTACAATGAGCGACTCATTATCATCTCGAATCAAAACCCCTGTTTCCACTTTGTTCTTTAAAAATCACTCTATCAAAGTTTATCTTGAATGACAACTCTTAAGGAGGTTACTATTTTTTTTTTTTTTTTTGAAATATTAAGGAGGTTACTATTTATGCTTGATTGGACAAATGTGTAGATACAAATAATCATATTACCTAATCTATTGAATCTAACTCTTGTAAATTTACACTTAACTTAGTTCTTGAAGGGAATCTCTTGAGGAGATTGCTATTTATGCTTGACTAGACAAATGTGAAAAAACAAATAATCTTATCATCCAGTCCATTGAATCAAACTCTTGCGATTCTACATTGAACTTAGTTCGTATGTAGAAAAGATAAAGATGAAAAGTTATCCATTGAATCTATCTAAAGAATTTAAAGTAATAAAGATATATTAGTTGTTTGGCTAATTTAAAACATCATCCCATTGTTCAAATTTACACTGAACTTAGTTCTTGAAGGGAAACTCTTGAGGAGATTGCTATTTATGCTTGACTAGGCAAATGTGAAAAAACAAATAATCTTATCATCCAGTCCATTGCATCAAACTCTTGCGATTCTACATTGAACTTAGTTGGTATGTAGAAAAGATAAAGATGAAAAGTTATCCATCGAATCTATCTAAAGAATTTAAAGTAATAAAGATATATTAGTTGTTTGGCTAATTTAAAACATCATCCCATTGTTTGGAATACAATGGGAAGAAATTAATGTAGAAGGCTAAATGTAAAAATACTCTCATAAAGTGTCATGTGGCAGAATCTCGTGCTTTCTCCCACAATATCTTTGTTTTTATATATGATATTGATGATTGATCGTGTTATCCTTCACTAGAGGCTTCATTTTCATTATAAAGAGTGCTAGATTGCTAGGGTAGTCTTGAGTTAACAACGCAGTGTGTTGAACTATTAAAATTTTCCAATGATATTGCTGAATACAAATCATCTTTCCTCTTTCCTATTTTTTATGTTTTATTTTATGCGCACCAATCATAATTTGTCATATTCGTTTGAATTTTCTTATGAAATAACCAAATTTTAAAATGGAAAAAAAATCAAACACATAGCAAGTTGTGGTTGGTGAAGCATTTAGGACATAAGATATTGTTTTCAATACTACGTGCTCCTTTTTAAATAAATAAGTTTCCTCAGTTAAAAAAAAGAAAAAAAAATACTGTTATTAAAATTTATGAGCAATACTAGATACATATGTTTCATAACTTATAAAAGGTGATAATTAGTTGTAATTGTAAAAATATCACTTTCACACTGTCCATCATTAACATTATTTTATTATGCACTAGTTAAGACAAGTCACCTCAATAATAAAATTGAACCTTTAAATAATGAACTTCTCCATAGGCTCTCTCTCTCTCTTAATTTCAAACTATTTTTTATTTTATATGACATCATGATATTCAAACAAGTGAATTTAGATTTTAATAGTTTATTGCTCATTAAAAATTTTATTAGTTTCTTCTTCTTTTATTATGATAATAAAGATATTATTTTTGAACAAAGTATAATAATATTAATTCTAAAATTATTCAATTATCCAATTGCTCTATGATCTAACTACTTTTATAAAAAGGGAAACATAACGGTAGTAGTCAATGGGTGATCTATTGGTATGAATTTCGGGCTCAATTACCCCCTTCAAACTTGATTCTAACCACTAACATATTAAAGCACAACATATGTTATAGCAGCAATTTTTTTTTTTTTAATAAAAAGTCTCGAACAATAAGTTCCAAGCAAAGGCTCAAATTTTTAATAAGAATATCTCTAACTTGTTACATTTATGGGTTGTTTATATATATATATATATATTTGAAAAATTACACAATTTATTTACAAAAATTACACAATTTATTTACAATACTAAATGAGGATTCAACTTCCTTGCACAATCCACTTGTTTAATGCATAAGTTAGGAAGGTTTTTAGTATTAAGTGTCTTCTATAAGGAGTAAGGAGTTCAAGTGATGATCTCGTGCAGGGACGGAGCTAGGACTTGAAGTTAGGAGGGGCAGTTTTACTGTTAGTTGCGTGCGGCAGCTCTAGCCTCTAGCTCGGTTGCTTAACAGCTAATGGGTTTTTTTTGTTGTTGTTGTGTTTTTTATGTGTGCATCTAGGTATGGATAAAATTATTTTGTTTAAAATTTTTTAAAGGGTCAGGTTGTTAGTTTTGGGTAAAATTGGTTGATTGAGTTTAATTGTTTTTAGCTTTACTATTGGTAATTTTTGTTGTTAAATAATTTTTTTGGGCTTGTTTATTTTGCTTTAGATTTTAGATTTGGTCTTTAAAAGGAGGAAAATGCTAAAATTACAAATTTTTTTTACAAATTATTAATTTGATGAGTGGTTATTAGTAAGTATAAATGTGAAGTAAGTGATGAGCCTAAATGCAAACCAATAAAATTTTACTACCACAAGAGTTTGTAAAATATTATTAAAAAGTTTGTGGCTAGAGTAGTATTCTTAAAAGAATCAATGATAATGTCAAGGGGGGCAAAGTGTGATTTTATAGATCAAAATTGCTAAAATTGGTGCCTATGTAAATATTAATTTTTTTAAAAAAAATTTAGGGGGGGCCAATCCAAGTCTCCCTCCGTCCTTGACCCTGTGGTAATAGTTTTTTTTTTTTTTTTTTTTTTGTGGTGCTCCATAGCTAAGGTTCGAATATCACCTTTGCCTCCCCATTATCTAACTATCTAAAAAGATAAAATAAAATAAAAAACGAATTCTTCTATGAGATAATACTGTATTTCAAATAGTTTTAAAGTTATTTGGGCTAAACAAAAACTATTCTACGTGGTTCAAGCCTAACCCTACCATAATTATATCCATTTGGGAAAATTTTAGAATGTTAGTTACTATCTATAAAAAAAAAAAAAAAAAAAAAAAAAAAAAAAACGAATTCTTCTATGAGATAATACTGTATTTCAAATATTTTTAAAGTTATTTGGGCTAAAAAAAGCTATTCTACGTGGTTCAAGCCTAACCCTACCATAATTATATCTATTAGGGCAAATTTTAGAATGTTAGTTTTTATTGTATTGACTTTATTTCATATTTTATTTACTACAAGCGCAATTAAGGTTGATATTTGATAATGACATTCAATTTTTCTTTTATTCTTTTATGAAATTATTAGACTAATAAACTTTGAACTAAAGCTTAATAATTTATGTATTATTTAACTTTTATGCTGGATTGTTGCTCTTTTTGTTTTTTGTTTTTTTAATTCTCTTATCTGTATTAATTAGAAGGACATGCCGAATTGATCTGGCTTGTCAAATATTGTGTAAGGGTTATAAGTTTTACAAGACAACTAATTTTTATCCGACAAATTTTTTTACTCAGATCTGATCGGATTGAACCCAAATACACCTGAATCAACTCGTTTGCTAGGTCTTTGAGGATTGGAACTTTGGAAGACAGTGTTATAGACACATGTTTCACCCCATTAGAATGAGAGGGTATATCATATTTTAGGTTTATACACCAAACTCTCTCACAACACGTGTGTGAATCTCTCGAGTTGTGAGAAAACTAAGTGTATACACTCGAAACATAGTATCTTTTTGCCACAAGAGCGCAACACATAGAGCGCTACCAGTCTTTTCCATCTCTCAGATCAAATTTCTCGTCTGTCCATGTCAGTTTTTTTGTTGCACTTTAAAGTGAAACAGCATAAATACACCACCATGTACAGGTTGGGTCATCCTCTTGGTGAATTGTACAAAGCATTTAAGTCCCTCTAACGGGCCCTTCTATATGCAATTATCATTCACTACACACACATGACACAACCTTAATTCCTCTCCAACTCTTACGCACAAACAAGCACACCCACTTGCTCAAACCAATAATAGTACCAAAAAAAAAAAAAAAAATCAAACATCCTTTGACTCTTATCGCTGCCTCTAAAGTCTAAAGCCTATACGTGTGTTTTTTTGTCCAAGAGAGATAAGAGTCGAGAGGTTTCAGTTTTTGTTGCGTCTCAGCTGGACATATTTCCGTGTTCTTTCTTTTCTTTGTTCTCTGCATGAAACAGAGTTTTCAGTACAACAATGAAATATATTCGGACCAATAGCTTGAAGCGCCTCTTCTCATTGAAGCGTCGCAGTTTAGAAGGAGAAATTCCAAACCCAGATGGCTCTATTGTAGAACAAAACAAAGATATCCTCAAGATTAATGCTTTAGTACCAGAACCAGTTCATAGACCCACTTGGAAATGCTTCTCCTTTGAAGAAATCTTTGATGCCACCAATGGTTTTAGCTCAGGTTTTGTTTTGTTTTGTTTTTCTAAATAATTTTATGTTCATAACTAGTATTAATTTTTTCATGAAACTTATATGTTTATATTTTTATGTGGGTGTCAGAGAATTTAGTTGGCAGAGGAGGCTATGCAGAGGTATACAGGGGAACTCTGAGAGATGGTGAGGTAATTGCAGTGAAGAGGCTGACAAAAGCTTCTAATGATGAAAGGAAAGAGAAGGAGTTTTTGACAGAAATTGGAACCATTGGTCATGTGTGTCACCCAAATGTACTATCTCTCTTAGGCTGTTGCATTGAGAATGGGCTTTACCTCATTTTCTACTTCTCCTCAAAAGGCTCAGTTGCTTCTATTCTGCATGGTATATAAGACTACAATCAGATGCTTCGTTTCGTTTTAGTGCTTATTTCCGTATCTTATACTTTGAAAATATTCATTGTAGATGAAAATTTGCCACCGGTTGATTGGAAAACAAGGTATAAGATAGTCATTGGGACGGCTAGAGGTCTCCATTACTTGCACAAGGGCTGCCAAAGAAGGATAATTCACAGGGACATCAAGGCCTCAAACATTTTATTGACCACAGAGTTTGAACCACAGGTACACATTTATTAGGATAATGATTAAATATTTAAAATCACAATTACTTATCAGATTAAACTGTTATGATAATTGGCAATTTATCATATTTAAGCATAGTCCAGTTTGCCTTTTCTTGATCAATCTAGTGGTTTTTTTTTTTTGTGTGTGTGTGTGTGTGTTGAATTGGATATTTATTCTTCTGTATGTTACAGATATCTGATTTTGGTCTAGCAAAATGGCTTCCATCTCAGTGGACTCATCATTCAATAGCTCCTATAGAAGGAACATTTGGGTAAATTTTATTTTATTTATTTTATTTATTATTTTTTTTGTGTGTGGATAAACCATACACAGTTTTGCAATCTAAGATATAAGTTAGTAATTGTAGGAAATGATCTTACATGTATAATAATGTTGTATATTATGCAGGCACTTAGCTCCTGAGTACTATTTACATGGGATTGTGGATGAGAAGACAGATGTGTTTGCATTTGGAGTTTTCCTTTTGGAGATTATCTCAGGCAGGAGGCCAGTAGATAGTTCTCACCAAAGCTTACACAGCTGGGTAATAACAACCTTTAGAAAATTGTCACCATGTTTTTTTTATTAGGAAAAATCGCCATCTTTCATAGGGAAAATCACATATTTGGGTTTCTTCTGGAGTCAGATCTCTTAGACTAAGTATAAGAGATTTAGTAATATTTAGTTTATGTTGATTGTTTTGTTTTTATTGATTGTTGATTTTGAATTTAATAGGCCAAGCCAATTTTGAACCACGGGGATGTTGAAAAGCTAATAGATCCAAGGCTTGGAGGGGCCTTTGATGTAACACAGCTAAAAAGACTTGCCTTTGCAGCCTCTCTTTGCATTCGCTCATCTTCAATGTGGCGCCCAACCATGAGTGAGGTAGCTAAAAAGACCATGATGTGCTTCAGTTACTTACCATATATTGATCAGTTTTAATAAATGCATTGAAGAGGTACTTCGATGCTTGGTAGTTGGTAAATTACTAAATTTACCATTACTTCACTATAAGTCCAGATTGCCTTTTTAAAATCAAAATAGTTATATCATATTATCACCACAACAGTGATAATTATTTTATGCGTCGGATATATGCATCATCTCTCTCACAATGTATAAACCCCACAATTGTATGAGATTTACAGGCTGTGAGAGGAAAGATGCACATGTCAAATGCATAAGATATCTTTTTGCACAATTGTAATAGGCTAAATCTTGTTACACACGCCTTATTGCACACACCTATACGCATAAAAATTGATTTCAGTTATAATTGTGAAATTGTATTTTCAAAACATGATTTTTAACTGATGCGGCATTGTTTGTCCTGTACACAGTATTTAACTACCAACACTAATTGTAATATTTTTAAGGAGACAATTTCAAGACTTTAGAAAAAGGTTCATACATGTGCATATGACATACACGGCAGAGCATGTTCCATATGATTGTGAAAGCCCTGCAATTTTTGTCCTTGTACTTGCTGGAGCATATACTATATAGTTTACCTGCCTACAAGTTTTTGAAATTAATTAATTTTTCCTGATAGTGATCTCCCTTAAGGGTCCAACATTTTCTTCAAATGATATCATCTTGTACATTTCATTAGGGCGTTTACCCTCAACACCAATACCCCTAATTTCCTCACTGAACTAATTTCTTAATAGAGGATCCTTAGGTCATGCATCTCTTTCTTAATAAACTTTGTTCCTAAATCTAATAGTGACCTTTTAGTTGACTGGCCAAGTGACTTATCAATTAATTATATTAAAGTCATAAAATGCCTCAATTTTATATAATATTTAGCTGTCATTTATCAAATTGTGGTGATTTTCCTGTGATGACATTGCACATCCGTGTCACCAGCCAGGAATGCAAAGTGAACTTAGATATGTTTCTTTTTCCTAATTTAAATTTAGTTGTTGGTGGAGAGGCATTGGGGTTTTTGATACAATCTCAATTATTAATCAAATTTTCTATCATACCTAACCTAAGTGTTAATTCTAGAACCCAAAGCAGACAATATATATATTATTATGGCACTCCCATGTGATTAGAGGACTATGATAAATTGCAAATGATTGTGAAAGTGGGTCCTGTTTTGATTCATTATTGGAATAAATGATTTCTGATTTTAAGTTATGTCAACTTAAATGGTCTTTTTCCTATATATTTTTTAATTATATGGTTGGGAAAATAATTTCATCTTAAACAAATGTGCTCATCATGTCAAACCCAATAAAACTAGGAGCCAGGAGACATGCAGAAACATACATTTTACCCAACAAAATGCTGAAAGAAACCTAAAATTGATTGAGCTAGTGGGCACATAAAGCAATTATTGAACATTTGCGGCTCCAAAAGTTTGTATTTTTGTGTTTTAATCAAAAGTTGATGATAGCTATAATTTTTTTTAAAAAATAGCTCTTATATTTTGTGAAGTACTACCAGCCTCCATTTTTTTGTTTGTTTATAGTTTTAAATTGAACTATTTGAGTTCCAACTAATATCAATATTATTGAGGCATTGACAAACAATTTTTATAAGTCTTTTTACAAATTGATGTGACAGATTGTGAGTGAAGTAATATCACTTTCACATATATCTATGGTTAATATAACTTTTATTTGCATCAATCACAACTAATCAACTTAACAATCATAAAAAAAATTGTGAAAATTGTTGTTTCTATGCTTGTTAAACTGATATTATACCAAATTCAGCATTGATGTTTATGATTTTGATCCTAATTGACAGATATTGGAGGTAATGGAGGATGCAGGTGAGGTGGACACAGAGAGGTGGAAGATAGTTGAGGAAGAAGAACAAGAAGAGTTCTGGGGATTTGAGGATTTAGAATATGAATGTGACAGTTCCTTCTCTTCTCCACATGACACTGGGTCAACAGGAATTTCTTAGAGCTAAAGAACTAGGAACTTGATGAAAATGTATTTGCCACTTTCATTTCAGATATTAGTATGTTACATTGTAAATGTATAAATGTAAAGGCATATAGATATATATATATATATATATGTAGCAAACCCACTACTATATCAATCTCTATATGAGAACGTTTTTTTTTTTTTTTTTGGATATACATGCATTCAATTGCCATTTCTGATTCTCTCTCAAAAAAAAAAAAAAAAAAAAAATTGCCATTTCTGATTTGACTCTACATTGATGCTGTACGCATATCGTTACACTGAACAACTCTTTGTACGAGAAAGGACAGGAAAAGGTCAAGCAACTGGAAAAGTCAATTGTATATGGAGGAAAAAAAAGTTCCTTTTTCTTGTAATAATCATTCACTGAACAATCATTATGATTTGTCATTTGTGACAATGTGAGGTTTAGATTTTAAGAGCCATTTCAGTCACTCTTCTATTACAGATACCTTAATGACAATACAGTGCTAAAAGGTACTTATGAAAGCAAGATGCTATTTTATTTTTTTGTTGTTGTTGAGAAACTTAAAAGCAAGATGCTTAATTAGGCTTTAATATGTAAAATGACACATTGAATATAACCACGGGCACGAGTTTTTTTTTTTGGGTATATATATATATATATATGCCAATGTCGGCATATACTGTTCTGCAAATGCTATTCCTTTTTCTTTTGGATAATTTGAATTTTCTCTGGCTTATATTATGCCTAATAAATCAGTAGAATGATAGGTATCTAGAGAACTTTCCTAAGAGTCTGCATGGCAACAAATTTTTTTCTTTTTTAACTCTTTGTCTGCATGGCAACAAATTTTTTTCTTTTTTAACTCTTTAACTTAATTGCTTATATAATTTTTTCAATCTTTATTTTTCTTTAGGTACGACCATAGATTTACCAACTTATAACAAATAAGCAATTAAACTTCGATTAGAAAGCTATATTGAAACACACTCTAAATCATGTTCTAAAAGAAGCAGCTTATTTTTTGGAAGATCAAGAACCTCGTTATTATCTCAATCATTTTGTTTACTATCGAATTTAGCCAGTAATTTTACTTTTGTATACCATCATTTTCTTAGTCTCAAATGGAGCAAGCGTTTACAATGTGTTAATTATTTTATACAAACAAAGGAATGCTACATCTATCCTCTAGTCCAAGTCCAACACTACTGAAGCCTAAGCAATAGTATATATTTTGGTCACACCATGGAATAAATTCCTCATTATTGCATGAAATTATATATATATTGATACTGATAGAGTGACAATGACATGAAAATGATTTGATCAAAGCACATGGTATCAAGCCAGTGGTCACATACAATTTTAGCTCTTATCCGAAAGGCCAAGTTCAGAGCTGTCTTAGTTGTTTTTTGTTTTTGGCTTCTTTCCCTTTTTTTTTTTTTTTTTTTTTTGGGGGAACGTACGCAAACCAAATAGTTACATGAATTCCTTAATTATGGCATTAGTTGGGTTCAGAATATAATTAGAATCGCCTACATTGTTTTCATCATGAGTTTCACTGCCAACTTTAAAATTTAATAAAATTCATTAAATTTTGCAAACTTTGGTCCTTCTCATTTTTGGCCACTATAATTTATATTATTTCACTTAAGAATTTATGTTATGCATAACTAATTTAAGGAAAATAAACTAGTAGCTCAACAGGTAAAGTCTCTGATGCTTGAATAAGAGATTTTAAGTTTAATTTCTGCTTATACTAAAAACAGATTGGTAACTTGGCCTGATGATAAAGAGTTATCATCATTATCAGAAGTGAACGTCGTAGACTCTCTCGTTAAAAAGTGATCAAAATATAAAATGAAGAAAAATAAAATCAGACATGATATATTATAGTTAATTAATGGAATATAAAGTGGAAAACTTGTGACAAAATTTTCATTATTTATTTGAGACTCTTTACCCTTATATATGGGTGAGCATGTGGTGTGGGAAAAGCCACAACTAGAAGGGTGACAAGCCTGTCTCAACCAACAGAGAGAGATTAAGATGTTTCACAAAACAGGTGGCTGACCCAACACTGTTAATCCCATGCCTACAACCAAACCATTGTAGACAGAGATTTCATACTAGATTAATTATACTATACTATTCAACACACATTCCGAAACTCGACTAGGTACATTGAGATAATTAATTGATGTTTTAAAGGCATTGGCTTAGAAAATATTTTTAAAAATTTTTTATAAGAAAAGAAAAAAATAATTGATTGTTTTAACAACATTTTATATTTGTTATAAAAGTGGTATCAAAACTTTCTTAAAATAATTAATTAACAAATATTTTAAAGGTACTCGCTAACCGAACTCATGATATATTATCTCTTAGATTTTGATATATAAATTGGTGGCAGGTGATGAACAGGTAGACAGTTTTTTGGACGGTAAATATGTATGCTACAGAGATCATTATTATAAGGGCACATAATATGTGTTAGTTGATCATTTAGAGCTCCAGAGAAATCTTTATTATTAACTAGGAGAATCTAAACTTTGTTTAAAAAAACATAAAATGTAACTTCAAGTTTTTGATATAGGATTGAAGGTTGTTTAACTTAAAAAGACTTTGAGAATAGGTGGTGCAACGACAAAACAAATAATGGACCAAAAGATGCGTGGCGTTTTAAGGGAATTCGAGTAGGTATAAATTGAAAACGAGCTTAATCCAGTGTGATAAGTTTAGTATTACGTATGATTAGAATATGAGGGTCTTGGTGAGTAGATAGAGTTAGCTTTTTTTAGTAATTCCTTTTAGAACAAAGTTTCTTTTCAAACTAGTTTGGAGAGATACTTTTTCAAACTTCTCATATATATATATATATATATATTGTAAATTTTGAAAATCTAACAGTTGAATTTCATGTTTTTTATATTCTTAACATGCATATTAAATTTTATTCAAATTGGATATTATTTACTATTCGATCAATAAACTTATTTTTTATACACAATTTTAGATCATAAAAATTTGAAATTTTAACATTTGTTCGATGAGATAGTAATTGATTTTTGAATTTCTTGAAATTTTACATGCATGAAGAATATAATAACAACATGCAATCTAACAGTTAGATTTTCAAAATTCACACTCAATATAAAGATATATGAGGAGTTTGTAGAGTTTTTCTCCAAATTAATTTGAAAAAGAAACTTTGTTCTTCTTTTTATACTATATTACTTTCTGCTTCCATTAACATGGAGCTAAAGGCTCTAAAGAAATTTAAGAGGTTCAATAAGACAGACAATAAATGTTAGAGCAACATGCGCCCAACTTAAAGTGAGTGAAAGGGGTAGGTACTTCATTATCATTACCAACTTCCCAATATGCGTTGTACTCGGCTGGCGAATTTAATACAGTTTGCATGGCTTTTCATGATGAGTGATATAAACCAAAAAAAAAAAAAGAAAAAAAAAAGAAAGTAGAAATTATACTTTGCGGAGTAAACTATATATCATGTTATACTTATCCTCCTAAACTACGAGAATGCACACTTATATTTATGAAATGAGATGTAAATTAGTGTTACATGGATAATAATTTAGAGAAGTAAGTTTGCACTTTCATTGTTTAGGGGGCAAGAATTACGCGGGTAATAGTTTAAGGGATAAGTATAAAATAGACTATAGTTTAGGGAGTAAAGTGTAATTAATTTCACACAAAAATTCACAATATTTTTTCATAACAGTTGAATTAGTAAAATTTTACTAATTTTCATTTGAACCTACTATTGACATCATTTTTATACTTATCTCTAACAATCTACTATATCAGTAGTTGTGAAAAAATTTGTCAAATATTTTGTGTTTATAGGCTTTCTCTTTTATGAGACGTATTTGCATATGTGTCACTTTATGCATTCCATTTTATATTTCATCAATAGTAACTCGGTACATTTTTTTACTCTTTTAAAGATATTCCAAGTTTGAAATGGAAAAAATTTAGACACATGATATAGAGTAGTTTGGTGGGATAGAAGATTTTTATTTGATATAATTTATCTATATTTGTGTCACAATATGAACAACATTTTTTATATTTTTTTTTGTGTGTTCTCTTTATCTTTTTTTATTTTTTTTTTATTTTTGTGAATAAACAGTAATATTTATTAAAACACACATGAAAATAGTAAACTCAGTTTAAAACACTTTTTTTTTTCCTTCTAAAAACAAATAAATGAAAACTCTTTTTCTTTCCTAATCAGGATATGTACAATGTTTCTATAACCATACTTTGGGTTAATAAATAATAAATTGCTTATGTAATGCTCTTTGTAGTTGGTAGCTTAATTATGGTTGACTTGAGAGGACGGTGCCAATTTACAATATCTGATCCCCAGCAGCAATAAGCCTTTTAATTACATGCATGAATATTAGAACCATGACGTCTAAGGAAGTGGAATCAAATCTCAAATGCCCAACTTTTGTCTATTTTTTCTTTTTACCAAATCATCAAAAGCCCTTTCATAAAAAAAATCATCAAAAAGCCGCATGAATGAGACGTATCATTTTGATACAGGGAAAAACATGTACGACCCAGTATGTAGGTACTAAATAATATTGCCAATTTTCACTTTCCAGGGGTTAATGAGTTATTGATGAGTAAAAAAAAAAAAAAAAGATGGTGATATGGCACCCCGACAATATGATGATATATGGCTCTATAGTATGAGTCCACTCATTAGAAGTAGACAAACAAACAAAAACACTAGCTTTGGAGAAACTCGTTACAAGCAAAAACCCTAGCTTTATAAGTCACATGCCGTATTAGAGTCAATAGGAGTGAGTCGTGTGTGGCCAATTGCATTGAAAACTCCCTCTTTTAATTAATAACTTTTTTGGAGCGATTCTTTTGTATTTAGAGCCAATAGCCTAGGAGCCTTTTTAGTTTTTTTATAGGGGAACTTGGGGGTTAAGCGTTCACATCTTAGCAACGTGGGACAAGTGTTTAGTGTAAAAATGAGTTTGGGCCAAGTAAATCCCGTATTTTCCACATCTTTCTGTAATTGACAGTAAGGCTAACTTCAAAGAATCATATTTCACTTGTTTATTATCTAAAATGGGTCCTTTTTATGCCAAATTGAATCCCCAAATCTCTACTCTCCAATAAAAAAATTATCACTTCAAAATTCGTAGTAGTCTAAGAGATATTGACAAAAGAGTAAGCAAAGATCATTTCTTGAAAGTAAGTTTCAGCATGGTTTTGAACAATTTTTTAGTTGCTTCCCCTTAAGCTCTCGATGGAGGTCCTAGAGGGTTATTTAGAGTCTTTAAAAATACTTCAAGTTATCTTGCATGACTAAGAACTCTCAGAAATTGGTCCTTGGGTGTTGTCTTTGGGGAACGAGGTCTCAATAAGTCTTCAGGGATACAAAATTTGGTGTCTACATGAGGTTAAATGTAAGTTGCGAAACAAGGGTCTACATGAGGTTAAATGTAAGGCTGGACGGTTTCATGAAAGTTAGAAGGGAAAGACCCCATGACAGTGAAAGGACTTGCATAAAATTGACCTGCCTTTCATACAACAAATCTTGGGGTGTCCACTTCCACCCAAGCCCTTTGCTCTAGTTGCCAAGTAATTCATTGTCAGGTATGTTTTGGCCGTAGTTGCCATTAAAGATTGGGCTTTGCATCAACTCCATTGTAAGTTTACAAGAAATCGTCACCAACCTTTCACACTCAGGGGTAGCACTTGATTTATTGCTTTCAAAAGTCCTTACATGGCCTTAAACAAGGCTCACAGAATTGGTTTGACAAAATTTCCTTCACTCTTTGCCTTACAGGTTTTCAATAGTCTCTCTGTGACTATTCTTCTATTACTGTTTTATTAGTGTGTTGATGATATTATTAATTACATCACTAATTATGCTCATGCAATCGGTCTTTTGAAGGCTCTTCTACAATTGTTTTGATCACATTAAAGACCTTGGCCCTGAAAATAATTCTTTGGCACCAAAAAGTTGCTATAAATAGGGATTTATTTATCTCAACGCAAATATGTCTTTGAAAGTGTACATCATGATGGTGTTATTGGTGCTAATTAAGCCCATTGACTTTCCAATGATGCAAAATTTTAGGCTTACTCCTAATGATGGTGTTGGATGATCTTAGTCAATACTATTGTCTGGTGGGATGCCTTATATCATATGTCTCACCATCATTAGACCCAATATTGTTTATATAGTTCAGATTCTTAGTCAATTTATGTCTCAATCTCGCAAGCCTATTTTGATCATACTCATTGAGGTTTAGTATTTAAAATCTACTCTTGGTAATGGCAATCATATGTGTCCTCCACTCATCTTGCAGCCTATTGTGTTTTCCTTGGTAATAGCCAATCATTTAAAAGAGCAAGAAGTAAACTACAGCCTCTCGCTCCTCTGCTAAAGCAGAATATCGTGCCATGGTCTCTACTGCATGTAAACTCATTTGGGTTTGATAAGAAACATTTGGGTTTGATAGTTTCTTATGACCTTGGCATAGAAATAGGACCTCTGTTTCACTGGAAATTGAGAGTATTCATTTCATAGTCAAAATTTTTTTGTTTCTTAGTTCTAAGAGTTTATGGACTGCCATATCATTTAAAATTTAAATGACATGACAATTTGTACATTTTTAGATTTGTAATATTTAATTTCAACCATGGAATGGATTCATTTTAAATGGAGAAGACCCTTTTCCCTTGGCATCATCCACAAAGGTCCTATGTGACTTTACTTTGAAAACAAAACAACACTCCACATTACTGCTAATTTCATCTCTTATGAGCACATCGAACATATTGAGTTGGATTGCAACCTCATTTGCAAAAAGATTCAAGAGGAACAATAAAAACTTCTCATGTTGCTTCAGCTCATCAGATTGCTAAAATTTTCACTAAGACTCTTGGCAAAGATCAATTTTGTCACCTCAATGACAAGTTAGGCATTCATGTTCCAACTTGAGGGGGAGTAATGGGATACCAAAATAGTATCCGAGTCTCACCAACAAATATGTCAAATATTTCCTTATTAATTTTGTTGACTAGTTAAAATCAAATCTATAAGATATCTCTCTTTTTTCTCATCATTATCGTATATTACAAAGAGACCTAAAACGCAGAATTGGAACTATGAAAAAAATGGTGAAGTGAAGAAAAGAAAATGAGCTATTGAGTGCTCTTCTCTATGAGTGTAGGGACGCTGTCGAATCAAGTTAAATATTTCCTTCTTCCTTCTCACAATATTTTACATCTAGAACTTGATCAGATATTTAAATATTGCACATGTATTCTTAATTTCTTTAGTCCTTTTTTTATTTTTATTTTATAAATGATGAAGAATATTATCGAAATTGCTCAATTAAGATGATGGTTAGAAAGATTCTAAAAATAAAATTATGGTTAGAAAAATCATTTGGCCCTTTCCTTTAAAAGTAAACAAGCAACAGTAACCTTGGTTCCACTCAACGGTAAATCCACTCAACCAGTATCTTATTTATCTGTAGTATAGAGTGGTCCAGGAGCAGAATAAGAAAACTGGTTTCAATGCACCAGTACTAAAAACCGATGGCAAACCTAACCTTGTTTCTTGAATTATTTCATCTGATGTGGTTTTTTTAAAGTTACGAATTTTCAGTATTTTCGCCTCAATGACATACAACATAATACTAACAAAATTATGCTCAAGAAACCCCTGTTACAACTGTGAACAAATTTCAAGTGGCAATTGTTGATCAGAGAGGGAAATAAGCGAGCCACCTATCCATCATGGCATAGCATTCCTTAGCCTTGTATTCAGGGGCAACATGACCCGCACCCTGTGAGAACCACAAGAGTTAGTGAATTTCCTTTAATATTAGAGTAATGCTAAGCAGCGCAACATTTTTTCACAACCATTGACATGGTCTATTCTGATTGGAGTAGCACTATTTTCATCTGGGTTTGTAATTGACACCATTTTTATTATACACCAATCAAAATAGATGTCAGCAATTGTGAAGAACTAGAATATTAAATGAAATTCCTCAAAAAAAGAAAGAAATGTTTATCCCACATTGGTTGTGCATTAGAGTTTCAATCCTTATAGCTCCAGACTACTACTAAAAAGGTTAGGCCCCTGTAGTGGTATTCTGGTTATGTAATATATTATAATCTTTTTTTAAAAACTCTATATACTAATATTAAATGAAATGATCTTTCCTACCAGCACAGTCGTATATGTCAGGACAAAGTCATCATTTGTAAACTTTTGTGTGTATCTGCAGAAAACATATATAATATATCAGTCAACGAGTCATGGAACTCCAAGCTTTGGTTGAAGCAATTCTGAGGAACGAAAAAGAAGAACAAATTGCAAGAAATTAAAAGAGTTAAACCTACCCAGCAACTTGACCATCCACATACCACGTTCGCCAAATTTCATATTGGGTCAGATTCAGTAAACTGATCCAATATTGAGTACCAAGGTGTGTGACAGACAAGTCATGGTCACCACTGTAGCAAAAAAAAGTTACACACTGTCATTTAATGAACAGCTTATTTAACTAAAAGATTAATTTCAACGGTGTTGTATTAAAACTTAGAAGCAATTTTTGGATTTGTGAGAAAACAATTCAAAATACATAATGTTCACCAATGCTCTATTATGCTATAAATTCTGACCTGTATATAAGAGCTCGAAGGTTTGTGTTACTTAGATTACGATGATAATCAACAGTACTTGAGACAGTCTTTGTGTAAGCTATGCTGCTGTTGCACCTCTTCCAAACACCAATGGTTCCCTGTTTAAAATCATTAAATTCTTTTTATTAATTTTAATTTGATCAAATTTTGGGGTCATGTTTAGATGTTCATGTTTGGCATAATAAACTTTGTATCATTATGTGATTATTAGTAGGATATACATACATTTCTAACATTAAGGGCTGCTCGAACAGACTTATCATTAGCCCATACACCAGCGATCACATAATTATATTCCTGAAAAGGTAGCACATCACTTAATTATTACTCATCTATCTTATTAAAACAAAACCCTCACACATAAACAAAAAAGAGAAAAGGCTTACCCGACACCAATATGCGGGATTTGTTTGAACAAGAAGACTCTCATCGATGTCCTCCTCGAGATATCTTCTGTTAAGGTATTCCTTACCTGATCTTGGAGATGCAGTTTGACAGTTGGGTTCCACAACTTGCATGAGGTTTATTTGAAGAAGCAACTGTAATAGCAAAACTTCAAAATGGTTAAATGCTTATACAACTTAATAACAGTAATGATATATTTAAATGCTTATATGCTTGATTGGTATAGCTCACTTAAGCTTTTTGAAAATAGGGTTATTTGAAAAAACTGTACTTAACAAAAGCGAAGATTAAAAAAGCTGTACTTTGAAAAAGTGTAGTTTGAAATTGTGTTACCAAACAGGCACATAGCTTAACAACAAGAAGGAAAGGATATATCTAAGCATATCAGGAAAAGGAAGTGGTAGACCCTCTAACCTCATCAATTTCTTGAATATCTGATACACATTGTGTATTGTTCTCATTTACATTCACATAATCGCCATTGCAGCTTTCTTTGGCAGACTGCAAAGGCATGAAGCATTACTTTGGTTTAGGATGATATAATACAAATTAAAAGATGATGTATATGTTAGCTTAGGGATGTGCAGTAGAATGAACAGAAAACTGCAGCAAGATGAGACATGGCATACCTCAAAGAGTTCATCTGATATTAATGTCAACCGGTGAGCAAATGGGACTCTTGAATTATCATCAAGAAAATCATCTGTCTTTGGGTTACCAAGCACATATCCCTGATAAATTTTGATTGAATATCTTTAATTTGAATACAAATCGAAAACACATGACATCAAGATTAGAAAATTTCATCTTCCTTTGCTCCCTCAAATACTAAGCAGATCATTAGGCATTATTATCTTTGTATTAAAAAAATTGCTGACAGAGTAATTCAAGCTCATTGGACAAATTAAGTTGAAGTTC